>CM072769.1:125888182-126513182 GCA_036936925.1 Cenchrus fungigraminus
TGCAGACTGCTCTCGCCAACGCCCTCTAGCTCCACGGGGGCAGGTCGCTCCAGGTCTTTTGTGTAAGTGCGTTTATTCGAGGGCCGCTTGGTTCTCTTTCCTTTGTTCGTGTGTCTTTCGTTTGACTTCCTTTCTTTCTTCCTCCCTTCTCCATCTGCAGGAGCTGCAGAGGCAGGCGGGTGAGAGGTTCACCCACATTGCCGAGCTGAGCTCCGACCTCGACTGGTATCGGACGCAGTACGATGCTCTGGACGCGATGGTGGAGGCTCTGCGGACGGACAACGGCTGGCTCGAGTACAACCTCTTCCATGCAGAGGAGGAACGTAACTCTCAGCGAGCTGCGGCGGCGCAGAGGGCCAAGGAGGTCGAGGATATGAAGGTCGCGCTCCAGAGGAAGGAGGAGGCGCTGACGGCGGTGAACGAAGAGCTGCGGAAGGCGCGCGCGGCGCACGTCGAGGTCCAGGCCGCGCTGGCGTAGAAGGAGACGGTCCTCACCGAGGCGCAGGCCCAACTCCAGCAGGACCGCGCAACCCTCAAGGGAGCGAGGTCCTGGCAGACCCAGGCCGAGCAGAAGACCCAGGAGGTCGAGAAGCTGGGCGCTGCTCTGCAGGAGAAGAGCGAGGCGCTCACCGGGGTGGAGGGCCAGCTCCAGCAGGAGCGTACTGCGCGCGAGGAGGCGCAGACCCAGCTTCAATAAGAGCGCGCGACGCTTGAGGATGTCAGATCCGCGCTTCAGCGCGAGCGCACGGCGCGCGAGGTGCAGTCCCAGTTCCAACAGGAGCGTACCTCCCTTGAGGAGGCCAGGACTACGCTCCAGCTTCGGCAGGTGGAGACCGAGCTGCTCACCGGGACCTTGGTCCAGGAGAGTGTCACCGTTGAGGCCCTGCGAGCCGCTGTCGGGGAGAGGGACACCTCGATCTTGCAGCTGCGGCAAGAAGCTGGGGCCGTGCGTGCAGAGCTCGAGACACCGAAGAAGCAGACCGAGGGTAAGTCGTAGCCCCTGAGTCCTTAGTTGTTTTAGGCTTGTCAAGATCCGCTCTTGACGCACATTCTTTTGTCTCAGGGCTGCGGACAGCTCTGGGGGAGTCTGTGACGCAGGCGGAGGCACTCCAAGCCGCCTACACCTCGTCCCAGCAGGAGTTCGAGGCCCTAGAACAAGCGGCTCTCGAAGTGTGCCGGGACATCGAGGGGGGCGCCGGTTCGTCGGGGAGTTCGCTAGCGAGCCGCCTCAGGGCTCTGAGCGGCCGTGTCGTCGAGCGCGTGAAGGGCGCTTTCCGTCTCGATGTCTAGAAGACCCTCGGCGTGGTGTCAACGCATTATATCGTCGATCACACAGCGTTGGCTACAGGGTACGTCGTCGCGGACGGTCTTGACGATGATGGGGCGCAGGACGCCATGGACCAAGCCGATGCTGCTGCTGCCGACGCCGCCGCCGATCTTGCCGACATGTTCGAGGAAGACCTCTTCCCGGGTGCTGTAGCAGGCCCCCTCGAGCCCTGAAAGTAGCCGGGCATAGAAGCCCTTAGGTCGTGGCTGGGATTTGAGCCAGGTGGCTCATGTAAATGAACAAATCATCTTTTAAGTTCGTAAACTTATGTGTGACTTGTTTTTATGTATGCCATTGCGTTTTTCTCGTAACTTAGGCAAATTTCGGCTAGGATCGATCGTTTTCACGAGTAGTTCGAGGGTAAAGTGGTGGGAGAGAGAAGCCGTATCCTGCTGAAGACGTAGGCGGTCCCGGTCTCGTCCGGCTTTAACCTCTTAGTTACTCACGCCCTGCTTCTGTTTGCCTAAGCATCCGAGGCCTGACGCGCTTAGCATTTTCGAAAGAAAAGATGTTTTTTGAAAAAATGGGGACGTTCAGGGGGTGCCCCCATAGTAGCCCCCGAGGGGGACTTGTTTTCCGAGGAAAGTCGAGTCTCTCTTGTCTTTATTCACAACCTTAGTGTATATACAACTGGTTTGGGCGCCAGATATGTACAAAACGACTTGGAACTTTTTAAGGGTAAAAGCGACGTAGTTGTTGGATGTTCCAAACGTTGGTGAAGATTTCGCCCTTCTCGTTCGCGAGCTTGTATGTGCTGGGCTTGAGGACCTCAGCGATGATGTATGGCCCTTCCCACGGCGGTGTGAGCTTGTGACGACCCTCGTTCTTCTGTCGGAGTCTGAGCACCAAGTCTCCCTTGTTGAGGTCTCGAGGCCGGACCTTGCACGCTTGGTAATGCCGTAGGGATTGTTGGTACTTCTCGGAGTACAGAACTGCCACGTCGCGGGCCTCGTCGATGCAGTCCAGCGCGTCTTCGCGATCATCCATCTGGTGGCTAATCTCAAACACAATGTTTCCGAATCAATTTTTTTCAAAATATGATATTCTATTTTCGAAATCAAATCCAGTGCACGTTGTCATGTTCAAAATTCGTCGACCGAGACGTGCCGGCGGCGCTCGTCCCATTCCCGTGTTCGTCGACACCAACACCACGCACGAAAGGTACGGGTCCGATCCATTCCAGCCCACAACCAGAAGCATCCGGGCCGTTGGCTCTCCTGTTTTTAATCCTTCGCCGGAACACTCTAGAACCCCACCCGATTCCATTTAAACCCCAGCAAGTCTCCTCCGTCGCATCCTCCTCATCATTTCCCCCTCGTGCTCCCTCTCTCGAACCTTCCAAAGCGCTCGAACCCTAGCGGGAGCTCGGAACCCTAGCCGCGCGCGGATCTCGGCTCGCCCCCTCTCTCCCCCCATGGACGAGGACTTCGAGATGCCCCCGGTCGGCGCCGAGGGGATGATGGGCGACGACGAGATGGGCGACTTCGGCGACGAGGGGCCGGTGATGAAGGTGGGGGAGGAGAAGGAGGTCGGGAAGCAGGGGCTCAAGAAGAAGCTGCTCAAGGAGGGCGAGGGATGGGAGACGCCCGAGGTTGGCGACGAGGTCGAAGGTATCCCACCTCATCTCCTCAGTCTCGAGTCAGTGGGATGTGCTTCGATTTTTTGTTCGTGTGATTGGTTCATGGCTAATTTGGCTTTGCAATTGGGGTTGGGGGCGCGGAACTAGTGGTGGAGTGAGGTTTAGTCTGTCTCACATGATTTTTATGCTGCCATAGCTAGAATCGATTTTGCAGTACTTTAGCTGCTGTGTGCTTCTGATGTGCATAAGGCTGAAAGTGGAGCAGGGTGTTGATTACTGTTTCTAGGCATTGACTTGTATGGTGTTGAATGATTCATGTGTCACAGTCCGACGTAGGGGTGTTTGAGGCAATGTGCTGTTAGTTGCTGATGTTGGATGATTTATGGATTATGTTTCATCCTGTTGCTGAAGTAATGAAATGAGTAGCGTGCTGATGTGCTCTTGTTGATGTTTCAGTGCATTACACGGGTACACTTCTTGATGGGACAAAGTTTGACTCTAGCCGTGATCGTGGAGACCCCTTCAAGTTCAAGCTGGGACAAGGTACATTTCTTCCTCCCCGTGTGCTTGAGATTTCTGAGTTTTGTTTAGAATTTGGATATGGGTTATGAAATTTCATTAACAGTGTAGTTGTGAGAATTGCGCATACTGATGCTTGATCAGTATCATTATTGATTCTGACCACTTCATTGACATGTAGCTTCCCCCTCAATAATTCCCTGGCACCAAGGAGTTAGGAACTGAGTCTTTTAGTGTAGCAATGATTTTAGTTTTTATGCTGGCAGAGTGCCTGATTACTGGCTTTACCCCACTTCGGCAAATCATGTTATTGCTGTACATGTTAGCTGCAAGTAGTGCATGCCTTGGTATAAGGGGCTCAGAATGTTTGAAAAAAAACATGCTAGCGATCAACTAAACTGCAGCTTGAAGGATGTACTTATTTTTTCCTTTCAGATTGTTAACATTGCCAAGTTGGAAATAGATGCTCAGTGGCAATTTTGTCTACTTATGTCCAGGTCAAGTGATAAAGGGTTGGGACCAAGGCATCAAGACCATGAAGAAAGGGGAGAATGCTATTTTTACCATTCCTCCGGAACTGGCTTATGGAGAATCTGGTTCACCTCCAAAGATTCCACCCAATGCAACCTTGCAGTTTGATGTTGAACTGCTTTCATGGACCAGTGTCAAAGATATTTGCAAAGATGGTGGCATATTCAAGAAGATTCTTAAGGAGGGAGAGAAATGGGAGAACCCAAAGGATCCTGATGAAGTACTTGGTAATTTTGCTTATTCAAATGTTTTTCACATAGGAGTTCCATTTTATGTTTGTATATCTTACTCTTTCTTCCCGTAGTGAAATATGAGGCCCGTCTTGAAGATGGTACTGTTGTATCCAAGTCTGAGGGAGTTGAGTTTACTGTTAAAGATGGTAAACATCTTCTCTTGAGTTTTATCTTTCTATGCTTGTTGAAGATGAAGATGCTTGTTGAGTATGTTTTTTGCTAACAAGTGTGTTGCCAGGGTACTTCTGTCCTGCACTTACCAAAGCTGTTAAAACCATGAAAAAGGCAGAGAAGGTGCTCCTTACAGTAAAGCCACAATGTGAGCTCCTGTTTCAGAATTCAAACCCTCTTTGAAAAGTTTCATGCTAGTTCTGCTAAATTATGGCAGTGATTTGAACCTCCCAACATGATAAATGCAGATGGATTCGGTGAGAAGGGTAGACCAGCAGCTGGCGAGGAAGGTGCTGTGCCACCAAACGCCACTCTTCTCATTGACCTTGAGTTGGTTTCTTGGAAGGTTGTCACAGAAATAGGGGAAGATAAGAAAATCCTTAAGAAAGTTCTCAAGGAGGGAGAAGGTTATGAGCGTCCCAATGAGGGTGCAGTAGTTCAAGGTAAAGTTCAATCAATTGTAGTTTTGCAACACCATTCAATTGATTAGTTTGTCTTGTTTCTTAATTATGATTACTGCTTGATAGTCAAAATTACGGGAAAGCTTCAGGATGGCACAGTGTTTACAAAGAAGGGGCATGATGAAGCACCCTTTGAGTTCAAGACAGATGAAGGTTAGAATAGCCTCTGCCTTTCATTTAACATACAGGCAGTCACATTAACCTGTTTTCGTTTATAACAACCTTTTGTGTTAGTAATCTGCTTTGCTCATACCAACTTTGTGTTTGTAATCTACTTTCAGAGGAAGTTATTGATGGTCTTGATCGTGCTGTACTGAACATGAAGAAGGGCGAGGTTGCTCTTGTGACAATTCCTCCAGAATATGCATTTGGTTCAACTGAGTCAAAGCAGGACATTGCTGTAGTTCCTCCTAACAGCACCGTTATCTATGAAGTTGAGCTTGTTTCATTTGTGAAGGTACTCACATGATTGTGATATTCTTGTGCACCTGTTGTGATTCTGAGTTAATATTCTGCATGTATGTATTTGCAAACTTGCTCAGGACAAGGAGTCATGGGACTTGAACAATGAAGAGAAGATAGAGGTTGCTGGCAAGAAGAAAGAAGAAGGGAACGCACTGTTCAAGTTGGGAAAATATACTAGAGCTTCAAAGCGATATGAGAAGGTGCATAATTTGGCATTCTATTTTATACTGAAAGTACCATTCTGCAACTTGTGAGTTCTGTATGGCTATCTGCTTGGCCTGATCGATTGACGGTCTGGGATATATGTTCTGTTCTCAGGCTGCAAAGTACATCGAGTATGACAGTTCATTCAGTGAGGATGAGAAAAAGCAATCCAAGCTACTGAAGATCAGCTGCAACTTGAACAATGCTGCATGCAAACTAAAGTTGAAGGACTACAAGCAGGCTGAGAAGCTATGCACCAAGGTACATGTCATCTGTGTCTGCATTGCCCATTTAGTGTTTGAATATTGCAAGTGAACGAATCTGATCATGTAATTTCTTTCTAGGTGCTGGAACTAGACAGCCAAAATGTCAAGGCCCTGTACAGAAGGGTCCAAGCCTACATTCACCTTGCTGACCTAGAGCTGGCAGAGGCTGATATCAAGAAGGCGTTGGAAATCGATCCTGACAACAGGTATGGTTTTCATAAACATTGATCCTAGGAAGCGCTGTTTTACAGTACTAAACCTGAATGCTGACAATGTTGGTGCTAATCTCAGGGATGTGAAGTTGGAATACAAGACCCTGAAGGAGAAGATCAAGGACTTCAACAAAAAGGATGCCAAATTCTACAGCAACATGTTTGCTAAGATGACAAAGTAGCTAGCTGAAGACAGAGTGAGTTATCTATTTCCACTACATTCTGCTTCACATTTGCTTCTGATAGATTGTGCCTAATCGATTGATTCGTTGTTAATACCAGAAAGCTTTTGGGGGTGAGGGATGTACTTACTGAAGCAGAGGATCAAAGCCTGACGTCCCTGCTGCCCAAGGACTTCGCACGTTGTTCGGCATTTCGCATTCTGGCCTACTGTGTAATCTAGTAGTGCGCACGGATGATTGGGTCTGTTAGGACAGTGATGAGGAACAGTTATTTCGAGGATTAATATTGGCTCTGAACTTTCTGTTTCCTGGTTCTTGTTGGGATCACCGAGTGTTAAGTCTTGAAAGGAGTTGATACTCCCTAATCTGATTTCGTCGGACCGTGCGTTTATCTCCTAGAAATCTGCTCCAAACCTTCTGAATAAAAGAAAAAAACACCTAAGAAAAGACGCCACAATAAGTTGAATGTGAAGCAGAACTAAAATAGGCAGTAGCAGACTCCGCTGTTTGACATAAATAAAACGCAAGTCTAAACACCTGGAATTGCACAACATTTGCAGGTCATTTCATGTTTATGTCTAGCTAATTTACAAACTTTTAACATACAAACGGCAAACCATGTTCGAAATCCAAGTAGCAAGATCCAAACATATCTTGCAGCGAAGGTCCTTAGATGACTATTCAATCGAGTATTCACCAGCGTTCCCTACTGACGATCAGCAAACAAATGGGGGGCTCTCTAGCTGATGATCAGCAAACACATGGGGCACAACTATTGTACCGACGAGCAGCAAATGAACGGCACCCACTGCTGTTTCCTTCCCTTGGGCTTCTTCTCGACAGGCAACCTGGCAGGAGAGTTCCAGTCCTGCTGCTGGCCTGAACCCGCCTTGGGCGAACCAGGCTTCACTGGCGACACACTGTCTTTCGACGTCCGCCGCCTGAACGACAGCACCCGGTCCTTGGTGCTTGCCTTCTTCTCCTTCTCCTTGGTTTCCACGTTCTTGTCGGCGAGGAGGACTTTCAACGAGACATGGTTCTTGTCCGAGTCCATTACCATTTCCTTGTCGGCAATCTCTTCGTTCTGATCAGCAGCTACCTTCAGATCCTCTGTGCTTTCGATGGCGCTGATCTCCTTTGAGGCCGCCGCATCTTCAGTTTTTCCTATTTCTTCGACGTCATTGGTGGTCTGTGCCACTTCTGTTTTGTCTGAAGCAGAGCCTGTGGTGGTGACGTCTCCATTTTCCTTCTTGTTTTCTGCTTCTGCGTCGTCTGTGCCTGGAAGTGTGTTGCTTTCACCAGAACTAGGATCTGCTGTAGTTTCTTCTTCATTATACTTCTTTTCTTCAACATCACCTATACTGCATTCGGTGGCTGACGTAGGAGTAGGATCTAAAACAGGTTCTTCATTCTTTCTTTCATCAGCATCATCTATGGTGTGCACTGCACTTCTCTCAAGCAAAGTAGGGTCTGCAGCTGTTTCTTCATCCTTCCTCTCCTCAACACTGTCAGTAGAGGTAACCAAACTAAACTTGTGAGAGGTAGCATCTGCAATAGTCTCTTCAATCATCTTTTCTTCAGCATTATCTGTGCCGTGCGCCACGATATTCTCATGACAACCAAGGCTCTCGGTCACTTCTTCCTTATGCATCTTTCCCTCATTACTACTGTTGCATATCATGTTGATACCATCAGAAATGGGGCCTGCAGTGAATTCTTCATCATGTGCTTTGTCTTCAACGTCATCTGTGTCGGTTCCTGCATTAATCTCCCTGGTAGCAGCATTGTTTTCTCCAGCAGTTTCTATGCTGCATGCTCCATCGATCTCACCACTTGTTTTTACATCAGTCTCACCCTGCTTTTCTTCAACTACGTCTCTGGTACTTGTCACACTGGTCACTTCAGGAGCAAGATGATGTTGAAGATTCGCAATGAACTCTTCAATCTGTTCCTTTTCCTCTGCACTAGACATGCTTTGTACCACATTGGAAACTGTGTTGGTTTCACGAGGGATGGGATCTACAATGACCTCTTTGTTCTCCTGCTTTTCTTCAAAGTTCTCCAAAATATGTAGCTCATTATCTCCATATGAAGTAAGGTCTGTACCATCTTTCTCATTCTGCCTATTTTCATCTACATTATTTGTGCTAGCGACCATAATGATTTCATGTGGCATGGCAGGAGTACTCAGCTCCACTACATCAACTTGAGATGTCACAACAGTATCACCAGTCACTTTTTGCTGCATGCTACCATCCATTGTCACACCAGATGAACAGTTATCCTCTGTAACGTTAGCTGTGCCACCTACAGGTCCAAATGCACTGGATAGTGCTGGGATGGCTTCCTCTGCAGAATGCTCATCAAATTTCAGTTCATGAACAATGACTATACCATACACAGAATAACTAAAGGTATTGATTAAAATGTTTTCAGGCCAATGACGTGTTTGTTAACTAGACGTACTTGTCAACTACAGTTTTTTTTTTTTTGAAAAATCTCAACTACAGATTTTACATGTGAAATAATACGCTGGTTGTCAAATCGCGCTTCAAACAGGTAATCATAATTGCACATAAGGTCGACGACCAAATAATATTTACGATCTTCATAAACTTGACATGAGCAAAGAAATGTCAGGTAATAATCATGTGTTACCCCTGAACCCTTTTCCAAATTGGCCAGACACTACCAAAATGCAAGTGCAATTGAGACTATTTGATAGCTACACCACCCGAATTAGAGTGCACTGCTGAATAAATAGTTCTGCTTCTTACCAAACTTTTTTAAGATAATAAAAAGGGGGGCATTTTATTTTGACCTTAGAATAAAATAAAGGCAATGTGAAATACAGCACACCATAACATCCAGAAAATCTCACCAGAAACAGTATAGTGCTGTTCATCAACATTATCTGCTCCTTCAGAGACTGCCAGATGACCTTCTGTTTCAGAGGTAGAGTCGGGTTGCTGCTGAGGTTTAACATCAGGTGTCTCCAAGTGCGAGTGGGAACCAACCTTACCAAGTTTAAGCATGTCATCCTCTGTACCAACAGATTTCTCAGTAGAAGACTCGATGGGCACATCAATGTTAGCAATGTTCTCAAATGAGTCAGTTATCATGTGCTTGCTTTGCTGATTTGATTCAGCTTCATCGCTAGGGATTTCTTTGTTGTAAATGGCATTGAGGTTCTTGTCAGATGATTCTTCCACCACCGCAATGCTACTGTGCCCCTCACCAATCCTCGTGTGCAGATTTTCTTGACAGGAGAGATCAAAGCCATCACCATCTATAGATTTGTCCTCACTAAATGTACTTTTGCCAATGGTGTTGACCTTATCATCTTCCTCAGTCACAGCAGCCCCATCCACTTGACCGACCACATCATCCGTCTGTTCAGAAGTTTCACCTCCAGTCGCATTTGATGCCAAAGGCACAACAGTTGAGTTATGTGTTTCATATTCAGAGAGCAAGTTCTGTTTTTCATGTTCAGAGATTTCTGAACTAAATTTTGCACCATCTTCAGGCTCTGGTGAAAGAACAGAAGCAGGAATGTCCTTCAGCTGCTCGGAACCAAGTGCTGGATCAGATGGATCCCCATCCTCCATAGGTGTTCCTTTTTCAGAGTACTGTTTTTCATGTTCAGAGATTTCTGAACTAAGTTTTGCAGCATCTTCAGGCTCTGGCAAAAGAACAGAAGAGGGAACATCCTTCAGCTGCTCAGAACCAAGTGCTGGATCAGATGGATCGACATCCTCGATGGGTGTTCCTTTTTCAGAGTGCTGTGTATCCACTGTAGTCAGGGTATCATCATCCGTCCTGCTGGCCTCAGAAGTGATTTCAGAAGGAATATTACTGCTACTGATGAGGGGATCCTCAGCGCATTCATCTTTGATGATTTGATGCCCAGTACCATTTCCAGAAGAATGCTCTACAAAAGACAGACACATGCAATCATGCATTCAGATAGACATGCATAGACTCGTAAAATGCATAGTAAAAACCATTAACAATGACCAAAATATGCGTCGAAGAGAGTGTACATGTATATAACACAGTGAAAATAATTAAATAGGCTCCGGGCTCCCTGCCAGTGAAGTATGCCAGCAGCACAGCATGGAGACAAGTTGGCGAGATGGTGGTATCCATCCAATGGCAACATGTGGCCAGCCTCACTAATTTATTGAACAGGAATACATTATACCCAACCTGTGTTGTACAGTATGGAAGTTCCATAACCAGCTAAGCAGTTCTGAAACATTACTAATCACAAGCCATTTATTATATCCTAACCCCAAAGATGAAAACAAAATGCTCACACTATGCTAAGCAAAAGGATAAGGACATGCTTTTTTCCCCCTTCCAGACTCTACATCAGTACAATTTCACTAAACCAGGACGTTCCCGTCGAGTACAAAAGAGGCAATTGGGAAAGGAAAAAAAGGTAAGGCAATAACTTTCCACCTACCAAATCTTAACCAAGACATACTATTTCATTTCGGAAACGAACAAAAAGAAACGAAGAAGAAGGAGAAGATTCAGAGCGAACCTGCATTATTGTCCCCTCCATCCACTGCGCTGGCAGCCTCCGGCGCAGATCCAGGCAAACCGCCGCCACATTCCGCCGCGCTCGCTCCGATTCCGTCCCCTACTCCACCTAGGACGACGCAGCCACAAGAGCACCCACGCATCAGGCCAAGAGGTGAACTCGACTCGGACCCCGCCCGCGGCACACGACAACGGGGGGTAGGCACGGAATCCACGCACGGTTACCTGGAACTGGAAGCGACTCGCCGCCGTCGTGCTCCCCGGCGCCCTCCTCAACCGCGGCGGCGGCGGACGCCGGCTTGCCGCAGTGCTTGCGGTGCGCGCGCCGCTGCTTGGCGCTGGGGTGGCCGTTCGGGTACTGGTACCCGCAGGCGTGGCACAGGACGCCGTCCCCTCCGGATGCCGTCCCTCCTGCGCGCGCGCGGAAACCACCCCCGCCGTCACATCTCACGAACAAAGAGAGAAACAAACAAACAAAAGGGCACAAAAATTGCAAGTAAATATTCGCAATGCCGCCGGCGAAGGGTGCTCACCGGACGCGCTCTTGTGGCCGCTCTCCATGGCGGTCGGCAGCAACGGCGAGGGGGAGAAAGTCAGAAAGATAAGGGGACGACGAGCGGTTGGTTGGTTGCTCGCCCGCCGGCTCCGCTCCTCTACGCTCTCTCAACAAGTGAGTGGAGTGCGGCGTGCGGGGAAGACGACTAAGTAGACTATAGCTATAGACGAGACGAAAGCAGAGGAGAAGACAGCGCCCGAGGGATAATGACAACCGCGCTTATCATTAAGGCGGGGGGCGTGGGGCCCACGCGACCCCCCTGGCCCGTACGTCAGCGGCGCGTTACGGTGGGCGACCCCGTCGCGACCGTGGGCAAGAGACAAGGGTCTCGGTCGCTCTCCTCTCGTGCGGTTGCGGTCCTCGCTCGCCTCGGGGATGGCATCCGGGCCGTCCGTCGGCGGCGGCCGGCGGGCATCGACGGCGGCGGCGGCGGCGACAGCCCGTCGAGATGCCGGCGGGGCCCCACACGTGGCCGGCGAAGGCGTGGATCCTTTGCCCCGCCGGGTTGGTAACCCGCCGCCGACCCACCCGCGCGGCAGCTTTTCGGGCCGGGCTGCTCGCCTGTTCGTTCACTTCACCACCACCTTTTCACTTTTCTTTTTATTTTTTACCGCTTCCTTCCCGATGCGGCGGCAGCGGCCAGCGGGCCACCTACTGCAGCGGCGACCTGAGCTGAGCTGACAACTCACGGTCACGGCACCGGCACGACGACGACGGTGGTGTCGATCGGGGAGAGGGGCCAACAGGCGTGCCCGCCGGGTACAGTACATGCCGGCATGTGCCGATTGGGGACGCCGGCACGGACGGGCAAGGGTAGGCTGGCTGGAGTGGGGGCGATGAGTACCGTACGGAGCGGTGGAAATGGTCCCCGGCCGGGCTCCGGCCTCCGGGTGACATCCAACATTTCCTGGCGTGTAACGGTAACAAAGTTCTGGGACCCAATCACCTTCGCTGGAACTGCACCCGTGGGTGTTAATTTGATGATTCGAGTATGCTTGGAAAAAATGTTTTTTTTAAAAAAAGGGTGTGGAAATTTCTCCGATTACTGGTTGGGGAAATGTGCATGCCAAAGGTGATAATTTTTTTGGTGCACTTGCTCTGTAGCTTTTTTTTACTAAGGTTTCTCTACGACCTAGTGCCTCCATTTTTGAAGTAAATATGTGACTAATTAGCTTACTTAAATGTTATACATTTGACAACGGGTGGAGCAGTTCAGATAAATTTTATATCTGTAAGTTGCTTTCTCAAACAATATTGCTGCTAGTTTAGGCTAGATTTTATTTCATTCTTCTAAAGCTCTACTGCCAACTGTTGATGTATTTATCAAACATCCTTTTGTGGCACGCACGTCAATTAGAAATAAAGCATGCATGCATTTGGCATTAAGAAAAAGTCACCGGATGAGATTGATATCCACACCATTATTCACTGACTGCACTTTTTTTTTTGTAGATATCTGAAATGGCTTAAAATGAACCCTATAAAGTGCTTTCATTGGTAGTTTGTACAATTTACTGACAACTTTTAGAATAACATTTTTAATGGGTGTAATAATAACTTTGCAATTGATTGTATATGAATATTTTAGTGTTTCCGTCGGCTAGATCTATTTTAGGTTTCTTACTTAGTACTACTAAGTCAGTAGGGTTAAGACCTCCTCACGATTTTCATTAAGAAGAAGAAGCTTTCTCCCGGCTTAGAAAATCTCCGAACTCCGGCTTTACCGGCGATAGAATTTTTTTAAACTAGTCCCTCGAACCCGAGTCTCCTGGTTGCGACCATACCTCAGTCCTTTCTAACCAATTAGGCTAGAGGACCTTTGGTAGGATCCTTACTCGGTCACTGAGATCTCAGGGGTGCAAGCTAAATGGAAACTTTGGAGAAAGAGGTTCGAAATACTCCGTCCTTCTCAAAATAAATGTTCTTTTAGCCTTCAAGTTTTATCCTACAAAGAATGTCCATTTAGCTCATAGTGAGACTCGTCTAATTAAAGAAATACTCACACTATTAAAAAAAGGTGTATTTCCAATGCTCGTGCCATTATTCAGGATAAAAAACCAAACATATTGCACTTTCAACCACAACTAATATAGGTAATTAGGAGCAGCATGATCCCTTCGCACAACTACTAATGTGTCCAAAATTTTCGAAACCAACACTTATTTTGGGACGGGAAGGAGTATACGTAGTTCTAGAGTAAACCTCTAAATCATTTTGAAGAACGATTGTGAAAATTATGCTTTACAAGTTGGAAGAGAAACCAGAAGGTGAGACGATCAAATTGTAAAACAATGTCGCCTTCCTCTTGCTAAAAAAAATGCATAATGCAGCTGAAAAAACTCCTCGGCACTGCCTTCATTTTCTCCTCCTAGTTCTACTAACTTAACTGACTGGGCACACAACACCGGCTATGGCATGGGGCAAACTCGGAGCCTAATGGTCAGCAGCTGCTCATGCATATAAATGCTCTCAGGGGCGTCCAGGACAAATAGGAGGCCCAGTTCAAAGTACTAAGTGGAGGCCTAATATAACTAATAATAAATTTCTTCATAGATCCTTTCAGAGATTGAGCTAATTACTCTTTTTTCTGTTTTTTCATACGTTTTTGATGGCCCGATTCAAATTTTCTGATTCGATTTGAAGAAGACATGACTTGCAAATTGGAATAATTACACAAGATTAATTTATGTACAAAGACAATGCGTAAACAAAATAAACTAGTTAAAATAAGAATTGGCTGAGTGAACATGGAATTTACCAGGCGATCTCCGTCTCCGATTTGAGGCTAGATTGCGACGAGGTCTTGAACGACGAGTAACAGCGTCCGCCGGCCGAGGACCAGGAAGTCGATCCGTCCAGACTCCAGAACAAAGACCGAAGGGTTACAAATAGGAATCGCAACACCGGTGGCCTCTCACGAAGTCACGATCGTGCCTTGTGGGACTGCAAGCGAGTTGAACTTGCTCTAGTAGGCCACGTTTTGAGCTAAATAATATAGATTTGCGTTTTTTCTAAATAAAACAAATTATATATACCTAGTATAGTATGTAAATCTCGAGGCTCATAATTTTTAGAGGTCCTGTTCGGTCGCCCAGCCCGCACGGGCCCAAAGACGCTCCTGATGCTCTACATGACTACATCAGCTGGTTACCCACGGGGTGAATGCTGAAATGCAGCTCCAGTGATTTTTCCACAGCAGGATCGGATTTCGATGCCCACATCTGCAACGCACAAGGCAAACACACACTAACATAATTGTTACTCACTGCCAGATTTGTGTAATTCAGTAGGTAAACCTCTATCTTTCTTAGGGAGCCGGGCCAAGTCCCAGGTGTGTTCGTGGGTGTGTTTGATTCGTCTCGGGGTGTGATCGATCGCCTATTAGAGATGCCCGTGCTCTCCCTTTTATTGTCTCAAGGAGAGCTCTTAGGCACGGGGTAGAAACGAGATTACAAGTGGGGTTACAGTGCTTGAAGTCCATTGCCTTCGTCACGGTGTCGAGGCCGTACGTGGTGAATGGGAGTTTCACTATGCCTGACTCAACTTTGATGGTATGGGCGACGCTTTGTCAGGGGCAGTTGGTCCCGAGTGGTTGGTTGGGGCAACGACTTGGGCGCTTGGTGCCGAGTGGGAGGGCCGGTGCTTGACTCGTACCGTGCCTTCCTTGACTTGAAGAAGTACCGCTAGGGTAGATAAACGTCTTGTCCCGGCCACTGTGGAGTCCGTGCGCGGACGCGACGAGCGCCACTATGGCATAGGTGGCAGTCGGTGCCTGCCCATCCCGTTCTGACGGGCGAGGGCACGCCTGGTACAGCCAAGCCAAGGATGGGCGGTCACGCACACGGTACGACGGTGATCCACCCGGGCGAGGCGGTGAGCTTGGCAAGGTGGGCTTAGTCTCCCCTGAAAGGATCTTGATGTCGTCTAGAGGGGGGTGAATAGACGAATCTGCACTTATTAAAAACTTCAACCCACTGTTAGTACGGAAACCGGTCAGATCGGTTTTCAAAACCGGTCAGACCAGTTTTACCACTCAGAAAACCAACAGTCTAATATAAGCCCTCTACGAGTTCTAGCACAAACCAATCTTGGTGAAGGACTTCCACATGTGTTTCCAAGAGTGTCAATGAAGTCCCTGCACACAGCACAAACATACCAAAGTAGATCGAAGCGGAAGCGTAAAGATTATGCTAGAAACAACTCAATGTAAAGCAAGCAAGATATAAAGGAAGTAAGAGCACGAAAGACACCGGATTTATCCCGTGGTTCAGCTTGCCACAAAGACTGGCTTGCGTCCACGTTGTTGAGGTCAGCCACATGGGCTTTGTGATCTCTTTCAATCTGCTCCTCTCTTACACCTATCGCCGAGGCAATAGATGGAGTGTTCCACTATCTTTGATTTGCAATTACAAACTTCTTGGAGCTGCCACACAATGAACGGGAGCTTCCAAGCGACTTCTAGCCGTCTAGGAGCCAAGGGCTCCAAGAGTAACAAATGCTTCACAAAATGTTCAACAAGATCAGCAGGTGCTCAAGTGTGGGATTGCTCACTAGGCTTCACAAAGCTCTCACACAAGTCACTCTCTCAACCCAACTCAAGGATAGGGTACTAAAGGCTTGAATCTCACTTAAAGAGGTTGGGGAGAGCTCAGCTGGGGTTCTGGAAGGTGTTACAAGCGTGGAGAACCAGCAGCCCCTCAAAGAGGAGCTCATGGGTATAAATACCCAACCCTCACAAAACTAGCCGCTAGTCTGTCAGACAAAACCGGTCAGACCGGTTTGCCAAACCGGTCAGACCGGTTTTCAAACCAACTACCGTTGGACTGTGTCAGTGCCAAAACTGGTTAGACTGGTTTGCCAAACCGGTCAGACCGGTTTGGGCCAGAGAACCCCACCAAGGTTTAGATCTCACGGGTTAGTCTCTCATGGGTTCACTTGAGCACTATTTGATGTTTGTTGTCCAACCAATGTTGCATCCCTCTTGATATTACGACATACCTAAACTCAAGACAAAAGATAAATACTAATTAATCCACTTGAACTTGCTTCAACAAGAATGATGCCGGACTTGATCTTTAATATCTTGAGGGCTTCCACCAATGTAAACCAACAGAGCACATGTAGTGAATGTATAGAAGCATGTGCTCGAGCATATCCACCTTGAGATAATGACTTAGAATTCTTCCATAGAGTAGTGTAGCGTTCACTTGAATTCTAGAGCCATTCCAATTTATCAATCACAACACTAGATGCAATTCATTGCTTTCCTTGGTAGGCTTGGATATGATACTTTGAAATCCCTTGACACTATCAACTTCACTTTAGCAACTTGCTCATGGTCGGTATCCATAGCTTTTGCTTGGTTCCTCATTTGAGCTATCTTGATTTCTTCATCACTTATCCTTGCCACAATTGAGTCAAGTTTTGCATCATATAGATGGTTCCACTTGAGATGCCACTTGTAACACTTGTTTTTCCAAAGAAAACCAAGTGCAGATCTATATGCATGCCAGGATCAAGTTTCATGCATATAGTTGACATAAGTGAATAACAGTACAGTATCACGTAAAGAAATAGAAGGATTATCAGAGTATTACGCTAAAGTCCTGGAAACGAAGGCACCAAACATCCACAAGCAGACGACTGGGGGTTGCGTACGCCTAGCACCAGCAACATCTTCACAACGACTTCATAGCAGCTTCCTCTTTCTGAGCAACATTGTTTATAGCAAGGGTGAGCACATGTCGTACTCAGCAAGTGTGGGGAAAGTATGAATGCAGAGGCTTGACAAGGAAAGGCTGACAGGTTGACTGCATTAAGCACTTTTAGTTGGTCAAATTTTATTAGCACCTGATTACTAAGATATAAGTATATACCAACCCACATTAACATAAAGAGATACGCCATAAGCATATGGCTAACATAACCATAGCAATGATTTAAGTCCATCTTCAAGTTCAATTATCATGTGAGGGTCCAGGCCGCTCTTGACCGTGAGCACGGCTAATCGATTAGTTTTACACTCTGCAGAGGTTGTACACTTTCACCACAAGTCGCGTAAAAGTCCAGAAGAACTTTGAACCCAACCATGCAATGCTAGCTAGGCATCATACCACACTTCCTAGGTGTGATTGCATAGGGACGCTACGAGGCCTTTACAAAGAGTCCTCCCATGTGTATTAGTCCATAGTAGCATATGCCATAGAGGCTATCTTTCGTACCTCACTTCTATTCACGGACGGTCAGCCATAGAGTACTTCCGTTCCAATACCTATTCGGAATAGAAGAGCCTTAAAAGGATTCCTCCGTACCCAAGCTACTATGCGAGTAATGGCCACACAAGACTTCCCTAATTACTCAGCCAAGACCAGAGCCATTTAGTCCTTGTGGTTGCACTGTTGTCCTAGGTGGTTCTCCATGTTCCAATTAATCATTGTGGTCTTGTACTAACCAGAGATATAAAGGTAAAGCAAGTTCATCTTTAATGTTCATTAGAACCACCATATCCCAAGTAGAGCAAATAAGCATGAGCTACCCAGCAAAAAGGTAAAACCCAGGTTGACAAGGAATGATAATAAAGACTAGGATAATCCTTAATAGGACCCATCGAATTAAATGCAAGCATATGCAATGTGATTAAACATAGTTATTGGGACAAAAGATCATGGACACACTTGCCTTTAACCAGAGTAGTGATGTTGCTCAGAGTGTCTTCACCATCAAGCTCTTCGCTGCTCTCGAACAACGTTCAATCTACTCGCATCAAACATCGAGCACAAGCATACAAAGCAAACATACAAGCAACTAAGAACAATGCACCAAAACAAAAGAAAAGCCTTAAAAGAGCGCATTAAAGGATAGGCTCGATTCTATGGTTACACACGAACGAAGGAAACACTGAAAACAGAACTAAGGTCGAAAAGACGAAAGCTATCAGGAGATTATCAAACAACAAGAGACTAGGTGTTGGATATATTTTAATCAAAAAAATAATGTGGCAAGAATATTTCAAGAGAAATACTCTATGTTAGAATTAAGCGAGTTATATCTACTTATAGAAAACACGATAAGTCTAATCACATTTTATTTGCAACATTTAAGTATAAGTTATGCCAAATTAACAATTACTTTAGAAAGACAAAACATGTATAAACATCTAATCGAATAACTTTGGATTACGTGTTCAACTAAACATATTTAATATGAAAAACCATTTATAATAACATTAAGCATATTAACTTTATTGAGAAACTCGTTGTATAGCTCTAACATCTTTTATTTAACAAAAACTAGTTAGAAATAAGAGTTAACTATTTTATATCATGATTAAAGAAAACCGGGATATAACCTAATCACTTTTATTTAGAAAAGCAATGGAATAAGAATTAGTCAAGATTAACATACAACTTTGATGCTAAAAACAAGTAACATGTGATACACATGCTAACGTACAAGTTAAGGTGAACGAACGGGAACGATGTGAACACAACTATCAAACGTACAAGAAAGAACGAGCTATCAAACATAGAAGAAACCTTAAGCTAGGGTCTGGGAAAGCTAAGCTGACAGAGACACTATCAAGATTGATTCTAGGAAAGACAGATGTAGAAGATTAGGTGTAAGAACAAAGCTGATTCATAAAGAAACATAACCGAGGTAGATTAGCTAGGAAACAACAAAGAAAGCTAAGATAAGATAGCCATGAATTAGATGCTGATAAACATAATTCTAAGAGAACATGAAACAAGAATGGTAAGATTACTTGATAGGGAAACGACCAACACAAAACTACCCACTACAGATTAAGCTACTAGGTAGAACAAAAACTCTAAGGTAAGCTATGTGGCACTAAGGCACAGAAACCATGTTGGAAAAAGGTAGGCTTGATTAGATGTACAAGGCACATGGTTTGATCTTGAGCTAGTTCTATAGAGCTTCAGAGATACTAGATCATCAACAGAGATACTGAGATAGATCGAGCTGACGGAGAACGTCTAACGAACGATTTGTATATGTGAGAGAATAAGATTATGAGCTAGGCTCATTTTAATTAACAAACGATGTAAAGGATATTTCATAAAGAAAATGCCCTAAGTTGGAATTAATGCAGCATTACATTTTTATTTGCAAAGACCGAAGTAAAGAACTAGTCAAATTTTATTTATAAAGATTCATATATAGATTATACCAATTAAACATTTAACTTGTAAAACCTAAACTATATGAATCATCTAAACATAACTTTATGATTCGAGTAGATCATAGTATTATTAAAAACATCATGGCATTGGTATTAATCAAATTAACTTCTATTTATAAAACCGGTGTAAAAGCCTATTCAACTTTTAATTAGAAAAGTTAATTAAATATTAAATAAATTAACATTTGGTTTATGAAAAACCGGGTAAGACATATAATTAGATTTTATTTACAAAAGCACGTGAAATAATCATTAATCAAATTAATATGAATTATGAAAAATTGTGTATTGCACTATATTGCTTTTATTTATAAAAGGCATGTATAACTAAGCATTAAACAAAATTAATATTAAATATTTTTTCAGAAAACAAATATGATGAAAACTCACCACTAACGTGTGCTTTACATTATTATGAACCTAACGCAACTTGAACGGATTAAAACGGAGGTAAAACATGAAAGATATGGATAAACGAAGCTCTAGGGACTTGCTGGCAAAGATTAGAAACTTCCAGGGGCTTAACTGCAAAAAACTGAGGGCATATACATAATTTCGTACATAAACCCGAGGGCTTACATGCAAGAATTTCTGGGCGGACTGGATCTAAGGAATCTAATAGATTCAGGGGGTTTTCTGCAAAAGATGCAAGACACAAGAATAGATCTAATAAATACAGCTTTTCTCAGGGGCTTAGATGCAAAACAGGGTCTTCTTCCTCCTCTGGACACCGGCGGACAGGGAGCTCGGCCGACGGGGCTAGCGGCGCTCTGGGCAGCTAGGGGCTCAGGTGAGTGGCTCAAAAGACAGAGGAGATCGAGGAGGTCACGTGGAGGTCCTCACGTGCGGCGGAGAAGAAGGGGAGACGACCGGCGGTGCGAGGCTGCGGCGGCCGGTGGAGCTCTGCTCGGCAAGCAGTGGCGCGCGACGGCGAGGCGACGCAGCACGAAGGCGAGGGCGCGCAGGGAGCTAGGGCACGCGGGGGCCACGGCCTCGCCCTTTAAATAGGCGCGCAAGCCTGCGCCTTCCTTGGCGCACACGCCGAGGATGGCCGGTGGCGCACCGGCCGTGGTGGCCACGGCCTCTGGCCGAGCGACCGAGCAGCCGGGCCCAGATGGGCCTTGGCGGGCCACGGGGCTGGCGGGTCGAAGCGGCTGGGCCGGATGGGTCGGGCCCACGGGCTCGGCCCAGAAGGAAAGGAAGGCTTTTTCTTTTTTTTATCTTTATTTTTTTTCGAAATCAATTTCCAGTGCAACAACAAATCCAGAAATTCTAGAAATGTTATTAAAAGCACGAAAAATACTCGGAAAATCCCAAAAAATTCTAGGAAAATTTCCAGAGATAGTTTGAGACACGAACAATCCAAATAAAATATTTGGAGCTCATGAAAAAGATTTTAGAGCCTTATAATAAATAGAATTAGCTTAAAGAAAATGAGAATAAATTCCAGAAATTTTTGGAAAATTCTCGGAAGGGTTTGGTTAGCACCTAAGCACATGTAAAAACCTTTTGCACTCAAAAACACCAGGATGCATAGACATGAATGCAACACACTCATAATCATTTTATTTAATTTAGAAAAACAAACAATGCTTTTTTTCTTATACTATATTTCCTGTAAAGAAAATAAATGTTGGATTTTTTAAAAAAAATTGAGAGAAAATCGTTGTTTAATTATTCTTTCTATTCACATCCTGAAATTAGAAATTTCAGGGTGTGACAAATCTACCCCTCTTAAAAGGAATCTCGTCCCGAGATTCGAAAAAGGCTAGCAAGAGACAAAGGTTTATTTCGAACTCTTTACATATCCTCCAGCATTATTCCTCCTTTCATATTACAGAAAACTCTCTCACAACCTAACATCCTTAGGTATCAGGAGTCTTGTCTTGCTTGTTTCATTGTCGTCATGCCATAGCTTCTTGTGATAACGATCCACACTTGACGAGGGCCTGGATTAGGGCTCCCTAAGCAACGAGATAATCACCTTGAAGATGGAGACAATGTGAAGGCTAAGATCCAGGACGGGGAGGAATGCAAATCTTCATCAAGACCCTAACTGACAAGACTTCCCCACTTCCGAGTATCTTCCGCCTCGCCCGAGTACGCCACGTCCCCGAGTGCTCTCCGCCTCACACGAGAACGCTCCGTCTCCGAGAAACACACCGCCTCGCCTCCGACTACTCGTTCGCACGAGTAATCTCCGTCTCCGACTAAGGCGGAGCCCCCACGGAGGAGCCGGAGTGTGGGGCTGGGGCCCCACACGAACATGGCGCCGCCCCAGCCCCCCGAGCTTCTCCGCGACGACACACGTGACGCCGTTTCCCACGCCATGCAAAGACCACAGCTGGCGTGACGGGAGGACGACTGGGTCTGACAGGGGCTGTAATGGCGCACAGTACACCCCCACGACCTCTGACACCCCGTCACATCCAACATCAGCTGCACACCACCCCGTCAGAACGCGCACTCGATTACCATCTATCAGCTCTTAGGCCATAACGTGGTAGGCCTAAGAAGCACTCAAGAATGCTGAGTTACTATGTGAACTACTCTGAGGAGGTGCCAAGTGCCCAGAACGAACAGTAGCAACAGCACACGCGGCGGCTCCCGACGACACCACAGCTCAGCGCCCTCCCACGCCGCCTGACGGACATCAATGACGGACAAGACTTCACAACGCCATAACACTGTAGCTTATTTTCGTTTTCCCTCTTTGCCCCTCTCCCTTGTGACTATAAAAGGGGGAGGGGAGCAACGTACATAGAGGCTGACCGGTCACCAAGTTTGTAACCCCTACTACTGACACCCCTGGCATAGGAACACGAGTACTCGGAACTGGACGTAGGGTATTACTCCTCGGAGGCCCGAACCAGTATAAAACTCTTGTGTCTCCCGTGTCGACCATCCGGATCCGACACACGATTCGATAGAAATCTACTGCCGGCGGTTGAGAACCCCAACAGTAGCCGCGCCAGGTAGGGGCACATCGTGTGTCTCGCCGAACTTCACCAGCGATCCAGATGGAGGGCCGCGGAGTCTCCTTGACTCCCGGCACAACCATGCACTTTGGCTCCCACGGCTTCGTCTACACAGGGCTGGCGGAGTCCGTTGTCGGGAGGACTTTCTCCTGACCCGCGCGTCCCACCGCCTCTGACGGCGGCGGCGGCGCGAGCAGCCTTCATCCGTGGTTTCACGGACGAATAGATCATGGCCATGCTGGGGCCAAACCCGACGCAGGAGCGCTTCAGGCTCGCTGCCTTCCACCTCACCGACCTCGCCTTCCAGGCCAGCGGGTCCGAGCCGCTGACCTGGGGGGAATTCGCGGAGCGGTACGAAGCCCTGTACCCCCGCGAACAGCCAAGCCTCCCGGACGACTCGGTGACGGCCTACGTAAACAAGCTGAGGGCATCGTACGTCGTCCCAGGCTCCGCGGCCTCGCGACGAAGTCCACCGATGCCCCTCCAGGACTTCATGCGGGAGTGCAACGTCCTGGAGGCCCGCACCGCCACAAGCTCAACCGACAGGGAGGAGAACCCTCGTCACCGCAACGGGGACACCCAGCGCCGGGCGCGCCTCGACGAGATCGCTGAGGCCAAGCGCCAGCTTGACGAAGAGCTGGCGAACCTCCACCAAGAGCTCGGCGTGGAGGATGAGCCCCAACAAAGCCGCCGGCGCGAGCAGCACCGCGAGCAGGAGGTAGAACAGCCAGAGCCGCAAGCTCGAGCACGGGCGCGTGATGTGAACCGGCGCATCAACGAGGATGCCGCCGTCGACGATGACGGCATGCCGCGCTTCAGGCGCGCATGGCAGAACCTTGCGGTAGTGGCCATGCTCTAACGTGGCTGCCCCGAGCCGGCCACACCTGAGGAGAAGAGGGTTTGACAGCAGCTCAAGACCCTCCTCGAGACGGCGGCCGCACAGCAGGCCGAGAGCTCGGCATCACGCGCACGAGAGGCGCGAGGAGCGCCGTCTATACGACGGCAAGATCGATCCCCGTCAAGACACCGAGCCGCTGGCGAACCATCAGTCAAGTCGCGACTGCGGCACAACCGCGATGCTCGCGACACGCTCGAGGCTCGTCGCCGGGCTGCTGGCGACGACAACTATGACTACGGCTACGGCAGCAACGACGACGGCCGCGGCAGGCGTGACGAGCACCGCTCACGCCGACGGCATAGCCAGAAGCGCGATGGACGCTACGACAGCGACGGAGAACGTGACCGCAGCTGGTCGCCCGACCCAAAGGGTCCTCGCGCCTTCGGTCGGAAGGTGCAGGACGCAAAGTTCCCTTCACGGTTCCGGGCTCCGATAGCGGTACCAAGGTACGACGGCGAGACCAACCCTAGCGTATGGTTGGAGGACTACAGGCTCGCGTGTCGGGCGGGCAGAGCGACGGACGATCTCTTCATCATCAAGAACCTGCCGCTCCACCTCGCCGACTCTGCGCGGACCTGGCTCGAACACCTGCCACGTGGCAGGATCAACAGCTGGGCGGACCTACGGGAGACCTTCATCGGCAACTTCCAAGGCACATCCTACGGGAGACCTACTTGGTCAAACCCTAGCCCAAAGCCCTAGTCAACCACTTGACCTCTCTAGCTCTTCTAGAACTTTTGCCGCGTTCTCCAAAATTCACCTAAACACTTCATTTTCTCCCAATGTAAAAGTTGTGCAGTTTGTCGAGGCACACAACTTTCATGTTGAGTGGCATTGCCAATTCGAAAGGGAAAATGGTGAAAAATGTGAGTCAACGCCAGTGAGTACGGTTGGTCGGCGCCGAGCAAATCCATATTTTAGCGTGCAGTTCATGCAAAATCGGTTGATCAAAACACCCTTGAGCCTTTGTAAAACTTGTAGAGGGTTAGTAGATCTACAAGTTTGGTATTCACAGCTGGTAGCACCTTGGTTACGAAAAATTGAGAAACGGCGAGTCAAACAGAGGTATCTTGAAAGGTTTCTGGGCTGGGAACGCGCACGACGTCGTGGCGCGCCGCGTCGGCCTCACCGCCGTATGGGCATGCGCGCACACCGAGGCACCGGAAGACCCACCGGTCCGAAGCCGTGCGCCGTGGGCACTGTGCTCCTAAGGGAGGTGACGCGCGCCAGACCCCTAGGCCGGTGCCACGCGGCCTCCGTGCACACGCTGGAGCTCGCACGCGCGCCCTGCCATTGGCCGGCGGCTCGGCGCCTCACCGCACGTCGTCCACCACCCGTCGCCCCATGCTGTGACTCCCTGTAGCCGACGGAGGTCTTCGAACCGCCTTTCCCTCACTTGGCCGCGCCTATTTAAACCCCACTCTTCTCTCCCCGCGCACGTCCACTCAACCGTCGTCCGCCATTGTTGCCGACGCCGGTGAACCCTTCCCTCCACTCGCGCCCGTGGCCCACAAACAGCTCAGAGCTTCTCCCTAGCACCCCACTGAGCTTCCCCACCCACTCATGGAGTAGTTCGCCCCCACATTTCACCGGAGATCGAGCCAACGCGGGTCCGCCGCCGCTGTCTCGCCGTCGGCCACCGCCGGGGACCTCTCCGACCTCAGGTCCGCCCCCAATAGGACCCCGGTGAGCCCAATCGCAGAACCTCCTCACACGTTTGCCTGCACCGGCCCCACCTCGCCGGCGGCGAGCTCACCCCCGCCGCCGAGGGCACATTTGTGAAGCCGAAAACCCATTAGGGACCCTTGTGAATAACCCGAGGTTATATCTGTGAAGTGTCCAAAAGTTCTAGGGTCTGAAATAGAAATAGATTCTTGTTTCTTTTGCCCATAGGTCCAGTGGCTTGGAAAATTCATTTAAAATCACAGAAAAATCGTAAAAATACAAAAACAATTTTGTTGGCTTCCTTGTGAGTAGACCTACAACTTTTGCAAAGCATGACCCTACTTTTGAGTTATAGTTTTTGCATGAAAAATTGAAATCATTTTAAGGCACTTTTGTTGTAGTTCAAAATCTATATGTGATCATGAGCTGAATTTTGGATATGTTGTTGTAGATACCATGTGTAGGATCTGCACAAAAATTTGCACAAACTTATGGAGTAAATCTTTTATTATGATTTATCTTGTATTTATGCTATTTCTGCCTTAATGATTTTTTTGTAGCAAAAATTAAATAGATTTTTGAGCTCAACTTCTGTGTATAGTCATGAAATGCCTAGATGCACCTTTCCTGAATTAATCATGATTTTTGGACTGTTGCAAATATTGTTCCTGATTTATGCTTGTTTTTAATCATAAATGCTTAGTTCAAGATCTAAAATAGCTCTTGTTGTGTTTGTTGGTTTCCTAGCCTTGTTTTAGTTCAGAGATGGTGTAGGAGAAAGTTTGGATCCAGAAGTGATGTATTTATTTTTGTATGCATTTATCTCATTTGTGGTAGCTAGAAATGTTATTTGTGGTATATTTATTTTTCATAGCTCAAATATTGTGCTTGCTGGTTCAGTGGCTTAAAGTAGAGTTTTGAGCTCAGTGAGCACCATCCATGGCTTTTTATGAATTATTTTGGTGAATAAAAGTGGAGAAGCCATTATAAGCTTAATAATAAGTTTAATTGGAAAACCATTCCTTTTATCTTTTTGAACCCTATGGATGTGTTGTGAAAATGAATTAAGAATTGAAAACCACCCCCTTGCTGTTTGTGCAAATAAATAAATTATTTATTTAAATATGTACACAATCACTATAAAGAGAAGAATAAATAATAAAGCCCTTCATAATATTCTTTAAAAGGAAAAGTGATGAATATGTTTTTGTCAAGGTGAGTATGGTAAACCATGTGCTTCTTGTTATCTTTTGTTGCTGTTTTTAATTAAATTAAATTAATTTCACCACTAATTATTGCATATGCATCCTCCGTGTAGAAGTTCCCGACGGTAGCTACACGCTCATACCGGCTGACGAGGACGAGGGAGCAGGAGGAGAAGTGCACTACGTGTCCGTAGATCAAGACCCGGACCAAAGTCCGGAAGTTTGTTTGACTGCTTGTGCTGACGAAGGCAAGCCCCGATTTAATCATTAACCTATGTGTTTCTTTTAAGCTTCTGAATTTACCTTTGCTTATCTATGTGCATTTACGTTCAGGAGTTGAATTGAAACCCTAGTTGCATGATCCTTAAGTACCTATGATCTTTTACTAGTATGCTAGGTCGCTAGTGGCTATGCTCTAAGGATCCGGTACAAGTCGAGTGATGTTCGTCACTCGCGAGAATAGGATCTCCTTGATGGAATCACCATATTTATTAATGGATTGCTCATGTGGTAAGAGCATGGGATTTGGGTTCCGGTCCAGTGGCTTCGTTGGTTAAGTGTTTGAACGTACTAAGCACTTGTCAGAAATAGGCACGGTAAGCCTAGTACCTAAATGATGCGGTGCGGGAGCGTTGCGCTACTAATCTTAGGGTTGCGGCCCCGGGCTCGCCACCTGAGTGCATGCGTGAGGCTGGGTGACCTTGGTGGCGTAGCCCAGTAAACCTTGTACTTAAGACTGTAACATCTGATCCCAATCCGAGGAATGACGGGAACCGCCTGGTTGGTGAACTCTTAGTGAGGGCACCTCCCGTGTGTTTAGGTCCACCTTGCAAGGTTTAAATCAATCGATTGTCGGCCTCTCACCGTTATCTGAGACTACTTAATCTACTGGCCATGATATCCCTTTATGATGGAACTTTGTGAATATTGTTATTTGATTAACTGTATTGTACAACTTATGATTGCAATAGTTGCTTATCTAGTAATGATTACTTCTACTAGAACTTGAGCTAAAATGTGAAAGTAAGGATTCACTACTTAGTAGCTTTTTGGCAAAACAAACCCACTAGCCAAAAGCCTTGCATGATTAGAGGTAAAGTCTTTTATTTTAGACGGGTAAGCCTTGCTGAGTATTAGTATACTCAGCCTTGCTTTTTAAATGTTGTTTCCAGGTAATGCATGTGATGTGTGGCCTGGAGAGATTCCACCCGGCTGGGAGCTGGAATGGGTGGATGATGATGAGTGATTGTATCATGGACGGCCTCCTATGATACTTGTCGTACCGCTTAGTTATTTCTGCTGTTTTAATAAACTCTGAACCATTTACTTTCATATCAAGAACCATGGTTTGTAATAATAGACCCTACGGGGAAGAATTGTTTTAATTTGTAAGGCACTCTGGACTCTCCTTCGTGGGAGTTTTAATGTATACGTTTCGATCCTCTGTGTGTGTTTCAAGTGATTTACCGGGCTATGACCCGGTAACACTCAACGGGATGATTCTTTATTATCACTTAATGACCAAATGGAGTTATTTAGGTGATAGTACGGAATTATCTCGGATGGGGTTGTCACACATGCGCCCGGCCCGACAAGTAGTGGGAGATGCGCAACTGCAAGCAGCAGCCGGGGGAGAGCCTGCGTGACTACATCAGGCGTTTCTCTAGGCGCTGCACCGAGCTCCCCACCGCGACGGACAACGACGCCATCTCGACGTTCCAGAATGGCACCACCTGCACCACCCTCATCCACCGGCTTGGGCGAAGGACCCCGAGGACTACTCGGGAGCTCCTCGACATCGCAACCAACCACGCCGACGGAGAGGAGGCAGTAGCGGCAACATTAATTCCCCCTCAGGGAAAGGGGAAGCAAGTCGTGGACGCCGGTGAGGGGCCCTCCTCACGGTCCAAGAAGAAGAAGAAGGGCAACAAGTGAGGCCGTGACGACAACACCGTTGCAGCAATCGAGCGCAAGGCTACTCGCCCCAAGAACAATCAGAACGGCCTCCCAAGGGGTCATTTTGAGAGGCTCTTGGAGGCGCCATGCACCCATCACGAGACGCCTATCAAGCACGCGCTCAAGGACTGCCGTTTGATGAAGAACTACATCAACGGCACACTCAAGCCCAAGACAGGAGATCCCCCGAAGAAGGATGCGCCACCGTTGCCCAACAACGACGATGATGACGAGGAAGTGGTTTTCCCTTGTGAGGATGGCGTGGTCCACATGATCTTTGGCGCAGCATCGGTGCGACCGTCAAGGCGCAAGGAGAAGCTGATCCGGCGTGAGGTCTACAACACTGAGCCTGCGACTCCGGCGTACCTCAAGTGGTCGGACACCCCGATCACCTTCGACCGAACGGACCACCCTGACCACGTATCGCAACCAGGAAGCTACCCCCTCGTGGTGGCTCCATTGATCGGGACCAAGCGAGTCCACAAGGTGCTGATGGATGGAGGGAGCGGGCTCAACGTCCTGTACATGACGACGCTCGACAGCATGGGCATCCTGCGGTCCCGACTACGCCCATCGCCGACTCCTTTCCACGGGGTCATCCCCGGGAAAGATGCACTCCCGTTAGGGCAGATCGATCTGCCCGTCACGTTCGGGACGTCGCAGAACTTCCGCACAGAAACCCTCACCTTCGAAGTGGTAGGGTTCTCGGGGACGTACCACGCCATCCTCGGGAGGCCAGCCTACGCGAAGTTTATGGTTGTGCCTAATTACACGTATCTCAAGTTGAAGATCCCCAATCCGAAGAGGGTCATCACAGAGGGGACTACATTCTAGTACGCATATGAATGCGACACTGAGTGCTTTCAATTCGCTGAAACACTCATCCGGTCCAAGAAGCTCCATGCTGAGCCTCCCTCCGAGGACTAAGATATCCTCGAGTCGTCCAAGCGAGCGGCCTGCTCTTTCGAGCCCGCCAAGGATGTCAAGGATGTGGCTGTCACCGATGATGGCCGCACGCTCCATATCGGGACGGCACTCGATCCTAAATAGGAAAGCGCGCTCGTCGACTTCCTCAAGGCGAACCTCGACGTGTTCGCATGGAAACCCTCTAACATGAAGGGGATCCCGAGAGAAGTTGCCGAGCACAAATGGAACATCAAGCCGGGATCAAAACCGGTCAAGCAGCGCCTACGCCGCTTCAACGATGACAAGTGCAAGGCCATAGGTGAGGAGATCAAGAAGCTCCTTAGTGCAGGGTTCATACAAGAAGTGTTCCACCCCGAGTGGTTAGCTAACCCTGTACTTGTAAAGAAGAAGAATAAGAAATGGAGGATGTGTGTTGACTACACGAGCCTTAATAAGGCATGTCCCAAGGATCCGTTTCCTTTGCCTCGCCTAGATCAGGTAGTCGATTCAACGGTAGGGTGCGAAACCCTCTGTTTTCTCGATGCGTACTCCGGGTACCACCATATCGCGATGTGCATAGCGGACCAACTCGCAACGTCCTTCATCACTCCCTTTGGCGCTTATTGTTACAACTTGATGCTGTTCGGGCTCAAGAACGCAGGTGCTACCTTTCAAAGATGCATGCGACGCATTTTCGGTGATCTCATAGGACGAATAATTGAGGCATATGTCGATGACATCGTGGTCAAGTCAAAAAATACGGGCGATCTAATCCCTAATCTTACGGAAGTGTTCGCGAAGCTGAGGGAACACGGGGTGAAGTTAAACCCAGAGAAATGCGTTTTTGGGGTTCCAAGGGGCATGCTCCTTGGCTTTGTCGTGTCCGAACGCGGCATTGAGGCTAATCCTGAGAAGATCTCAGCCATCACCAACATGGGGCCGATCCAAAACCTAAAGGGCGTACAACGTGTCACAGGCTGCCTCGCGGCTCTCAGCCGGTTCATCGCCCGACTCGGAGAGCGCAGCTTGCCACTATACCGCCTAATGAAGAAGTCCGACCACTTCGCCTGGACGCCCGAGGCTCAGGAAGCGCTAGACAAACTCAAGAATCTCCTGAAGAGTCCACCAGTGCTCACGGCACCAATGCTAGAAGAGCAAATGCTCTTATACGTGGCTGCAATGACGCAGGTTGTGAGCGCTGCTCTGGTCGTCGAATGAGAAGAGCCTGGGAAGTCACTTAAGGTGCAGCGGCTCGTATATTTTGTAAGCGAAGTTCTCTCCGACTCAAAGACCCGCTACTCTCAGATTCAGAAGCTCGTGTACGCCGTCTTGATCACCAAATGCAAGCTCCGACATTACTTCGACCAGCACCCCATCACAGTGGTGTCCAAGTACCCCCTCGGGGAGGTGATCCAGAATCCTGAGGCCGAGGGGAGGATAGCAAAGTAGGCCCTCGAACTGATGGGGCAGAATGTGACTTATGCACCACGCAGTGCCATTAAGTCACAGGTGTTGGCAGATTTCGTCGCTGAATGGATGGAGTTTCAGACTCCGCTGGCACCAATCGAGCACGAGACATGGACAATGTACTTCGACGGCTCAGTCATGAAGGAGGGTGCAGGGGCAGGCCTTGTCTTCATCTTGCCTCTGGGCGTGTGTATGGAGTACATGATCCGACTGCACTTTCCAGCTTCCAACAACGTAGCCGAGTACGAAGCACTCGTCAACGGCCTTCGGATCGCGATCGAGCTCGGAATTCGCCATCTCGAGATCCATGGGGACTCTAAGCTTGTCATAGATCAAGTGATGAAGGAGAAGAATTGTGTCGACCCCAAGATGGCGGCCTATTATCGAGCTATGCGTCAGCTTTTAGACAAGTTCCACAGGCTCGAGCTTCATCATGTGCTGCGCGACAACAACAAAGCTGCAGACATCCTCGCCAAAGCAGCATCAAGCCACAAGCCCGTACCACACGGTGTGTTCGCTAGTGATCAGCACGCACCATCCGTCCGAGTAGATGGGGAGCAAGAACCAGAAGTCATGGAGATTGATCAAGAACCAAACTTAGAAGATCCTGACTGGTGTTTCCCAATCCTCAAATGGCTAGTTGAGGGGAGGTTGCCCTCGGATCAGACGGAAGCACGTCGCATCTCGCGGTGGGCCAAATCTTATGTTCCTATCAATGGTGAGCTCCACAAGCGGGGCGCAGCGAATATACTCATGCGCTACATTCAGAGAGACCAAGGCTGAGACCTGCTTCGTGAAATCCATGCTGGCACATGTGGACACCACGCCGCCGCTAGAACCTTAGTTGGAAAAGCATTCCGACAAGGTTTCTACTGGCCCACGGCGCTGGCGGACGCCAAAGATATCGTGCGATGCTGTGCGGGTTGCCAGTACTACGCTCGACAGACTCATCTCCCGGCGCAAGCACTTCAGAACATCCCCATCACGTGGCCATTCACCGTATGGGGGCTGGACTTAGTCGGACCATTCAAGCAAGCGCCCGGAGGCTTCACACACCTGCTCGTCGCCGTTGATAAGTTTTCAAAATGGATTGAGGCTCGGCCCGTGAACAAGATCTGTTCTGAAGAAGCTGTGGCATTCTTTACTGACATCATCTACCACTTCGGGATCCCAAATTCGATCATCACCGACAACGGCACACAGTTCACGGGAAAGAAGTTCCTCAAGTTTTGCGACGACAACAACATTCGCGTGGACTGGACTGCTGTAGCACACTCGAGGGCCAACGGACAAGCTGAGAGGGCTAATGACATGATCTTACAAGGATTAAAGCCTAGAATCAGTACTACGCTCGACAGACTCATCTCCCGGCGCAAGCACTTCAGAACATCCACATCACGTGGCCATTCGCCGTATGGGGGCTGGACTTAGTCGGACCATTCAAGCAAGCGCCCGGAGACTTCACACACCTGCTCGTCGCCGTTGATAAGTTTTCAAAATGGATTGAGGCTCGGCCCGTGAACAAGATCTGTTCTGAAGAAGCTATGGCATTCTTTACTGACATCATCTACCACTTCGGGATCCCAAATTCGATCATCACTGACAACGGCACACAGTTCACGGGAAAGAAGTTCCTCAAGTTTTGCGACGACAACAATATTCGCGTGGACTGGACTGCTGTAGCACACTCGAGGGCCAACGGACAAGCTGAGAGGGCTAATGACATGATCTTACAAGGATTAAAGCCTAGAATCTACGACTTGAGAAGTTCCGAGCAAGATGGGTCGCCGAGTTGCCGTCCGTCTTGTGGAGCCTGTGCACCACACCGAGTCAGTCCACCGGTGCAACGCCATTCTTCATGGTGCATGGGTCGGAGGCGGTCCTTCTGACGGATATCGACTATGGCAGCCCAAGAGTCCGGGCATACACTGAAGAGGGGAATCAAGTCGCACTCGAAGATACGATCGATCAACTCGATGAAGCTCGCGACGTGGTGCTCCTACATTCAGCCCGGTACCAGCAGGCCTTACGACGCTACCACGAGCGCAACATTCACGAATGACAGTTCCAAGTCGGAGATCTAGTGCTCCAACGAGTCATAAGCAACAAGGACCGGCACAAGCTTGCGCCCCCATGGGAGGGACCGTACATCGTCGACCAGGTGCTCCGACCAGGAACATTCAAGCTCCGGCACGACGACAGCACGATCATCGCCAACGCATGGAACATAGAACATCTACGATGTTTTTACCCTTAAGTAACGTTCTTTGTTTCAGCTTATGATCAATGAATAATGCCATGTGTTTTTGTTCTTGTTTCATAAGCTTCTCGATATACTTGTGTTGGCATCTTTTATATGTTTCAACGTTGTCTAAAGGCTGAGTGGCAAGTGTCCTTGCGCCCATGCAAAAACACTTGCCGCTCGGGGGCTACCCGGGGCACGACGCCCCCCTTTGTTTTCCCGTTTTCAAAACAAAAACTCTGCGACAAAGTTGTTGCGACCAATCGCACGAGCGAAGGGTTCTTTTTGACGGAACACCTTTTACCTTGCGAGGGGAAAGGATGTTGATCTGCGAGTGTTTCGATGTTGTCCCTTGTCCAAGTCTTTTAGCACCTACGCCCCTGTGGCTACGGTATGAAAACTTGCAAGAACAGCTCGGACCTACAGGTCGACGGCCAACTACTTTCAGAAGGAACACGGGTAACCGCTTGGACTCCGGTTCAAAATATCTTTTACGAAAAGCATGTGAGTCTTTTCCTGAGCGTTTCTAAGTACTCGGGGGCTACGAACGCATGGCGTCACTTCGTGGCTCAGGTCGAACTTTCCGACTCTTACGCCCCCGCGGCTCTAGAGAAAAGTCCGATCGGCTTGAGCGTCTAAGTGCCGCCACTCCGTTCTACAGTCATCCGTGGGTACTCGGGGAATGCTTCAGGAAGCGACGGTTTCAAAACAAAATAAAAGCTGTCCAGTACGGCGCGCATACAAGTTTTGTTTAAATGGTTATACAACTTAATACATCTAATGGGAAGGCCCAGAGCCGTCTTCTGGTGTGTCTTTTGGAATCAGGTCTAGGTCCTTCATCGCGGTGTCGGGCATGGCTTGGGCAAGGGCGGCGCAATCCTCTTCGATCTTGTCGAGCTCCTCGTTCTAGTAGCCGGGGGCCCAACCGCCACTCAGCGCCTGAAGGTCCAGCCCCTGGTAGTGCAAGCTGAACATGGAAAGGACCCGGTGCACCACCTGCCGAGAGGTCGACAGCTCTCTCTCCTTGACAAAGCCCGACAGAAGACTGAGCCGATCGCCGAGTACCTGGGGAGGCATTTGCACAGGCGGGACGCCGACTTCCGTCAAGATCATGTCAACATGTCGACCGAGCTTGGCGCGGTCCAGTATGTTCTTTTTGAGCGCCTCCTCTGTCTCGTGCTGAGCCTTCCGAGAATCCTCCAGCTCGGCTTTGACCTCTGGAAATAGAGAATGAGTCAGAGTTGAGCCGAGAGAAGCACAATCGAGAAGGAGTAAGGGGCTGGGATAAAAAGAGCGTACTTGAGAGCTGGTCCGCCAGGTTCTTGGCCGTCTCAGACATCTCATGGATCTTGAGTTCAGTGGCGATGACCTCCTGAGCCTTCTCCACCAGCTTGGCAGCCTGTGCAGTACAAGCTATGCGGATCCCTGTTACAACCAAAAGAGTGAAGCAACATCAGCAACGATTAATGCAGGGAAGCAAACATTAAGAAAGTTGAGAACGCGAAGATGCTCACCCTGGATCTCCCGTGCCATTTGGTCATTCTCCTCACGGAGCCGGGTCCCCTCGTCGGTGGCTTCCTGCAGCTTGGTGGAAAGGTTGCAGACCTGATTGTTCGCCGTCTTCAGGTCTGCCTCATAGTGCGACAGATCTTGTTGCAGGTCCGCTACCTTCTTCTCAAGTGTCACCTTTTCTTCGGCGGCAGTCTGGGACGCGGCCTCGGCGGCGGCAGCAGCGGCAGATGCGTTCCGGGCTGTCTTGGCAGCAGTTGCGGCGGCGGTTCGCAGCTCCGCGGCTGTGGCTTCCACCTGGGCAAGCTTGGCCTCGAGGGCTGCTTTCTCTAACACGGCGGCGTCCGCAGCAGACCGCGTGATGACTGCACGGTCCTCCGCCGACTTTGCTGCAGCCTCAAGAGCGGTCCTCACCGATGCCTCACCCGCCACCGCTCCTACAGCCGCCAGTCGGGCAGCAACCAGCTGCATCTCCAGCTGGGCCTTCTCGGCTTGGAGCTCCTCTATGGTGCGTGTCTTCCTAGCACTGCAGCTGGCGAGCACCTGGTCCGAGAAGAAGGTCAATCACAGCAACAACTCGGAAATCAAAACCCAAAATCAAGGATTGGGCTCGACCAACTCACCGACGAGGCCCGGACAACAAGTTCATTGATCGCCTGCTCTGCCCACCGTAAACCCCACACGAGGCGGCGACGTGCCGTAGCTTCCTCGTCCTCACCGTCGTGCGCCTCGGCATCGTGGGCTCCGGCCCGCGTGGCGCGCTCGAGGCCCAGGCCACGTTCACCCCCCTCGGGGGCAGAGAAGGGACGGGCTCCTGAGCTCTCACCAACCTCTCGGACGGTGGTTGGAGAAGCGCGACCCATCGCATCCTCAGGAGAAGCAGGCGCCTGTGTGTCGGGAAGAGGCGAGTCCGCGATCTCCACCACCTCTGCGACAACGGCGGCGGGCTGGCGTGATGGCTCCGACGGCGCGATGGAGTCCGGCACCGTTTCTGCCGCCTGGGACCTGGACGCCTCAGGGCTCGCCACGACATCCTCGACCGCCACGACGACCTCCGGGGTGGGCGGCACGGGCGCCTCAGCTGGCAGCTCCTCCGGCGCCAGCAGGCGCTGTTCCAGCTCGGCCGCGTAGGTGGCTGCATCACCGCCTGAGAGGATCGGCCCCCCATACCGGTGGCCTCCGGGAGTTGCAAGGACGATAGGGGAGCCGCCACCTCCACAGTCTCAACGTCGCTGGAGCCCGACGCCGGGGGCAGACCCACCTCTGGGGCCGCCTGCGTGACTGCACCCTGATCAACGATAGGCGCCGCCGGGGGCTCAGACTGCTCGGGGGTTGCCTGCCCCTCGACCACGCAACTGTCCCCCAGTGAAGGTGGGGGCGCTGCCGTATCATGAGTCTCCGGTGCCGCCGCCGCTTGCTCGGGGGCTGTCTCCGGCGCGTGGGGAAGAGTCGAGGGACGGGGTACGGACGAAGGAGTGCGTGCGCTCAGGGCCGCGTGCTTCCGCGGTGCAAGGCTGAGCGCACCGATGTTGGAACGACTGACACGAGAAGGGCAAATCAACGAGGCGAACGAAAATCGAAAAAACAAGATAACGAGATAACGCGAGATGACACCTACATGAAGGAAGTGATGCAAGCCCGCTTGACAGGCCTGGGGGCTGCGCCCGACGACTCGGGGGTAGATCTCTTGCCCCCCGGCAAGACGGAGGACGGGCCTCGACTGTCACTCTGGGTGAGGGGGACCTGCACGGGCGGGGCCCCGCCACTGCGGATGACCAACGACTGAAGATGCCGCGGGGGAGCATCCGCACTCTCCCCGTGCGACGCGGTCAGAGCAGGCGACAGCGATGTCGATCTCACCTCAGGGGGCGACCGCCTCCTCGGAGAGCGCGACCCCCGCCGCGATGAGTCGCCGGAGGGACGGCGAGCGGACGGATCACGGTCCGCTGGACGCCTGGACGAGTCGTCTCGCCGCGGGGACCTCTTCCTCTCCCTCTGCTGCTCTTGGCCGCCAGGGCCCGATCGGGAGCGAGTCACCCTCCGATCCTCCTGGTTCGGGCGTGGGGACGGGAGCGAGCCGGAGCTCGTTCCCTGTTCGTGGGCAGCAGGCTCCGGCCGCTGCCTCGAGCTGGACGCCGCGGCCTGCCGCTGGGGAGGAGGCGACGGAGACGACAGTGCGCTCCAGTCAACACTGGCGCCACCGTCATCACCGGACCAGGGCGGCGACGACGAAGGGTCCTCGTCCGAGGAGACGGTGCCATCTCTCATCCTCCTGCGCTTAGCGCGGCGGTCATTCCACTCGCGCTTCGCAATCTCCTTACCCCTGTGCTGGGCCTTGCGGTCGGCCCTCCTCCTGTCCGCGGCAGCCTGGGCGCAATTCAGCATCGCATCCTCAGGAAGAGGCGACTTCGCGGGGAGAGGGGCCGCAGGCCTCAACTGAAAGCAAGGAAGAAGGCGAGAATCAACACAAAGGATACAAGATAGTCGGAGCGTTAGTCAGAGGGAACAAAAACTTACAAAATTTTTGGTCCCCTCGTGGGGGAGTATGGGTAGGATTTGGGGCGGCGGCCACGAGTAGTTGGCCTTCCCGATTGCCTGCCCCACGCGGCGCTGGATCTCATCCAACGAAGGGAGTCGAGGCGCCGACACGGTCCCGACGAAGGGAGCCCTGTCCGACATCATCTGACAGATGCGAAGACGACGACGCTTGAGTAGGATGATCCCCAGCACATGGTACTGGCCGATGACGGTCGCCAAGTCAACCCCGGCGTCACGCAGCTTGGCCAGCACCGTCCAGTAGTCCCCAAGCAGCCTGTCCTGCTCCGCCTCCGGGGGCCCGTAGCTCCAGTTCACCGGCGCCTCGGCGATTGAGGAGCCGGTGTACTTTGGCAGCGGGAACTCGGGGTAGTCCTTGAGGTAGAACCACCCCTTGTGCCAGCCGCTGTTGGAGCTCGTCAACGTGCCGGAGATGTACTCCTCGCTCCTCTTCATCTTCATCTGAAGATTGGTGCACCCAAGGGTGGCCAGGAGCGACCTATCCTTCAGGCACACGAATTTGAAGAAATACCGGAAGAGGTGCCAGTGGGCGCCCACTCCCAAGTACCCTTCACACAGCGCCTCAAATGCCGCCATTTGTTGGATGCTATTGGGTTGAGGTGGTGGAGTTGCAGCCGGTACTCCGCAAGAACACCGCGGATGAATCGGCCGACTGGAATGGCGAAGCCCCGCTCGTGGAACGTCACGAACGAGACGACGTAGCCGTCCGGCGGGTGCGGCACCGACTCGTTGCCCGGGACCCTCCACTCCTCAGCGGTGGTGAGGACCGGTAGCTGGCCGGCGGCGACAAGGCGCTGGAGCATCGAGCGGGAGACATTGGAGCGCGTCCAGTTCGACATGGCGTCTGTCAAGCTCGAGGGCGTGAAGCGGATTGAGAAAGCGGCGGCGACGGTGCAAGGGCTAGGAGCAGACGAGTAAGCAATGCTGGCAAAGGTAAGGAATCGAGGGGAAAAAGTACGAAGTTCAACCGGCGTACGGTTTATAAGGGGCAAACGTGGCCGCTAGCATTTAATGCCGGCCCCACTACGCCGTAAAACCGCCCGCTCGGTGGGCGCATCCCCCGAGGCGACAGAAGCACGCCCGCGTGATGGTTTGATACCGAACGGGCCCACGGGTCTGAACCTGCACCGCACCGCCCCCTCCAACCGTCACAATCGCCACATCAGCCACGACCGACGGAGTGGACGCAATTATCGATACGGCCGTGGATGCCACGACTAGAGTTTTCAAGGCAAAGACAACATTTCGAAATTCAAAACCCCATAAATGAGTCTACAACTCCTTCATGGGCTCGGGGGCTACATCCGGCGGATGCACTCACGCGCACCCACCGAGTAAACCAGAGAACAAAAACTACAACATTTCCCCGACACAGAGCCTGCGAGCGAGTCCTTGACTCCCACCACAGGCTCGGGGGCTACTGATGAGGGCCTGGATTAGGGCCCCCTAAGCAACGAGATAATCACCTTGAAGATGGAGTCCTGTGACACCATTGACAATGTGAAGGCTAAGATCCAGGACGGGGAGGGATGCAGATCTTCGTAAAGACCCTAACAGACAAGACTTCCCCACTTCCGAGTATCTTCCGCCTCGCTCGAGTACGCCACGTCCCCGAGTGCTCTCCGCCTCGCACGAGAATGCTTCGTCTCCGAGAAACACACCGCCTCACCTCCGACTACTCGTTCGCACGAGTAATCTCCGTCTCCGACTAAGGCGGAGCCCCCACAGAGGAGCCAGAGCGTGGGGCTAGGGCCCTACACGAACGTGGCGCCGCCCCAGCCCCCCAAGCTTCTCCGCGACGACACGCGTGACGTCGTTTCCCACGCCAGGCAAAGACCACAGCTGGCGCGACAGGAGGATGACTGGGTCTGATAGGGGCTGTAATGGCGCACAGTACACCCCCACGATCTCCGACACCCCGTCATATCCAACGCCAGCTGCACGCCACCCTGTCAGAACGCGCACTCGATTACCATCTATCAGCTCTTAGGCCATAACGTGGCAGGCCTAAGACACACTCAAGAAGGCTGAGTCACTATGTGAACCACTCGGAGGAGGTGCCAAGTGCCCAGAACGAACAGTAGCAACAGCACACGTGGCGGCTCCCGACGACACCACAGCTCAGCACCCTCCCACGCCGCCTGACGGACATCAATGACGCACAAGACTTCACAACGCCATAGCACTGTAGCTTATTTTTGTTTTCCCTCTTTTCCCCTCTCCCTTGTGACTATAAAAGGGGGAGGGGAGCAACGTACATAGAGGCTGACCGATCACCAAGTTTGTAATCCCTACCACAGACACCCCCGGCATAGGAACACGAGTACTCGGAACTGGACGTAGGGTATTACTCCTCGGAGGCCCGAACCAGTATAAAACCATTGTGTCTCCCGTGTCGACCATCCGGATCCGACACACGATTTGATACAAATCTACTGCCGATGGTTGAGAACCTCGACAACACGTTTCTTTGGGCACCTGCTAATAAAATGTCCACCAGCTTTGCAGTAGAAACAAGCTCTAGTTTCCTTAATATTCTGATGATTACATGGTGTCTCGTCAATTACTTGCACTGTGCAACCATAAGGATACCATAAGGATATTCTAGATATGCATCTTCGTACTGATCTTCAGGATAATCTTGGGTTTGAGACACACGATAAAGGTGAGAATTTGTAGCTTGCTTTGGAAATTTCATCTTCTTACTCATGATCTCCTGTAGTTTGCTTTCTAGCCCAATGGCTTTGTTGATTACATCTTGCAGACTGAAATATTCATGTAAGCTTAGTATACCTTGAAGGTCTTCATTCAATCCTTTGATGAAATGTTCTCGTTTCTTCTTATCACTTTCAACCGATCTTGGGGCATACATAGATAACTGGATAAACTTATCCCCATACTCAGTCACAGACATTTGTCCCTGCTTTAAGTTAAGGAACTCCTTCCTTTTGAGCTTCATCTCACTTATAGGAGTATGGTGTGGGATAAAGTTGTCCTTGAATTCCTTCCACACAATACTCTTAGGTTGCTCATGTCCATTGATGTAGGAATCCCACCATTCTCAAGCTGCTCCTTCAAGTTGTCCAGATGCATACAAAGCCTTTTCTCTATCATTGCACTGCACCATATCTAGCTTCTCTTCAATTGTCTTGATCCAGTCATCAGCTTCTAAGGGGTATGTAGTATTAGAGAACATTAGTGGCTCAGTCCTCATGAACTCTGCATACTTATCCTCCGAAGGTGAAAATGATAACACATCATGGTTGTATCCATAGCTGTCATTGTTCTCATGGCTTTTATCTTGGTTACCTCCTGTTGGATTTTCCATCTGATTGGTGGATAAAGAAAGGATTAGAAGAGAACAAGAGTAAACAGATAGCTTGGAGAGTAGGGTAGAAAGAATGGGGAAACAACAAGGAGGTGGGAGGTATAAAAGAAGAACCCAACTAAGAAACTGATGTTATTGCAGATATAAGACCCACAATACACCAACACTCACTACAAAGAACCAACTCAAACATTACTATAAACAATCATGATCATGCAAGCACTGAATTCCACCAATCAAGACATAGTTAAAGGAACGATACTACACGTTGTTAATTAAGTCAGAGGGCATCCTCCTAATAGATTAGATGTAGCTCACAGTAAGGATATCCATAAATAATGGATTTCTCACCGATCATGGAGTACGAGATTATGAGTTCATCCCAACTAGAATCACCTCAATTAGAGGTTTAGAACTCGGGATATAGACTAATCAAGATGGCTATTTCAGCAGTGTTGACAGATTCTGAATGCTCCACCAATTCGCGTGTATCTCTCCTGATACAGAACTAATACTGCTGAAATTTTGACAGAAATTGACCCATGAAATTCTAGAACTAACCCAACTAATTTCATGTCAATCGGAGTTCCGTAGCTCGAGATAGAATTAAAACAGTAACGATGTGTCAGAGAGCTGCGCGAACATATAGAATATCAAGGGTAACAATTCCTGGGGTGTTATTGCTTGAGAGAATGCACAGTCGAGGTCGAAGAAGTGTTCAAGGAGAGTGAAGATAAATATACAAGAATCCATGATTTAGCATTTGTAAAGAAAGGAAGTGTAAATGCTAAGAGTCTACTAGAAGAGCAGAGTTACCATGGTGGGAGAGAAGAAAATGGTTAATAAGTGAAAACATTCATCAGAGAGGTCAAGGATAAGGTAAGAATGAAATGTAGAACAAAAGAGACCTTAAGAAACGGCCATTGCTAACTAGGCTTACGTCCTACAGTTGATACAGCTCTGATACCACTCTGTCACACCTGTTTTTCCAAAGAAAACCAAGTGCAGATCTATATGCATGCCAGGATCAAGTTTCATGCATATAGTTGACATAAGTGAATAACAGTACAGTATCACGTAAAGAAATAGAAGGATTATCAGAGTATTACGCTAAAGTCCTGGAAACGAAGGCACCAAACATCCACAAGCAGTCGACTGGGGGTTGCGTACGCCTAGCACCAGCAACATCTTCACAACGACTTCATAGCAGCTTCCTCTTTCTGAGCAACATTGTTTATAGCAAGGGTGAGCACATGTTGTACCCAGCAAGTGTGAGGAAAGTATGAATGCAGAGGCTTGACAAGGAAAGGCTGACAGGTTGACTGCATTAAGCACTTTTAGTTGGTCAAATTTTATTAGCACCTGATTACTAAGATATAAGTATATACCAACCCACATTAACATAAAGAGATACGCCATAAGCATATGGCTAACATAACCATAACAATGATTTAAGTCCATCTTCAAGTTCAATTATCATGTGAGGGTCCAGGCCGCTCTTGACTATGAGCACGGCTAATCGATTAGTTTTACACTCTGCAGAAGTTGTACACTTTCACCACAAGTCGCGTAAAAGTCCAGAAGAACTTTGAATCCAACCATGCGATGCTAGCTAGGCATCATACCACACTTCCTAGGTGTGATTGCATAGGGACGCTATGAGGCCTTTACAAAGAGTCATCCCATGTGTATTAGTCCATAGTAGCATATGCCATAGAGGCTATCTTTCGTACCTCACTTCTATTCACGGACGGTCAGCCATAGAGTACTTCCGTTCCAATACCTATCCGGAATAGAAGAGCCTTAAAAGCATTCCTCCGTACCCAAGCTACTATGCGAGTAATGGCCACACAAGACTTCCCTAATTACTCAGCCAAGACCAGAGCTATTTAGTCCTTGTGGTTGCACTGTTGTCCTGGGTGGTTCTCCATGTTCCAACTAATCATTGTGGTCTTGTACTAACCAGAGATATAAAGGTAAAGCAAGTTCATCTTTAATGTTCATTAGAACCACCATATCCCAAGTAGAGCAAATAAGCATGAGCTACCCAGCAAAAAGGTAAAACCCAGGTTGACAAGGAATGATAATAAAGACTAGGATAATCCTTAATAGGACCCATCAAATTAAATGCAAGCATATGCAATGTGATTAAACACAGTTATTAGGACAAAAGATCATGGACACACTTGCCTTTAACCAGAGTAGTGATGTTGCTCAGAGTGTCTTCACCTTCAAGCTCTTCGCTGCTCTCGAACAACGTTCAATCTACTCGCATCAAACATCGGGCACAAGCATACAAAGCAAACAAACAAGCAACTAAGAACAATGCACCAAAACAAAAGAAAAGCCTTAAAAGAGCGCACTAAAGGATAGGCTCGATTCTATGGTTACGCACGAACGAAGGAAACACTGAAAACAGAACTAAGGTCGAAAAGACGAAAGCTATCAGGAGATTATCAAACAACAAGAGACTAGGTGTTGGATATATTTTAATCAAAAAAATAATGTGGCAAGAATATTTCAAGAGAAATACTCTATGTTAGAATTAAGCAAGTTATATCTACTTATAGAAAACACGATAAGTCTAATCACATTTTATTTGCAACATTTAAGTATAAGTTATGCCAAATTAACAATTACTTTAGAAAGACAAAACATGTATAAACATCTAATCTAATAACTTTGGATTACGTGTTCAACTAAACATATTTAATATGAAAAACCATTTATAATAACATTAAGCATATTAACTTTATTGAGAAACTCGTTGTATAGCTCTAACATCTTTTATTTAACAAAAACTAGTTAGAAATAAGAGTTAACTATTTTATATCATGATTAAAGAAAACCAGGATATAACCTAATCACTTTTATTTAGAAAAGCAATGGAATAAGAATTAGTCAAGATTAACATACAACTTTGATGTTAAAAACAAGTAACAGGTGATACACATGCTAACGTACAAGTTAAGGTGAACGAACAGGAACGATGTGAACGCAACTATCAAACGTACAAGAAAGAACGAGCTATCGAACATAGAAGAAACTTTAAGCTAGGGTCTGGGAAAGCTAAGCTGACAGAGACACTATCAAGATTGATTCTAGGAAAGACAGATGTAGAAGATTAGGTGTAAGAACAAAGCTGATTCATAAAGAGAGATAACCGAGGTAGATTAGCTAGGAAACAACAAAGAAAGCTAAGATAAGATAGCCATGAATTAGATGATGATAAACATGATTCTAAGAGAACATGAAACAAGAATGGTAAGATTACTTGATAGGGAAACGAGCAGCACAAAACTACTCACTACAGATTAAGCTACTAGGTAGAACGAAAACTCTAAGGTAATGTCACACCCGATTTTCAAAACAAACTAGGTGCTACCTATATGTATGCCAGGATCTAGTTTCATACATATAGTGACATCATCAGTGAATAACAGAAATAATATCACATAAAGAAAGGGAGAAAGAAAGGGAGTTATCAGAGATTTACAGCAGAATCCTGGGAAACAAAGGCTCCAAACTTCACAGGCAATCGACTGGGGGTTGTGTACGCCTAGCACCATCTTCAAGACATCACACACCTTCTTCTTCTTCTTCTGAGCAGCAGTTAGCAAGGATGAGCACACTGATGGTTGGAGCTCAGCAAGTGGGGGAAGATGCAAAGCTATCAAGGATAGGCTAAGGCTTTGCAGCGGTTAGCATTTTTAATGTTGGTCAAAATTTTATTAGCAAGCACCTATTTACTAGATGTAAGTTTATACCAACCCACTTAAACATTTAGAAAACATCTCATCTCAAAACCGTAAGAAAACCACGATTTAATTCCCATCTTTAAGTTTAGTTATCATGTGAGGGTCCAGGCCACTCATAACCATGAGCACGACTGATCGATCAGTTTTAACTCTGCAGAGGTTGTACACTTTACCCTTAGCTCGTGTTCCCCATATCGCCCGGGTTTGCAAGGCCCTTAAACACTTCTGAGGTGAGTGGCTAGGGGTCCACTACGAAGCCTTTACAAAGATATGCAGAAGACCAACAACCCGCGACAGTTACAGCAGCGGAGCGGACCATAACCCTCCCTAGTGGTCAGCACCTTAGCAAAGGCTGCTACCCCAAAAGAACCGGGCTATACCCCTTCAACTCCGGCCCCCTGTGCTCCTTTCGGATAAGGCTGTCTGATAATTCCACACACCTAATTAATTGGCTAAGCCAGAGCCATGTGGACTAAGGTTGTACTGTTTTCCCGGGTGGTTCTCCATGTTCCTATTAAACTTACATACTCTTGTTATAAACCACATTCGTCACCAAAGTTATCATGATCAACATTTTATAAAGATCCATTTGAACCATCCCAAGGTAAAGCAACTAAGCATTATCTATCCAAAAACATTTATTTAAAACCAAGTTGTTCAAGGGTAAAGGATAAAGTCTAGTCATGTCCTTAAAAAGGTTTTCCCATCAACTTTATGCAATACGACATAAATATAAAAGGTGATATCATGCATGTAAATAGGACAAGAAGAATATGCTGGGGGAGAAGACCACTTGCATTTCTCCAACAAAAAGCTACTCTTATGTTCTTCCGCTCTTACTCTTTGATACTCTTGATCTTCAAGACTTCCGATCAGCAGCTCGATCTTCTACTCGGGGCAAACATCGGGCACAAAACATGCAAAGCAAACAAACAAGAACGACTAAGAACAATACACCAATCAAGAAAGGCTTAAAAAAAGAATAGGGTTTGGTTCTAGGATCGCGAACGCAAGAAACACTAAGAGCGGAACTATGGAGAGATTTGGATTATTACACACAAAGACTATGAGCTTGATATATTTTAATTAAATAAAATCATGTCCATAGGTTATTTCAGAGAAATAACCTATTTAGAATTAAACAAGTTATATTTAGATATAAAAGGGCGATGTTTAACTTAGTCCAATTTTATTTATGAATATTCAAGTATGATTTATGCAAATTATACATTTAATTTTCTTAGAAGCATGTAAAGCATCTAAGCGTACAACTTTATGTTTCGAGTTCAACTAAGCAAATTATAATTCAAAAACATATTTATATTCATATTAGTCAAATTAACATTTAATTAAGAAAACTCAGGATATAGCCTATGTAGCTTTTATTTATAAAGCAGATTGAATAAATATTAACCAATTTAACATTTATATTATGAAAAGCAGAAAGGTAGCTCTAATTAGATTTTTATTTAGAAAACAAGTTTAGTATATATTAATCAAGTTTAAAATAAAATAAATTCGTAAAACACATTTTATGGTAAACATTAGCACTAACGCGTATTTTATTGTGAAACCAAACTACGCAACAAGAGCGAGCTTAAACGGGCTAAACAATGGTTCTATGGTTTAAACAAAGATTAGGGATCTAATCATTATTAACTGTAGATGTGAAGGGCTAACATAGAAGATTGGCAAGACACAAAGCTTTTGCCATATATTACAAGATTCTCCAGGGGCTTAGATTGTAAAGCTAGACTTTATGGAATTACTAATAGATATTTTTGAAGGTGTATATGACATCAGCATGATGAAAAGATGACAACAAGCAAGCAAGGTAGGAACTCAACGCATGAGTGAACCTATAAGGGAGCACATGTACGTACATGATTCTTAGCAAGATGATATGGATAAGAATAAAACTAGTTCAGAGGTGACATTGATTTGCATCCAGATAGTACGTAACATGTGGTGGCTTGCTTGGAACAGAGGCATGCATGGTCAGAGAGCTATCATAGAAGATTAGATTGCTGAAATTAACATGACTTAGTTGTGGTGGTATACGGCAAGGATACCTATTAGCATCATGATGTTACTGCTATGAGATAAGCCACACGGTTAAGAATAAGATGAAGCAAAGATGCTGGAATTTCTGTTGGCAACAAGCAACTTACAGTAGCACCAAAGACTAACCTGAGTGCTCGATGTGTGTGATCTGAATGCTGATATCACCATGAATTGAATAACTGAATGGATTGCATGAAGAAATCATTCAGTAGCTGTTGCATACTTTGCAGGTGATGGCCGGTGTGAGGATCAGAGATAACATGCATGCTAGTGAGGACACTTGAACGCAAAACATAAAAGACCAGCCGAGGCTTCAAAGTTCTCACCTCTGTCGTGATGACTGATGGTGAATGGCGTGGAGCTGATGAGCAAGGAGCGCCGGCACTAGCTTGTACACCGGCCGGTGAACAAGAAGTTTTAGCGGCCATCCTTCCAGGAGAGGAACAGGCACGTCGTTCCTCCATGGCTCGTTAAAGGAGAAGGCTCCAGGGAGCAGATCGGCACGACGTACGGTGTTCAACTCTTCGTTCGGATGCAGGTGTTCCAGCGAGGCAACGGAGATGAGATGTAACCGATGCTTGCTTGCTCTGGCGAACTCATGCCGGTGTTCCTGATTCCACCGACGGCAGAGTCGGATGGAAGTGGCCGGATTCCAGCAGGGGCGACGGCCGACGGCGGCCAGCTCGAGTCTGGTGCCGACGGAGCTCCTCCAGCGACGAGATGCAGATGAGATAGGCGGCGATCGCGCGGATCAACGGCTTGGCAGATTGACATTGTGGTCCTCATGGCGACATCTCGGCTTGGCCATCACGTGGGGAAGCTTCTTTGGTAGCTGGACGAAGACGACGAGCAGCGGCTGGTGCACGGCTCGGTATGGTGGTGTGGAAGTTCTCCGGCAAAGGGACGACGACGACGACCGGAGAAACGGCCGCGGCATGGCGTCGTAGAGTCCGTGGTGGCGCCGGCTCATTCCGAGGGTGTACGGCTCTGACGAATCAGAGGGAGGACCGGCGGCCGGCGCTCTGTTTTCTCGAACAGTGGCGGCATTGCAGAAGGGCACGGGGTGAGGCAGCACAATAGGGCGAGAGAGCAGCAGGGACGCAGGAGGCCGAGGCTTGATTTTTATAGGGCGCAGGTGGAAGGAGCTGTAGGGACAGCGGCATGCCGTGGAAGGGAAACGGTAGTGGCCTTTGATGGAAGAGGAGGAACAGCCAACCATTAGTGGCCTTAGTGGCGACGACCGTTACTGGAGATTGAAGGGGGAAAATGGTTACGGGTGCTGGTGCATGCATGGGAGGTGATCAGGCTCGGCTATTAACTGGCTGATGGAGGTGGAGCTTTTACTAGTGGAGGAGAAGGTGAGCAGCGCCATAAATGGCGTGATGAAGGTGGAGTGTGTTACTACTGAAAGGGGAGGGGAAACAGAGAGGGAGCTGCGTGCGCAAGAGCCAGGTAGGCGGCGTGCTACGCAAGCACGTAGCTCGGCTGCAAAGCCGGCACGGGTAGAGACGCGAATGGGCGTCGGGCACGCGTGCGCAAAGCCGGGAGATGGGACACGTGACGGCAGCGGGCGTAGGCGCACGAACGCATGTGGGCACGAGGCAAAGTTGGCCGGAGATGGGAGATGGCAGTTACGAACTGAGGAAGGGGAACAAATGGGGCAGTGTCGTGACCGGTCATCAATGGTCATGACGTGTGGCCGTTACCAGAAAGGAGTGAAGGGGAGGACTAATGCTCCACCAAGCATTGAAGATGAGTGAGGATAGCAGCCACGAGAGAGGGAAAGGCCGCGGGCATGGCAAGTGGCTCGAGCACGGGCGGTCGCCACCCGAGCGGCGGTGGCTAGGCGTGCACACCGAGATGACGACGGGATGAGGATCGACTCGGGCATGGTCAGGTGCAGCCGGAGGTTGGGAATGGTCAGGGCATGGGCCCAGGCCATCATGGCACGCGAGTAGGATGCGAGTAGGCACGGGGGAAGCTGAGCATGTGCAGTGGCAGTGCAGAACGGGCCGCCGATAGGCTGAGCGGCACGAGAGGTGACAGATGCGGGGCAGCGAGCCAGCACAAGCGGCGCGCGAGGGCGGCCGAGCGACGCGGACGCAGCGCACACATGCGTGTCGTCGTGGACACGGAAAAAAGGAACGGAAGGGACAAAAACACATCGTGGAAGGGAAACGACGGGCGTCGCGGCCTGCGGGGTAGCCATCAGCTCGGGCGCAAGCGCGGGCGCTGGCGCAGCGCACGGGTGTGCAGAGCCGAGCGAGGCATGCGGCGCGAGGTAGGCGGCCAGGGACGTGCGGACATGAGGGCCAGGTCGGCGGCACGCTGGGCAGGCGCATGAGGGTTAGCAGCTCAGTACGAACCATGGCACACGGGAGTTGGGCGGCTACGGACGGAGGCCTCGCAGGCCAAGGATGGCCGGTGGCAGCATACGGACTCAAGTCCGGTCCTGGTCTGGTGCAAGATGAGAGAGACGGACCTAACGAGCAGGTCCACCTGTCAGTGGTAGGAGAGAGGGACAGGGTGAGCCAGGCCGACGATGGTTTGGGCCGACAGCCTGTGATTGCTGCTAGGTCGAACAAAGGTTTGGGCCGGGAAAAGAAATATGACGGATAGGCTGGAAAGACAGACAAAGAGAGAGGATGAGTTTGACGTACCATAAAAAGATAGAGAGATGGAGAGAGATTTGGATTTGATCTTTTTTATGATTTTTTTAAAACACTAACTCAAACAAAACAAATAAAATCGAAATAAAAGAAACACTCAGAGAAACATTTTATTTAATTTAGAAAAGCAAACAATGGTTTTATTGTACTAAATTTCTTGTAAAGAAAATAAATGTTGAGAAAGTTTTAAGATTATGAAAACATTATTGTTTAATTGTTTTTCCTAATAACATCCTGAGATTCAGAAATTTCAGGGTGTTACAGGTAAGCTATGTGGCACTAAGGCACACAAACCATGTTGGAAAAAGGTAGACTTGATTAGATGTACAAGGCACATGGTTTGATCTTGAGCTAGTACTATAGAGCTTCAGAGATACTAGATCATCAAAAGAGATACTGAGATAGATCGAGCTGACGGAGAACGTCTAACGAACGATTTGTATATGTGAGAGAACAAGATTATGAGCTAGGTTCATTTTAATTAACAAACGATGTAAAGGATATTTCATAAAGAAAATACCCTAAGTTGGAATTAATGCAGCATTACATTTTTATTTGCAAAGACCGAAGTAAAGAACTAGTCAAATTTTATTTATAAAGATTCATATATAGATTATACCAATTAAACATTTAAATTATAAAACCTAAACTATATGAATCATCTAAACGTAACTTTATGATTCGAGTGGATCATATTATTATTAAAAACATCATGGCATTGGTATTAATCAAATTAACTTCTATTTATAAAATCGGTGTAAAAGTCTATTCAACTTTTAATTAGAAAAATTAATTAAATATTAAACAGATTAACATTTGGTTTATGAAAAACCAGGTAAAAGATCTAATTAGATTTTATTCACAAAAGCACGTGAAATAATCATTAATCAAATTAATATGAATTATGAAAAATAGTGTATTGCACTATATTGCTTTTATTTATGAAAGACATGTATAACTAAGCATTAAACAAAATTTATATTAAATAATTTTTAGAAAACAAACATGATTAAAACTCACCACTAATGTGTGCTTTACATTATTATGAACCTAACGCAACTTGAACGGATTAAAACGGAGCTAAAACATGAAAGATATGGATAAACGAAGCTCTAGGGACTTGCTGGCAAAGATTAGAAACTTTCAGGGGCTTAACTGCAAAAACCGAGGGCATATACATAATTTCGTATACAAACCCGAGGGCTTACATGCAAGAATTTCTGGGCGGACTGGATCTAAGGAATCTAATAGATTCAGGGGGTTTTCTGCAAAAGATGCAAGACACAAGAATAGATCTAATAAATACAACTTTTCTTAGGGGCTTAGATGCAAAACAGGGTCTTCTTCCTCCTCTGGACACCGGCGGACAGGGAGCTCGGCCGGCGGGGCTGGCGGCGCTCTAGACAGCTAGGGGCTCAGGTGAGTGGCGCAAAAGACAGAGGAGATCAAGGAGGTCACGTGGAGGTCGTCACTTGCGGCGGAGAAGAAGGGGAGACGACCGGCGGCGTGAGGCTGCGGCGGCCGGCGGAGCTCTGCTCGGCAAGCAGCGGCGCGCGACGGCGAGGCGACACAGCGCGAAGGCGAGGGCGCACGGAGAGCTAGGGCATGCGGGGGCCACGGCCTCACCCTTTAAATAGGCACGCAAGCCGACGCCTTCCTTGGCGCACACGCCGAGGATGGCCGGTGGCGCACCGGCCGTGCTGGCCACGGCCTCTGGCCGAGCGACCGAGCAGCCGGGCCCAGATGGGCCTTGGCGGGCCACAGGGCTGGCGGGTCGAAGCGGCTGGGCCGGATGGGTCGGGCCCACGGGCTCGGCCCAGAAGGAAAGGAAGGGTTTTTCTTTTTTGTCTTTATTTTTTTCCGAAATCAATTTTCAGTGCAACAACAAATCCAGAAATTCTAGAAATGTTATTAAAAGTACGAAAAATACTCGGAAAATCCCAAAAAATTTCAGGAAAATTCCCAGAGATAGTTTGAGACACGAACAATCCAAATAAAATTTTTGGATCTCATGAAAAAGATTTTAGAGCCTTCTAATAAATAGAATTAGCTCAAAGAAAATGAGAATAAATTCCAGAAAATTCCGGAAAATTCTCGGAAGGGTTTGGTTAGCACCTAAGCGCATGTAAAAACCTTTTGCACTCAAAAACACCAAGATGCATAGACATGAATGCAACACACTCATAATCATTTTATTTAATTTAGAAAAAACAAATAATGCTTTTTTCTTATACTATATTTCCTGTAAAGAAAATAAATGTTGGAAATTTTTTTTAAAATTGAGAGAAAATTGTTGTTTAATTATTCTTTCTATTCACATCCTGAAATTGGAAATTTCAGGGTGTGACACCACTCAAATAGTTGTTCTTTGATTGATAAGAAATATCCTTGCTTTGCAAACTTCTATTGGTAGGTCCATCAACTTGGAGATAGCTATATGAACTTTTTCAAAGCTCTTCTTGAAGTCTTGCAAACAAAACCTTTTTGTATGAATCAACATTCCCCTTTTGACGTTAGAGTGAAATCCACTTGATATCATACTCAGAAAAACTCTTGTATAGGTCATCAAGTTCCTTCTCATATCGAAAATGAAATCTCCTTGATGCTATACTCATCTTGGACTTAGTTCTCCCATTTGTAAACCACAAGCTTCTCTTTTCTTCACAATGAGCTTTACTTAGCACATAGAGATCAACCAAGTATTATGATACAATTGTGCCTCTATCTTCACCTTTCTTTTGCTTTGGATTACTTGTTGTATGTCTCATGTAAGCTATAATGGGAGGAACATCCTAACCACATCATGACATTCATCTTTAGCATGCTTGCATACTTTCCATGTATAGTGTCATGATCCACACTTGTTTTCTTTGTGGTATGAGCCATATGCATGATCTTTCACATAAGTATCACTTATACGTAATCAACAACCTGCTCACATGCTTCACAAGAGTGTTAGTTCTTTAATCAAGTTGTCACTCAACTCACCTAAACCCACTTAGGGCTTGATTGTACTTACAATCTCCCCCTTTTTGGTGATTGATGACAACCTTAATTAAAGCTTGCAAAAGATATATAAATGAAGCTCATAAGGACTGAGATTTAGGTAAAGCTCCCCTCAATGTGCGCAATGAATGGAATTCATCATTTTGGCCTCAAAATGCCAATTTGCACATATTCAAGAAAAACAAGGAGCTCACCCTAAATCTCAGCAAAGTGGGGTGCAACAAGTGTGTGTGGCAAAATAAACTAAGTGTGTGATGCATATGGCATGAGTTCTCATAACAAGAGAAAAACACAACAAAGGTGTGTCTTGCCTGGGGCAAAACCGGTCAGACCGGTTTTAGAAACCGGTCAGACCGGTTTCACCTAGTCAGTACACAAAATAGGTAAGCTCGGAGACAACTCATCCATCATACAAACGTGCATCACAAACTAACATTTAAGTCACTTAGAACATTAATAGTATATTACACACACAGTAGCACACATTACAATAGTTCTCAAGTCCAACACATAGATAAGGTTCAACAGATAATTATTACAGATCCAAGTTCTCTCAACAATTTCTCTTGACAAAGATAACTAGATACAATAGGAGCGTGGGAAGTGACTTAAATGTAGCCATCCTAGATCAAGGGATTTCAAAATGTAGCCCTCCAAATTGATTCAACTCTTAGGCATAGCATTATGGGACTACTAGATGATGTTTGCTCAAAGGAATCCGAGAGATATGCATGGAGCAAAGAGATCGGGCAAAAAGAACCTTTGATACCTTGAATGGAGAGGAGAGGAAGAGATAAGCTTCAAAGACGGTCTCCAATCCGGTTAGGCCGGTGTGATTCACTTGAAAGCTTCAATCTCCAACAACTAACCCATTTTCCTTGGGTAAAACTCATGGATCCATGGAGGGAGGTGAGTTGAATAGGGAGAGCTCGGTGGAGGGAGGTGAGACACGGGCCAAGGCTGGTAGGGATGAAATGAGGAGGTGAGAGAAAAGATTCCCACAGGTTGGAGTTAAAGAGGTGGACCCGGGGGTAAACTGGTCAGATCGGTTTCAGAAACCTGTCAGATCGGTTTCCCTCAGGAAACCAGATAAAGTTTAGAACCTGAGAATTTGAAGCTTGTTCCAAGAACTAATATGAGAGATATGTTCATGAGAAGTCCAGATACTAGTTAATTCTCTGAGAATACCTGAAGCTTCAACTCTTTTTCAAAAGTAAAACTCTTTTTCTCCAAGAGTGGTGATAAGGAAGAATGGATAATATATTGAGAGAAATTTTGCTCTTTTTCCTTTTGAGATAGATCTAGTGGGAGATAGAGATATTCAGATAGGCTCAAGTCACTAGATAACCTCCACAGAGAGATATTTCTAATTAGGTCCAAAAGCTCCTTGAATTTTCCAAGAGACTTAGAGAGAGAGATAGACAAGATGAATATGTTGGACTTAAGAGAATCTCACCACTTGTGACTAGCCATCAATCAAGCAAGGTTAACTATAGTCACAAGTAGATCAATTTGGTCGTAAAGACCAAACGACAAATATTTTCAAAAAATCACACAAATCCTATCATGCTAGTTGAGTTTTGCAAAATCTAACCTATGTCACACGATCATGTAGCCAAACAAGTTTTAGGACCATATTGGTATGTTTAGTTCATGCCTTGGACATTATAACAAGCATTTGATGTTAAGCCAATATAAGGTAGGCATCAACTAAATATGCAATAGGCACACAAGAGAGAACTATGAATGGACCACATGCCAAGAAAATGCACACACTAGCATGAACAAACCCTAGATGATAAAGGTAGAATAAGAGTGAGAGGAAGACATACCTTTGCCTCTAGCTCATTACATTTTCACATTGGTGAATTGTGATTTTTCTTTGACTTATGCATTACCATGTTAAGCTCAAGTTCTAGCTCTCATTTTGATAAACTTTTAAAGCACAACATGAGAGAGATACTTAAATAGCACAAGCACTGGTTTCAATCCTTAGTGACCTTTTGGGTTAGAGAGGGCAAGGGGATCACTAAAAATTGAAAACTCACAATATAGATCAAATTCCCTTCGTGTTTGGTGCATATGAAATAAAGTGTGAACGACTAAGGTCACATGCACCATTTTGGTCAATAAAGTCCAACTCGAGGAATTTAAACTATGTTGTGGTGAGTAGCTATGCTTAAGGTTAGTTTCATAATCCAAAGAAAAAGATTAGGCCAATTTTACCACTTTGGACTCAATGTCATAGCATACTCTAAGGAGAGAGACAAGCTCTCAAATTGAGACTACAAAAAACACTAAATGAAAACATTAGTCTCAAAAACACAAATTGTAGAGTGATCTCCCCCTAAATAGGTGCATTATAGATTTGAGTTACATGAAATGAGTACTCAGTCAATTTAATGATCTTGGGAAGGTCACTTCACAATTTTGTCATGGCACAGAGAGGATGAGTTACAATTATTGAAATTATGCCAAGAGTACTTACTACCATTTTAGATAGTACAAACATGATGCTAGTTAAGAGCTGAGAATATTTGAATGAAGTCCTTCAATTCTTCTTGAAATAAATTGATCAATTGGAGCAACACTGGGCCAGAACCAGTCAGACCGGTTTGGCAAACTGGTCAGACCGGTTTTGCCAGTGAGCCCAACTGAAAGAGTTCTTCAAGACTCCTAACAGCTCACGATGCAGGTATATCTTCATGAATCTTCAATTGATGACAAGCACCCTGATTCTTGATGCTCTGTAGGTCTGAATTCCCAGATCCTGGAATCTTCGAAGAATTTCTCGGAGATTGAGTTCCTGCAGCAATTTCCGAAACCTCTGGGGAATCGCTCGGAACCTCTGGAGTCTGCACTTTCACAGAGTTATAGATGTTTGGCCCTTTGAGTTGGTGTTGAAGCTTGAAATTCATTCTTCATCTTCTGTTGAGCTTCAACTTGGTCTATCATCACCTTTGGCCAAATGCTTGATTGACTTACAATTTCATTTCTTCTTTTACCTACACCACTTAGATCAACTTGCTCGATATGTCATTGGATTAAGGATATAAAGGTTTAGACTTGATGTTTGGCATTATTCTAGCTTATAGCCCTTCTTTTGAGTTTTGCCAAGCCTCCAAAACATCTCCATGCTCTTGCAGTTCTAGCAAGCACTTTTTGGTACCCAAGCCTTGTTGAGTCCTTTAGGGTTAGTCACAAGAGATTTGGGAATCCAAATGGCTCTTATGCTAGTTTGAGGTGAACTATTCACTCTAGTAGCATACATACCATCCTTGTCATCCCTAAGTCTAGAGAAGGCATAATTGACGAGTTTTGACTTAGGAATGTTACCATTTGGACAATTCTTACTCTCATGTCCCTTTGACTGACAAGTATAGCAAATGCGGCTTTTGTTCTTGCTTGTTGGAGCATTGACCTTGTTTTTGCTAACTTGTTCCTTATTGTTCTTGTGGCTTGCTATAGAAGCTTGATTGCGTCGGATATGCACTCGAGGCACTGCAGCTGCCAAAACCGGTCAGACCGGTTTCGCAAACCGGTCAGACCGGTTTGGTGGAGACAGTACCTCTGTCACCTGTGGACATGCCTCAATGAAGTGTCCGTGCTGCTTACACTTGTAGCATATCCTTTTCCTTAGTTGTCTTTGCCTCTTCTTCTTGCCTACGAGCTGAGAAGAGCACATAGATGCATAGTGCCCCATGTTTGAGCACTTGAAGCATTGTATGTGATCAAGCTTCTTTTTCTTGATTTCTTGAGCCTTGTGATTGATGTCTTCCTTTTTCGGTCGAAGGGTTGAGCTAGTGTGGTTTGAACGCTTCTCAAGCTTCTTCACCATGTTGTCACAGTTATCTTGAGAAGGTAGCACTTGACTCTTCCCCTTCAACTTACACACATCTTTCTTAAGGTTTTCAACCTCTTGCTTGAGTTGATCATTTTCTTGCGCAATGAGGTCATCACAAGACTCTACAAATACATGCTCAATACTAGATTGGCTTACTTGAGAACAACAAGGTTTAGTACAAGACAATTCAATATTGACATGTGAGCATGTGCATGTGTGTGAGAGAGGTTGAGTGGATGATACCGATGAAAGCACAACCTCATGAGCTACTTATAGACAAGAATATGATTCTTCAAGCCTATCATGAGAGCACTCAAGCTCCTTGTGACACGCTTGCAAAGCCATATGCTCGCTAGTGAGCTTTTCAAGCTTATCATTGAGCACTTTCTTTTCTTGCTCCAAAGATGCCACACATGTAGACAAGTTAGTAGCATGAGCAACTTTATTTAGCAAGACATCATAGTTATTGACCAAGGTAGAGTGTAAGAGTTTGAAAGTTTCAAGCTTTTGAGTTAGAGACTTTATGATTTCAACTTGATCTTCAACTCTCTTTGCCATTTGATCTTCCTTGGTTTCCTTGCTCTTCTTGGCTATCAAGCACTTGTGATCATCAACACTAGGAGTTGAGGATCTTGTAAGCATAGACGCTTGTCTTGATCGCCTTCTTGAACACTTGTTACTCTTTACTGTGTTCATCCTGTGAAAACCGGTCAGACCGGTTTTGGAAACCGGTTGGACCGCTTTTTCCACAGAGTCACCCATCTTGCCTTTCTTGCTTTGTGAATCCATGGGTGAGATCGCAAGAGGATAAGTGTAAGCTTCTAAGGTGGAGCACTATTCTAAAGGTACACTTGCCACTTGATCATTACTTGTTGACGGCTTGCTATGCTCAAACCCCAAATCTTCATCTTTACTTTTGATTTCGCTTTTCTCATCATTCTTGGCTAAGATGTCATTGTGAGCACATGAAGATGAGTGGTTTGCAGCTGTGGCTTCTTCTTGCCTACTTGCTCTATGATCTTGATCTTCACATTTGGGTTTGTCATAGACGTCTTGGAAAATTTCTCAAATGTCATGTGCATCAATTATATCATCACATATTAATTCCTGCACATCACCACTCAAGGTACTACAAATATAATTAGTAACTCGAGCGTTGAGTTGCCAACATTCTAAATCCTCTAGAGATAAAATCGACAAGTCAATGTTGTCCACTCTAGCGTGAGGAGGAAGAATGCTAGCAACTACAACCTGCTCAGCATGTGGACCAAAGGTCCTAATTCCATTAAGTACATGAGCTGATCAAGAATCATAGTTTGAACCACCTAGAGCTAATGGCTCAAACGATACCTCATATGTTGTCGACATCTTTTCTCCAAGCGGTTAAGCTCAAAACGGAGTTCCTTGCTCTGATACCAATTGAAATGATCTTGATGTCGTCTAGAGGGGGGGTGAATAGACGAATCTACACTTATTAAAAACTTCCAACCCACTGTTAGTACAGAAACCGGTCAGACCGGTTTTACCACTCAGAAAACCAACAGTCTAATATAAGCCCTCCACGAGTTCTAGCACAAACCAATCTTGGTGAAGGACTTCCACAGGTGTTTCCAAGAGTGTCAATGAAGTCCCTGCACACAGCACAAATACACCAAAGTAGATCGAAGCGGAAGCACAAAAATTATGCTAGAAACAACTCAAGGTAAAGCAAGCAAGATATAAAGGAAGTAAGAGCACGAAAGACACCGATTTATCTTGTGGTTCAGCTCGCCACAAAGGCTGGCCTACATCCACGTTGTTGAGGTAAGCCACACGGGCTTTGTGATCTCTTTCAATCCGCTCCTCTCTCACACATATCGCCGAGGCAATAGATGGAGTGTTCCACTATCTTTGATTTGCAATTACAAACTTCTTGGAGCTGCCACACAATGAACGGGAGCTTCCAAGCGACTTCTAGCCGTCTAGGTGTAACATCCCAGAAATTTGAATGTTTTCCCATGTCTGAATTTTCGCAAAAATTTAAAACTTTTTATTTGAACTTGTGTGTTACCAAATTTTGAACCAAATTGCTAGCCTCTCATCTCAAATTCCATATAAAATAAAACCATATAAAAATCATTTTCGAATTATGGATTAAATGTGAGTTGGATCTTTTTGGATTTGTTTGGATCTCAAAGGTGAGTATGTATTTTTGGATTAAATCCAAAATACAAACTAAAACTAGTTTTTAAATAAGATCTTTAATTCTTGTGTGACTAACTCTAGCTTCCACCGGAGTTGAACGCAAGCCAATCTGCTCGGCAAGCCCACTAACTATGGCTTTGCCGCCTGACTTTTTCTCTTCTTCTTTGCTTGCTAGCTTGTCTGCTAGCGTGATTGCTAATCACGATTAGCACCAAGACTAACCAGTGCAGCCAGCTTGCTTCCTTTCTAAGCTGACATACTATCTCTCTCTTTTTCCTTACCTCGTAATGAGGTCCAGCTTCTTTTAGTCTTGCGACAAGCCCAGAAGCTAATCGTGGCCCAGCCCAGCTGCCACCGCTCTTGCATACCGCTGTGCCCACGCCAGCAACGCTCGCGTCGTCTTCACGCGGAGCTGACGCTGCCCGTTTTCTCTGCGCTCCGTTCTCTTACTCTCTCTCCATCCCGTTCTTTCCTCTGCGATCCCGTGCTGCAAAACGGATCGGCGAGGGCGCCCCGTTCCGCGACGAGATGTCGACATCTGCCGACGGTGCTTGCTCCTTGCCCTGCCGCCGCCGCTGCCGTTTGAGAGAGAGAAGAAGAGAGACGTTATGGGAAGGAGGAGATGCTGCCGCCAGTGCGCCAAGCCAAGATGCTGCTGAGCCGCACCAACGATGTTGCCACCACCACGCCGGTGGAGCCGCTACGCCGCCCACGGAGCCGAGCACCACGACACCGTCCGTGAACCAGGAGGAAAGGACGCCGTTGCCGCCGCCACCGAGAACAATGATGACGACAACTGCGCCGCCGTCCACCTCGAGCTGCAGCTACATCAGATGGAGTTGCTGCCGCGCCACCGACACCGTCGTTCGGGAACGTCGCGCCGACGCCGTCCAGGAGCGCTGCGTAGTGGAGGAGCACCGCGCCGTCGCCATCCAGGAGCTCCGTGCCGCTGCCGCTCGGGAGCGTCGCGTCGTCGCCAAGTGACGTGAGGCCAAGGAGCTCTGCGACGCCGCCAACGCCGCCGCCGGGCTGGGGCTGCTGCGCGCCCACGCTGAGCAGGACTGCGAGAGGAGGAGCTGATGCCTTGGAGCAGTACCGCAAGCACACGCACCACAAGCTCGCCACGAGGACAACCTGCTGCCCCTTTTTCACCTCCGCACGGCATCTGTCCACCTCGCCCTTGACGTGTTCGACAGAATGCCATCCGCACCACGAGTCCAAGGTGAGCACCACCGTACCCTTTCCTTTGCTTGCTGCCAACCGTCGGCCTTTGAACCATGCTGACCGATCCTTTCCCATCCATGCTGATGCCTTGCTTGCTTGTGTGATGCCGGCCACGACAACCGCCTGCCAGTGGAGGCCAAGCCAACAAAGTTAGAGCTACTACCACCGCCGCCGGTCTCCATGATGTTCTGCGATCTGTGTTGTGACGTCGAGACTGCCTGCACTGCGCCAAGCCGCCACGGCCTCGATCTCTTCCCGCTACGCCGTGATCTCCCGCGAGCCCACCGGTGAGCCGAACCCCCAGGCCAACTCCTTTCTTCCCTTGCCCGATCTCGTGTCCATGGTTGTGATCGCCGGCCTTCGTGTCGTGCCTGCTCTGCTTCTCCGTTGCTTGTTCTACTGTGCTACTCCGCAGGCCGCGCCGCCTCCGCACAGCCCGCTCTGCGCCTGTGCTCTGCCGCGACGCGCGCTCCGCTTGTTGCTTCGCGCGCGCCACCGCCGCCATAGCCAAATCTCGCCGCCGGCAAGCCCCTTGCTGCTCCGCCGCTCCTTTGGCGCATACCGTCGAACATCTTACGCGCGCTCTCTTTTTCTTGCATCCTGAACGGAACCACACGGAGGCCTGCTGATTCTCCAGCCACACCCGCCGTCGCCTGGATCCTGTGTGGCCCTCCAATCATAACCAAGCCACACGCCGGTCTACATCTCCCTGTGTCACAGAGGATCCACCCCAGGATCCGGCGTGGTCACCGCCACCTAAACCGCCACATGGGCTGCCACCTCACCTATAGCTGCCTTGTAGCTAGCTTTAGCCACTTGCGTGGCAGCCACATGGACCTCTGCAGCTGGTATTTAGCCGGCTATAAGCTAACCTAAAGCCATCAAGAGCTAACCTACAGTTAACATATAGTTATCCCTGTTGTAAATGCAGGAATTAATTTCAAAAATACTTTTAACCTTTATAAATTCTTTAAAAATACTTTTAATCTTTAAAAATTCTTAACTAATTATCCGGAGCTCCGAATATTATGAAACCACTTGCGTTGGTTTCATAATTCCGAGACGCTCGCTGCTACCCTATCCTTATCCTCTCTTGCCCTTGAACCAAACCCCGTTTTGCCCCGCGTACTCGGAGTAGGACTCGTGGCCGCTACCGCCACTGCGCTATTGTGGGTCTGGGACGTCGGAGCCCCGCAACTAGCCACTAACGTGCTGCGGACACGAATATTTCCCCGAGTCATGTTTTCATTGTTTTCCTTGCTTCCACCGCCTTCTGCCGCAACCCGCATACCCGCTCTCTCTCTGCCTTGCATAGAGCCGTGTAGCACGCGACGTACCCAGCGTTAGTAACCCGGGAGGCCGCGCGTGATGGACGGCCGTGCCATGAGCAGTGGCCACTGCTACAAGCACGGCAACCCCGCGTTGCAACCTAGCCACTACGCCGTGGTTATCGTCACATTACTAGCACTTGCTCCGTCGTGCTCCGGAGCACGCTTTACCGTGTCGCCACCCTTTTTGGCCGACCGTAAGTCAACCCCTTTCATCCTCTCTGCTCTGCTACTGCAGACCTTGTTCTGATAATGCCTTGCCTAGCTCGTTTCTCCTTTCTCATCTCTCTTCATCCTCTGAGCTTCCGCCTTGTTGCACCTATCGGTTGCGCTAATACCTTGCAGACGCAATCACCAAACCTCTAGCCTTGATCGGCAAACCCAACCTTGAACTAACCCTTCCCTCTAATTTGTTTTCTAGTATATAAAGCTAGTAGCATAAAACTATTTTAATATAAAACTAATTACTTTGATTTCCTTAATTTAAACTAGTGCTGCTTGTAGTTAGTTCGGATTTATTTGGTTCTTCTAAATTGATGTTATTTGGAGTTATTGCCTAGATGATTGTCGTTATTTATTTTCGCGTCGCATCTCGTGTAGGCTTGTAATCCTGTTTGAAGACCCGAGCTGTGACGACGACCCGAGCTATGACGATTGGAAAGACCTTTGACTCGAAGGAAGGGCCCAACCTCTACTACTCTACGACGACTACCGCGCAGGTGTCATGTCACTCCCGACCACGTAGATCCCATGCATGCTATTTAGTTACTAGTGCTTTATTTATGATGCTTTGGATGATTGAAATGCATAGACAATCTTTTAGCCATGCCTTGGATTTGATACACCCTGTTCCTTGAACTTCCTACCTTTGGGACTAGCTACAGACCCCTAGCTAGTCCTCTATACTTACTATCCATATATTTTTCCTGATTTGTGCTACGGATGGATCTCTGGTTTGGACCGAGATTGGGATATCTCGGTATTCTAGCGTGTGTTTTGGGTGAGTGTGTATCCTTGACGTGTTACCGCGGGAGCGAGCCGCTTTGGTTACTTGTGAACGCCTGTCTAGGGGAGATGCGACCTGGCCTCCCGCCCTAGCGGCATGTCGGACGGGTGGAGTTGGTGGAGTGCTCGCTCCTTGCAATTAAGGACCGATCGACTGTGTGACCTTGATCTTTGGGCTATTTTCGTACAAATCGTTCGCTCACGTATGGGCGGGGTTCGGTCCGAGAACTAGTTGGTGGTTGGCACTCAGCTTGTAGGCGGACCGGTGTGGTCGTGTGAGGGGGACGGGTTATACCCCCCGAGTAGACGTCGCCCCGGCTCCTCCGGGGATGGTTTCACAGCTCCGAGGCCCTGCTGGCAAGTTTCGCGCCCCAGTTCAGGACGAGTCAGGCTCGGAGAGGCAGGAGAGTGCCACCCACTGCTAGGTCTCTGGCCGTCAGGTAGGGATGTGGAACGGCTGATCCCCGTTTCTGCCCTATCCGGCGGGTCCAGTTGTACAACCTCTGCAGAGTGTTAAACCTATAGCTATAGTCCGTGTCCACTGGTATGGACAGCCCTTGCGATCTCTCACCTGGCTAGACTTTTCTTGTGCTGCTTCTCTCCCCCGAGTGTGTGAGCCCGGCTTCGTGCCGTTGAGATGTGGGGATAGGAGTTGGTGACCCCACATCGCAGATGAGAGTGGGATGCTGTGACTCGGTTGAGGTCCAGTGTTTTGGTGTACTTTCCTTGGTTGGGGTGTTGACCCCGGAGGCGTTGGCCTCGGAGGTGTGGATCTCCTCGGAGATGGTGACCTCTCTGCAATACCGCTTACCTTGATGTTGCTACCGCTGCTTGCATAAACTTACTACAGCCAGATATAGGTTTATCCATGCATAATAGAATTCAACCACCGCTTTTGCTCTTTGTTGGGAAGCTGACATGACCTACCCGCTTATCAGGTAGATGGTAATGTTTTCAGACTTGGAGATCGACTACGACCTCGACGATGAAGGATGGGAAGACTAGAGCTGGTCCTACACTCAAGTTTGCCTGTGGAGCTGGAGACGCTTCGTTTCGATAGATCCGCTGCGTAGATGTTTTACCTTTCTTGTTTAGTCCAGTTGCACTTGTACCCGGCTTATGCCAAAATGTTGTACTCTGATGTATTAATAAAATTATGTAATTTTCCCTTTTTCCTGTGTTGTATGGATTTGTACCACTTGAGACAGGGTTTGCACATGATAGCCACTTCCTGGGACTATCACAGAGGTGCAGAGGATCGGGTTTCCAGTTTTGGAAATCTGGTTCGTTTCACTAGGAGCCAAAGGCTCCAAGAGTAACAAATGCTTCACAAAATGTTCAACAAGATCAGCAGGTGCTCAAGTGTGGGATTGCTCACTAGGCTTCACAAAGCTCTCACACAAGTCACTCTCTCAACCCAACTCAAGGATAGGGCACTAAAGGCTTGAATCTCACTTAGAGAGGTTGGGGAGAGCTCAGTTGGGGTTCTGGAAGGTGTTAGAAGCGTGGAAAACCAGCAGCCCCTCAAAGAGGAGCTCATGGGTATAAATAATCAACCCTCACAAAACTAGTCGTTAGTCTGTCAGACAAAACCGGTCAGACCGGTTTGCCAAACCGGTCAGACCGGTTTTCAAACCAACTACCGTTGGACTGTGTCAGTGCCAAAATCGGTTAGACCGGTTTGCCAAACCGGTCAGACCGGTTTGGGCCAGAGAACCCCACCAAGGTTTAGATCTCACCGGTTAGTCTCTCATGGGTTCACTTGAGCACTATTTGATATTTGTTGTCCAACCAATGTTGCATCCCTCTTGATAGTACAGCATACCTAAACTCAAGACAAAAGATAAACACTAATTAATCCACTTGAGTTTGCTTCAACAAGAATGATGCCGGACTTGATCTTTAATATCTTGAGGGCTTCCACCAATGTAAACCAACAGAGCACATGTAGTGAATGTAGAGATAGAAGCATGTGCTCGAGCATATCCACTTTGAGTTAATGACTTAGAATTCTTCCATAAAGTAGTGTAGCGTTCACTTGAATTCTAGAGCCATTCCAATTTATCAATCACAACACTAGATGCAATTCATTGCTTTCCTCGGTAGGCTTGGATATGATACTTCGAAATCCCTTGACGCTATCAACTTCAGTTTAGCAACTTGCTCATGGTCGCTATCCATAGCTTTTGCTTGGTTCCTCGTTTTAGCCATCTTGATTTCTTCATCACTTATCCTTGCCACAAATGAGTCAAGCTTTGCATCATATAGAGGGTTCCACTTGAGATGCCACTCAAATAGTTGTTCTTTGATTGATAAGAAATATCCTTGCCTTGCAAACTTCCATTGGTAGGTCCATCAACTTGGAGATAGCTATATGACCTTTTTCAAAACTCTTCTTGAAGTCTTGCAAACAAAACCTTTTTGTATGAATCAACATTCCTCTTTTGACGTTAGAGTGAAATCCACTTGATATCATACTCGGAAAAACTCTTGTATAGGTCATCAAGTTCCTTCTCATATCGAAAATGAAATCCTATTGATGCCATACTCATCTTGGACTTAGTTCTCCCATTTGTAAACCACAAGCTTCTCTTGTCTTCACAATGAGCTTTACTTAGCACATAAAGATCAACCAAGTATTATGATACAATCGTGCCTCTATCTTCACCTTTCTTTTACTTTGGATTACTTGTTGTATGTCTCATGTAAGCTATAATGGGAGGAACATACTAACCACATCATGACATTCATCTTTAGCATGTTTGCATACTTTCCATGTATAATGTCATGATCCACACTTATTTTCTTTGTGGTATGAGCCATATGCATGATCTTTCACATAAGTATCACTTATCAATAATCAACAATCTGCTCACATGCTTCACAAGAGTGTTAGTTCTTTAATCAAGTTGTCACTCAACTCACCAAAACCCACTTAGAGCTTGATTGCACTTACATCCCCGGGGGTTCCTTAGTCACGAAGGGTCAATGCCCCGGGCATGATGGGGCCTGCTGGTCGTGGCGAGAAGTACCCGGGCGAGGCGGAGAGTACTCGAGCGAATCAGAGTCTAGTCGGGTGAGCTGGGAACCACTCGGGGTGGGGCTCTACCTCCTTGTATTAGTTTGTATCTTGTTTGTGAGGGGTTTTGCCATGGTTGACGGTCGTTAAGGAGGTGAATCACTAGCCCTAGTTTTGACCCCCGTCATCCAGTCCTAAATGAAGGAAAAGGAAACATGCTTCATCAGGGGTTATGTAAAAGAAAAAGTCTATTTTCATCTTTCAAGTATTGTAAAAAGTGTGACATTCATTCCTCATCTTTTATTTGATGCAAATCAACCCCTTAACTATCTGAGCTGGTGCATTTATCATCTCCACCTTAGTTTAACAATGTTTTACTATCATATAATAGCATTATAGACCATGCAATCATCCTGCTAATTTCTGCTTAGTGACATCTTATGTTGAGCCGATATGTATATAATTTAGTGTGAATCAGCTTCATTAAAATTTTGAGAAAAATTTACGGAGTATCCAATTTAAAGAATTTACTAAAACTTTTTGTGAGCCTTATATTTTCCACTTAGCATATTGCATCCTTAGGCAGTGATTACTGATTAGATCAAATGATTATGTGGCATAAATTGCTAGTAGATTTCACTAAACCATCGTTAAACTATAAGGTGGATGATAAATGCACCAAATTAGTTACTTAAGAAAATGATTTGTATCAAACGAAACATGAAGGATGAACATCACACTTTTGTAGTACTTGAGGGATGAAAATACACTTTTTTTAAAGGAAATACCCAAATCAAATATTTAACAATTCAGTACCCGTACTTCTCACTATACCATGGCCGCAGATCACCAACGACATTGGAGTTGGTATAAGTCGTTTTAGCAGCTTAGTGTCCGTCGTTATAGACATATACTGACGGACCCTTTCCGTTGTTACAACTTATACCGACGGCCGCAAGTTATAACGACGGATCATCCTTTTTACTTGCTGCCATAGAATTCTAGTGGTCCTTTATGCATATGAACCATATCTTACATATCACAAAAAGGGAGTTTATAATTACTTCTTTTAAACGAATAAACAATGTTTTGAGAAGTAAAAATATCCCCATAGCAAAGCAAGCACTGATAAGTACACAATATTTAAATATTTATGAAAAATATTTACCTATTATTTGTTTTTAGATATATTTATTCCAGCATGTAAATATTCCAACATATATTTATTTCAATCTTATTTAATTGTTTAGTTTCATTGATCACATGCAACGTAAAACATCAGTTATTTGTATCTAGAGGTAGTACAGTACTAGATGACAACAACTAAGGGCTAGAAGCTGTGTGTGCTGATTTAAGCAGCGACAAACAACCAATATAATTTATCATTTAAAAATGACTATAAATTTAACATTCTTCACAAATTTTCAATCAGATCATCTCTAAAAAATGTAGTAGGAGTAGGACCCCTACCATTTCTCCAGAGAAGAAGAATGATCGGTTTTTGTTACCTGCATTTCTGCACTTCACCGGCTCTGCGAAAAAGCGCTCTGGTGCCTATGACGCGGCGAGAGTGAGAACACTGGCGACAGTGGTCCAAAGCAGAACACAGGAAGTCATAAAAGCACCGCCTTCTTTTCAGGTCTCCCGTTTCTTTCAGCAGCGCACCAAAAAAGGAGAATTTTTCTTCTTCCTGCTGTCTGCTGTCCACATTTGTGAAACTGGTCTATACTGAAAACCTGCATTCATTACCTGGTGTCAACTGGAAAGTTTAGTGAAATCTTGCACTTGTGCATAATGCATCCACACAATTACAACATAGGTTTACATAGCTACATATTGCTCATTCTAAATTACTAGAATTTAGTGAATCTTGCACTTGACACTTATATTTACACTTGAAGCAAGGCCACTCCATTTTAAGACGACCTACAAAAAAATCTATCAACCTGACAACCCACTAAGCAGTATAAATACATAGAACACCAAGAGATCAGCGCGGTTCGATCATGGTGATGGACACATCGTTGATCGACTGGGGGGAGGTCGTCGACTCAGTCTTGGTGGTCAGTGGCAGCGCCGACAAGGGGATCTGCTTCTTCAGCCGAGTGAAGAGCGGCGGCATGGCTGGGTCAGGGAGCTTCATGTGGTCGCTGATGAGCATGAGCAGGACGTTGGACATGGTCGGCCGGACGTCGGGGTTCTCCTGCACGCAGAGCAGGCCGACGTGGTAGCATCGCCACGCCTCGTCCTTGGAGTAGGAGCGCCCGAGCGACGGGTCCATGAACTCGGCCGCGAGATCTTGGGTCCACAGCTTCCATGCCTGTGCAAGATGTCTACTAAGTTAATAATTTCAGATGACCGAATTTTAATTGTACTCTCCCACACACCATAAGACGAAATGCTGGAGTTTCAGATGCATGATGTGTACATCTTGGATGAGAGATTGCTGGTGCTCTTCCAGGTACAATGCGCCGTTCCGCTGCCCGCTCAAGATCTCCAGGAGGAGTACACCGAAGCTGAACACGTCCGACTTCACCGAGAAGACGCCCTCCAAGGCAAATTCCGGTGCCATGTACCCGCTGCATTGTTTAATTTTTGCAGTAACACAGAGGGGAATATGTAGGGGATCGATCAACAATGCAATGCCGAACAAATCATATAGTATATAAGTGACAGGCGTTCTAGTAGATTGACAGTAGTGTTTATTACTTACTAGGTCCCGACGACGCGGCCGGTGTTGATGGCGTCGGAGTCGTCCTGGAAGATCTTGGCCATGCCAAAGTCGGAGATCTTGGGGCTCATCTTGTGGTCGAGGAGCACGTTGCTGGCCTTGAGGTCCCGGTGCACGACCTTGAGCAGCGAGTCCTCGTGGAGGTAGAGCAGGCCGCGGGCGATGCCCAGGATGACGTTGTGGCGGGTGCTCCACCCCAGCTGCGCGCTTTTGCTCGGATCTGATGCACACCAGTCAGTAACCACAGGAAACTTGACAACAACATTTACTGACGGTCCTGACGGATCGACCCGGCGGCCTATTGGAAAATAAAACCATTGCTGGTACCACAAATCATCGACTATCCGTCACCACCAGCAACGCTGGCGCAATTAAGGGCGTCGTTTGCCCAGTGTGCATCAAGTTAATTGCACGCTTAATTGGCACCACTAGCAAAAACAGTAAATCCGGCTCGAATCGATTGGTGGAAGATGAGTTCGTACGAGACTCATAAGGAAAATTTATGGCGTGACGACACCGAGCCCAACCACCGTGAGAGCAACGTGCCCACGGCTCCGGCCGGCCGGAATAGTAGCTGAGTGAGGAGGAGGTCATGGCGGCTGAGGGTTAGCACTGTACCGAAGAGGAAGGCGTCGAGGCTGCGGTTGGGGAGGTACTCGTAGACGAGCAGCTTCTCGTCGCGCTCCGCGCACCAGCCCAGCAGCCTCACGAGGTTGCGGTGCTGCAGCTTGGCGATGAGCTCCACCTCGTTCCGGAACTCCGCCGCCCCCTGCCGCGACCGCGCCGACAGCCGCTTCACCGCGATCTCTGACCCGCCGCTCAGCACGCCCTATGCATCATCATATCAGGCAAAAGAAGTGACGGTGTAAAACTTTGGCAAGAGAAACTGTTGGTTTCTTGGCTGCAAGCAGTTACTCTGTAGACTGGGCCGAAGCCACCCTCGCCGAGCTTGTTGGCCTTGGAGAAGTTGTCGGTGGCGGCGAGGATGGAGGCGAGGTCCATGAGCGGCAGGTCCGAGCTCGACCGCGGCCACAGGCTGTCCAGCAGGGATCTACGGATGGCTGGCGCAAGAAGATTGATTCACAGTTACAACACAAGCAAGAAACACACTGTAGTGTAGAAAGCAGAGCAGACCAGCAGAGATCATGAGCTAGCTCACGTACCGTTGCGCTTCCGCCACCTCCAGCAGTAGACGCAGTAGAGCAGCGTGCAGACGATGACCGTCACCAGCACGCCCACCATTATCCGCATCGCTTCCGAGCTCGAGCCGGAGCCGGAGCCGGAGCCGGAGCCGTGCCCCGTCCCGTCGCTCGCCGGCGCCGGAGGCTCGCCCAGCAGGCGGCGGTGGACGCCAGGGAGACCCTCCGGTGCCATGCTCTGAGCCGTCGCCACTGCCCCTGGTGGCCGGTGCTGCACCGTTGGAAGAAAATCGGGGTGGTGGACGGGCGGCGCAAAGCGAAGAAGTGGAAGTGTGGAAGGAAGCGAGGCGCAACGAAAGCAGGAGAAAGAGGTGGGAACGGGTGAGGTGGCCGTGCCGAGCGCCGACGACGGACGGATTGGCAAGCCAACAAGTGTTTCACCTGTCGCGTGTGGCTTTTTTGTCCTGTCACGGCCCTGCGGAGGCGGCGGATACATTTGACCCAGCTGACACATACATGTGGACTGACGCGAGTGTCTTTCCACGCAGCCTAGCACGAGATTCTAGAACTTCTATTGTACCTTCGAATTAACGAGTTCGATTAATCCAAACAGCAAACATACTAATCCAAACCCAAATTCCTGAGTAAAATTGATGAGTTCTAAGTAGGTGGAGGCAGGGGAGGCACGCGAGGCACGTCGTGTCGTGCCGTGCGGCAAATTTTTTACTAAGTCCAAGCACGGTCCGTGGCACGGCGGCACGTCTTCGTGCCGTGCCGGTCCAAGCACGACCCTCGCGATGTGATTACTTCTGACCATACGAGAACACAACTTTTTTATGATATGAATAATGATTAACACAATTTCATACATGTAAGGTATATTTTGTGATCTATTTCTATGCTATTAGTTATATTAGTCTATATAATGCATATAACGCATGTTATCAGGAAGGAATAACCTACAGATTTGCAAATAGGCTATTTTCGTGCCGTGCCGGTCCAAGCACAGCCCAAAATACGTGTCGTGTCGTGCCGCTCATCGTGCCGAGATCCTAGGCACGGCACGGCCCTCACATTCGTGTCGTGCCGGCACGGCCCAAAATTTATCGTGTTGTGTCGTGTCATGCTTTGGGTCGTGCCAAAATGTCGTGCTTTGTGCGGCCATAAATAGCACGGCCCAAGTCCCAGCTCTACTCCCTCCGTCCTTAAATATATGATGTTTAGGACAACAAAATTAGTTTATTTTGAACTAAATTTCTTGTCCTAAACGTCATATATTTAAAGACAAAGGGAGTATATAGGTAATCTAGCATATCTTTTTCTTCAGCACCTGAGATGTTTGGCTTCCCTCTCCACGGGGACTCCGCGGCGACGCGCGACCGTTCGGGTCTTAGTGGGTCGGCGGCGGCGGAGGCCTCTCCGGTGGCGGCGGCGGCGGGAGGCCACAGATCCAGGCAACCCCCGACCGGATCTGGTGGCCTGCACGGCTGGGGGCGTGCTTCCGGGGTGTGGTGCTGAGGGGGGCTGGAGGAAGACGGCAACGGCGACGCAGATGCTGGCGGCGGCGGTTCTAGCCGTGGACTGGCCGTGGCTGGCCGGGGCGGGGACGGCCGAGGCCTGGCTGTGGCTTGGCCGTGGCGGGCCGGCGGTGCTGGCCGAGGCCTGGCTGTGGCTGGTTGTGTCGGGCCGGGGCCTGGCCGTGGCTTGGCCGGCGGCGCGGGCCATGGCCTGGCTGTGGCTGGCCGACGGCTTCTCCTTCTTCGTCGATGTTGCCAGTCTGGTGTCACCATGGTGGTGGGGCCAGAGGGGCTGGCTGGTGCTTGTTGCGGCACCGAGGTGGTGCTTTGGGATGCGCCGGGCCTCTTCCGGTGGTGGTGTTGTGGAGGAGACGGGGAGTGGGCTACTACCATGACCATGAGCGGGCCGCAGGCGTGGTGCATTCGGGCGAAAGTCTTCACCGGTTGACGGTGGGCATGATGACGGCGCCCTTAGGGCGTCGGTCTCCCCGCCGGGGCATCATGGTGAGGCACTGTGCTCTCGTCGCGTGGGGCTCTTAGGGTGAAGATCTTGTCCATCTGGACGTGCGACGGCGGCGCCTCGGCGTCGTGACCTTCTTGGAGGCATCGTAGTTGGAGTCCTGCCGTTTGTGCTATTGGTGGTGGTGGCTGGCTGGAGGTGCTACGGGGTGTGCCCTTGGTCCGTGTTGCTGCCAGGGTGCAGAGGATCCATGGAGCTGGAAGGTTTGAGCTGTCATGCAAGGTGCAGTGGTGATCTCGATGACGGTTGGGCGGATGAGGTGCTCTCATTACGGTCTAAGATATCTAAGTCCTTGGCAGAGGAGTGTGAGGCGGTGGATGTGGCGAGGCCTGTTGGCGGTTGATTTCCGTCAACCTAGCCATGAGTTTACCTTCAATGTTGGTATTAATTTGATGTTTACACTAACGATCCTAACCCTCATTATATGTCAAGTTCGCACTCGTGCATGCTATTTGGAGTTTATTGTTTACACAGGGATTAAGAGCTTAAATGAGGACTTTCGGATAAAGTTCATCAAGGGTTTTACAAGAAGATCATGGAGCCCGGTACAAGTCAAGATACAAGATGAACACGACTCCAAATGAACCAAGGACTAAAGCGTGAAGCCGGGAAGTATCGAGGACCTAGACGAAAGATGCCGGAGTTCATATGCCAAGCACCCTTATCTAAACCGCGAGGAAAATGACGTCAAGGACCCACATGCAACTCGGCAAAAGTTTTAAAAAACACGAGAAGTGACGGGAAGGAAGCCGGGACCGAACGGGGCTGAAATGGACCCAGGCCGGTCAGCCCAGCCATTCCGGGCCCGGTTCGGCGCCCCCTATGACCTAGACGACCTTCAGGCTATTTATAGTCCCCGTGCCTCGAGCCACGTATAAAGCCATTCGTCATCCGCCGTCGAGGAGAAGAGAAGAGAGGGACACCCTTCTGGAGAGGAGAGGGTCGTGATGGTTGACTAGGGTTTCCCTAGCCGACGTGGGAACCTTGCATGGAAGACCACATCGGAGTTCTAGAAGCTAGGATCAAGATCAAGGTAGGATCCCGGTGGTGATCTTGTCAATGTATTATACTTCATGTTGAATTTGCAAGATTGAATCCGATTTCTAGCGATCAAGTGCTTTCACTATGATTTTTTCTTCGCTTGGGTTTTCTTATTCTCCAATCTATTCCGCGGATAGATTGCATAGGATGTTCTTGTAGCCATGGTGGCTAGAGGTGCATACCTGACCTTCCGAGCATTTTCAACACGTTCCTCGTGAACGTGCTCTTAGGTTCGCCTACACAATAAGCGGGACATCGTGACAGGACTACGGTAGGTGCCTTTGAGGGTTGGAACGAAAGCCACGATTTAAAGAGGTTCTTAATGAGATTCGTTTGCTTTATTCTTCTTGGTTTTGGAACTTCAACAAAAGACCCGATCCAATCTCTAGATTGGTTTTACCTCCCCTCTCTTTCTCTTGCTACCTCCGGTGTTAAGTAAATTAGATGTACTTTCATGGTTCTTCCATAGATTAGATGCAAAAACCCTTTTCAAGATCAAAGTGTTTTCTGCTTATTAGATTGGATCTTGCGTTACACATTGTTCCACGGATTCGATACCTTGGGTTCACCACTCAAGAGAAGAAGGGTCCCTTGACTACGACGGGAGATTCGTCCGCTTGCAAGTCCAAACGAACTTTGATACGACTATCAACCGTCAACAAGCCCCTTTTTCTGACACCGTTGCCGGGGAACAAGTAATCAAGATTCAATCTAGTATTGCGTTTGTGAATATTTTTAGTTTTTCTCTTGATTTTTCTTTTGCATCTCTTAATTTTGATCATCCTCAATAAAAAAAATCAGTCTAATCTAGGGTTTTGCTAAACCCTAGTTTTTTTTAGTTTTTGTATATACTTGGCTAACCCTAATGGGAGGTGGATGGCTACATCTCCAACAAAAAAACATATATTTTGTGGATGGTCTAGAAAAATTTTGCAGGCAAAGGTGACGTGCAACACGAAGATCTAAAAGCGAAGGCCGGACATCATCAGAATCTCCAAGAGAAACTCCACCTTCAAGATCGAAAGGAGATCAACCTCATCCGCCACTCATCCTAGGGAGATCGTTCCTCAAGACCGTCGGAGCAACAATCAACGTCGGCAAGGGGGAGATCAAGTGATGGCGAGAGGAGTGCATTCAAGTTAACCACGATTCAAGGTATGTAACGTGGTCAATATAAAATGCATTCTACCTCATCGTTACATCGGAAGAGAGGAGCCAAAGGAGAATGAAGCGGAGACACAAAAGTTGTTGCATCCGTCAAGACCAAGAATCAATGCCCGCCTGTGAAGACCAAAAAGATGACTAAGCCGAAGAATAAACCTACACCAAGGCCAAGGATGGTGTAGAAGTGGGGTCCCCAAGATTGCAACGCCCACAAAGAGTGTTGATCCGAAGTTAAGAAGAGAAGAAGTCTAGCTGTAGACTATAAACGAAGTGCTTTGCGGGAGGCAACCCGTTCGTCGAGTCAAGAATAAGCTACCGGGAGGACAACCCGAAGAATTTCTCGATTATTTCAAGTAAGTGAGTCTTAGAATTTGCTACGCAAAACATTTTATTAACTCTTAAGTGGTTGAACAAGTTTCGGAGAACCTTTTGTTTGCTCAGTCGTTTTATTTGGATTTTTCGATCATAAACCAATGACATGAGCCATCCTATGTTTTATTTGCCTCTTTTTGAGAAACTCGTACCAAAAATTCAGATCCTATCCAAGCCTTTCATCTTCTCCATGATGTTATGGTTGGCTAGTTTTCTTGACATCCACTGATTTCTCTAGAATTAGAATTTTTCTAAGCCCCATTGACTTTACTTTTATTCAAACTCTCTCTCTCTCTCTCATGTTTGGCCAAAATTAGAACCTAAACCTATGTCCCCACGGTCAAGTCGGAGGAGCTTGCTATCAATTAATGAAAGCAATCGATCCCGGTGCAACCAAAATAAATTTTATAATTGTTTCGGATGCCTAAAATATTCTCTAATGATATATTTGGACTCATCGCTAGCGCTAAGTTAATTTTTAAATTTTCAAAATCAGAAGAGTAATTAGCATCTAAACATGATTAAGAGGAGGTTTTTGAGCTTGATTAACATATAGTGCCCCATGATGCATCTTGGGAAAGCATCAATCGTTTGGCATCTTGGGCACATGCAAAGGACAAGCATGGGGGAAGCAAGGGCTTTGTTTTGCAGGAAATTAGTGGAAGCACATAAAGCAAGGAAACAAGGAAGTGACACAAAGCAAAATGATGGAGGTGGAACCCTACACCACGCAAGCAAAGGAGTGGTCGTGAACGTTTGGGCGATGAAATCTCATGGGTCACGCGGACACAAGGCAAGAAGGGAGCAAGAAGAATTTCGAAGAAGACTGGAGGTGAAAGGACTTGGAGGCCCCCTAGGCCGATCGGCCTAGGCCGGCCGGCCTAGCCTCCACTTATGGCCTCCGGTGCTCCCCTTCGCCTGGTAAGTATTTTATCCATTTGTTAATTCATGTTCTTGAGTTCATAGCCCATATGTTCCAGAAACAACCCTCCACCCTCCATATACTTCCCTTGTGTGTTTTTCTCACCGGAAAGCAACCCCCGGTGCACTCGTTGTGAGTTATTGCAGCAACTATGTGGAAGAGAGCCACCAATGTCTTCACCAAGAAGACACGTTCATCATCATCGAAGATCATCATCGAGCTCTTCGAGGAGGCACTCGGTCTCCGAGTCTCCCCGAAGCATGGAGGAAGACGTGGCACCACCGAGGAGTACACAAAGCTCGTGCATGCGGTACACCAAACCGCAAGGACACACGGACAAGCCATTCGTTCCACCACGACGCTCAACTCGTTCATCCACTCCACCACCATACACTCCGAGGCATTCAAATGGATTCGTCATGAAGACGGAGGAGGAGGAGGAGTACGAGGAGGAGAGGCTTGTTCGCCTTGAGAGGAGGCTTGTGCCAAATGTTGACTTCAATGACGCCCTCCAAGTGTAGGATTCTACTCGGATATCAAATCTTGAGCAACCTTGGATGGGTGCAATTCTTTAATGGAGTTGGTGTGACTACTCACAAGGAGCTTGCCTTGGAAATTCTTATAAATTGGTACCGGTCATTAATGAAGGGGTGTCATGCCTCTCATTCCACCTTACGATAAATAGCAACTAGTTCCTTATGGATATATTGGAGAACTCTCGGTTAAAAGAAGGAAGCACCGGAGCAAGTTGATGTCCAAGAAAATATGTTAGAAGGATTTTTGGGGAATGATTTCGGGAGAAGATAACAAGGAACCCAAAATTTCTCCTTGTCGAGATTTCTTTGGGATCGAGTACATGAAGCAAGGAAAATTTATTAGTGGAGATGAGAGGAGAAGGTGCAAGTTGATAAAGATTAATGTTCCTCTTCCCAACATGAGGTTGAGATTGAATGAAGACAAAATTGGTTAGAGGAAGGATTTCTTGTACCGGCAAAAAAAAGGAAAATTGTGGGAGAGGGATCATCCTCTGTGGCCCAAGAGGAGAGGTTGCACATGAAGATAATGAACAACCACATGGAGGGATTCCGATGTCACCACCATATGGAGGAAGTATGCCAATGCAAGCATGGGGGAGTGGGGCAGCCACACCACCACATCCTCCACCATACATGGTTCCTAATGAAGTTTTCATGGCACCCCATCCAAACCAATGCAAGTCAAATGGAAGAAGGGACCGCAAACATTGCCTATCAAATTAGTTGCCTTCACATATCACCGCCGGAATAATTTCGAGAGGACCGGCGCAACCATGCTACAAGCAATATCATCAATATCAACCACCGTAAGATGATGAATGAAGAAGGTGGAAGAAAAAGAAATAATAATGCTTTCAACTTCAGTTCGATTTTCCCTCTTTCCTTTTCTTCATTTTCAGCTTTTATGTAAATTTGTGTGTGCGTAGCATTTTTCTATTTTTATTTATTTTCAGCATGTGTGTTAGTAGTAGTGTTTGCTTTAAATCAACATGAATAAAGTTTGCCACCATGATTATCACCTTTAGTGAAGATAATAAGTTGATGCCATGTTGATATATGATGATCGTTGCCACTTTGCTTGATCCTATGCTTGATTTATGCATGTTTAAGCTAGTGCTCTTTTTTAATATGAATCTGAAATTTAATTAAATGCTAGCCTAATCTTGTGTGGAGGTTATGATAACTTAAGTCTCATAGTTCTTTTTCGTTGCTCTCAATTTTGAATGAATCAAAGAAATTTTTTATTCTCAAAAAGTTATGCTAACCTTGTCATGAGTACCGCTTGCATTTTGCTCTACCCATCCCAAGCCTAAACTTACTTGAGTGCAAAACATTAGTATATACAAGATTTATTTTTGGGTGCATTAATTCAAGGCCTGATTTCTCTGGCCCGAGACTAAGAAGCTGGTCATTCAGTTTTTGCGTATCGTTCTTTATGCTAGCCTCTTCTATCCGTGCATTGTGAGTTTCCACATTGGAAATTTCGCAAACCTCGCCGGATATCCAACCAAAACCCAAATATATCTTTTTTGTGTTCACCTCCTTGACCACAACCCAATATATGAGTATGAATGAATATTTCAAGGAAGATTACAAGGAAGGTGCTTCAAGTGAGTAAGGGAGAATTCCAAAAGGATCCCTAGAAGATTTTTCGAGTATCTCTCTCTAAGAAAATATGAGAGCTTCAACTTCCACCTTGGCATATTTATCACCTCTTTTGCCCGAGGACGAGCAAACGTCTAAGCATGGGGGGTTGCCAAGGAAGTGCTAGTATAGTCTAGAGTTCAAGGGGAGCAAATTAAAAAAAAAGAAAAAAAAGAGAGAGAAAAAGTATGATGAAAGAAAAAATGATGAAAAAATGATAAAGAAGAAAAAGTATGACGAGAAAAAGAAAGAAAGAAAGAAAAATATATATAATAAAGCTCCCCGGTTCTCTAGCTATGTTTAGTGCTTTTTGAGTTTTCAAGAGGATTCAAGATCAAGACCCATACTCATCTTTCCAACCATGTGCAATCCGATAACGAGGACTTCGTTTGTGCCTCGGGATCACTCTTTGCCATTTGCACATGTCCACCTATCTAAAAGTGTGTGTGTTCATCTCTACCCCCCTCCTTGATAACATTATTTTTCCAATGACCTTTTTGACGAGTCTCGGTAAGACCATGAGAAGCTAGTCTTGTTTTAATAATATCTCAACTATAATATCTTGGTAGGACTAAACTTTCCTATAGCTCCATATAAAGCTTTCCACCATATACTTTGAGAGAGGAAAGGAGTAGAACAAGTAGGCTTGAGAGACAATATGAGATGAGAGTACATGAGCAAAGTGCAAGATGGTTATTTTTTATCTTGGTAAAGCAATTTTTCTCTTTATCTCATTCTTTATTTTTCAAAATTTCTGAGATTTATTTAAAAGTTTGAGAGCATGATCAAGTACTTGTGGAAAGAGCTTGAATGATATCTACCCTCCATAAAGATAAAAATTAGTACATTATGGAACTATAATGAATATAAATCTAGAGAGCATTATGTTTTCTCATGTATGATCAAGTGTAGGGTACGAACATCGAAGGGCAACGCTGATATCCATTGAAGGCTTACTCGAGGACGAGCAAGGTTTAAGCATGGGGGGATGTTGGCGGTCGATTTCCGTCAACCTAGCCATGAGTTTTCCTTCAATGTTGGTATTAATTTTATGTTTACACTAACGATCCTAACCCTCATTATATGTCAAGTTCGCACTCGTGCATGCTATTTGGAGTTTATTATTTACACAGGGATTAAGAGCTTAAATGAGGACTTCCGGATAAAGTTCATCAAGGGTTTTACAAGAAGATCATGGAGCCCGGTACAAGTCAAGATACAAGATGAACATGAGTCCAAATGAACCAAGGACTAAAGCGTGAAGCCGGGAAGTATCGAGGATCTAGACAGAAGATGCGGGAGTTCATACGCCAAGTACCCTTATCTAAACCGTGAGGAAAATGACGTCAAGGACCCACATGCAACTCGGCAAAAGTTCTAGAAGACACGAGAAGCGACGGGAAGGAAGCCGGGGCCGAACTGGGCCGAAATGGGCCCAGGCCGGTCAGCCCAGGCCAGCCGGCCCAGCCCATTCCGGGCCTGGTTCGGCACCCCCTTTGACCTAGACGACCTTCGGGCTATTTATAGTCCCCGTGCCTCGAGCCATGTATGAAGCCATTCGTCATCCGCCGCCGAGGAGCAGAGAATAGGGATGGCAGCGGGTCGGGTAAGTGCGGTAAAGCATTTACCCGCCCGAAAGCATATCCGTGATGTCACCCTTTACCCGCCCGTCAACCTGCCCGCGGGTAAAAATTCATGCCCGAATCCGCACCCGACGGATATCCGCGGGTATCGGGTAAACCCGTTACCCACTGGGATTCAACGAGAACTGCAACATTGTCAACGAAAGCACCGCAAAAATCCAATGTTTCAAGAGGTAGCAGATCGATTTTTCATCGGATGTCCCCATACATGGAATAAAAAAATAGAACCAAGTAGTAGATCTAGCTTGCCAGCTCGGATAGAAAGAACAATCCACAAACAAATTTGAGAAGAAAACTAATTCCCAATGAATCGATTGGGAAATACCACGAGCAGATGGGGAGGTGATGGAAGCTAGGTAGCTGGCGGGTGCAGATGAGAAGTACTGGAACCCACACTGTGATCTGCGATTTGGAGAGGACGGCCGCAGGTCGCAGTTCCCAGTCCGTCGTGGCCTCCTCAAGTCGTCAGTGAGCAAGAAGCGACCGCGCGCCGAGTCCCCGGCTCCCCGCTCGTAAGCTTTCAGTGCGGATGCTAGGGTTTTTTAGCTGGGCTGGGCCGAAAAACACGTATTGGACTTCATATTTAGATGGACTTTATATTTCAACGGGTAACGGGTTTACCCGTGGGTGAAGTTTTCTGCCCGTTTGACGCCCGCGGGTGAAGTTTTCTGCCCGTATCCGCGCCCGCGGGTGAAATTTCTTACCCGTACCCTTACCCGTCGGGTCGGGTATCCACGGATACCCGTGTCCGCAGGTAAAATTGCCATCCTAGCAGAGAAGAGAGGGACACCCTTCCGGAGAGGAGAGGGTCGTGATGGTTGACTAGGGTTTCCCCAGCCGACGTGGGAACCTTGCATGGAAGACCACGTCGGAGTTCTAGAAGCTAGGATCAAGATCAAGGTAGGATCCCGGTGGTGATCTTGTCCATGTATTATACTTCATGTTGAATTTGCAAGATTGAATCCGATTTCTAGCGATCAAGTGCTTTCAGTACGATTTTGTCTTCACTTGGGTTTTCTTATTCTCCAATCTATTCCACAGATAGATTGCATAGGATGTTCTTGTAGCCATGGTGGCTAGAGGTGCATACCTGACCTTCCGAGCGTTTTCAACACGTTCCTCGTGAACGTGCTCTTAGGTTCACCTACACAATAAGCGGGACATTGTGACAGGATGTTGATCACGTGTACGGTAGGTGCCTTTGAGGGTTGAAACGAAAGCCACGATTTAAAGATTCTCTTAATGAGATTCGTTTGCTTTATTCTTCTTGGTTTTGGAACTTCAACAAAAGACCCGATCCAATCTCTAGATTGGTTTTACCTCCCCTCTCTTTCTCTTGCTACCTCCGGTGTTAAGTAGATTAGATGTACTTTCATGGTTCTTCCATAGATTAGATGCAAAAACCCTTTTCAAGATCAAAGTGTTTTCCGCTTATTAGATTGGATCTTGCGTTACATATTGTTCCACGGATTCGATACCTTGGGTTCACCACTCAAGGGAAGAAGGGTCCATTGACTACGACGGGAGATTTGTTCGCTTGCAAGTCCAAACGAACTTTGATACGACTATCAACCGTCAACAAGGCCCCCACGCAGAGTGGTCAGGATCAGTGGTTGCCATGGTACTGAGATGGGAGTATGTGGTGAGGCTTCTCTGGATCAGAGGGATCGACGATCGTGTATGTGCAGTTTGAGTGTGGCAGTTCCATGGTGAAGGAGCTCAGGAGGGCGTTTGATCTTGCAGTGGGTTGCGCCTCGGCGTGGCACATCGTTGGTGACGACAGCGCAGGTGTCGACGGCTTGTTTCGGTCTTCTCTCCCATGTGGTTGAGAATGGTGGTGTGTTGTGTCGGGTGTGTTTGTTTCTGTTCTGGGGTTTGTTCGTGTGGTGGTGTCTGCTTCGACCCGTTATGTACCACTGTTGTTTCTTCTTATATGACATAGCAGTGCTCCTGCTTTAATTTTTTTTTAAATGTTTGGCTTGGCTCTAATCTTTCTGCATAGTCCAGCTAGATAAGCATCTACTCCGTACTATTCTAAGTTCTTCTGAACATGAGCTGGCAGCATGCAGAATTTATAACACTTAAAAGATAGAAATGATACTTCACAGGGCAACATTTTCGATTCAACTTTTTCTCAAAAGACCACCAGACAGCGCACCATTGCTGGATTCAAGCACACCACGAATGGAAAGAATTGTCTTCTTTCCAGTCCCTGTCCATCTGCAATCTACACAAACACAAAATCTATATTAAACATGCATCGACTTTTGAGAAACCAAGTTGATATGTGCCTTAGTTTGTATATGATGAGCGATTGATCGGATGTTTTGAGGCTTTCTGTTGAGTGTGTTTCGCCGGGTTGTGTTGTCGGTTGTGTAACTTCATATGTTTATGTAGTATGTTGTTAATGCACTCGTGAGGAGTGGTTGACAATGTTGTGTGGACTGACTCTTAGCCTAGTATTGCAGATGTTGGTTGCGGCTTGGTTTGCATTGGTGCAGGTCGCGAAAGGTCTATGCCAAGGTGGCCTCCGGGGTGATGGAGAGACAAGTAGGCTTGGTTCGAGGGACCCGGTGGCCGACAGAATCAAGTGAGGGCCGCATGGTGCAAGAAGAGCAAGACAAAGTCATGGACATAGAGCCGGTGCAAGGTAGCAGCTGACGACCGAAGTTTGGACACGGGGTTTGTTGGTTTGGCCACAAAACCAACACCGAGCCGGTGCAAGGTAGCGGCTAACGACCGAAGCTTGTACGCGGGGTTTGGTGGTTTGGCCACAAAACTATCAGGAGGAGGGTTTCTCGGTTTGGGCCTCAAAACCGAGTCTGAGGGCCCGGCGTGTCGGAGACGGTATCCGGGTACGTCGGGAAGCTTCGAAGCGGGCGACACGCGGCATGATCGAGGTGCTTGCATAGGGAGGACGTGAAGGCTCGATAGATGTGCGACCATCCGATAGAGAACTTCATGTGTTGACAATGCTCCTGTGAGGGCTTGTATTGTATCTCCTAGTGTAGGGGCACTTCAGTCTTTTTCGGAAGGCCTATATATAGGAGGAGGGGGATGAATTTTCAGCCAACTCTTTGGCTAGTGGGGGAGTGCTCTTTCATTTTGGGGTGCTCTTGGGAGAGAAGGTGAGAGGAGTGAGTGGCTCTTTGTTTGGAGCTTTTTGCCATCCAAGATTTGGAATTCTTGAGAGTGGCTTGTAACCGGATATGACTTGAAGATTCATAGTGAAATCCATCTCTTAATCTTGTGCCAAATCCTTTGCTCCCGGTGTTTTTCTTTTTCTGCGATTTTCAGAGGTATTTTTGGAGGATTTTCGTTCGTCGCTCGATTCGTCGATTTGAGGGTGTTTCTCTGCGGATTTCTTTGAGGGGATCATGGGTGGATGTCTTGTGCATCTTTGTGGATGATCTTTACCCCTCAAACGCCGGGATGTGCCCTCGATTAGTGAGTTTTCGAAGGAACCCTAGTTCATAGTGTTCTTGGCCAAGATTCGCTATTCTAGGAGTTGTAGGGTGTTTGAGGCTGAGATTTTTGGGGTATAGCATCTTCTTGGAGTGCTTCTCATATATCCATAGTTTCGTCTCAAGATCTCTAGCCGTTTGGGAGATCCATCGTTTTGAGGAAAAGTCTTCTCTCTTGTGTTCTTGACCTAAATATTTTTTTGGTGGTGATTCCTCAATCTTTTGGAGTAGATCTTTTGGGAAAATCTTCTTTGTGCTGTTGAGAAGCTATGGTTTAAATTTCGTGATTTTTTGAGGTCGTTTGATCAAGTTTTGGATTTTTTCCTCTCCCTCTCGAAGGCTGAAACTTTACTCCGGGAAAAAGCCCGAAGTCTCCGGACTTTTACTACGAAAAACCCTGAGACTCCGGGAAAAAGTGCGGAGACTCCGGACTTTCCAGTGGATTGTGCCTAGGCTTGTTCGATTGTCCTTCCGCTTTGCTTCTAGGCTTTTACTACAGAAAACCCGGAGACTCCGGGAAAAAGTGCGGAGACTCCGGACTTTCCAGTGGATTGTGCCTAGGCTTGTTCGATTGTGCTTCTGCTTTGCTTCTAGGCTTTCCTAGCTTTGTTCCTAGGGTCAGTAGGTCTGTTGTGACTACGTGATCTTGGCAAAATGCTAGAGGATCGTGTGGATCTCGTTGGAGGTGAATTTGGGATATAGGCCGAGTTCTTTGAAAGAAATTTTATCAGCTCCCATTCACTCCCCCTCCCCCTCTCTCTGGTCGCCAATTTGGTCCTTCAATTGGTATCAGAATCGGTTGCGGGTCTTTGCGACTCTAACCAGTCTAAGATCCATCGGGCGACAAAAGAGAAGGGGTGCTTTGCTCGCGGCTTTGGTTTGCGCGGTTTGAGCGTGTTTTCGGCTAATCCTAACCGGTGCTTTGAGTATGGCACCGAGCTCTTCTCCTTGTGGTTCTTTGAGCAGAAGTATGGAGGTTGAGGCGGAAGCCGGAGTGGAGATGATGATGTCCCTCGTCGAGGACTACCAAGATGGTGACCTCAAGAAGGGAGAGCTCCACCGCAAGCTAAGAGACATAAACTAAGGTACGCTTGCCAAAGGCATCTTGATCCTATGCGATAGGTTGAATGATTGTGAATGTGATTGTGGGGATTTGCATAGGAGAAACATAGATTTGTGTGATGCCTTGCATAGGAAGAATGAGAAGATGAAATGCTCCCTTGCTAGGCTGAAATGTGGTATGGCTCATTGGAAGTCTTGTGCTTTAAATTCTTGCACTTCTTGTAATATCATGCATGCTAAGAATGATGAATTGAACTCTTCTCTTGCTAGCTTGAAATCAGAAATTAAATTGTTGAAATTCAATGCTTCTTTGCCATGCAAATCTTGTGATGCCTTGTGTGTTGAAAATGAGAAACTGAAAAATGAGGCTAATTGTCGTAGAGAGCATGTTGAAGTCATTAGAAGAGCATGTAATAATCTTGAATTTGAGAATGATGAATTGAACTCTTCTCTTGCTTGCATGAAATCTGAATTGGTCTTGTTGAAATCCAATGTTTCTATGCCTTGCAATTCTTGTGTTGCTTTGAATATTGATCTTCATGTGGCTAGAAGTAAGATTGCTTTGTTGGAGACAAGTGCTTCCTTACCATGTGTTTCTTGTGAGTCTTTGCATGCTGAAATCAATGAACTAAAATTGACTCACACCACATGTGTAGATGAACTTGAGCGTGCTAGGGCTGAAATTTGTGATATGAAATCCATGCCTTGTAGCAAGTGCTCTTTGTTGCTTGTAGATGATTCTTGCCATACTTCTTGTGATGATGGTGATGCATTGGTTGATGTGAATGATGATACTTACCCATGTGGTCTCATTTGCACTTCATGCAATTATTTGGAAAGTGAAGTGTTGGCTTTGAAGAAAATGTGCGATGATATGAGCGCCAAGTTGGTTGTGCATGATGAGATGAGTGCCAACCTTGAGGAAGAGAATGAACTCTTGTGTACCACATATGCTAGATGCATTGAGGCAGAAATTGAGAAATATGGCATGTGGTACTTGTGAGTGCCTCAAATTTGAAAATGAGGTTTTGCGCACAAGGTGCAAGAGTCTTTGTGCCAAGAGTTTGGATTCGCGCATTTCTTGTCACTCTGATGTTGATGCTTTTATAGTTGCTCCTTCTCAACCGGAGTTGACTTCTTCTCTTGAGCGTGAGTCTTTGGATGGTGGCACGTGTGGTGGTGCTTTGGATAGCTCTTTCATAGCTACTCCTAAGCGTGTTGCTTCTTCCGGTGTTGCCCAGGATGTGTCGGATGTCAAAGGTGCTTGTCACATATTTGGAACTCATGCTCCCAAACCAAAGTTCTAATGCACCTTTTGCAAGAAGGATGGACATACCGTTGAGTTTTGCTTTCGCCGTGTCAAGCATGAGCGACGTGTGCATGCCAAAGCTTTTAAGAAGCCACGTAGCCTTTCTCATGGCACATGTGATTCTAATGTGGGCACCAAGTCGGATGTTGGAGTTGATGCTTCTTGCTCTAAGTCCCAAAGGACTTCTCACTTACAAGAGAATGGTGGTTTGTCCACTCGGACCGTGCCTCCCGATAGGCTTTTGTACCATTGCTCTCATTGTGGGAAGGATGGGCATCAAGAGAGCTTTTACTTCCGCCGGGTAAGGAGATTGCGGCGAGGAGGTGCTTCTAGGCCTTTGGTTGTTCATAGCCCTTGTCATGGCATGAACACTTGTGAGCCTAAGAAGGCACAATTTGTGGACAGGTTTTATGACACTCTTTCGAGTGAGTTAGGCCATGCTCGTGCACATGCTTCTAGTGCTTCTTGTGTTGGTCCACAGCATGCTTCCCGTGGTGCTTGTGTTGACAACCCCATCTAAGATAAGTCCGTACTATCACTTAAGCCAATCCCTTTTGGTCATTAAGCGATAATAAAGAATCATCCCATTGAGTGTTGCCGGGTCATAGCCCGGTAAATCACTTGTAAACCACACAGAGAATCGAAATGCATACATTAAAACTCCCACGAAGGAGAGTCCAGAGTACCTTACAATTTAAGACTAATCTTCCCCGCAGGGTCATTTATTACAAATCATAGTTCATAACATGATAACCACGGTTCAGAGTTTTCAAAAGACAGCGGAATTAAACTAATGATAACTTGGCATCATGGGAGGCCACCCATAACACCATTATTCTTCGTCATCCACCCATTCCAGCTCCCAGCCGGGTGGGATTTCTCCAGGCCAAACAACTTCACCTGAAAACAACATATATAGCAAGGCTGAGTATACTAATACTCAGCAAGGCTTACCCGTCTAAAATAAAAGACTTACCCTCTAATCATGCAAGGCTTTTGGCTAGGGGGTTTGTTTTACCAAAAAGCTACTAAGGAGTCAATCCTTACTTTCAATATTTTAGCTCAAATTCTAGTTGAGTTAATCATTACTAAATAAACAACTATTGCAAACAGAGTTGTCCAATACAATTAATCAAACATCAAGTTTATCAATATTCCATCATAAAGGGATCACAATGGCTAGAGGGTTAAGCAATCTCAGATAACAGTGAGAGGCCGACGATCGATCGATTAATAACCTTGCAAGGTGGACCTAAACACACGGAAGAATGCATACCCCCAGGGTACACACCAACCAGGCGGTTCCTGTCAATCTTCAATTCAGGAACGGAACCTACATCCCTTGATACAAGGATTACTAGATCGCCCTCACACGAACGTCCAGGCTCTCCCGGTACCACACTGCTGCAGCCAGGGAGGCGTATGCCCCAGGGTAGTAGGGAAAGGTTCCCTTGCCGCGTCAATCGGGTACTAGGCTTACCGTGCCCATTTTCGACAAGTGTTTAGTACGTTCAAACGCTTAATCTCTTAACCACTGGACCAGAGCCCAGAATCCCATGCTCTTACCACGTGAGCAATCCATTTTATCAAATCTTATGATTCCAACATAAGAACCTATTCTCGCGAGCGAAATACATCACCCGACTTGTACCGGGTCCTTAGTGCATAGCAACTAGCGACCTAGCATACTAGTAAAAGATCATAGGTACTTATGGATCATGCATCTAGGGTTTCATTCAACTCCTGAACGTAAATGCACATAGATATCCAAACATAAATTCGGAAGTTAAAAAGGAAACACATAGGTAAATGATAAACTGGGGCTTGCCTTCACTAGCAATGTTAGTAGGAAAGTCTTCCGGACTTTGGTTCGGGTCTTGCTGAACTTCCACGCAGTTCACTTCTCCCTCGAACGGTTCGTCACCTCGTTCCGAGACAAGCTCGCTGCTACCGTTAGAAGGTTCTACACGGAGATGCACATGCAAGAATTAATTGGTGAAATTTAGTTCTTTAATGACAAAACATCACATGACTATCATAGGGTGCATGGTTGATCATATTCACTTAAATACACATATATCCAACATACTTTTCCAAAGGAAGGGGAAAAGGCAATCAATCATTTATTAACATTCTTTTGGATGGTGATTGCGTGCACATTACACAAACAAAACAAAATCACTTCATAACTGTAAATGAACTTTCACACCTTCACTGAAATTAATTAACAAACTATTGAAATAAATACATCAATATTAAACATGCATATAACACACAAATCAAGCATTTTATAACTATTCAAACTACCACTAACCATAAAAAAATAAATATAGCTCCTCTGATCCTGATTTTTCTCATACAATAAGATTACCAGAAAACATGCTCTCACACCAAAAATCATGCATAGTAAAAATCTAGATTAATTCTAACAAAAATAACAAAACCAGCCTAGTAATTAAAATAGTATTTATTCTAGGCAAAACTACTCATGCAAAGGACTTCAACTTTTCACCAGAGGACAACATCAACATAAAAAAGGCCTACACCAAGGCTCAAGTCCTAAATCTACACATAACTTCAAATATACACATAGGCTCCTCTAGCATGCACAAATCAAAAAACCCATTTTAACAGAGTCAAACCATCATGAAAAAAATTACCAGAGGCTCAAATCATCATACACCGCTCAAGGTGAAAAAAGTAGCCATAGATCAAACCTATATAGTGCTAGGAAAAAAGATGAAGATAAAACTAGCATAAAGGCTAAATAAAGCATAACTCAAGTTCTACTCAGTAACTTTGTGCAAATTTTTATCCAGAGCTCATGAACATCATGTTGCACAACATATCCAAATTTCAAGTCAAACTCTCATCTAGAATTTAAACTACAGCAAAAACATTTCAAACTGAGATTTCAAAATTATTCAAAAACTATTTAGAAAACCTATATACATGCTTTCTAGGAAATGTAGTGCTCTGCACAAGGATTCCAAAAAGTTATCATTTGCATTTTTTCCGATTTTTCTGCGATTTTCTATGGATTTTAGAAGGTGCAGGACTGAGTTGCAAGAAAACTAAGAAGAAGATCATTACAAAACGGTCCCTGGTTCACAGATGTACCCTCGGCCAGAAATCCAACCTCACAATCAGGTCCTTGGCGCGCTGGCCGGCGAAGATGGTCAGAATCCGGAGAGGGGGAGGCCGGACTTGGCCGGGATGTGGCGGGGAGATGGTCGTGGACGTCCTGGGGTTCGATTCTGGGGCTTGGCGAGGCTGGGGATCCTGCCGGTGAGGTGGCTCGGCGGCGCCCTGTGGCGGCGGCCGCTGCGGGAGGAATGCTGGCGAGGTGAGGCTAGGCTAGGGAAATGTGGCGGTCCCGGAAGGTTTAGGGAGCTCGTGTGGAGGGGAAGGACGACTCAAGTGGCCGGGGTGACCTCAGGGAGGCGGAGCTCGCCGTGGAGGGCCAATGGCGGCCCGATGGCAGAGCAGAGCAGGGGCGGCAGAGTGTGCGTGTGTGAGGAGCTCAGGGGGCTTTTAAAGGAGCACGGCGACGACTCGACGACCACAAAGATTTGGAGAGCAAGTCGTGGGAGAGGGCGGCATGGGCGCGCTCTGTGCGGGGCGTACAGCGTGCGCGGGAGTGGCCGAGCGGCGCGGTTGGACGGCGCGGCGCATCGGTGGTGGCGCAACACTTGGCGTCCGAGGAGAGGGTGCTGGAGGTCGGTTTGTAGCGCGGGGTCCACGCACGCACATGGGGGGCGCGTCCCTCGACGTGCGGGCCCGACGGCGGTGCATGCGGGCGGCGTGTGCGCGGTCTAGCGCCGACGGCGTCGCGCAGCAACGCGCTCTAGAGCGCAGGGTGCAGGAGCATTCTGACTGGCCCTGTTTGACCCCGATTATCTCCAAAAACTTAAACTGAACTGCACTTTGGGGTAAAAACAAAAGTTGGAGATCTATCGATGCTCTACAACTTTCACAAAGGCACATCTAGGTTTTGATCAATAGATCACGCAAAAAAACCATGCCAACTTGACACTTTTCTCGGTGCCAAAATCATGTGACTGCTGCCGTTGACCAAAAATTCAACCCATTTCCACTCCAAATTTGCAATGCCGACCAACATGAAAAATGTGTCCCTCGGCAAGATGCACAATTTTCATATTGGCGGATTTTGAAGTGTTTAGACGAAATTTGGAGAACGCGGTAAAAGTTCTAGACAGAGAGTATGGACACTAGGGGTTTTGACCATGTTGGCTAGGGTTTTGACCAAGGGTTTGACTAGGCTTGATCACTAATGATGATGACTTGGTCAAAGGTGTGATTAGCACTTAATTAGCACTAATTAAAAACACAGGGTGTTACAGTTCTTCTCCTACGACCTCGAAGGATCTTTGCCTTTTTGCTGGTGGTAGCACTCGGCTTTCTTCGCGAGTTGCTTCTTTGAGGCATGGTTCTGAGAGTGTTCGAAAACCTTTTCATTCGAACCGGCATTTGCATCATGCTAACCCACATGATAAGTTGAGTGGATCGCTTACCCGTGTGACTAAGTATTGGATTCCCAAGTATGTGCTTGCTAACCCTTTGGGATCCAAGGCTCGGTCTTTTTCGTCTCCTTGTGTGTAGGTATGGAGACGCGGTTGGAGAACATGGGTTGGATGGTACTTGATCTTTGGACATGAGGTGATCAAGACAAGATGGTTCTCCACACCGTTTTGGATGGCTCTTGAGAGCCTTTGTACACATGTATAGTGAGTTTTATTTTCCCCTTGTGCTCACTTGTATATACTTGTTGCATGCTTTGATTTTGTGTCATGCTTGTGTGTAAACCACGGTAGGCTAGCCACCTTGTTCATGATAGCTTTGTGATCTTGTATATCTATCTTGCTATCTTTTGTATGATATTATGGTGGATGATATATATATGAACATCATGTCATGCTTTATGGTTGCTTTATGGTGGTTATGTCATGTTGTTTATCCATATCATTTTTGTCTGGCTCTATGGTATCCTTTCTTGTTAGCATGTTTGTTCCCTCATGTATATCTTGTCATGCTAGCTTTGTAATATATGTTGGTGGTTGATCCATATGAACTTGTATCATGCCTTTGTTTAGTTCTTGTATCATGTTTGACATGTTGTTCTCTGGTATCATTTTGGTTTAGTATCCTTGTATAGTATTGCACCTTGTTGACATGCTTGCTAGCCCATGCTTATATTCATGTATGTGGATCATGTTACAATGCTTTATTTATCTTGATTGGTATTGTCAATGTATTGTGTAGCATGTTTTGAGCATTCTTTGGGTTTTGGGCTTGTCTTGTCTTTGGGTTGTGTTTTGTTCCTCCTTTGGTTTTCTCCCTTTTTAGGTGTAACACCCTAAATTCCATCACCAAATAAATGTAGCAACATGGTGTTCTAGTTTTAATTTTCTAAGGAAATAAATAATTTATCAAATAAATTTTGGCTCTAAAATATTTAAATATCATTTTGAATAATTTTAGAAGCAATAAGTGCTTGTGCATCATATTTTGTTTGCATGGTTTATGCATGGTGGTGTGAAGTTTTAAAAGTTTTTAAAATTTGTTTGGAAGTTTGAAAAGTTTTAATGTTTGAAAAGAGTTTAAATGTTGAAAGGGTTTTAAAAGAAGAGGTTTTGAAAAAAAAAAACCAAATCCCCCAAACCCTTTCTTTTTCCCCTCCCTTTCTCTTTTCAGCCACCGGCCCAACCCCTCCCCGCGCGGCCCAGCACCACAGGCGGCCCAGCCCTTCCCCTTTCGTCCCAACACCGTGCGCAGCCCGCTTCCCCTCCCTCTCTCCTTTCTTTCACTGACCGCCCGGCCCCACGCGTCAGAGCTTTCCCCTTCCTCCGGCCGGCTCCCCTGCTCCACACCGTTGCGCGCCCGCCGGCCGTTACCCCGGCTTTCCCGTCCCTCCCCGCCTTCAAGCCGGCCTTCAAGGCGCACTGAAGCACCCCGCCGTCTCCCCTCATCAATCTCCCCTGCCGTTTCTCCAATCAAGACCCCCCCTTGAATGCCATCTTGAAGCCGCCGGCCGCCCCGTGGCCATTGATGGCCATTACCCCGGCCATGGCTCTCTCTCCCCTCCTTTGCCCTTTAAAAGCCGAGCTCGACCCCCCTGCCCCACCCTTTCCGCACCCGGACCGAGCTACGCATCTCATCGCCCTCGCGTAGCGCCGGCGCCCTTCGAGGTCCGCCGCCGGACCTTTGCTGGCCGCCCCCGAAGACCTCGACGCCGGAGAATGCCTCCCGGAGCTTCCTCTCCTCTCCCTCGTCGCGTGCGCCGTCGTCCCGGAGTCCTGCCGCCCCGGAGCCTCTCCTTTCCCCGCGAACCGAGCCGCTCGCGCAACGCCGTCACCCGAGGCCGGAGCGCCGCCGTCGTCTTCAACCTCTGGGCACCGGCGACGATCTCCTCCCCTCCACCTCTCCACCACCAGGAAGTCCCTCTGGAGCTTCGCAGCGAGGTGAGGAACCTCATCCCCTCTTTTGTCTCGCGCAAACCGCACCACCCCTACCGCGCTTCCTCACCGGAGTGGCCGCCGCCGCCCCTTCTGTTGCAAGCCGCCATGGCCACCCGAGCCACCTCCCTGATGCTCTAGTCACGTTCGTCATGTCCTCAACTCCACGTAGAGCTTGTTCGCGCTTCGATCCATGGCCGGGAGCTCGAGATCGAGCGAGCTCCGGCGAGCTTCACCGCCGGCGCCGTCGTGCGCGCCACACCGCCGTCGCCTGGCCACTTGCGGATCACCGCAGCCGTCCGCGAGCAGATCGAAGGCGCAGATCGCGCCCCCGCCCGAGTCAACATACCACATACCGGTCAACCCAGGCGCGCGCCGGACGTTTTGCAAAAAGGCCCTCAAGCTTCTCCTTATCACAACTATACCCTTCCACCTCCAAAAATCCTTCCAGTTTGGTCCTGTTTTTAGCTTTTAGACCCCTAGGCTTCTCTGTTTTTCCCATCCGCCGTCCTAAGCCATCTTTTTGCACCCAAGTCCCTTGACTTTTCTGTAGTTTTATGTTTTAGCCCCTGATTTCTTGCAGTTAAGCCCCTGGAAACCTAGTTTCTTCACAAAGAGGTCCCTGAACCTTGTTTTGGCCGTATCTTTTGTGTTTTAGCTCTGTTTCCACCGTTTCATGTTGCGTTAGGTTCATATCAACTCAAAGTACGTGTTAGGACCAATGTTGAACATGTTCTTTGTTTTATAATTTATTTAAATATTAAATATGATTAAATCCTTATACACATGTTTTTCTAATTAAAATCTAATTAGAGTTTAACACGTGTTTTCATAAGAAAGTTAATATGATTAATACTAGTTAAATATTTCTTTCAAATAAAATCCAACTAGAGATATACCTCGGTTTTCATAATCAAACTTAAATTGATTAATGATTATGCAATTTGCTTTCTAAATAAAAGCAACATAGGCTATATCCCGAGTTTTCTTAATTAAATGTTAATTTGATTAATATGAATATAAATGTGTTTTTGAATTATAATTTGATTAGTACAACTCGAAATATAAAGATAAACGTTTAGATGCTTCACATGCTTCTTTTAAATTAAATGTTTAAATTGCATAAATCATACTTGAATATTTATAAATAAAAATGGACTAAGTTTACATCGTCTTTTAATATAAAGTAACTTGCTTAATTATAAATAGGGTATTTCTTTGAAATAACCTATGCACATCTTTATTGAATTAAAATATACCAAGCACATAGCTTTGTGTGATATAATCCAAGTCTCCCGATAGTTTCGAGTGTTTTTGCGTTCGCGGTCCTAGAGCCAAACCTTGTCCTCTCTTTAAGCTTTTCATGTCTGGTGTATTGTTTTATTTATTTTATGTTTTCATGTGTGCTCGTAGACATCGTACCAGTTTCAAGTGAGCAGCCAGTTGGAGTGGATCAAGAGCAAGTTTTTGAAGAAGAAGAAGAACCCCAGTGTTTAAGCAAGGAAGGCAAGTGGACTTCTCCCTCTGCATATTCCTCTTTGTCCTAAATAGTTGCATATTAAATTAATATTTACTTTTAAATGTTGTATTGCATAATTTGATGGGAAATTACCTTTTTAAGGACATGACTAGAATTTTACCCTCATCACCTTGAACAACCCTTTTAAATAAATGTTTTGGGTAGAAATGCTTAGTTGCTATACCTTGGGATGGTTCAAATGAATCTTTACAAAATGATGAATGTTGATCATGAATACTTTGGTGAAGATGATGCTATGTTGATATCAAGATCATATATTTTAATCGGAACATGGAGAACCACCCAGGAAAATAGTGCAACCACAGTCCATATGGCTTTGGCTTAGCCAATTAATTAGGTGTGTGAATGTACTGATGACCTTATCCGAAAGGAGCAGAGGGGGATCGGGGTTGCAGGGGTATAGCCCGGTTCTTTTGGTGTAGCAGCCTTTGCTAAGGTGCTGACCACTAGGGAGGGTTATGGTCCGCCCTGATCTGTAACTATGCGAGTCGTTGGTCTTTTGCATATCTTTGTAAAGGCTTCGTAGTGGACCCCTAGCCACTCACCTCGGAAGTGTTTAAGGGTCTGATCAACCCGAGCAACATGGGGAACACGAGCTGTGGTGAAAGTGTACGACCTCTGCAGAGTGAAAACTGATCGATCAGTCGTGCTCACGGTCAAGAGCGGCCTGGACCCTCACATGATTAATGAACTTGAAGATGGAAGTAAATTGTGGTTTTGTATGGTTTTGGAGATGGAAAGTTTTCTAAAGCTTAAGTGGGTTGGTATACACTTACACCTAGTAATTAGGTGCTTGCTAATAAAATTTGACCAACATTAAAATGCTAACCGCTGCAAAAACTTTAGCCTATCCTTGATAGCCTTACATCTTCCCCCACTTGTTGAGCTCCAACCATAAGTGTGCTCACCCTTGCTTACCCGCTGTTCAGAGGAGAACACTGGAGAAGAGTACTTCAGCGACTTTGATGAGTTCTGAGGCTTGCCTGCCTCCAGTCATGTGCCTGTGGAAGCTGAAGACGGAGTTGCTTCGTCTAGTTATCGTTTGTCGTTTTAAAGACCTTCGAGTCTAAACGTCTGAGTGTAATAAAAGATGATGTAATGGTTTAACTCTTATACGTTTTTATTGCTGTTTATGGATATTTCACTCATGACGTCTATCATATGTGTGTAAACTTGATCCTGGCGCACGTATGAGATGCATTTGGTTTTCTTCGGAAAATCAGGTGTGACATTAGGTTGGTTTTAGAGCTTCTCTTTTGCTCTTTCTTCTCCTAGCTTTTGCTTTACTAGTTGTCTTTGGTTGAGGGGGAGCTTGGCTTCTTTCGATGGGGAATTTGTTTTTGGGGGTGTGACTTTTGGTAGCCATTTGTGATCCTTCAATTGATATCCTTTCTATGGTACTCAATTGGGATCTTTGGCGGTCTTGCAATTGGTATCTTTCCTGTGGTACTCAATTGGGATCTTTGGTGATCTTTCAATTGGTATCTTTTCTATGGTACTCAATTGGGATCTTTGGAGCGGTTCTTGGTTGGTGCGTCCCCTTGTGAGCCTTCTTGTTGCTAAGCTGAGTTCCGTGTCTCCCCATGCATTTTGCATAGCATATGTATCATATATCATGATGTATAGACTTTGGTAGGTTTGACATTCGTGTCTTGCATTGTGTCATATATCATGTTGCATTTGATGCACATATCTATCTTTGTTGCATTTATATCATATGCATGATAGGTTGAGCTTCTCTTATATACCATGAATACTATGATATGCTATTTGTGAGCTTTTGAGCATGTTTGATATAATTTGGTGATGGGTAGCTATGCTCTTGATAGTTTTGCTATATGTGCATTTTGAGATGGCTATTTTCGGAAAATGCTAGGATAGGCTCTCTCTTGTGAGTTTAAGGCTTTGCATGATCTTAGTGTGCTTTGGTGGTTTATATCATGTTTAATTCATGTTTGGATATCGTGTGCTTCTCACTTGGGGTGACCCATTTGTCATTATGAATGTTTAGCCCATGTTGATACCTTGTGGGGGAGCATAAGGTTCTTTTTGCCGCAAAGGCACTTCATGTACCATTTTATGCTTAAATGTGAAAAATTAAATTGGTATGAAATGCTTTGCTTGAAGTTGTGCTCTCATTTGTTCCATGTCATAAATTACTTTAAAATTGTAATAATTTGGGTGCTAAACTGTTGCATGTTGTCTACCATGAGAAGTCTCATTTTAAGAAGTAGACACATGGCTCGGTGGCTTTAACATGACATGAGATGCTTATGGGTGCTTGTAATGATCTTGTGATGAGGATATGTGACCTAGCATGAAGTTTGTGTGATCTAAATTCACTTTGGTATGCTTTGCTCATGTTTAGATCTTTGCTCATAAGAGGGAAGTTTTTCACAAAAATACTTAATTTGATCATGCCTTTGTCATATGGCTATATAGCTTTACTATCTTGATGGCTATGCTTTTATGGAACTATGAACTATCTTGCTTGCTCATTACTTGTAGCATTTTATAGTGCTCTTTGTATATTTGAGAAGCCAGTAGTTAAATCTTTTGCAAAATTGCATTGATTCATGCATTGTGAACAAGGAGGAAAAGTTGCATTTGGGGGAGAAAATGATTCAGTTTTTATACATTTGTTGCATCCAGAGGGATACTCAGTTCAGGGGGAGAACTTGAGTTTGCATGCACATGTTCAGGGGAAGTATGCATTTGTGCAGGGGGAGCTTTGGTGAGTTTCCTCTGTTTGCCTAAGTTGTGCTTTAGTGGTTTGCTCTTTGGCCCTAATGTATGTGTTTAGGGGGAGCTTGTGAGTTTTGTACTCTTTTGCTCTTTTATCGGTGGTGTTGAGCCCCTTTGCCTCTTCTTGAGGAGCCGGCGGTTGATTTGAGTTTTCGATCATCACATGATTGGTGTTGAGCCCTTTGTGCCTCTTCTTGAGGGATCATGTGTTCTTCTCTTGGTTGTGTCGAGCCGTTGTCCATGTCTTTGGGGACCGAGACATTGATTTGACCTTTGTGGTTTCTCTCATGCCAAGTATTTTTTTTCTTTGCCTTGTGTGGCTTTCGTTCACTTGGATGAGTTGTTCGGCCTTTGCTTTCTCAAACCATTTCTTTGTGCTCACATGTTGTCAACCCACTCCTCAAGGGGGATAAATTTGGAAAATCAAGTTGATATGAACCTTGATTTGATGGTGATGAGCAGTTGACGAGTGCTTTGTTAAGAGCTGAAATTGCTTGATGGCTTTCGAGATTGCTTGTAGCTCTTGTGGATTGTTTGACTCTTCAGTGGTGTTTAGCCTTTGTGCTTCCTTTGGTTCTGAGAGTCTTTGGTCGGAGCTCTTCTCATTTCAAGTTGCCTTGTGTTTGCTTTTTTTGGCTTTTGTGTACTTGAATGAGTTTTCCTTTTGCTTTCACACCATCTTTTGTCAACGCACTCATCAAGGGGGAGATTGAGAAACCAAGTTGATATGTGCCTTGGTTTGTATATGATGAGCGATTGACCGGATGTTTTGAGGCTTTGTGTTGAGTGTGTTTCGTCGGGTTGTGTTGTCGGTTGTGTAACTTCATATGTTTATGTGGTGTGTTGTCAATGCACTCGTGAGGAGTGGTTGACAACGTTGTGTGGACTGACTCTTGGCATAGTATTGCAGATGTTGGTTGCGGCTTGGTTTACGTTGGTGCAGGTGAAGAACAAGCGCGAAAGGTCTATGCCAAGGTGGCCTCCGAGGTGATGGAGAGACAAGTAGGCTTGGTTCGAGGGACCCGGTGACCAATGGGATCAAGTGCGGGCCGCATGGTGCAAGAAGAGCAAGACAAAGTCTGGACATGGAGTCGGTGCAAGGTAGCACCTGACAACCGAAGCTTGGACGCGAGGTTTGTTGGTTTGGCCACAAAACCAACACCGAGCCGGTGCAAGGTAGCGGCTAACGACCGAAGCTTGTACGCGGGGTTTCGTGGTTTGGCCACAAAACCATCAGGAGGAGGGTTTGTCGGTTTGGGCATCAAAACCGAGTCCGAGGGCCCGGCGTGACGGAGACGGTATCCGGGTGCGTCGGGAAGCTTCGAAGCGGGCGACACGCGGCATGATCGAGGTGCTTGCGTCGGGAGGACGCTAAGGCCCGATAGATGTGCGGCCGTCCGATGGAGAACTTCATGTGTTGACCAAAATGCCCCTGTGAGGGCTTGTATTGTATCTCCTAGTGTAGGGGCACTTCGGTCTTTTCCGGAGGACCTATATATAGGAGGAGGGGGCTGAATTTTCAGCCAACTCTTTGGCTAGTGGGGGAGTGCTCTTTCATTTTGGGGTGCTCTTGGGAGAGAAGGTGAGAGGAGTGAGTGGCTCTTTGTTTAGAGCTTTTTGCCATCCAAGATTTGGAATTCTTGAGAGTGGCTTGTAACCGGATATGGCTTGAAGATTCATAGTGAAATCCATCTCTTAATCTTGTGCCAAATCCTTTGCTCCCGGTGTTTTTCTTTTTCTGCGATTTTCGGAGGTATTTTTGAAGGATTTTCATTCGTCGCTCGATTCGTCGATTTGAGGGCATTTCTCTCCGGATTTCTTTGAGGGGATCATGGGTGGATGTCTTGTGCATCTTTGTGGATGATCTTTACCCCTCAAACGCCGGGATTTGCCCTTGATTCGTGAGTTTTCGGAGGAACCCTAGTTCATAGTGTTCTTGGCCAAGATTCGCGATTCCGGGAGTTGTAGGGTGTTTGAGGCTGAGATTTTTGAGGTATAGCATCTTCTTGGAGTGCTTCTCATCTAACCAAAGTTTCGTCTCAAGAGCTCTAGCCGTTTGGGAGATCCATCGTTTTGAGGAAAAGTCTTCTCTCTTGTGTTCTTGACCTAAATCTTTTTTCTGGTGGTAATTCCTTGATCTTTTGTAGAAGATCTTTTGAGAAAAGCTTCTTTGTGCTGTTGAGAAGTTATGGTTTAAATTTCGTGATTTTTGGAGGTCGTTTGATCAAGTTTTGGATTTTTCCCTCTCCCTCTCGAAGGCTGAAACTTTACTCCGGGAAAAAGCCCGGAGTCTCCAGACTTTTACTCCGGACTTTTTATTCCAGACTTTTACTCCGGACTTTTTATTCCGGACTTTTACTCTGGAAAACCCGGAGACTCTGGGAAAAAGTGCGGAGACTCCGGACTTTCCAGTGGATTGTGCCTAGGCTTGTTCGATTATGCTTCCGCTTTGCTTCTAGGCTTTCCTAGCTTTGTTCCTAGGTCAGTAGGTCCGTTGTGACTACGTGATCTTGGCAAAATGCTAGAGGATCGTGTGGATCTCGTTGGAGGTGAATTTGAAATATAGACCGGGTTCTTTGAAAGAATTTTTATCGGCTCCCATTCACTCCTCCTCCCTCTCTGGTCGTTAATTCGGTCATTCAACTTTGAAAAGAAGCCCAAAGCTAAGACTGAGAACTCACATCGGTCCAAATTCTCACAGATCATTGATGAAGTGGCCCAAAGCAGCTTGCAACAGGTCGTGTGGTGTGATGCACCTGGGCTAATGCTGGCGCCAACATCCTGAACATTCAGAGCCTGGAAGCTTTAGCTCTGACTGTTGCAGGTTTGCAGCACTGGTTTTTATGGCTTTGGGTGGAGTTGTGGTACAACCGTGACCATTAGGAGGAACAGGATGTTTTGGGTTGTGGTGCGCACACTGTCCTCACCATCAGTGGGTGGCTGGAGCTTATAGCACTGTCCCTTTCACAGTGTCACAATCTAAGATATTTGTTGCACCCAGGATAAGAGTAACGTTGCTCCGATCAAGGATTTGTGCCCCAAGCTACAAGATCTCTCACTGAGGAATACTACTTGAAAAAGGAAAGCATCAGAAAGTGTGTGTGCCACCGAACTGTGCCGATATGACGATTTTTTGCATTCATCACCGAAGGCAATTAAAAGTAGACTAAATTAAAGTGACGTTAAAATTACACTGGTCAAGCTTCATGTCATTCGCTAGTTCAAATTCTGGATCAAGACAATAAAGATAAACTAGAGACTACAGACGCTCCATGATAGATTTCACCGAGTCAAGAATCCTGAAGTAATGGTAAAACAGTGCAGATTGTTCGCCCTCCAAACCAACTCTATGATAACGATTGCTCCCAGCCAGGTTGTTGCACGGACTGCCACCAATTACCAGATCAAACCCACCAATTCTTTTAATATATGATTCGATCATCTCTGAAGTCAATGCTTGCACATCAGCAATCTCAATCAGTGTGCCTGTTTGCGTCTGATCCCACCAGCTCTTTAGAACCGCCCTGTTCACCTCGGATTTCTCGACTGAAATCACATTGTTCATGCGAATACCAAGTCTATGAAGAGCCACCTCAGCACCCCCAATACCAGAGAACAAGGACAACACATTCATGCCATGTGGAAACATGTCCTTGAGTACTGAGAGGTGATATGCAACAGTGTCAACTTGGAAAGAATTACCCAGGGACTTGTATCTCTCTGTCCTGCTGATCCCTCTCGTGTGATCCTTTGGGAAGCCAAGCAGAAATTCCATCTCATCCGGCTCTAGAGGAGCAACCTTGTTAAGACCAACCCATACCAAATTCCATTTTCTGCAATGATAAAGTACTTCCTTTTGAACTCCTTGTGGAGGTGGATCTTTACTGTTTGTTAGGGTCGAACGAATCTTCTCTGTCAATTTAGCACTAGCCACACAAGTCTGAAGGCAGTTAAAATGTTGTCTTGGGTCCCACGTGGGCCACCACTTCTTGGTATGAGGGAAGGCATCAAATATAGTCTTTGGGGGTAAGGGAAGTAGAGCTGTCCTGTTTCCAAGAGGCAGGTTATGAATGTAGCCTCTCTTCCTGGCGGCAGCACAGAAGAACTTTGAATCCACAAATTCCGGTTGAATGTCAAAAAGGAATCTTGAAATGGTTGTCCAAACACCTTTTGGAGCAAGTGCCACATTTTCATAATAGAAGTAGGGTGGTCCAATAGCTTGCCCAGGCAGAGATCTGTTGACTGTCCTTGACCCATTTGGCAAGCCAAAACCAACCATCAGCTTTGGGAGAGGCATCGGCTCATCAGTACTACCATCTAAGGGCCCTCTACTTCCTTGTGCTTGACTTCCAAACCTCTTCCTCTTTCTCCCGATCCCTTCCATGGGCCTTCTTTTCTTTCTGCCTCCATAGAAGTCCTGAAGAATTACAAACATAGTTCCACTGTCAGACCATTAATTTAGAACCAAACCTTTTTGCGGATTTAAATTGACAATTAAACCAGGACACACCTCGTGGTCGGAAGAATTGCCACAGTAACCATCCCCTGCTGTCTGTGAAGCATAGATCGAATCAACCAAAACAGAAATAGATGCATCCTGCCCTGAGTATAATTAAACCACAAGCTAGATGGTGTGAGGGTCAGGGAACAGGGTATTTGAAGTATACTTTATGCATAAGTTAGTAATAAATTCTAATCTAAATTAAACTAAAATAGAGACAAGTTACATAACAGCATAACGTTGCACATGTAAATGCTATTATTCAACTGATTTATTCTATATGAGAACATATAATACTTTCAAGGTTGGTTCTTAACCTAGAAACATGGTTTCTGAAAAAATGCTTTTTTTTTTTGTTGAAGAATCTAAAGCATACAGAAGTAACAAAGACCATACCGCATCTAGTAATAGCCATGGTGGCCTCATCTTCCGGAAACCCCATTTTCACTAAGAAATCAACTTTCTCATCTGTCTGTGACATCTCATTTAAGAAATCCTGTATGAAAAGAACAGTAAAGCACTGAGAATACAGTCAATGTAGTTGCATAAACTGGCAATACAATTAACTTCCAAAGCATTTTCTTCTTAATATAATGATACACAACTCTCCTGCATGTTTGAGAGAAAAACTTCCAAACGACAAAAATAAAATAAAACTCTTGAGTCATCACAACTATGTACAGGTCAAAAACATTAGCTGTTTGATTTTTTGCCAGGGCTAAAAAAATGGAATGCCCAGCGGTAGTCTAATTCAATCAACTCTCAAATACAGGCAGTCACATGCCCACGACCAGAATGTACAAGACAAGCTCAATGTTACAGTGAAACAGGAATGTTGTTGCACTATAGAGATCCAATTCTCAGGATCAGTGATCAATTTGCACAAGTATCAAAAGGGAAGCACACAATTAAGATGACATAGGTTCTACTCTACAACGGAAGAACCTTATCTGAATGCTACTCGTGATGTATATAGGGGTAGAAGTGAGATTTATTATTCCACAGTGGTGTGTTGTTCAGGAACGTCACTGACACAAGAGTTGTAGATGAAATGCAGTAGGTAAAAGTTTATAGCTGGCATAGCTACCTTGACTACCAATACGATTTTGTTACAAAATCCAGGTTTCTAGTTTCATGGGAACATGTCGTTTTGCCTAAAAGAACACAATTCTCACAAGGGGAATAACAAACTAGATTAGATTACAGCTATTTAAGTTTTAAGCAAGTAAAAGTAAGAGGCCTTTATGGTTTTGAGGTAAGTAGTCTATTTACGGGATTATAACATGAAACCCATGTAATGCAGAAGAATTTATGTTTTGAGTTATGCATAACATGTTTCTCAAAAAGAAAAAAAAATGAAATGCATACAGGGGATTTTTGGTAGACAGACGCAGACTGCCACGCCACTGTGGCGGCGCCACAACTGGAGGCGAGAAAAAACAACACCACAACGGTGGCGGTGCCTCCTCTCAGTAAATGTTTGTGGCTGCCGCAGCTTTGGCAACAACCAAGCAGCAGCCTAGCGTGGTGTGGCGAGTGGCAGTTTGGCTCGGCGAGCTGCGGCGGGCAACCAAGCACCCCATAGTCACCGAGGGGGAGCATGAAAATACCTCATCACCGGATTCGTCGAAGGTAGAACCCCTGTTTCTCTCACCAGCATCCTCATCGTCCCAGTTCTCTAAAACATCATCATAATCACTATCCTCAGCAGCTTGGGGGACACATCGAGAAGCAGAACCGTAATCCACAGACAGATCATTGCCTATTTCCTGAATGTTGCGTCAGTTGTAAATACAAATCCTCTTTCATGCCATGTGATAAGGTCATCAAAGAATAACTAATAAAAGCAAGCATGTAGATCAATACCTGGTAGGTTAGAAGAAGTTCAACTAATGAATCTGCACCATTATCCCCTGAAAGCAAAAGCAGCAGTCAGATGAGTTATGTAAAATCACCTAGTATAACCCAAATAAATGATAAGAACTGGGGTTATTAGGTAACTACCGTTATCCTTCATGGCTTTCAGAACCATCTCCTCCGGGAAACCCATATCCACATATTTCTGAACTGAAGAGGCAGATGGCCCAGCCCTCCCATTACCAGGGGCAACCTTTCAAAACAGACCAACAAACAAACATCACATTACGACATAGCCCCAAGAAGCAAGGTAACAGTAACATTGGGGGTGTTCAAACTGGTTTGGCGCAGACCAGCCCAAACCAACCGGAAGGGAGTACAGAAATCATTATCCTGATTCTGTTCATGATTACTGTATTCCCCCAAGCCAGTTTGAGCCGATTGGCAAAGCCGGTTTTACACTACTGAGTAACATGAACTGAAGAACAACTAATGGGGAGTTCAAGCATTGCTGTCTATGTATCGATTGGCTAACTGCCTTACCCTTGTGGATGGGCCTGGAGCATCAATATTCCTGGAGGCCAGAGCTGAAGAACTGGCACCAGCAGCGTTGAAGCTGGCCACCTCCTCCTCATCATCACTTTCCCACTCAAATTTATCACTATCCTCGTTGTCGCTAACCCAGTGCTGTAACACGAATTAAGCAGCACACGTCAGGTACTTCAATCAACAATTGGAACAAAACGACCACCAATCCCAAAATGGCATTCAGAATGCAATTCCGGCCCAAAACCCCACTTGGAGCGATCTAAAAGGAGCAAAAAGAAAATTGGAACAACTACACCGCAATCAACCAAGAACGCGCGGAATCACTGTAGCAGCGGGCAAAATCAGTATAAAAAATTCATCAAAGAAAAAGCATACATCTTCGTCTCACAATACATGGAAGGCAAGAGAGCAGAGAAGATTAGGGGTCGAGAGAGAGGTCTCACCAACATTCTGGAAACTTCGCGAGGCGTCTCGGACTACCTCTCCCCTCGATCCTTCTGTTGATCCTTGGCCCCGGCGTGGCGAGAAGTTGCGCAGACGGTGCGGGAGACCGCGACGGGCTCCGCCTCTCTCCACCCCCGCTCAAGAATCTCCCCACGGCCGACCTCCCGCCTCTTTCCTCTCGCCGACCTCGGCCTCGGCGCGTTGGGGGGCGGTGCTAGAGGAGGAGCAGGAGGCCGCGACGGCGACCAGACGGCGCAGCCCGGCTCCGCCCTCTTGCTCCCTCCGCCCTCAGGAGGAGAGGAAGGGGGCGGACGGGGAATGGGGCGGCAAGAAAGGCTGGTGTGCTGCGCCCGCCAAGTAGCGCGAGCTGTGGGCACGCCGCTCATGATGTGCCACTGACCTGTGGGGCCTGTCTACTGTGAGCCAGGATTGTCAGCGAAGGAGCGCGGAGCGAGGATCCCGTGTGGAGATCCGTCTGTGGTCACCCTGGTGCGGGAAGCGTTTCGCAGGCATAGGCGCCGGGTGGGTCCCACCCCCGTTCGAATTTTGGGACGCCACACAAGTGATCTCAGAATTCGTACGCACAGCGCTCATCTCGATGCAATGGATGCAAGTGCGAGGGAGAGAGAAAAACACTTGTGGCTGTCAAGCTGCCGCTTTGACTATTTTTCACGGTTATTTAAGAGTAAGTTATTAATAAAATTTATTATTTTGTTATAGTAAAGCCCAGTTTAGTTCTCTAAAAGTTCCAAAAATTTTCGCATCGCAGACCCTGCTACATCTCACAGAACACGTTTCTCAATGCAAAAATTTCATCACTTTCATCAAATTTTTCACCAACTAAACGGTGCCTAAAAGAGTAATATTTTTGAAATATATGTATACTTTAAAGATTTGATCCTAAAGATTATCAATAAAAGATTAAATGATCGAATATTGGGCCATCGATTATGATAATATGCCCAAAGCATTTATGGTGCTTTCAAAATTGTTCTTATGTGTAAATCATATCTTCATCACCTTATGACATATAATTACCTGTCACATTAGTAAAATGTGCTAGGGTGATATATAATTACTCTATTCGTTTCAAATTGTAGGTCGTTTTGATTTTTATATATACTCTCTCTGTCCCAAAATCACGGTCGTTTTAGCTACAGCTGCTTGTCCCAAAATCATAGTCGTTTTAGCTTTGGATCACTGACACCACCTGCAAAGCTACGCCACCCATCCACTCGCCCAGAGACGCCCTCTACTCCAGCATCCTCTCTCTCTTCTTTACTCCAACCCAAGCGCTGCATGTCGTTGTCCTAGGGGCATCAGAGACTTTTACCTCTTGCGTTGTTCTTCGTGCTTGTATTCCGACGACGAACAAATCGGGACGGAGGGAGTAGGTTCATAAATATTAGTACGCATTTAGATATCATATCTAAGTTCATATAAAAAAACTATGCACATACAAAAGATAAAATGACCTACAATTTAGGATTACCTATAGCTTATCCATGGCTCAAATTCCAAAAAATTATGGTGCTAGAGACGACATGTCAAAGAGACCACTGCTGCAATAGCGTACATGTTTGATGTCTGATCTGAGAGATGACATGGGTCCACATGTAAGGAAAATAAGGAATAGGAAGATATTTCATGTAAACTTGAGTTCCACCTAAAGAGAGTTTGATGCTAACCATTGTGCTTACTAGTTACTCCCATCCCAAAATAAATGTAATTTTAGGGTTCAAATTTTGTTCCACAAAATATACAATTTTGACCTACCAACACAAAAGACAAGAGTTCATCGAAACAATAAACCCTAAACCAGAACATCTATAGTCCTAATCCTCTTCCTTCACTCAATCGCTCACGTAAATAACAATAACCACTTGTCTTAGTTGCTACTTCCTCCGTTACATAAGACTTATCGTTTTGATTTTTATAAATACATTCATTTTTGTTATACATAGCAAAATGAGTGCATCTAGAAAAGTCAAAATTGCATGTATTGATGTACTTGGGCTACCGAGCCACTGCCAACCTCCATGGTTTGCTGCTATGTCGGCAACAAGGGGCGGCTCCTCTCTCTGCTCCACGGTTCGTCAGATAAATAGCGGCATTCTGTTTTTTTTCTTCTCTCCATTAGATAAACAAAGGCACTTCACATCATATATGTAGCCAAGCAATAACAAGCACTGAAGCACAAGGATACGCAACACATGGCTGCACTTTACATTTTACAAGAACCAAGAATTCATGCATCAAGCTGAGCTAATCAGAATCAGCAACGCATTGCAGACAGGCGACAACATTCGGTCAAGAGATCAAATAGTTTACGTTCTTCCCTTATTCTAGATTCTAGGCTACATTATTCCATCAAGGCACCACAATACCATGAACCACACCCTTAAGTAATCTTGAGAAGGTCAAATAAATTTGTTGCCTTGTATCTATGGAAACCAATGCGTCCGAAAATAGTTGACAGCTAGAAACTTCGATACAGGCCACCTACAGTCAGGCTGATCGGTTCTTCTTCAAAATCGGGTGAACGTTATAGTATTCTTTGGTGCACAGATGTCCAGCAAAAACCTGACCAGTTCTGGAATATTGGCATCGTCTTCGCTGCACATGATCTCAGTAGCACTTAGCTTCGGACATTTGAAATGCGTCGAGTCACTAACTCGAGAATATGTCTTCTTTGACTTGGCATTTCCTTCCCCTTGCGTGGAACCATCCGAGAGCTGCTTCCAATGTAAAGGATTTGCATAAATAACAGAGGAAGATAAACATTGTACAAGAGTTCCATTAGATAAGACAAAAACAAATGAAGTACCTTGCAAAGACGTACAGTGAGCTTTTCCAAATTAGGAGAGTTCCGCAAACAGTGCCGCAGTATCCCAAAATTATCATGTAAATCACACTTATTAAGGAATAATGTTCTCAGGTTTTCGAGCATAGGATATTCCACCGGTTCAACTTCTTGTGAGACCTGAAATAAAGATACAGCCTATTCAATCAACCAACCAACCAACCAACCAACTGCACAGATAATTGCTAACATACAGGTTTCATATTGTTGCATTCATGAGAAATAACGTTGCTAGCACGGTTAAAGATATCACCTCGTTTTTGGTATTACTATTGCTTAACAAAAACCTTTTTCTTTCAAACAATGTAGGGGGCAGGTGCAGTGCTTCTTTATATTAGAAGGGGAAAGAGTTCAGAGAGACTGTGATGACATCATGATGTGCTCCCTGACAAAGGAAATTGTATTGCATAGTAGATTGTAGGCAAGAAATAAACAAAACTAGCAAAACATTCAGAGGGTAAACTAAGATAACTATCTTGCAGAATGCAGTAGGAATTTAATAAGAATGAAATAGCAAAGATATGTAAACTCGCACCAGACAATTTCAGGCTGGTTAGTCAGCATGTTGATGATATTTTTCCGACTTGGGCCGTGTTTGGACAGAGTATAGTCCACTCAAATCCGTATTGGGATGGATTGACAACAAAATAGATCATTTTCCACTCAATCCACATGTGTTGGGAGGGAATGCCTTCTATGCAAACAAATAATCAGGTGATTTTTAAATAAAACTGAGCAATTTGACCAGGAAATATTAAGTTTTGGTCCAGTACTCCAGTGAGAAAAAAAGGAAAACAAACACACTCCGTATTATGTATTATATGCATGATTGAAACATTAGCAGCAGGCACAAATGAAGAACATGGAAAAGTTTCTATAAACAAGGGTTTCATTCTTGAGCAAACAGAACAGGTGAAAAATCTGAACACAACGCTCACACGCTGTGCTGATCACACCAGTTCCCATCGAGTTACAGAACCATGGATTATAGGTGATATCTATTACCTACGGCACAACAAGAAACAAAATAACAATTTAAGTAATGTAAGCAAGCTCGTTTTGGCCTTTTACTACATCGTGCTTGAACCTTCCAAGTACTTCCAATAGTAACAAAACCATGCAGAGTCACAGATTCAACCGAACCTATACCTGGAATTTTTTCAAAGTAAGCTTCTCCAGATTAGGAGCCTTTTGTAGAAATTTCATAACAGCCTTGAATTTGTGTAAATCACAGTTGCTGGGGTTGTAAAAACATGAGTTGAGACTCAAGGTTCTCATGTTTCCAAATATTGAGACTTTATCAAATTCTTTATCCAGCATTGCCTGAAATAGAGATAGTGAAACTAAATCAAAGTAATGATCGACTATACTAGTTCAGTAACACAAAACCTCCACATGGCATGGCACTTGACAGAAATACATTGAGTAAAAACTAACATGGAAGGCATAAATACCATTGTCTGAAAACCTTTCAACTCTAAGCTGATCACACCGCATAGGCTGTCAATAAGCCCGGCTTCACTTCTTGGAGAGAATCTACCAGGGCCAATAGAGATGAATGCCTTCTCAAGGGAATTCCGTACATCTAACGAAACCCCATTTTCATATATGTTAAAACGAATGTCCAGGCGCAGGGAAGTAAGACGAGGAGCCCTGATAACAAGATCTGCAGCTGCAGGTTCGTTTGTACAATACTGAACAACCAAATCCTTCAGCTTGTCGGATTCAATGCGAGAAAACCCTATGCTACACTGACCGAGAACCAAATCTTCGAGGTTTGGACACCAAGAACGGAGCCGCTGTGTGAAAGAATCATCCAAATAGACACTGGTAAGCTTCAACCTTTTAAGGCCACAACCAGCAGGGAAGCCCAAATGGGGTAACTGATACCGAGATGGATCAGGAGGATCCTCAATGTCATAAATCTCATACAGAACCCAGATCTCGAGCACTAGAGGGTCGTCCTTAACGGCACGACGAATCCATCTGTCGATCTGCCGGGACGAATCGGGGCCAACAAACGCAACCAACCGGAACGCGTCCCGGCACCGCCCGTTGTGCAAGATGAGCAGGTGGTTAGCGAAGTCCTCCATCCTCTCCCAGGCCTCCGTCCAGCCCTCCGTCCAGCCCTCGTCGGCCCTCCGGAAATCCCGCATGTCGAGGTTGATGCCGGGCATCGAGCGCCACAGATCCTTCCACCTCCTGGACAGCGCGGTGGTCCGCACGGCCTGCTGCGCCGGGAGGTGGGAGAGGACGCTGCGGAGGAGCTCGTTCGGCAGGGCGCTCAGGCGGTCTTGGATCGAGCCGCCGGCCGCGCGGGCCCGCTTGGCGGCGGCGGCGGCCATCGCGGCGAAGCTAAGGGGGCGCGGCGCGAGCGGCGGGATCGAGCTTCACAGCACAGGCCCTTCCGTCCCGCCGTGCCGGATCAACCCTGCCGTTTGCCGATCGCCCCCCAGAAGCAAAGTCTCTTCTTTGGGGGGCCGGCCGATGGTTTGATTAGGCCCAATGTTTTATTCGGCCCGCTGGGGTTGGGCTGGCCTAGTTTGAAATGGGAAATCATACCCATCTTCGATTTTTTTAATATTTTTTTATTTTGTAAAAATATATGATCATTTTGAAATTTATCAAATTTATACCACAAAAGCCGTGGGTCACGACGGTTTGTGTGCAACCGCCGTGGCACTGGGCGGTTGGAACTAACCGTCATGACCTACGGCAGTTAGGAGACCTCTATGGCGGTTGTGGGCGGCCCACGACGGTTAGGTTCAACCGCCGTAGCGTACGGCGGTTAGCTCCAACCGCCATGGTGCACGGTGGCTGGCCTTAACCGCCGTACGCTACGACGGTTGGCTCATTTTTTTACTTTATGTTTTTTATGTTGGTTTTAGATGTTGTTTGTAAAATAAATAAATACTTGTGTGGTAAAAAAATACTTGCTCCTAACAAAGAAAAGCAAAGTGACATAATAAAAAATTAGTTCATACAAATAGTGCTGACATAACAGAAAATGTCCAATATCGCGAATAAGAGTGTTGCTGCGTAAACTAACATATCAAACCTAACCTAGCAACACCTCTTCTTCTGCTGCTGCCTGTCTGCTCGGGCTGCGGCCCACGTCTGCTCGCGAGGGTACGTCAACTGGTCACGTTGGTGGATCTGCCGACGCCGAGCATCGTCGGCAGGCGGTGTCACCATCACCGCTGCCGGCGGCGGCGTCGACCCTGCAACCGGGTGGGACTCTCCTGCGGGGACCTACGACGACCCTGCACCTCCAGCTGCGACCTCTGCCCACCCTCCTGGAGACGGCTGCGTCCCTGCGTCCTCTTGTGTCCCCGTGGGTGGTGCGTCGGGTAGCTGCGACCCTCCAAGCTCCTGCGTCTCGGTGTCACGCAAGTAGTCGAAGCTGAGATCGTCGTACACTCCCATCGACTGCCCCTCTCCATCTAGGGTTGAGTCAGGAGTGTCACCGCCGTCGTAAGCTGGAACAAATAGTATTATTAAATCACGTATCGTATTTAAAAGAATGTTGTATTAAAAGTGTATGTGGTTGGACATAGAATTGTGGTCATTACCTGACTGAAGAGCAGCAGCAGTGGACGAGGAAGGAACATCTCTTGCTGCTGCTGCTCGTGTTGGTGCTGCTGCTACTACTAGTGCTGCTGCTGGCGCAGTATGTGCAGGTCGAGGCAACACGGAAGAACCTGATCCCACTGGAGGATGCATCCTCCAGGGATGCACCGGAGGGCGCGACACAAACGACGGAGCCGAGAAAGTGGCCGGGAAGAGTGGGCATGACGACTGACGAGGAACACGGTGCCTGGTACGAACGAGCAGTCGAGGCGGAGCTAGAGGACGACTGGGGGTAACGTGGAAAAATAGGTAGAGCCACGGTACCGCCGTAGTTCACCGCCGCAAGGAACCTCGTGGTGATGCCGTGCATCCTCTCGTACATCTGCTCGTACGGGAACCGCATCATGCGCTCCGCACGAGGAACCGCGGCCCGCAGCTTGTCCCCCTGGACTAACCGCGCTAGAGGCAGTAGTCCTGCTGCGCGTAACCTGAAACAAAAAAGTTATTTTATTAGTACAAATTTAACTATAAAAGAAGATAAATACATTAATAGAGCATCGTTTCACGCACTTGGGAACCTAAAGGTTGTGTATCGGCATCAACATGCGCGTAATGCACGAACGTAAATGACCAAGATCCTCTCCGAGAACGGCGGACAGGTATGAGCGGTGCTTGATGTCGACCCTAACATCCAACAACTCTGACCACACGTACTCTGTTGGCGCTTGAGCCTGAGCCCAGGGTTTTTTTTACCGACCGCCGGGACGCCGGGACAAAACCGCCGCCCGGCGGTTACGGTTTACCGGAGCGGTTTGGGCGGTAACCGCTCCAAACCGCTCAAATTCAAATTGTCAAACAAAAGTACTAGTTCAAACGGTTTCGAGCGGCTTACCGCACGGTTTGAGCGGTAAACCGCGCGGTTTGAGCGGTAAACCGTTGGCAGAGACAAAAAAAACCGACGCAGTGAAGAATTTGGTGTGTTTTCAAATTTGAATTAAAAAATTGGAAAAGATAAGAAAAATTCCTACAAATATTTCAAGGTGCGTAGAATCTAATGGTGTCAAAAATTTTCAAATAATAGTGCATTTAGTATTTTTTGCGGGCATTAGAAGTTCAATCAAAGTATACTAAATGAACGAATATTTGAAAATTTTTGACACCATTAGATTCGTGGCAACTTGAACTATTTTTAGAAATTTTTTGAGATTTTTTCATTTTTTTGAATTAAATTCACAATTTTGAATCCGGCCGATTACCAACCGGTCGGAACCGTAACCGTGCCGCAGCGGTTCCAGCAGTTTACCGCAGTTACCGCGCGGTTTCGGTCGGTTTGGCAAACCATGCCTGAGCCATAGCTGCAGCTGCGTACACACATAAATTGTAATTCAATATCATATTTCTAAACCAAACAAACAAATTTAAACTAATTTCTAAAATTTCTAAACCAAATAAACAAATTTAAACTAATTTCTAATTTTCTAAACCAAATAAAATATTTTCTAAAATATCTACACTAAATAACCAAAGATAAACAATTTTCTACATTTTCTACACTAAATAAAAAATTTAAACTAATTTCTGAATTTTCTAAAGTAAATAAACATTTTTTTACAATTTTTTGACACTAAATAAACAAATTTGAACTAATTTCTAATTTTTTAAGTTAAATAAAAAATTTCTACATTTTCTACACAAAATATATTAATGTAAACTAATTTCTGGATTTTATAATCCAAATAAACTAATTTTTACATTTTCTAAACTAAATAAACTAATTTCTAAATTTTCTAAACTAAATATACTAATTTCTACATTTTATAAACTAATTTAAAGTAATTTCTAAATTTTCTGATCTAAATAAACTAATTTAAACTAACTTCTACATTTATTACACTAAATAAACTAATGTAAACTAATTTCTAAATTTTCTAAATTAAGTAAACTAATTTAAACTAATTTCTATATTTTGTAAATCAAATAAACTAATTTCTAAATTTTCTGATTTAAATAAACTATTTTCTACATTTTTAAACTAAATAAAATAATTTAAACTAATTTCTTAATTTTCTAAACTAAATAAACTAATTTAAATTAATTTCGAATTTTTTGAATCTAAAACTAATTTTAACTAATCTCTACATTTTCTAAACTAAATAAACTAATCTAAACTAATTTGTACATTTTCTAAGCTAAATATACTAATTTAAACTAATTTTTACATTTTCTAAGCTAAATATACTAATTTAAACTAATTATACTAATTTAAACTAATTTCTACATTTTCTAAACTAAATAAGCTAATCTAAACAAGTTTCTTCATTTTCTAAACTAATCTAAACTAATTTTTACATTTTCTAAACTAAATAAACTAATTTAAATGAATTAAAAACCATACCTGATGAAGGGCGACGAGAGGGGGGGAGGGGGCGGACGGCGGCCGCCGTCCCCCTTTATATACGTTGGGAAGCCGCCCTTCACCACGGTGGTTGAGCCCTACCGCCGTGGTCTACGGCGATAGCAAATCTAACCGTCGTGGCCCACGACGGTAGCTCTACTGGGCCCACAGTCAGGGCACCCGCCCACTCGACCACTGGCAATAGGGCTACCGTCGTGGCCCAGGGTGGTAGCCCTATCTAGCCGCTGTAGGCCACGACGGTTGCTACAAACCGCCGTGACCCACGACGTTTGTGGTATATATTTAATAAATTTCAAAACGATCATATATTTTTACAAAATCGAAAAAAAATTATCCATCTTCGGAAGGGAGTATTTAAGATTTGTGCAACACAATCACAATCACCCATGTTGAATCTTCACCATTCAAATCCTATCCCCACTCCACCCTACTTACTCTTGCCTCCCGTCATCGCCCACCGTCGACGTGCGACCCACGCCACCGGTCGGTCCAGCCTTGCTGCCTCCCCAATTAGCCCCACCGCACCTCTCCTACGTTGTACTGCCGCCATCATGTGTTGTTGCGGGTGGTCGGTCCCGCAGTGGCTGGCCGGTGCGCCGCCGCTCTCGCCGCCCGCCGAAACCGCATCAGGGACAAATTTGTTGACAATTATTTTTTAAATGTTGAATCATTTTTTTCCAAAAAATATTGGTCACCATTTCTTTAAAAAAAACATTGGTGCATCTTTTTTCAATAAATATTTGATTCAACATTTCCTAAAGAATTGTTGATTCAATTTTTTCAATAATGTTCATTCAACATTTTCGGAGAAATGTTTACAACCTTTTTTTAAAAAAATATCGACAATATTTTAAACAAATGTTCCAACATTTTTCCAATACCATCATGAAGCAAAGTGTTGGGAAAGAAAGTGGGAGATTAAAAAGAAAAAGATTAAAATGAACTTTAGTGAAGTGTAACTTTCAACTTATATCTATCTTCCACAAGATAGATAGGAGCTCCCGTTTGAAATAGCCTACGCGGTATAGTGAGGCACTAGCTAGGCACCCCTATCTGACTCAAGCATGGATATTGGATAGTATGTCAAACCAAGCAAGAGTTCAAGACTCAGATCGTGTTTGTTTAAGTTTTTGCTTTTGAGACTTTTGGCTCGAAATCTAGCATTTTGGCTGTTAGCTTTTTGGTTGATGATATTTGCTATTTGCTTTTGTAATACATTTTTATTTTTCACACCAAAAGCTAGAAAAAACTTATTTGAGTCAACTTTCTAGCTTTCACTTTATTTCCTTAGATTTTCAGCTTTTCAAAAATCAACCCAACAGATAGCCTTTTTGTTTCAGTTTTCCAGCTTCTTGTTGTCAGAAGTCGGAAAGCTAAGTCGGTACGCTTTGGATCATGACGAAGGCGAAAGATTTGTGTTATTTAGTTTGTGAGTAATTCACTTCATACTATTCAAGATATCATAGGTTTTTTTTTTACTTTGTAATACTCCCTCCATCTCATTATATTTGACGCTGCCAAGTCAAATCAAAACGATTCAATATATTTGTTGTTCATGACTAATCCAAACGTGACTTTCCATCTTTATCCCTCCTGCCCCACCTCGTAGCCTCGATGGGAGCGAGCAGTCGGGCATCACAGAGGCAACCATTCTCAGACAGAAAGTCTTGCGTATTTCACAAGGGTAAAACCGTAACGTCAGACCTTCCTTAGTTTCTGCTAACTGGTCTGAAACGCCAAGTATATTGATATGGAGGGAGTAGGATTGTAACAATCTTGAACGCTCAAATGCGATATTGCAATCAATTCCGTTTATATTCTAACAAAAAATGCATAATATTGAGATCAATACTTTACGTTCTTCCCTTATTCTGGATTCTAGGCTAAGATTATTCCATCATCCATCAAGGCACCACAACATACCACAACACCATGATCCACACCCTTGACTAATATTGAGAAGGTCAAATAGATTAGTTGCCTTGTATCTATGGAAGCCAATGTGTCCGAAAACAGTTGACAGCTAGAAACTTCAACACAGGCCGCCTAGAGTCAGGCTGATCGTTCTTCACTTCTTCATAATCGGGTGAACGTTATAGTATTCTTTGGTGCACAGATGTCCAGCAAAAACCTGACCAGTTCTGGAATGTTGGCATCGTCTTCGCGGCACATGATCTCAGTAGAACTTAGCTTCGGACATTTGAAACACGTCATGTTACTAACTCGAGAATATGTCTTTTTTGACTTGGCATTTCCTTCCCCTTGCGTGGAACCGTCCGAGAGCTGCTTCCATTTTGTAAAGTTTGCATAAATAACAGAGGAAGATACATTGTACAATAGTTTCCTTAGCTATCACACAAACAAATGAAGTACCTTGCAAAGACGTACAGTGAGCTTTTCCAAATTAGGAGACTCCCACAAACAGTACCGCAGTATCCCAAAATTATCGTGTAAATCACACTTATTAAGGAATAAGGTTCTCAGGTTTTTGAGCTTAGGATATTCCACCGGTTCAACTTGTGAGACCTGAAATCAATACACAGCCGGTTAAACCAACTTACCAACCAACTAACCAACTGCACTGCACAGATAATTGCTAACATACAGGTTCCATACTGTTGCATTCATGAGAAATAATGTCGCCAGCACAGTTAAAGATGGCACCTCATTTTTTGGTATTACTATTGCTTAACGCAAAAACCTTTTTTTTCTTTCAAACATTGTAGGGGGCAGGTGCAGTGTTGCATTCACGCGAAATAATATCGCTAGCACAGTTAAAGATGGTACCTCATTTTTGGTATTACTATTGCTTAACAAAAACTTTTTTCTTTGGAACAATGTAGGGGGCAGGTGCAGTGCTTTATATTAGAAGGGGGCAGAGTTCAGAGAGACCGGTGACATCATGATGCACTCCCGACAAAGGAAATTGTATTGCAAAGTAGATTGTAGGCAAGAAATAAACAAAACTAGCAAAACATTCAGAGGGTAAACTAAGATAAATATCTTGCAGAATGCAGTAGAAATTTAATAATAATGAAACAACAAAGATATGTAAATAAACTGGCACCAGACAATTTGAGGCTGATTAGTAAGCATGTTGATGATATTTTTCCGACTAGGCCATGTTTGGACAGAGGTTAGTCCACTCAAATCTGTATTGGGATGGATTGACAACAAAATTACTTAATTTTCCTCTCCAATAGTCCAATCCACATGTGTTGGGAGGGAATGCCTTCTATGAAAAGTGTTTTTTAAATGAAACTGAGCAATTTGACAAGGAAACATTTAGTTTTGGCCCAGTACTCCAGTGAGAAAAAAAGGAAAACTTATACACTCCGTATTATGTATTATCGGCGTGATCAAAATCTTAGCAGCAGGCAGAAATGAAGAACATGGAAAAGTTTCTATAAACAAGGGTTCCTTTTTTGAGCAAACAGAACAGGTGAAAAATCTGAACACCACGAGTTACAGAACCATGGATTATACGTGATATCTATTACCTACGGCACATCAAGAAACAAAATAACAAATTGATTCATGTAAGCATCCTGCTTGAACCTTCCAAGTACTTTCAATAGTACCAAAACCATGTCAGACATTTTTGCAGATAGACAGAATCACAGATTCAACTGAACCTACCCTGAATTTTTTCAAAGTAAGCCTCTCCAAATTAGGAGCCTTTTGCAGAAATCTCATAACAGCCTTTAAGCTGGGGGTGTAAAAACTCGAGTGAAGACACAAGGTTCTCATGTTTCCAAATATTAAGACTTCGTCAAATTCCTTATCCAGCATTACCTGAAATAGAGATAATGAACTAAATCAAAGTAATGATCGACTATGGTATTTAGTTCAGTAACACAAAACCTCCACGTGGCATGGCACTTAATAGAAATGCATACTCTAAGTTGGAAGGCATAAATACCATTGTCTGAAGACCTCTCAACTCTAAGTCGGTCACACTGCATAGGCTGCCAATAAGGCTGGCTTGACTTCTTGGAGGGGGTTCATCATCAAGGTGAATATAGATAAATACCCTCTCAAGGGAATTCCGTACGTCTAACAAAACCCCATTTTCGTATCCATAATAAAAAATAATGTCCAGGCGCAGGGAAGCGAGATGTATAGCCCTGATAACAAATACATCTGCAGATACTCCTACATTCATACAATCATCAACAACCAAATTCTTCAGTTTGTCGGATTCAATGCGAGAAAACTCGATAGTACAAGTACAGAGGACCAAATCTTCGAGGTCTGGACACCAAGAACCGAGCTCCGCGAAAGAATCATCCAAACAGACACCGGTAAGCTTCAAACTTTTAAGGCTACAAGCCTACAACCAGCAGGGAAGTCCAGATGGGGTAACTGATACCGGTCAATATGAGGTTCATTCAGAACCAAGATCTCAAGCACCAGAGGGTCGTCCTTGACGGCACGACGAACCCATCTGTCGATCTGCCGGAACGAATCGTGGCCAACAAGCAACGCAACCAACCGGAACGCGTCGCGGCACCGCCCGTTGTGCAAGATGAGCAGGTGGTTGGCGAAGTCCTCCATCCTCTTCCAGGCCTCCGTCCAGCTCTCGTCGGCGGCCCTCCGGAAATCCCGCATGTCGAGGTTGATGCCGGGCACCGAGCGCCACAGATCCGTCCACATCCTGGACAGCGCGGTGGTCTGCACGGCCTGCTGCGCCGGGAGGAGGGAGAGGACGCTGTGGAGGAGCTCGTTCGGCAGGGCGCTCAGGCGGTCGTGGATCGAGCCGCCGGCCGCGCGGGCCCGCTTGGCGGCGGGGGCCATCGCGGCAGCCTTGTTCAGCGCGGCGAAGCCAAAGGAGGGCGCGGCGCGGCGCGGGCGGGATCCGTCGTCCCGTGCAGGATCAATTTCATTCAACCCTGCCGACCTGCCGTTCGCCGGCAGAAGCCATTTTTCTTCTTTGGGGGCGCCGACGGTTTTATTAGGCCCAATGTTTTGAGATTCGTGTGCATGCATTCTCATTGAATTTATTCGGCCCGCTGGGGCCTGGGCTGGCCCAGGGATTTATTCAGCTTAGGCTTCCGGTGTTTTGAGATACTTCTTGCATGACGCTACCCACCAGGTTCAAATCCTGGTGCTCGCACCTTTTCCTGGATTTATTCTGGAATTTTCCGACGTTATGCTTTAAGTGGTAAGCGACGTTCCCGTCGACGACGAGGCGCTAGTGGTGACTTCGAGAATCTCCAGATCTGCCGGTGCTCAGTCCTTCGGAGGTGCTCATAGGAGTAGGGTTTGCGTACGTGTATTCATAGGGGTGAGTTTGCGTACGTGTTGTGAGCGTCTGCGTTGTACTGTGTAATCTCAAAAAAAAAAGTATTCTCATTTGTTGGATCTTCTCAACGGGGTTTCTATATGACTAGGTGCATGTTGATTATTATTTTGCAACCATCTCACCTCATAATTATTAATTAAAAGTGTTATAACATTTTTTAAATATTACAATATTTTTCAAACAAAAGGTTGAACCAACATTTTTTCATAAAAAAAATGAACCAACATTTGTTTAAAGATAAGGTTGGATCCAACATTTTCACCAACATTTTTATGAAAATGTTGATCAATATTTTTTGAAAATGTTTCAATATTTTTTTTAAAAAAATCAATAGTTTTTTCCTTCTTCCCAGGGTCAATGGCGCAACGGCGACCCACCGACGCATGAGAACTAGGGGCCGCAGCGACGCAGATTGGGAGCGGTGGCCATGGCAACCAGAGCTCGCCGCGCGCGAGGTCCGCGCGCCCGCACAGGGTGGCGACAGCGGGTAGGAGACGAAGGAAGACGGTGGAAAATTAGGGTTTAGTTGTAGGATCCAATAGTTATAGTTGGTTGCATGAATCTCAAACATTAAAAGTTTCATCTCCTACTACCTTTCGGAAGATATATAGGATTTCCCTCTCTCAACCCTAACTTTCCTCCTCTCCTCAAGACGTCGCCCGCGCCCACTTGCACGCTGCTGCCGCCTGCGTCGCCACCGCGCGAGGGTGGCCGGTTGCCCGCGTCGTCCGGCCGTCATCCCGGTGGAGGAGCACCGTCGCGCCCCCAGGTGAGGGCACGTGCTAGCCGTCCCAGCCCGCCTGCCGCCGCCACTGGAGCTCGCCGGCCCCATGCACTGCCGGCGAAGCTCACCCAGTGCAAAATTTTTGGAATGTTGATCCTTGTTTGAAAAAATGTTGAAACGAATTTGTCTAAATGTTGAAGTAGCATATGAAAGATGTTGAAAGTAGTTATTTTTTCTAAAAAATGTTGATTGTAGTATTTTTCAATGTTGAAGACAGTTTACCAAAATGTCGAATTTATTTGTTTATGATAAGTTGGATCTATTAGAGCAACTCCAACTGTCTCTTTAACTCATTTTGTATCGGTAAAAAATAAAGAAAACCGAAAAAACTTCGTTCCAACAGCTTGTGTAAAATGACCGCTCGCAATCCGCCTCGCCATTTGCCCCCTTCCGCTCGCGAAGTTTGGCGAGCCGATCCGCCTCGCAATCTCACAGTTCTCGCGCCAAATCGGCCCTCCCGCCCTGTCTCTCGTGCCAAATCAATACGCAGCGACACCAGGGGGCAGTGGAGGTGTGGCGGTGTCGGCGGGGGATAGGAGATCCGGCGGGTACCAACAGGAAGGGCGGGGCGCGGGGAGGTCGAGCCGGCTGGCTGGCAGAGAGGCGCCCTGCCCCTGCGGCGGCTCGCCGATTCAACTCAATGGCTGCGCTCTGATTGCTCATTGCTCGTTTATCTGTTCGAATTTGATTCGTGTTCGGCTAGTTCTGACATCACCTTTGAGCAATATGCTTCCTAGATGTTTATGCAGTGTGCAGTCCAGTTCACTCCAGAGATTTATTTCTGTGATTTTCCTTCGATTTTTCTGTGATGTTTTGATCCGATTTGGTTGCAAGGACAGGTTGTTTGCAGAGGGAGGAGGCCGCGCGACAGAGGAGAGAGCGAGCACAAGCGCCGCCATGGAAGTTGTCCTATCTCTGGAGCCGGGGCCGTTGGTCGGCGGAGCGGCGGGCTCCACCACCTTCTCTAGGTAGTCGTACTAGTCGAACTCTGTAGCGGCGGTGCAGTAGTGGCGCTGGAAGAGAGAAGAGAATGGAAAAAGAGAAAGATGGATCCCGTGTGCCAGTGGGTGGTGGGTGAGATTTGGAAAATAGAAAATAGCTAGTCTGTTAGATCATCCCATAGAATTATGAAGTTTTTTATTTTTACAAAAGGTTAAATTTCTAAATTTAACTAACAAAAATAAAGAAGCTGTTGGAGTTGGTCTAATGAACTTTAAAGCCATGTTACTTATTCAACACATGGAAGTCATATAGGAGTAGGAGCCCCCGAGCTGACCTAGTTTGAAATGGGAACCAACTTCGAAAGGGAGTATTTAAGATTTGTGCAACACAATCACACATGTTTGATTCTCCACCATCCAAATCCTACCCCCACCGCTGGAGCCGAAGAGGAATAAATTTGTTGAAAATGTTTTTTTAATGTTGAATCAATTTTTCCAAAAATATTGCTCACCATTTTTTTTGAAAAATGTTGGTCCAACTTTTTCAATAAATATTTGATTCAACTTTTCCTAAAGAATCGTTGATCAATTTTTTTTAATAAATGTTGGTTCAACATTTTCTAAGAAATATTGATTCAACCTTTTTTAAAAATTATTGACGATATTTTAAAAAAAAAATGTTCCAACTATTTTTCAATATCATCATGAAGCAAAAGGTTGGTAAAGAAAGTGGGAGATTAAAAAGAAAACGATTAAAACGAACTTTAGTGCGGTGTAACTTTCAACTCATATCTATCCTTCTCCCGTTTGAAATAGCCTGGGCGGGCAATAGGCAACTTTGCCATGGGGTATGGTGAGGCACTCGCTGGGTTACCGATCTGACTCAAGCAAGGTGGATGGTATGCCAAACCAAGCATAGCGTTCAAGACTTTGAGTGCGGAGATCCCGTGGGGCAGGTTGGTAGGAGCAAGTGGATGAGGATGAAGGGATGAGAAGAAGGTGAAAATAAGGTGATGACATGTGGGACCCACATGCCATTGAGTGTGGAGGGGAGAGAGGAAAGGAGCTGTTGAGATTTGGAGAGTGGAAGATGGAGAGTCTGTTGGAGTGAGATATCCAATATAGAGAGTAATCTTTTTGAAAAGTGGAATAGAAAGTCGAATAGAGAGGCAAAAATAGCACTTGGAGATGCTCTTAGATCCTGTTTGTTCGAGTTTCTGCTTTTTAGACTTTTGGCTCGAAATCTAGCATTCTGGCTTTTAGTTTTTTGGCTGATGATCTTTTGCTATTTGCTTTTGTAATACATTTTTATCTTCTCAGCACACCAAAAGCCAGCCAGCTTTCTAGCTTTCACTACGTTTCCTCAGAAGTTAGATTTTCAGCTATTCAAAAATCAACCCAACAGATGGCATGTTTGTTTCAGTTTTCCAGCTTCTTGTTGTCAGAAGTCGGAAAGCTAAGTCTGAGGGTACGCTTTGGATCACGACGAAGACAAAATTATTTTGTGTGCTGAGTAATCCACTTCCAACTCTTCGAGATATCATAGATTGTTTTAATCTGTAACAGGACTGTAACAATCTTGAACGCTCAAACATGATATTACAATCAGTTCCGTTTCTATTCTAATAAAAAATGCATAATATATATTGAGATCAATAGTGTATAAGTTCTCTCCTTATATTCTGGATTCTAGGCTAACATCATCCCATCATTCCATCAAGGCACCACAACACCATGATCCACACCCTTAACTAATATTGAGAAGGTCAAATAGATTCGTTGCCTTGTATCTACGGAAGCCAATGCATCCGAAAATAGTTGACAGCTACAAACTTCGACACAGGCCGCCTAGAGTCAGGCTGATCGGTTCTTCACTTCTTCATACTCGGGTGAACGTTATAGTATTCTTTGGTGCGTAGATGTCCAGCAAAAACCTGACCAGTTCTGGAATATTGGCATCGTCTTCGCCGCACATGATCTCAGTAGAACTTAGCTTCGGACATTTGAAATGCGTCATGTTACTTACTCGAGAATGTGTCTTCTTTGACTTGGCCTTTCCTTCCCCCGAGAGCTGCTTCCATTGTAAAGGATTTGCATAAATAACAGAGGAAGATAAACATTGTACAAGAGTTCCATTAGCTAGGACAAAAACAAATGAAGTACCTTGCAAAGACGTACAGTGAGCTTTTCCAAATTAGGAGAGTTCCGCAAACAGTACTGCAGTATCCCAAAATTATCATGTAAATCGCATTTATTAAGGAATAATGTTCTCAGGTTTTCGAGCATAGGATATTCCACCAGTTCAACTTCTTGGGAGTCCTGAAATCAAGATACAACCTATCAACCAACCAAGCAACTGCACTGCACAGATAATTGCTAACATACAAGTTTCATATTGTTGCATTCATGAGAAGTAATGTCGCTGGCACAGTTAAAGATAGCACCTCGTTTTTGGTATTACAATTGCTTAACACAAAAACCTTTTTTTTTTCTTTCAAACAATGTAGGGGCAGGTGCAGTGTTGCATTCATGGGAAATAATGTCGCATTGTCGCTATCACAGTTAAGATAGGAACTCCTTTTTGTATTACTATTGCTTAACAAAAACCTTTTTCTTTCAAACAATGTAGGGGGCAGGTGCAGTGCTTCTTTATACTAGAAGGGGCAGAGTTCAGAGAGACTGTGATATTGTGATGACATCATGATGCACTCCGTGACAAAGGAAATTGTATTGCATAGTAGATTGTAGGCAAGAATGAACAAAACTAGCAAAACATTCAAAGGGTAAACTAAGATAACTATCATGCAGAATGCAGTAGGAATTTAATAAGCATGAAATAACAAAGATATGTAAACTGGCAGTAGACAATTTGAGGCTGGTTAGTCAGCATGTTGACGATATTTTTCTGACTTAGGCCGTGTTTGGACAGAGGATAGTCCACTCAAATCCGTATTGGGATGGATTGACAACAAAATAGATCATTTTCCACTCAATCCACATGTGTTGGGAGGGAATGCCTTCTATGCAAACAAGCAATCAGGTGATTTTTAAATAAAACTGAGCAATTTGACCAGGAAATATTGAGTTTTGTTCCAGTACTCCAGTGCAAAAAAGGAAAACTTTCACACTCCGTATTATGTATTATCTGCATGATCGAAACCTTAGCAGCAGGCACAAATGAAGAACATGGAAAAGTTTCTATACACAAGGGCTTCATTCTTGAGCAAACAGAACAGGTGAAAAATACGAACACTACCATGCTCACACGTTGTGCTGATCACCAGTTCCCATCGAGTTACAGAACCATGGATTATAGGTGATATACTGATATCTTATATCTACTACCTACGGCACAGCAAGAAACAAAATAACAAATTAATTCAGGTGAGCCAGCTCGTTTTGGCTTTTGCTTCATCCTGCTTGAACCTTCCAAGTACTTTTAATAGTAACAAAACCATGTCAGATATTTTTGCAGATAGACAGAGTCAGATTCAACCGAACCTACCTGGAATTTTTTCAAAGTAAGCTTCTCCAGATTAGGAGCCTTTTGTAGAAATTTCATAACAGCCTTGAATTTGTGTAAATCACAGTTGCTGGGGTTGTAAAAACGCGAGTGAAGACACAAGGTTCTCATGTTTCCAAATATTGAGACTTTATCAAATTCATTATCCAGCATTGCCTGAAATAAAGAAAATGAAACTAAATCAAAGTAATGATCGACCACAGTAGTTAGTTCAGTAACACAAAACCTCCACATGGCATGGCACTTAAGAGAAATACATTGAGTAAAAACTAGCATGGAAGACATAAATACCATTGTCTGAAAACCTTTCAACTCTAAGTTGGTCACACGGACAAATCCTACAAAGCCTACATCACAAGATGACTGACAGCTAGCAAAGAACATTATTGCAGAGAAATGCATCACTACTGGTCCAATATAGTAGCACACAAAAATACAGCAGCAAGTCCCTTAAATCATCTCGAGAAAGGCTGACAAATAGATTCATTTCCCTAATTACATTTAAAGCAGGAAGTATCAATCAGCCTCATAGACTTATTGGGTTCTTGCCTCGCTCATGCTACTTTGGTGAAGTGCTAGAATATTTTTCGGTACACGGTCTGAGACGCCGAGAAGAAAATGAACTAGCTCCTGAATATCGTCGCCACTATTATATACGAGTTCAGCAAACTTTGGTATCTTGAAGATAGCACATCCTCGGAGCTATTTCCATCGCGACGGATTCATGTAAGTAAACAGCTGCAAGCTACTTCAAGCAAGAGGAACGGAGGGCTTTAAGAAAAAGTTCAAGTACCTGCCAAGACCGCATGGTGACTTTCTCCAAATTAGGAGAGTTCTGCAGCAAGGGGACCAGTAACTGGAAATTGTCACTGAAACCACAATAGTTCATTTCTTCAAAAAATTTGCATTGAAACAGCAGTAAGGTTCTAAGGTTGATAAATGTAGGGCATTCAACTGGCTTTACATCTGGCAGCATCTGAAATCAATGAGAGATACAACTAGTTAAGTCATTCACGCATTACGTGCGTGCAAGCATATAAATATCATGTTTTGTTTAGCGTTTTGTTCAGTATTCCCAATAGAATGTTGCATGAATGCTAGAGATTGTCGATAATTTTTTTTGAAATAAGAGGCAGGAGCGCTGCCATGTCATATAAGAAGGAGAGAAATTGTAATCGTACAAAATGCGCCGAAGCGCCACATGCGCCTAAGCGCCACACCACCACACCACACAACCACAACACAGAACAACGAAATCACACCACCACAAACCCGGGAGAGGAATCGACAAGTAGACGCCAACACCTGCGCCGTCGTTACTGACGATGTACCACGCCAAAAGTTGTAGTCCGCTGCAAGCTTGAGCGACTACCACAACTCCTCCACCATGTGACTATCACCCTCCAATCGTCTGCACGGTCATGAGCCCCCAGCCACTGCCTTGCACCTGCATCACCTCCCGCCGCAGCACCAATGCCACCGCTAACACCACGAAGACACAACATCAGGTCCTGACCCTCCTTGGCGAGGCACCCGCATTTGACACGGCACCATCGGGCTTCAATGAGAGCTTCGCATCGCAATGCCGCCACCGAAACCCCCACAACACCATGCGTGCAAATCGAAGACCTTAAGCACACATGGTTCCTCTGCATCACACCACCTCACACCAAACACTTTTCTGGAGCTGATTCATTCATAGACAGAGCTGAGAATGGAGCTTCCAATAGCGATGCCTTTAGCAAGGAGCACGACGCCGCAGACGCCGCCATCGCCTAACCCGAGAGGTTAAGGTTTTCACCTTGGAAGAACCACGCAACAAAAGCCAAACACCAGGAGGGTGCTCGGTCGCCGCCAGCCACACCACCATGATGCAGACGGTGCGCATCCGAACAAGCCATCGCCGGTCGCACCACCATGGCACCGCCGCCGAAACTCCAGGTAGGCCGACCCCTAGGTCCGGGCCGCTGGACCTTTAGGTGAGCGGGCGTCCCCGCTGCCACCAACAGCCCCGGCACGCGAAGCAGGCGTCCCCGCCGCGCGCACCGATGCCACAGACCAGACAGCCGCGGAGCGAGGCCGGTCGGCGGGCACCCAACAGAGAACAGGGAGAGCAGCCACACCGTTCAAGACCTGCCATGGAAGAAGCAGAAGGAAAAAAGAGAAAAGGAGGGAGAAGAGAAGGGGGGGAGGAGAAAAGGACGGGGAGGAGAGGGCCGCTGCCGCAGATGGCCGGCAGGCAACAGATCCGGCGCCGTAGCCACCGGATCCGGTCGCGGAGGCACCGAATCTGGCCTCACCGGCGCCGCTGCAGCCCACCCCGCGGCGGTTCCGTCCACCACCTCCAGCGGCCGCGGCCGCCAGGCGAAGGGAGAGGAGATGTGGCTGCTCCGCCGCCGCCGTCCTCGCGAGCCGCACGCGCATCCGGCGGCCAGCTCCAGCGGCGGCGCAGCGATGGGAGAGGGAGGAAGGGGGTGGCGGCGGCGGGTGGGTGGTGGTGTCCGCCCGTGTCGCCCTACGCGGGGGCGACGCGGGGGCGAAGGGGTGCCTCTGAGTCCCAAGCCACCTTATGTGTATAGATTGTCGATAAATAAGAGCAAATATATATGCAGTAATGATTTCTACTACATTGATTTTAGAAGCTTCTATGGAATATGACAGTTAAGACCCAGTCAGATGTAATGGCCGATTTATTCTGTTTCATTCAGTTCCAATATATTCAGGTAGTTAAGCCCAAATTAATCAAGTTCATGGAAAAATTCTGGTTTCTTTGTTATACCAAATAGAAATGGGTGATTCTTTTTACACCGCCACTTTAAGTGCATCTTAGATCCAGACTAAAGTTGTATTCAGTGACTCTACATGTGGTGCAGATAAAGGGTACAACTACAATGATGGTATGTATGAAATTATTCCAAACTGGGAAGCAAGATCATCCTCTAATAAGGCGACTACATCGTCCATATGATTAATGTGGCAATACGCAACATTTTAAGTAGTAAGCTAAGATAAGGGGTGAGTAAATAGTAAATTAGTAATATCATTTAAGTAAAATAAGTTTTATGTAGATGTGCAAAGAAAACAACATTCCAAGATATGATGAGAAGACCCTCCAGCTACGTTACTATAAATCAGTTGTACTATATACAACGATGACATTTTCCACCTCACCTTGTTCTGATGGTAAGAAAAAAGACCATGCTCGATGAAAAAAGGAAGAAGAAAACTTGTATGTATATGACCAAATGGGAAATTCCATTTACCAGCAGTGAATAGAGTTTGGCATGGGGAATAACTAATTTGTGTGTAGAATAGTCTACAAGTGAGCCGCAAGCTCGGCATGACGGCTAACGAGATGGGCCCCATCGTGGACGTGCTACGCGACTTCATCAACATGTTATACGGACCGCTCCCGGCACCGATCGTCGTGGCCATGACAGCGATCTTCAATCTCAACTACGACGATTCCGACCTGCTTGACGACACGCTCCTCCACCATGCTGGGACGGCGGTGGAGGACTTGGTCCCTTTTCAGGAGGCTGTGTGATGCTAAACGCATCTTCAGAGACTCCACGGTTATTTTTATGTATCCATCGACTCGGGAGTGTAGGCGCCCTGCTGGCTGTGACCTTCGGGCGATCTTGTCCTCTACCTTCTCGCGACATTGTACTCTACTTAGCCCTGCTGGCTACGACCTTTGCGACATCGTACGCATTTTGGGCTGGTTAGTGATTGAAAAGGCCAGGAAGAAACAATGCACTAGGATCTCACATATCCGAGAAGGTGATGCCAACACCCGCTTCTTCCACCTAAGGGCGAATGGGAGGAGAAGAAAAAACTTCATCCATCGTCTCCACTAGGGGAGGGGATGGCTGTTCAACCACGACGATAAACAACGCCTCCTCCATGAACATTTTGACAATGTCATGAGTGCTCCTCCATCACGCACACGTAATTTCTCCTGGGAAGATCTGGACCTGACTTCCGTTGACATGTTGGCCCTCGACCGTCCTTTTTTAGAAGAGATCTGCCTAATGCCCCAGGATAAGGCCCCGGGCCCAGACGGCTACACGGGTCATTTCTTCAAAAAGTGTTGGCTTATAATTCGCTCGGATCTTGCATCGGCTGTTGACTCCCTTTATAGCTCATGCTGCCAGGACCTAAACCTTCTAAACAAAGCGAACATAATTCTCATCCCCAAAAAGGAGGGAGCAGAGGACATATGCGACTTCAGACCAATTAGTCTCATCCACGCAATTGCGAAAATCATCACCAAAATTCTCGCTCTGGGGCTTACCCCTTTCATCAACGATCTGATGTCGCCCTGCCAAAGCGCCTTCATCAAAAAGCGTAGCATCCACGATAATTTCATGTATGTGTGCAAGCTCACCCAGAGATTTCACAGAACAAAGACCCTTGCTCTTCTCCTAAAACTTGACATTTCCAAAGCCTTCGACTCTGTGAGATGGGACTATCTAATTTCTTTGATGCAACACCGGGGTTTCCACCTTAAGATGGCGAAACTGGATCACCGTCCTGCTAACAACCTCCACCTCACGAGTCTTACTAAACAACATCCACTCGACCCTATACATCATGAAAGGGGGCTGCGACAAGGGGACCCTCTATCCCCCCCTTCTTTTCATTTTGGCCATCGACCCTCTACACCGCCTCTTGCAGGTTGCCATGGAGAGAGGCCTGTTAAGCAAGCTTAATGGATGTGCAGCTAGGTTCAGAGTCTCGATGTATGCAGACGACGTAGTCATCTTCTTGAAACCCACTACCTTGGATGTCAACAATCTCAAATCCATTCTTCTAAACTTCGGCGCGGTCACCGGTCTTCAGACAAATCTACAAAAATCAAGCGTCACAACAATCAGCTGCAACACCATCGACCTTGACAGCATCCTTGCTAGCCTGCTGGTCACCCGAGCACCTTTTCCCCTTAAATACCTTGGCCTACCGCTCACCCCGAGAAGACTACCAAAACTCGATTTCCAGCCAATGGTGGACAAGGCGGCGGGCAAGCTATCAGCCTGGAATGGAAGGAACTTAACGCAGGCAGGCCGCGTTAGTCTCACGAAATCGGTGCTCTCCTCCTAATCGGTTTACCTGATGATAGTTATCAAACCAACGAAAGAGGTGTTACACGAGCTGGACAAAATACACAACCGCTTCCTATGGGCAGGTGACAAGGCAATTTCATTTGGAAAATGCAAAGTAAATTGGACTAGAACAACACTTTCGAAAGAGTTAGGTGGCCTGGGAGTTCTAGATCTAGAGAAATTTTGAGAGCCTTACGACGTCATTGGCTTTGGCATGAATGGGCTTCTCCTGACAAAGCATAATAGAGTCGCGACATCCTCCGACTGCCACCATGTCGTATCCCCGTCGGGGGAGGAGGCCACCGTCACCACACGACCGCCACTGCCACCACGGCCGCGGCTGCTGCTGCCTCCACAGCCGCCACCACACTCACATTGCTGCCTCCACCTGTGGAGAAAAGGGAAATGGAAGGAGATGCCAGAGAGAAGAGGAGGATGAGATCTGCGTGTTGCCTACCTCCTAGTCCACCAGCCGACGCCACCAGCCACTGCCGCCACCAGCCACCACCAACCGCCACCACCTCGCCGCCACCAGCCACCAGCGTAGCCGCCAGCCACCACCACCACAAGCCGTCACCGCCGTGCACTGTGGGGAGATGCCCGACACGCCGCTGTCCGCGCGAGGAGAGGAGAGGGAGGGGGTCGTGGTTGCGGGAGGCAATAGGGAGGGAGGAGAGGAGGGGGTGGCGGCGGATCCAAGAGGGAGGGAGGAGAGGGCGGCGGCTGCAGGGAGGGAGTCGGGGGAGGAGGAGATGGGGGCCGGCGACTGCGGGAGGAGGAGATAGTGGATTCGAGAGGGAGGAAGGAGAGGAGGGGGTTGGCGGCTGCGGGAGGGGGCGACAGCTTTTCCGAGAGGGAGGGAGGCGGGGGAGAAGGAGGGAGGGGTAGGGGAGGGCTCTTTTATATTTAGGGTAAGGTAGAGGGGAGGGGGTGGCGAGCTAAAGGGCCGGTTGGTCCAATTTGCCTTTGCCGTGCGCTGAGTGGAAGGCGCGCGACAAAGTTTTTGTTTGCCGTGCATTTTTTACGAAACACACGGCAAAGGCACCTCTTTGCTGTGCGTTGAAGCAAAAATGCACAACAAAGTCACCTCTTTTAATAAAATCCAAATTTTACATATGAAAACACCAAAATTATCAAATGGCTTCAAAAAACATCAAAATTTTACATAGAACAACTTATATTGTCTATTGCCTATAGAAAAAATTCTGAATTCAAATTCAAATTTGATTGTCGCTTTTAATTCAAACCTAATCGTATACTTCTTAACTCTATGAAACTTCATGAGAGATGTTTCGATTTGCAAGCATCGTACATGACAAAATGTTCAAAACTTAGTAAAATTTTTACTACAGCCTTTATATATGATATAATGAGATATTGACAAATCTCATAATTTTCAAACTTCATTTGCATTTTTTAGAATTTTTAAATCATTTGGACACATGATCATGGTCGTGTTTCATGGTCAAGATTTTAAAAAATTTTTCTTTTGATTTCATGAAAAATGTCTTAAATTGGGCTAAATAACATGAATATCATTTTTACACTGATTTTATTCTATTATTTGAATCACTTGTAGTTCAAATTTGACTTCTTTAAAAAAATTGCTTGAAATGCAATTAATTAGTTAAATATAGCAAATGGATAAAAAATCTACCAAATTTTACCCTGAAGTATCACATGTTGTATGTATGGAGCAGAAACAATTTCAAGGTGAGGAGAATTTATTTTGAGGTGCAATTGGATTTGGGACTTAGGAGGACATATACATAGAAAAAAACTTTGTCGTGCGTCAAACTAAAAACGCACGGCAAACACACCTCTTTGCCGTGCGTCGAAGCAAAAAGCACAGCAAAGACTTTTTTTTAATAAAATCCAAATTTTACATAGAAAAACACAAAAAATTATCAAATAACTTTAAAAAACACCAAAATTTTACATAGAACAACTTATGTTGTCTATTGCTAATAGGATTTTTTTTGAATTCAAATTCAAATTTGATCATCGCTTTTGATTCAGACCTAACCATATACTTGTTAATTCTATGAAACTTCATCGGAGATGTTTCAATTTGTAGGCATCATACATGACAAAATGTTCAAAACTCATTCAAATTTTTACCACAATGTTCACACATGATATCATGAGATATAGACAAATATCATAATTTTCAAACTTCATTTGTATTTTTTAGAATTTTTAAAGCATTTGGACACACGATCATGGTCGTGTTTCATGGTCAAGATTTTCAAAATTTCTTTTGATAAAAGTCTTAAATTGGGCTAAATAACATGAATATCATTTTTCACTCATTTCTATTATTTGAATCACTTGTAGTTCAAATTTGACTTTTCTTTTTTCAAAAAATTACTTGAAATGCAATTAATTAGTTAAATATAGCAAATAGATACAAAAATCTAGCAAATTTTACCATGAAGTATCACATGCTGTATGTATGGAGTAGAAAAAAAATCAAGGTGAGGAGATTTTGTTTTGAGGTGTAATTGGATTTGGGAGTGAGGAGGACATATATGGAGAAAAAACTTTACCGTGCGCCACACTAAAAACACACGGCAAACACATCTCTTTGCCGTGCGTTCTTTTTGTGGCGCACGGCAGAGGGGACAAAAAAGAAATCACCTGCCCCTCCTCGTTACTAACAGTCACAACGGGAGGCTAATGGACGATGGGGAAAAAATAGTTTGCTGTGCGAAAAAAATATGGCAAACCCTTGTGTTTGTTGTGCGTCGTGAAAAAACACATGGCAAATAACTAATTTGCCGTGCGTTTTTTTTTGCGGTGCGCCCTCTAAAAAACGCACGGTAAAGAATCCCTTTGCCGTGAACCTGATAAAAAGCGCACAACAAAGAAAAAACGCACGTCAAAGTGTGATTTTCCGGTAGTGTATTGTGATGTAAATTTTCTGTTTCTTTTTCCAGACGATAGATTTATTAGAGGTGCTTCTTCAGTTCTCCTACGAGGTGCTAATAATATAAATTTAACAGTGACTTTCAACACAAACATCTTTCTATATATATATATATAAGAAAGAAAATGCGTACCTCTTGAAGAAAGCCTGACAGCTCCAGACTTGTCACATTGCATAGAGTGCTAAGAAGCTTGAGTTGACACCGTTGAAAACTTTTCTCGTGTTGGGGGTAACCGATAAGCATCGACGCCTTCTCAAGAACATCTCGTTCACTGAAACCCTGATCAGGATCAGGGTACACCAGTCGTGTATTCGCAGCGAGGCAAGACGAGCCGTAATAACCAGCTCACGACCCTTGTTATAACCATCGATGTAGCCACGAGGGGGAATGTTAGGATCCAGTACCCGGTTAGGCTGTTGGGCTTGTATCCAGTGTTAGGCTTCGGTTGTATTGAGCCTGCGGCCTGCTCTATTTGGGCCTGCGTGCCTGTTGCTCTCTACTACATATACCTGATAGGAGAGGGTGAGGGGATATCGAATAATTTTGTAATTGAAACACTGTTCTTCTTCTTCAACAAGGAACCGGCCCTCTGCCGTGAATTGCTGCCTGTTCTTCCCCTTTGCTTCCTTCCCTTGATTCTTGTGCTTCCAATCTCTACCCCCACTACCCTGCTGCTAACATATGGTATCAGAGACACCGATCCTGTGCGCGTGTTCGTCGATCTGAGCCCTACTATGTTGTTCTCCATCGATTCAGTTCTCGGGAGGATTGGTGAGCGCGATTCGTCGTGGCCGATTCCGTCCCTTGAACCTCGATCTGGAACAGCTCATGGCGGATTCCTGGAGTTCCTGCAAAGAGGGCTCAAGTTTCAGCAAGGAGAACAACCTTCTGTTGAGTGCATGCGACCTGTTCGACGAAATGTCCAGCAGCAGTCTCGAGGAGTGGAGGTCGCCAAATCGTATCCTGGAGGTCGCCATTCATAGGGTTTGTTATCCTATCACTGAATCAGTGTTGCATCAAGTGTTTGGTTCATTTGGAGGAGTAGTGGAGCAGATACTCGTGATTGGAGGAACAGATATGGTGATGGCTTCTCTGGTGTTCGATTCAGTAGAAGCTGCAGCAGATGCCTATGGAGAATTGCATGGTCGCAACATCTACGATTGTTGTTTCCAGATGCACATCAAGTAGGGATTGCCAACCCAGACGGCGTTCAATCCTTCCTCCTCTTCTTCGGTTGCATCAGCGTCTTCCACTGCCGCACCAGTGCCTTCGGCCTCATCCCCGAGGGCGCCTGCTTCTTCCGCCACCACCCGGGTCGTGCCTGCTGCCGCGTTGGCCAGGACCGCCCAGCCCATCGACGCATTGGTCTCTGCTGCACCCGCGCCCACGCCGACTGTCTGCATCGCGCCGGCCTCTTCTACCTCGACTCCGGTCGCGGCACCTGCGACGTTCTCCTCGGCTCCAACTTCGACTGCCATGGCGTCCGCTCCTCCCGCGTCCACTCTGGTCGCCGGCATCAACAACTTCGCTGAGCACAACAAGTGACTCGTCGCGCCCTCTGCCGCCGCCTCAGTCACGCCCGCTACCGCACTCGCGCCATCCATCTTCGACACTGCCTCTGACACCGCAAGCATCACGAGCCTCCTCGACTCGTCGTCAATCAATGAGCCCGTCCCTACGATCGACTCCGCCTCTTCTAGCCTCGACGCGACCGTCTACAACACCACCTCCGCCCCCAAGGCTATCCTCCCCGCAGTCAATTGCAAGTCCCCGGTCCAGGTCGGGCTGGATCTCACGCCACACCAACCGTCAACTCTGGTGCGAGGCTGTGATTCACTCGCCCGGCGTGCCGACGAGGTCATCGAGGGTGCCTTCACTGCTTCGCGGCCACGTCGAGCACCTCCGCGTCTGCTTGAGCTCTGCGGCCTACGGCGTGCTCGGCTACACCCACTTCGGCTTCGTCGACCACGGCGTGTTCCTCCGCGTCAGCCATGGTGCTGCCTCCCGCGCTCGGCTCAACTTCGCGGACCGCGGCGAGTTCCTCCGCGGCCATCTCGTCCCCGACGTCCGCACCGAGCTCGTCTGCGTGAGCATCAGCTTCAACATCCGCGGCGAGTTCCACCGCATCCACCTCAACCTCGGCGTCCGCGGTGCGCTCCACTTCGCCTGATCCGGCTTCGCCGTCTGTGTCGTCCTCCGCGTCCACCGTGGCGGCTCCTCCACGTGCGCCTTGGCCTCGACGTTTGCTCAACAGCATCACCACCAGGAGGCACCTGCATCTTCCGCCTACAAGCTGTTCGATAGATTGCCTCTCTACCGGAGCTGATGAGATCATCCCCAAGCAGCCCCAGTCGGCAGCCATGGTGGCACCTGGAAGCAAGCCTTCATCCACATGCATTAGTGCTCAAGTGCTGTTTGAGGGGATGCAGCAAAGGTACATCACGACCTCCACCCCAACATATTCAGTTGGTGCTCTGCATCCGTATCTAGCTACCAAAGCTCATGCTGCACAGAATAGATGGGATGGAATTATGCTGCTGAACCCAACCATGCTTTAGCCATCGCCTGTTGTTTTATCTGACAGAGAACCAAAGGCATCAATTCATATTGTTGAGAAAGTGTGCATTCCATTAAAACCACCATGGTCATTTTTCAGTCTAGCAGATAATATTTGCAATGATGATTCTGCTACTCAAATATGCTTAAATTTTTGGATGTGGATCACTTGTGGTTTGATTACCAAGAAACAAACACCACCTTGGTCACCACCTAAATATCACTATAATACCGACCCTTGTGAAATTGTTCAGCTATGTGCCCAGCTCCGGTTGTCATTTAATGGTGATCTGCATTCTGGACAACAAAGGTCGTCATGGTCACCTCTTCTATTGGATTGCAAAAACTGGGTTACTAATAGTATTAAGCTCAGGGCAATTCTTTGGCAATCTCCTTGGAAATATACTGTTGTTACTTATTGGCCAAATCCATTTTCACTTATTGTTAGTGCATTGAAGTATTGGTATGGCCATTACATGTTTACTCCATATTGTCAGTCATTTATTGAGGGCAATTCTAGTGCAATAGCATGCTGGAAGCATTGGCTTACATTGCTGAAAAGTGCAGTTCAACTTTATGAGGTCAACATGAAACTAATGGTTGATTTGCTTATACCATCTAAAGTTGATGTTCTATATGAATGGATGGCAGTTAACTGGATTCTTGAGAATATGCAATATTCAGTTGTTGGTGTCATTTATAATTGGTATTGCATCATTGATGGAAGAAGCCTCCGGTTAAGGGTTACTTGGCAATGGAGCATAATCCATCAGTTTACACTAGCTGTTGTTTTGTCAGTGGTGCACCTTGATTGTGCAGTCAATGGAATTGAGCAGCCACAATTGCCTTGGTCATCATTGGCTGGTCACATTTTTGCTTTTAATTGCATGAGCAGCAGTATAATTCAGTGGGAAATTGCTTGGCAATTTTTCTGTTCTTATGCAACTGAATTGCACTTGCAATCACTATCTGTGCTATGGGCTATTTCAGAGGTACAGACATGGTTATGTTGTCATGAAGTACTATTCAGCTTGGGTGTTCCTTGGAAACCACCAGATCAGGCATGGAATTCATACTACCCAGATCAGGATTGGCCTTTCTTGCTTACTTGGTCAATTTCTGCATTGTCCCGCCCAAGCAGATTTGAATTGCTGATCCTATGGCCTGTCGTGCTACCTGATGCCTACCATATTAATTGGGTTCATGCATCTCTTTCAAGTGTAATGGATGTTGCACTTAGTAAATGCAGGAGCATTTCTCTCAATTGTGACATCATTTTCCAGTGTTCAGTTAACAAGGGACAATGGTCATCTATGCTTGCTGAAATCATTTGCGACATCATTTTCAAGTGTCCAGAACAGTGGATTCAGTTTCTTGAAATTGTAATGACAGCAGCTCCAATTATCAGAGGTGAAGTTGTTCTCTGGATGCACTGGAAGGATGTGATTCTCTGGAAATGTGGTGATGCAATTGGCATGGGTTTCAAACTGAAGATCAAACAAGAGATCATCATGATCATCAACTACTGGAGGTTGTCTTTCTGCCTGATTCAGTTTTATCACCAAGTTGTGGATGATCCATGAGACTCTTGTTGCAAGCTGGACAAGATATATTCTGCGAGTAGGCTGGTGCATAATTGACTTCACTGTTTAAGCAGCTTGGGGGCAAGCTGCTCTTTAAGAAGGGGGAATGTTAGGATCCAGTACCCGGTTAGGCTGTTGGGCTTGTATCCAGTATTAGGCTTCGGTTGTATTGGGCCTGCGGCCTCCTCTATTTGGGCATGCATGCCTGTTGCTCTCTACTACATATACCTGATAGGAGAGGGTGAGGGGATATCAAATCATTTTGTAATTGAAACACTGTTCTTCTTCTTCAACAAGGAACCGGCCCTCTGCCGTGAATTGCTGCCTGTTCTTCCCTTTTGCTTCCTTCCCTTGATTCTTGTGCTTCCAATCTCTACCCCAACTACCCTGCTGCTAACATATAACCAAGCTCCCCAGTGAGTTAGAGGTGAAGCTGCTGCAGCAGATCGCACACTCTTCCAGTTCCAAAACCTCAAGAGCCACGCACACCGAAGCCACCACCTTGGCAAATCTTGTCCAGGGAAAGGTTGCGAAGGTGCAGCCTTGTGAGGCTTGGCCCCAAATCCGGAGGCATCTTGATCTCATGAGGCCCCCCCGAAGATCTCATAGCGAAGCTCCCTGAGGTTGCAGAGGCTGAAGGTGTAGCGCATCCATCTGCCAGGAGCCCAGGATCCATACGGCTCGTGTGGGTATCCCGTAGATGCAGGGAGAGCGTGTCCAGGCACAATCCGGCCTCACGGTTGAGCAGCAGCGAGTGGCCGAAATGCTGGAACCGGTCGAGCTGCTGCTGGGGTGGGTGGAGCTCCGACGGGCGTGGTTATACGTCGCCGAAGCGACGGGAAACACACCATCGCGCCGGCCCAGTAAGGCCCACGACTCCGCCTCCTGTTCATCTTCTTCCTCCCGCTGCCGAACCGCTCGCCCCCGTGCCTCCCTCCTGCTGTGCCTCCGGCAACTCCCGTCGCCGGCGGCCCTCCCCTTCCCCCCCCACGCGCTAATCCGACGACTTCTTCACCCCCGCCGCGCCCACCGCCCACCGGATGTCCTACCCTGCCCGGCCGGCGGCGCTACCGCGCCGCCTTGCCTCCGCCGCCAGCCAACCCGCCACCTCCGCCGGTCCGCCGCCACCCCCGACCCTCCCTCCACAGCCGGAGGTCATGGAGGCCAACCCCGACAACCCGAAGCCCCGAACCCGAACCCCGAAGCCCCCAAACCCTAACCCTAACGGCGGTGAGCCCCCGCGCCGCCCTCCTCCACCGTCTCTGGCGGCTCCCGCCGCCGGATCCGCCACCACCACCCTCCGCCGCCCTAACCCGGCTCCGCCGGGGACCTCGAGGATGAAGCACGCAGCTCTTGGACGGAGGATGAAGAAGGTCATGACAGGTGGGTCCCGCGGCGTGATGGTTTGCTAACCATCGCTGGCGCGACATATAGTCGCCACGATCTCCGACTGGGTCGGGATCTCGTAGTTGGCCTTAAAGAACTCCGCCCAGTCGAGGTCGAGGCAGGGGGCGGAGCACCAGAGGCACAGCCACCTGCGGGATAGCAAACAGGTCTGCACCGTCTGCCGGACCGGCATGTGGGACATGATCTCCTGGAGGAGGCTGTCCGGCAGCGCGCTCAGCCGGTCGTCCCGGTCGTCGGCCCCGGTGGAGATGCCTCCATGGGTCTTCTTCCTGTTCTTGTGGGGCTCCACGGGCGCACAATGCAGGAAGCAAGATCAATTTGCGAATTGGCAGTCGCTGTAGTAAAAAAATGCTCCGTGTTTAAAGAAATCCAAATGTTAATTAATTCAACAATGCAACAAGAGGAACTAGATGGACTAGGAAAAGAGTATAGTAAGATTGATTTGAGGAATTTTCGTGGGCGATCATGCATGCATCATAATCAGGACAAAGTATTAGGAGGATGGTTAAAGAAGAAGGATCGGTGGAACATACGCATATGTCGTATGGACATCCCTGGGCCCACTACTCTGGTGGGTACCAGGACCAACTACTCGGTGGGTCCCTGGGACTACTCGACTTGGGCAACACGGCACCTACTGGCGTGGGGCGCAAGGACTATAGAGGGATAGTACTCGGTTAGGAAGCTACACGTGTCCGGATCCATGTAAAGTACTCCTAGCCGTACACGACTAGTACTCTCCCCTCAAACCGACTTGTAACCCTGCCTCCCGTACTATATAAGGCGAGGCAGGGACCCCTATCTCTTCATCCGCATCATCTTGTAAACACACCCAATCAATCCAGAGCTACGCAGCATACAGGACGTAGGGTATTACGCACCTCGCGGCCCGAACCTGTCTAAATTGTGTGCCGCGTGTCTCTCCTTCGAGTTACCGATCTCGGCGAGGCCACATTCATCTACCTCGGGTACTCCCCTTGGTAGGTTGCCGGTCTAAAACACCGATAGCTGGCGCGCCACGTAGGGGGGCTCGCCGAAGATCACATGGCGAACTCGACGGCTTCAATCGTCATCAAGCCAACCGTCGCCTTCAACCGCGGCGACACCTTCGTCTTCGGCTCCTGGGTCTGCACCGCAGACGGCGCTGGATCGTTCCAGCGCTACCTCACCATGACCCCGGACCCAAAGACCGGGCTCGTGACGCTTCCCGAAGACGCCATGGGCCCACTCGTCGAAAAATTCGGCGAAATTTCGCTCTGCGAACAAGTCGCCGACTTCGAGCTTGGATCCGCCTCCAACTCGAACTCGACGTCACTCTGGATCGCCTCATACGAGCCGGCTCCTGAGCCATCATGTGAAGCGGCCCCTCTCCACGAGCACTTCCCATACGGTCTCTGCAATTCTAGCAGGGCCCACGCAGAAGCTCTCGCTGCACGCCAAGCCGGCAAGGAGATCGCCTCCGAGTACTCCTCGGACTCCAACACCGCAACTGGCTACTACTCGGACTCTTCCTACGAGTTCGACTTCGGATCGGACCCAATCGAGTCTGAGTCCGAGCTCAACATGACTGAGGAACCGCTGTCAGGTCCTGCCACTGGCCTGGTCATTACATCTACTCCCGCCGGCAGATTCGTCTACTGGCCCGACCGCAAGCCCGCAGACCTGACGGACGACAACTCACGCTGCGTCGCCTACCTCGATTCACTCCCCTTCCAGGAGGGGACCCCGCTGTATCTAAACGACGAGCACACCCCCACCGAGGTGGTGACTACTGACTCCAGTCTCTGCACTCCCGACCGTGAAGTCTTCATGACGGCCACAGATGTTGGGACTTCAGAAAACCGACCCGACCGGTACCTTGACGACATCTCAGAGGATGAGTTGTCTGCCAACGCACCTCCGAACGAGACCACCGAAGACAAGAGCGCTCGGCGTGACCGCAACAGGAAGCGGAACGATCGACGCAGACGTCTCTGAGAAACTCTCCCCATCCGGAACCTCAATGAGGCCCTGGAGCAAGTTGCCAACCGGGTACACTCTACTCCTGAGCAGTGCCTCATGTCTATCACCACGATAGCACGGCAGGCCCAGGGGATCCGCGCGGGCGAAGTCATCGCCAAACTCGCTGAAGACGCCTACTTCATGCGGGTCGACAACAGGGTTGCTCAAGTACCCCCCGTCAGAACTCACGACGCTAGAAATAACGAAGCCACTAGCCGCAGCCCGGCAGACGGCGGACGCAACCGTGTCCGTGGTGAACACCAGCCAAATCCCAACCGCTCTAGGGCCTCAGGTGGAGGACCGTTACAGGGCAACATCAGTCAGGGTGGCACCGGAGGTAGTTGCGGCGGCGGCGGCGGTGGTGGCAGCAGCGGCGGGAGCTCATCCCATGACGCCGGCAGAAGAGCTGGTGGCGGTGGCGATCGCGGCGGCCGAGGCCACGCGACTAGCCACGCCACCGGCAACGCACGTGGTGGCTATGACGCCCGCCACAAGATCGACGAGATCCGCCGCAAGAAGGCTACTGAAGCAAGCGACAGCGACGGCTTCCCCGCATACTCCGCAAGACTTCGCAACCTGCTTCTTCCCCAGAAATTCAAACCTCTCAGGATCTCCAAGTATGACGCGAAGCAAGATCCAGTTTAGTGGCTCAGGTGCTACGCCTTGGCCATCGATAATGCTGGTGGCAACAACGACGCGAAGTGCCTTTTCTTCCCCTTCTGCCTGGACCAGGCTCCACTCACATGGCTCGAGTCACTTGAAAAGAACTCGATCGACCAGTGGGACCAGCTGAAGGCTCAGTTCACCAGCAACTTCGCGGGTGCCATGGGGCACTCGGGTACTCGCATGGACCTGGCGATGGTCAAGCAGGAACAAGGCGAGACGCTTCGCCAGTACATGCGGCGCTTCTTCGACAAGCGCGCGACCGTAGTCGACGTCACCGACAAAGAAGTCATCGACCTCTTCCAAGACGGACTCTATCACCGTCGCACCTTCGAAGACTTCGGTCGCCGCCGCCCGAGCTCCATCACTAAGCTCAAAGACATGATCACGTCATGGGCCGACGAAGAGGACAAGGCAAACGCCAAGTACGACTCCATTCGCGGCAAGAACAAGAGCAACACGGGCGGCAACAACAACAACAAAGATCAAGGGGGTTGCCACAACAATAACTACTCGAGCTCCAACCGCAAGCGCAAGCCAGACAACACAGTCGCGGCTATACAGCGCCCTGCAAAGGACAACTCGAAAAAGACCTCAGGCGGCTTCAGAGACTTGCTCAAAGAGAAGTGTTCGTGGCATCTGGATGGTAATCACACCACCGAGCAGTGCTACTAGCTCCGGCGAGCACTCAAGGATACTCCCGACCCATGGCCTCCTCACGACAAGAAGGGTAAGAAAAAAGTCGACGAGGGCAACGGTGACTTCCAGGAACCTGACAAGACGGTGAATGTCCTCTTCGGCGGACTACCCACCAGACGGTCTCAGAAGGCCACCCGACGGGAAGTCTTGAACATCGAACCAGCGGTGCCGACACCTCTGAGGTGGTCGGAGGTACCCATCACCTTCTCCCACGCAGATCAATGGACAAGCTTCTCCGAACCAGGACATTTCCCACTCGTCCTGAAACCTGTAGTCGCGGGCTCCAGACTCAACAAGGTCCTCATCGACGGCGGGAGCGGACTCAACGTCCTCTTCACCAAGACCTTGAAGAAGATGAAGCTCGACATCACCGACATGCTCACCAAGAGCGCGTCACCCTTCTACGGCATTGTCCCCGGTAACGCGGCTATTCCACTGGGCTCAGTGGTCCTGCCAGTTACCTTCGGGGAGACAAGGGAGAACTACCGCACCGAGTACATCAAGTTCGAGGTTGCGGACTTCGAAACCTCCTACCATGCCATCCTCGGCAGACCAGCTATCGCCAAGTTCATGGCGGTACCACACTACACCTACTTGGTACTCAAGATGCCAAGTCCTGCCGGAGTACTCACATTGCAAGGGGACTTGAAGATCTCGTTCGACTGCGACACCGAAGCTGTGGAACTCGCAGCAACCAACCAAGTACCCAATGCAATGATGGAGATCTTTGCTGCGTCCAAGAAGCTCGCCCCAACCGAACTCGAGATTCTCGAGAAGACCGACACCGCAAACAAGCCTCAGCCATCAGAGGAAGTCCAAGTGAAGGCCATCGACCTTGGGACGGGCGACAGCAGCAAGACTACCATGATCGGGGCGGGTCTTGACCCGAAATAGGAAGACGCGCTTGTCAGCTTCCTCCGGGCTAACCGAGACATCTTCGCATGGAAGCCAGCGGACATGCCAGGGGTGCCCAGGAGGCTGATCGAGCACTCACTCAACGTCGACCCTAAAGCTACCCCCAAACGACAACACCTTCGCCGTTTCGCCGATGACCGACGGGATGCCATCAAGAAGGAACTCGCCAAACTACTCGCGGCAGGCTTCATCCGTGAAGTCTTCCATCCTGAGTGGCTCGCCAACCCCGTCCTCGTCCGCAAGAAGAACACCAACGAGTGGAGGATGTGCGTCGACTACACCGACCTCAACAAGCACTGCCCCAAAGACCCCTTCGGGTTGCCGCGGATTGATCAAGTCATCGACTCCATGGCGGGCTGCGACCTGCTCTGCTTCCTCGACTGCTACTCCGGGTACCACCAGATCGCTATCAAGGAAGAAGACCAGGAGAAGACCGCGTTCATCACCCCGTTCGGTGCCTATTGCTACACGACAATGTCGTTCGGGTTGAAGAACGCCGGCGCCACCTACCAACGAGCTATCCAGGCCTGCTTCAAGAAGCAGCTCAACAAGAACGTCGAAGCCTACGTGGATGACGTGGTCGTCAAGACCAGAAACTCCGATACGCTCATCGCCGATCTTGAAGAGACCTTCGCATCCCTGCTAGAGTACCAATGGAAGCTCAATCCCAACAAGTGCGTCTTCGGCGTACCATCTGGGAAACTACTCGGCTTCATCATCAGCCATCGTGGCATCGAAGCCAACCCCGAGAAGATCTCCGCCATCACCAACATGAAAGCTCCAACCTGCATCAAGGATGTCCAGAAGCTGACCGGGTGCATGGCGGCCCCGAACAGATTTATCTCGAAGCTTGGAGAACGGGGACTACCCTTCTTCAAACTACTCAAGCATCAAGAGAAGTTCACGTGGACCGCGGAGGCTGATCAAGCTCTGGCATAGCTCAAAGACTTCCTGTCTAAGCCACCGGTCCTCACGGCTCCTCGCAAAAAGGAGCAGCTACTGCTCTACCTCGCTGCGACTACTCATGTGGTCAGCACTGCCATCATCGCCGAGCGGCAGGAAGAAGGCCACGCCTACCCAGTCCAGCGACCAGTCTACTTCATCAGCGAGGTTCTCTTAGAGTCCAAGGCACGGTACCAGCCGGTCCAGAAGCTACTCTACGCAGTGCTCATCACCTCGCGGAAGCTACGACACTACTTCCAGGAGTACTCGATTGTTGTTATCATCGACTACCCGCTCGGTGACATACTCCGCAACCAGGATGCTATTGGAAGAATCTCCAAGTGGGCGGTCGAACTCGGCGCCCTCAACATCGACTTCAAGCCACGTACTGCTATCAAGTCCCAGGCACTAGTCGACTTCATGGCAGAGTGGCGGGAGAATCAGCTACCAACTCCAACCGAGCGGCCAGAACACTGGGTGATGTACTTTGACAGATCACTCAAGCTCGAGGGCGCAGGTGCAGGAGTACTCCTGATCTCTCCAAAGGGCGAACAACTCAAGTACGTCCTACAGATCTTCTGGAAGGTCTCAAACAATGAAGCCGAGTACGAAGCCCTACTTCACGGGCTCCGCCTCGCAATCTCTTTGGGCATCAAGCGGCTACTAGTCTACGGCGACTCCGCAGTGGTCATCAACCAAGTCAACAAGTTTTGGGATCGCAACAAGGAGAACATGGACGCCTACTGTCTGGAAGTCCGCAAGCTCGAGAACAAGTTCTACGGTCTCGAGTTCCATCACGTCGTCCGCGACAACAATGTTGCCGCGGACGTCCTGTCGAAGCTTGGTTCTACTCGCGCGCAAGTACCTGCTGGAGTCTTCGTCCACGAGCTTCACACGCCATCCATCCCGGAGTCGGCGCCAACAGCCACTGACCCTGTGCCACTACAGTCTGGCCAGGAGGTCATGATGATTGATGTGGACTGGAGACAGCCCTTCATTGACTACATCCGCGAGCAGAAGGTCTCATCTGACAATAACTTGGCCGAACAACTCGTCCGCCGAGCCAAGGCCTACGTACTAGTCGAAGACAAGCTCTACAGGCGCGGTGCTACTTCCGGAGTACTCATGAAGTGCATACCTCGAGAAGAAGGCAAGGATATCTTGGAGGAGATCCACAAAGGCGTCTGCGGCAACCATGCGTCTTCTCGAACGCTGGTGAGCAAGGCTTTCCGACGAGCTTTCTACTGGCCCACAGCTCTGGTCGACGCTGAAGAACTCGTCAGAAAGTGCCAAGGATGTCAATTCTTCGCCAAGCAGCAACACGTACCGGCCTACAAGCTAGTCACCATACCACCAACCTGGCCCTTTGCCTGCTGGGGGCTCAACATGATTGGGCCTCTGCCAACTGCGCCAGGAGGATTCAACAGAGTCTTGGTGGCCATCGACAAGTTCACCAAGTGGATCGAAGTCAAGCCGGTCACCTGCCCAAAGGCCGACAGAGTACTCGACGTCTTGGATGAACTCGTGCATCGCTACGGGCTGCCCCATCGCATCATCACAGACTTGGGTTCCAACTTCAACAACCATCAGTTCTGGGAGTACTGCGAGAACAGCGGGATCGACGTCCGGTACGTCTCAGTCGCCCATCCCCGTGCCAACGGCCAAGTTGAGCGCGCCAACGGGATGGTACTCGACGCCCTCAAGAAGCGATTGCACGACGCAACTAACACCAAAGGAGGCAAGTGGATCAAGGAACTACCCAACGCACTCTGGGGGCTTCGTACTCAGCCTACCAAGCCGACGGGGCAGTCGCCCTACTTCCTGGTCTACGGCTCCGAAGCTATTCTACCTGCCGACGTGATGTGAGAATCCCCGGCAGTAGAGGAATACGACGAAGGCATCTCAGAAGATAGCAGACGGGTTGATATCGACGGTCTCGAAGAAGCCCGCTGCGCCGCCCTCGTCCAATCAGCAAGGTACCTCGAGGGTATCCGATGCTACCATGATCGCAACGTCAAAGAACGCTCCTTCAACGTCGGCGATCTAGTCCTCCGTCGTATCCAGAACACGGATGGACTACACAAGCTTAGCTCACCATGGGAAGGTCCCTTCTCAATCTCCAAGGTGACCGGACCAGGCTCCTACCGCCTCCAAACATCTGAAGGCGACGACATCAGCAACTCGTGGAACGTCGACCAGCTATGTCGCTTCTACGCGTAGTCGCTCGACTACTCTACGGGTCCAGGTCTACACGACTACTCACGGACTCCTCGCTGTAAGCGGCCTTCCGGTCCTGGCACTAGTCTCCGGACTACTTTTCTCCAAGATCCAGCGTCAACGGCTACTAACGGATCTTGGGCTGCTTAGAGCGCTGAGGACTCTAGCGGCGGTCTGCAAGACCATGTACTCTAGATCCAGTCTATACGACTACTAACGGATCTCTAGCTGTAAGCGGCCTAAGGGTCCTAGCGCCACTTAGCCGTAGGCGGCCTCCGGGTCCTGGCGACTACACTTGTAAACGGCTCTGACCATCCAGGTGTACTTATTCATCAGTAATAAAGTTTGATTTACATTCAACTTATTTACTGTGCCTTCCAATCAGGCATCTCCTACTGGGTACTACTACTCACAAGCTCCACCACGGTTTGGTACTCTGCACACTTCGTTGCAAGTGGCGGCTACGAGTACTTATTTCACAGATATATCGTGGACAACTTTCATTGATAATCCAAACAAGTTACTAACAACTCTGTTTGTTTTACATCAACTACTCTAAGCTACTCCTACAGGTACTCCTACTGAAGGTTGAGCTTTTCCGCCACTTGTTCAGCAATGGGCGCCATCTCCTCCAGGAGGGTCTTGTACTGATCGTCAGTACAGTTCGCCGCAAGTCCACCGGCGACTACCTCCACTGGAGCCTTGGGGAAATATGACTTCATGTATGCCAAGACTTGGTTCGGGATCGACTTCGCCAAGTGCTTGACATACGTCGCCAGACGCCCGGGGGCTTCTTTCAACCGGTCAACCAGTGGAGCAATCTTGGGCCCGCCCGGGTGTGGCACCAGCAGCCTTGCAATGGGTAGCACGGCTTCCTCAAGTTCCTTCAGCTGGCCCCGCAGCTTCTCGCAATCTTCATTGAGCTTCTGCAGAGATTTATAGCAATTGACAAGGTCACGATCTGAGGCTTCACGAAGCTCCATGTGCTTGATACACTCATGGCGCAACTGAGCATACTCATACTCAAGTACCTCTCTTTTGTCGGTCTCACGATACACGATGTTCTTCAAGTCCGTCTCCGACGCCTTCAGCTGGTCTACCCTTTCCTCAAGCTCTGCAAACAACTCATCACACTGTCAGATTACACCAAGGTACCCTAATAAGTACTCAAAGGCTTTGGCGGGAAGCATACCTTTATTCTTCTGGCGCAGCGACTTGTTTTTCTGAATCAAGTCGTCCCTCTTCGCCTGCATCTCTTGCACTTCGTTATGATATTGGGCGAAGGCGCCGTCGAGCTTGGATTGGAGCAGGGAGGAATGTTTCTTCGACTTATCAAGCTCCTTCTCCAAGGCTTCGGCACGAAGGACTGTGTCGCCGTACCCCTTCAGCAGCTCGGACTTCTCACGGGATCTTTCAATAATATCCTGCGTATACAGAGTAGTCAAATGGGTACTTCGTATTTCGTCATGCAAGACTACTCGAGGTACTCGCAACGTACCTTGACCCACTGCTGGGTACGCTGCCATGACTCCATGTTCAGAGCAACAACGGCCGGATCGATAAGATTGTCTTCCAGCAGCTCAAGACCCCCGCGGCTCGAAGATGCCTCTTCTGCCATAGCCGCCGAACGGATCGGCGCGGCTTCCTCTATGATGGGCGAGCGGACGACTACGTCCGTGCTTGTCCCGTGGAGCGGATCGTCCTGCACTTCCGCACCCGACTCGGGGGCCACCCGTGGGCGAGCTGTTTCTTCCGCCGTCCCGGCCACCGGTCCTGTGGGCTCCGACTCCACAGTAGCCGTTTCCATGGCCACGGCTTCAGGAATCGAGGTTCCCTCAGCTTGTGCTCCTAGCTCAATGAGTACACGCAGTCAATTTCAGCATGATGACTACCAGTGGTGACATGACACATACCTTCAACCAAGGTGGCTTCCTCCAACGTCGACTCCACCACGACTTCAGTCTGTGGCGGCGGCGTGGGTTCGCGCTCCTCCGCCGAGCGGCCCTCTCCGTCGGCTGGAGTGCTGGTCTCCTCACCGTCCCACGACAGGTCCGTGGATTTCCTGCATCACGAAGTAATCAAGTCAGCAATACAAGTCTGCCGTCTATACGACTACTTGAAAGTTCATAAGAACTTACAGTGTTGACCGCACCACGGTCACGGTCGGAGCACCTAGTATACTGGCAATATCAACTATGCCAGCCTCGGCGGCAGCTCCGGCTTCAACAGACGCCTCCTCCGGTTGCTCCACAGCTGCAGCCGGCGGAGGGTTTCGCCCTTCTTCAACCGATGGCTGCGGCTCCGCAGCGCCGGTCTCCTGCGGTGCCGCTGCTGGCACGACTTCTTCGGTTGATGGAGGCGGGCTGATACTCCTCTCAGCTGCCGCCCCCATGGTGTTCAGGACCCCCTCGTCGCCCTGATCTACGAGGTCTGGGGAGGGGATATCCTGCAACATTACAAGACAACTCATCAGCACACGACTACTTATTAGCTGTGCTCGACTACTCTAGTCACGGTGTCTACCTCTTGGTTGGTCGTCTCGGAGATCTTCAGCTTCTTGACGGCGTGTTTTCGCGCCACGTTGCGAGGCCTCCTCGGCGGCACCGGCAGGTTCGCCTCGAGACTCGACGGCCTCTCGATGATGACTGGGACGTCTGGCATCCCAGCTCGGCTGAACCTAGAGCGCAGCTGGAACCTTTGCTGCAGTGTTTCTTCATCTTCATCGTCATCAGAGCCGGACTCGATGACAACAGCGTCACTGCCTTCACCGACTTCACAGCGTTCCTTCTTCTTGCCCTTCTCCTCCAGTTGCTCCACAAGTCGCGGAGGGGAAGTCGGGACTGAGACGTATTTCGCCACGTCATCCTACAACATGTAGCGGATATGAGTACGACTACTTCAAGCAAATCAGTACTCGGGGGCTTCTGTCACGACTACTGACCTGGCTTGGCGGCCGAGCTGCGGAGTACTCGGGAACCGGGCAAGGAGTGTACGGCGGCATGTCCTTGAAGATCTTGCCTAGCCTCTCGACAATGACGTCGTCCTCAACTTCAAAGCTAGGCATCCGGGACGTATCCTTGTCGCCGGTGTACTGGTACCCGAGGGTGTCTCGTGCCATCAGTGGCTGCACCCTCCTCTTCATGAAGCTGAAGGCCACGTGTTCGGCCCTCAGACCGGCTTCTCGCAAGGCCTTGATCTTCTTCAGCAACTCAGGTAGCTGAATACCCTCTTGCATGGTGGGCTCTGTGTTCCACCACGGCTTGTGCTTCGGTTGACACCCGCTCGGCTTCGGCAGCTCAGGATGGTGGTTGCTGATGTAGAACCATTTGGCCTTCCAGTCCTGGTTGGAGTCTATCAACTTGTACGGCAGGTACTGGTCGGCGGCATCCTCACGCATCTGGATACCGGCACCTCCGACTACTTGTGTATCGTTGGTGCTCGGTTGCGGCTTCAACCGGAAGAACTTCCGAAACAGCACCCAGTGGGGTTTGATACCCACAAATGCTTCGCAGAAGTGGACAAAAATATAAACATGGAAGATTCTGTTGGGGTTGAGATTAAGGTACTCAATGCCATAGTACCTGAGCAGACCCTTGAAGAAATCACTGGCGGGGAGCGCCAATCCACGCTCTACGAACCGGGCGAACATTGGGATTTCGTCCGGGTTCTTCTCCATCGGGTATGGATCGCCGGTGGCGGTGCGCCATAGATCCACCTCCTTCTCATGAAGGAACCCACTGTTGACCAAGGCGAGGAGGTCCTCGGTCTTCAGTTTCACCTTCTTCCACTCCTTCGCCGGATTGGGGCGAGGGGACGAGGGTGGCGACGTCGACGACTGGCTGGTATCCCCGGTTTCTTCATCGCGGCTCCTTTTCTTCGACACGCCGGTCTTCTTGCCCTTCGCTGGAGATCCCTTCATTCTTCAAGTGACGGGTGTCTTCACTCGCATTTGCTCGGGGGCTACAGCGGGGGGTGAACTGCGGCGGCGCGAGCAAATGGATCTAAGTCTCTGCGCGGCGGCGGCGGCAGCAGAGGAGCAGAGGAGGCGGCGATTCAGATCTAATCTGAGGAATGCAACTGCTAGGAGTGAAAAACCCTAAGGGACTCACCGGTTATTTATAACCGGCCCTGGCGGCTCGGTTCTCAGCGGGCAGATACGGCGCCAGACGGGTGACCTAGCGGCAGCAGCGTGACTCTTCAACTTCCAGTACTCGATGCTCTCCATCTCGGGGGCTCGACTACTTCAGATGACCTCAGTGGGATACAACCAGATTCAAGACCCACTCAAGACACATTCTACAGTCAAGATGACCCTTTAATTCGAGAGGAAGTACTCGACTCAAGGCTCGGGGGCTCCGTGCCACGTGTCCTTCGGTTTTTTCTCCGGATTTTTCGGGATAAGATTGGCAGAACTTCAGATTGACCCTCAGCTTGAATCTACGATTCGACCTAAGGCTCGGGGGCTACATTCCATATGGAATGCGATTCTCCGAATCGCATTTTCCATATGGTCTCTTCATCAAGACATCACGAGTATTATTGAAGACCTTCGAGAGAAGCACTCGGGGACGCTTGGGGACTACTCGAGAAGACTTCAAGACTACTCAAAGATCAGCTGGAGTACCTTCCAGCCTCGGGATGGTTCAAGCACTCTTGAGGACTTTCGGCTTGTGGAACTCGGGGACGCTCAAGGACTACTCGCCAAGGCCATCAAGACTACTCGAAGACATCCTGCTCGACTACAAAGTACTCGGGGGCTTGTCGTATGGACATCCCTGGGCCCACTACTCTGGTGGGTACCAGGACCGACTACTCGGTGGGCCCCTGGGACTACTCGACTTGGGCAACACGGCACCTGCTGGCGTGGGGCGCAAGGACTACAGAGGGATAGTACTCGGTTAGGAAGCTACACGTGTCCGGATCCATGTAAAGTACTCCTAGCCGTACACGACTAGTACTCTCCCCTCAAACTGACTTGTAACCCTGCCTCCCGGACTATATAAGGCGAGGCAGGGACCCCTATCTCTTCATCCGCATCATCTTGTAAACACACCCAATCAATCCAGAGCTACACAGCATACAGGACGTAGGGTATTACGCACCTCGCGGCCCGAACCTGTCTAAATTGTGTGCCGCGTGTCTCTCCTTCGAGTTACCGATCTCGGCGAGGCCACATTCATCTACCTCGGGTACTCCCCTTGGTAGGTTGCCGGTCTAAAACACCGACAACATAGGCTGACCGGAGATGTGCGTGGACTCAGCCGTCCAGGTGCTTGCAGCGATCGAAGGATCACCGGGGAACGATGGCCTAGCTGAATCGCCGTCGGGGCGGCTGACCTAGTTTGAAATGGGAAATCATATCCATCTTTATCTTCGAGAGGGAGTACTTAAGATTTGTGCAACAGAATCACACATGTTGAATTTTTTTTGAAAACGAGCAAAATATGTTTTTCATTAAGAGAGGAGAGTTTTAGAAGATGTAACTTTAGGAGAATCCCTAAATAGTAGAGGTACCAGAAAGACAAACCGAACAAGAAAAAAGAAAGAAAGAGGGTCACCACACCACCACCACAAAAGAAAAAACCTACGACAACAACATACACCTGCACGGTAGAAAAACACCAAGGATACACACACGTCACCGCTAACCTAAGAACCCGGAGACAGCGGAGGCAGAGTGTAGCGGTCTTGCAAGACGACGCCTTCAGGAAGGAAGCGGCGACGCCGCCGCCATCATCCGCCTACCCACGGATGGACACGTCAAGTCTTCACCTGGCAGACCAATAGGATTTGGAGGCCATGACAACGACCCCAATAGGGTAAGTTACGTAAGCAGACACAACCGTTGTCTGCACTAGCGAGCACTAGGCCAAGCTTTCGCCTAAGATATCCAAATCCAAAAACCACACCGCCTACCGCCAGAGCCGAGAAGAGAGGCAAAACGATGGGATTTGCTGCGGGAATCCCTGGTGATGGCAACAAGCAACATCTGTAGGCACATGAGAAGAGACGACCTCGGGGAGCAGCAGGAAAGAAGGTCGCGGAGGAATGCTACGTCGTCGGCCCTGACCCAGATGCTAGAGATGACGGCAGCAGGGAAGCAAGGGGGCAAGACGACGACACAATGGCACAATGGTTGTGGCAACCGCGGTGGTGAACTCAGGGCCGACGATGGAGCGGAGGCGGCGAAGACGGGGCCGGCGGCTGACGGTGGAGCTAAGTCGACGAAGCGGAGGACCCCCCCAAGGCAGGCCACGGAGGGGAGGCCGGGCGGCGACGTAGGCTCCAGGAGCCCACCCCGACCTGCTGAGTGGAGTCAGGCCCAATGTGTCCAGCCAGTGTCGGAGAGAGAGGGGGGCACTGGCGGCCACGCAGCGGCAGCGCCTGGCCAACGACGCGTCAGCAGGAAGGAGAGGTCGCGGCTGCCGGCGGAGGAAGAAACACGACAGTCGACGAGGTGGAGCTCCGGGAAGGCCGCGGGCACCGCCAGCGGGGCGGAGGAGGTCGGGAGCCGCGGCCGCTGGCACGGAAGAGGGGCCGCAGCCGCCGACAGGAGGGGGGAGCCGTGGTCGTCGGTGAGTTGGAGCTCCGGGTGGGCCACAGGACCGAGACGCCACAGGCGGGCAGGAGGAGGCCGCAAAAACAGGGATGCCGACGGTGACACCGTCATCGAGGAGGGGGTCGCGGCCGCCGGTAGGAGGGGGCCGGCGGGGAGGAGGAGGGGACGACGTCGAGGAGAGGTACGACCGCCGGCGGTAGGGAGGGAGTCGATGCCGCCACGGCCGTCGGCGAGAGGCGGACGGGGAGGGGTCGGGCGTTCCCGGCAGCCCACTGGCAAAGACGGTGGCGGCGGCAGCGGTCGCCAGATCTAGGGTTACAGAAACCCCAAGGCTCCGGACACGTGCAAAGAAGCTGCGTCGACGACGGGCGGTGGCACCGGCCCCAAACCTGACCTAGGGTTGACCGGCGACCATCGGCAGGGGGGAGATGTGAGCACGGGCATGTCAGCGGCGTGGAAGAGGGCCCGCTGCCGCCGGCGAGCGGGAGAGACGCGGCCGCTGCCGGAAAGCTGACACCCTCAGTCACCTATGGCTCGCCCTCGGGGCCCGACGTGGCTCGCCGGCATCGAAGGTGGAAGAGGCAGCGTACGTCGGGAACAGGGGGAGCCGGGCACAGCGCAACCAGGCCCACCTCCGGAAGGCGCCGACATAAGAAGGCGGCGGCGGTGGAGGGGGCGGGCACCGCAGGCTCTGGGCCCAGATCTGGTGTCCGAGGAGGGAGGGGGAGAGGAAGGAATGCAGATCTGGGGTCGGAGGAGGGAGAGTGAGAGGGAAAGGGAGGAGGCCGCGACGGAGAGAGGCGCCGGCACCGAGTGGGGCCGGGGGATGAAGGTGGTGACGGACGACCATGACGACCGGGTGGTGTGGTGCTCGAGAGGGAAGGGAGAGAGGGGTACGAGAGGGAGGAGGGGGGAAGAGGGGGTTGGGCTGCCGCCGCTAGGCACGGGTGGGGTTGGTTCGGTGGCGGGGAGGGAGCCCCCGAGTCGCCCTCGGGAGGGCGACACGAGGGAAGGAAGAGGGCAACCTGGAGCTGAGCCTACATACACATGTTGAATCTTCACCATCCAAATTCTATTCCCACCCTACCCCACCCTACTTGCTCTTTTTTTCCTCGTGCCACGCCACCACCTGTCGTCGTCGTGCGACCCTGCCACAAGCTGGCCCAGCCCCACCACCACCCTAGCCTACCCTGTCGCGCCTCCTCTGCACCGTCCTGCTGCGACCAGGTGTTTTTGCGGCTGGCTGGCCCCTCAGTGGCTGACTGGTGCGCCATCGCCCTCACGGGCCGCTGGAGTCGGAGAAGAACAAATTTATTGAAAATGTTTTTTAATGTTGCAACAATTTTTTCAAAATGTTGGTCACCATTTCCTTGAAAAATGTTGGTGCAACTTTTTAAAATAAATGTTTGATTCAATTTTTCCTAAATAATTGCTTGTTCAATTTTTTAATAAATGTTGGTTCGACATTTTCAAAGAAATGTTGATTCAACCTTTTCAAAGAAATGTTGATTCAACTTTTTTAAAATGTTGACAATATTTTTGAAAAATGTTGCAACACTTTTTCAGTACCATCATGAAGCAGATGATTGGGGAGGGAAGAAAATGGGGGATAAAATAAAAAGATTAAAATGGACCTTAGTGGGCTGTAAGTTTATGATATGTCAAACGAAGCAAGAGTTCAAGACTCAGATCTTGTTTGTTTAAGTTTCTGCTTTTGAGACTTTTGGATCTAAATCTAGCATTTTGGCTTTGAACTTTGTGGCTGCTGATATTTTGTTATTGCTTTTGTAATACATTTTATCTTCTTAGCACACCAAAAACCAGAAAAAGCTTACCTTCGAGAATCCAGCCCAAGAGGCCACCGGGGTCAGCTCTTTCGAATGACACGGGGTCAAAACCTACTTAAACTAGTAATGAACAGTAAATAGTTAACAAATTATAGAATTTCGTCGGGGTCAGCTGACCCCGATGATATGGGCTAGATCCGAGATATCATACGTTGTTTACGGAGTAGGTCCGTAACAATTTTGAGGGCTCAAGGGTGTCGTTGCAATTGGTTCTTCTTCTATCTTAGTACAAAGATGCACAATTCTTTTGCATATACGATAGAAAAAAAGTAGGAAAGAATGCAGAAAGCCGTCTCCGTTGCTAGGCTAGATGCATGCGACCAAATTAAACTGAAGGTCCGCTGCTGCTCCAACACGTTGCTGATTGCTAGGCTAGATGCATGCGACCAAATTAAACTGAAGGTCCGCTGCTGCTCCAACACGTTGCTGATCAAGAACAGAGGGGAGGACTTGCCCCTGAAAGAAACAAGCTTCCTCCCGTCGCCCCCAGGCGCTCCTCGCGCCCCCCCTCCCGTCGCCGCCGCCGGCGCGCTCGCCGTGCTCCGGCGCCCCCCGGCCGCGTCGCGTCCGGATCCGTGACCCCCGCATCGCCCTCTACCTGCTCATCTTGACCGCGGCGCCTCTCGCGCAGTGGGCGAGCAGAGCGGGCCGCGCCCGCCCCGGCCGCCGGCGGCCGTCGCCGGGGCCTGGCGGCCGCCTGCGCCTCCCTCCTTCGTCCGGCCTCGCTCCTCCGCACCGACCGCCGCCTCCCCGCCCGCCTCCTCGCCGACCGCTGCCTCTCCGCCCGCCTCCTCGCCGGGCGCCGCCGACTGCCGCCGACGCGCGGTCCGCCCGCCGCCGCCGCACTTGGGGGCATGCTCCTCGAGGAGCTGCCGGCAGACGGGGCCGCAGACGGGGCCCCCTCCCCTTCCCTCCCGCCTCCGGCCGCCGGCCATGCCCCCCTCCCCCTCCGGCCGACGGCCGCTTGGTCGCGTTCTCCGCTGGCCCCCTGGGCACGGCTGCCGCCCGGCCTGCAGGGGGCTCGCCGGCCACCTCGCGGCCGGCTAGGGATTCGCCGGCTGCGGCCGGCCGCCGGCTGGCAGCCCCTGCTGCGGTGGATGGGCGCCCCCCACCGGGCTGGGCGCGGCCACCGCCCGCGCAGCCGGGAGCCCGCCGGCCACCTCGCGGCCCGCTGGGGGCTCGCCGGCCGCTGCCGGCTCCCGGCCGTCTGCCTCGGCTGTCCCGGGCAGGTGCCACCCCGCCGGGCCGCTGCCCGCAACAGGACTCCCTCCTGATGCGCGGCCAGCCGGTGCTCGGTCCCGGCCGGTCGCGGCTGCCCCGGCCGTGGACGGTCCGCTGGGCGCTGCTGCCCTGGTCTCCGCCTCTCCTGCCGTACCTGCCGCTCCCTCCTCCTCTCGCTTCGACGAGCTCGACGATGGTCTCGACGTGGCCTCGCCACCGCCGGTCGAGGCTGTCCCCTCCCCCTCACCCCTTCTACTCTCGGTCGCTCCTCTACCTCCTCCCGTTGGGGCGGTAGACTCCTCTGTGGGGGTGACGCCCATGGGTGCGGTGGACGCCCTCGCCGCGCTCGCCGCCGTCCCGGGCCTCTCCCCCACCACGGCCGCCGCGCTCGCCGCCGCCGGGCTGGCCGCGGTTGCCTCTGCTCTCCGTGTGTTGGAGGCATGCACGGGGCATGGCGGCAGCAAGGTGCCGCCCTCCGCCTCCACCCCCTCTTCCTGGCTGCGTCCCCTCCGCGAGCTGGAGGCGTGCGCGGGGCTCGTCGGTGGCAAGGCGCCACCCTCTCCCTCCACCCCCGCTGCCTGGCCGCGCCCCCTGGAGGCGCCGGGTGCCGACCGCCTGCCTCTCGTCTCTGCTGCAGGTGCGGGGACGCGCTCCGTTGGGCAGGGGGATGGCGGCCCCTCTGGTCCCCGTCTGTCCCCGGTCGTGCAGGTGGCGAGAGTGGAGCCCGGCTCGGCGGAACCCGGCCCCTCCATTCCCTCCTCCAGGGAGCTCTGGGACCTTGAGGCCTCAGGCTCCTCCGCCTCGGGCTCCTACTCCCCTGTGCTGCGCGGTCGCTCCCCCTCCCCCACCTTCTCGGCGCAGGTGCGGGCGGCCGGCATCCCGGTGCCCGGGCGCACCCCTTCACCGCCGCCGCACCCGTCTCGGTTGCTACTCCGTGCTCCCCCCACCCTCGTTGCCTCCGCCGCAGCCGAGCTTTCGTCGACGACTGCTCCGCGGCCCGTCACCGCTTCCGCCAGGGGGATCCTGGGTAAGCGGCCATTGTCGCCTCCGCGGCCGCCTCCGCCCCCTCCTCGCTGGCGTGCCAAGGCGGGAGGCGGCCGCCCTGCTGCTCCGCCCGCGGCCGAGCCTCACCGTGCTGGGGGCCGACCGTGGGGCCGCCGCTGCCTCCTGGCGGGCACGCCCGGGGCCCGCGGGTGGACGCCGACGGCTTCGTCGAGGTGCGGTCGCGCAGGCAGCTGCGTGCGGAGCGGTCGCCGCCGCCACCTCCACCTCCGTCCTCCGTCCCCCCGGATCTGGTGGGGAAATGCTTCAACTGCTTCGGGGAGGACCACATCGCCGCCTCCTGCCCTCACGCGCCGCGCTGCTTCCGGTGTCACTAGCTTGGGCACCACGAGAGCTCGTGCGGGCGCCAGAAGGTCTGCCTGGTGACGGTGGAGGGCGCCCGTCCTCATCCGGGAGGTCGCACCCCTTCCCCACCCCTGGTCGCTCCGCGCCCGGCCGGCCGCTCCCCGCCCCCGCCCCACGCTGTGCAGGGGAGGGGTGCCCGTCCGCCTTCGCCTCCACCTCTTCGGCAGAGGCTGGAGACGCGGCCGCCCCCGCCTCCAGAGCCCTGTTGTCGCCCTGCTCTGGCGGCCCGCGACCCGCCGCCTCCCCCGCCGGAGGGGCGTCGTCGCCCACCTCCGGCTGCCCGTGATGCCCCGCCGCCTCCGCCGCAGGTGGCCTGCAGGCGTGCCCCCCTCCGCGGTGCGCTACGACGCGGCACCTCGCGACGCGGCGCCTTGGGACGACGCTCCTCTGCCGCCACGTCGTGCGCGGCCAGGGCGGGCGAGGTGGCCTGGGGGGTGCCGCCCCCTCCCCTTCCTGCGGGGGCTGAGGGGCCCTCCGCTGCGGTCCCCGCTCTTGGGGCTGTGGCCCCTCCGCCTCCCCCCCGGCGCCCCTAGGGCACCCCTCGCGCGGCCCATAGCTGGAGACGTGCATTGTCGCACGCACTCCGGAGGTCGAGGCCAACGAGGTCGCTCTGGAGCGCGCTCTGGTCGCCATGGTCGCGGGCACTCGTCCGTCCGCCACTACGACGGATGTGGTTGCCTACCTCACCGGTCGCTTGGGCGTACAGCCGGGGACGTTCATGACCTATCCTTTCCACCCTGAGGACTTCCTCATTATCTTCCAGGACAGCCCTGAGATGCTGCGGGTTCTCAATGCACCCACCCCAGATGGCCCCTTTTGCCTCACCTTCCGTCGGTGGCAGCGGGAGAACTGGGCGGTCGACGCGGCGCTTCGCTACCAGGTGCGGGTGGGCATCAAGGGGGTGCCTCCGCACTTGTGGCTGCGTTCCACGGCGCATGACGTCCTCGGCTCCTACGCGGTCATCAACTTGGCTCCTGAGTCAGAGTCGAAGGCCAACCTCAAGGAGCTCGTCATCCTGGCCGGCTGCGTCGACCCGGACTTGATCCCGGTGCAGATGGACATGCTGGCACCGATCAAGTTCCCTGGGTTGGGTGCCGGCCAGCCTTGCCTGTGCTATCGGGCGATGGTCGACATCGCCCAGATCATCGACACTCTGGCTCCTCCGGCTGATGGGGCTTCCCAGTCGGGGGGGGGTCGGAGGGTGGCCCTTCTGGCTCTTCGGGTCACTTTTTTGCCCCTCCTCTGCCGGGGCCCTCGGCCGTCGTGGGCGCCGCTGCCACGCCGTCGCGAGCCCCGAGGGGGGGCCCACCCACTTATGGCGGGCGGTCTGGTCGTGCCGCAGGGGGTGGGCAGGGAGCCGCCTGCTGGGGTGCCCCCACTTCTGCACCTCCGCTGGCCCTTCCGGCTCCCTCCTACCCCTACTGGGCGCTGCAAGGCATCCACCACCCGCCAGCCATCCTGCCTCGGTCGTCCCGTCTCTCCACCGCTGCTACGCCGTTCCGTGCCTCGGCTGCGCCCTCCTCTTCGCGGCCGGCCGAGGTACGTGCGTCGCCGGCGGTGGCCCCACCCGCCCGGGCTTCCTCTGCTACCTCTTCGGCTCCGGTCGCGGGGCACTCCCCGCCACCGGAGCACCTCCCTCCTCTTCGTGAGTCGACGCCGCCCAGGAGCCTCGCCGACAACCCGATGCTTCTTGAGGCGGAGCTTCTGGTCGCCGCTTCTGCCTCGCCTGCTCTCGCCGACTTGGCCGCCGCCTGGCGGGCTCCGCCTGCTGCCAGCCCCGGGCCAGCCAGCCTGGACCCGGCTGCTGCCAGGCAGCTGCCGGCCGCCGCCCGCCTGCAGCCGGCCGTCGCCCTGCCGCGGCTGGCCGCCGCCTGGCCGCTGCCGGCAGCAGCCTGGCCGCTGCTAGTCTCAGCCTGGCCGCGGTGCGCCGCAGCCTGGTTGCGGCTGGCTACCGCCCAGTCACCGCGGGACGTCACCCGGCCGCTACTGGCCGTTGCCTGGCTGCGGCTGGCCGCAGCCTGGCCACTGCCTGGCCGCTGCTCGGGGCAGCTTGGCATCTGCCGGCCGCGGCCCGGCCACCGCCTCTAGTCTGGCCGCGGTCGGCCTTGGTGGCCAGCTGTGCTCTGGGCTCCACACGACGACGACTGCTCTCGTCTCGGCCATGCCTGACGCTACCTCCGCACGTGGGGGGCGAGCTCTGCCCCCCCCTCGCGTGGTGCCGGTGGCGGACGTCTTCCGCAGGTTGCTCCCCCCCTGGTGGCCCGCCGGCTGACGTTGCCCGCGGCCCCCTCACCTGGCTCTTCCGTCGTGGTCGCCCGACCTCCGTGCCGGTCGCCTTCTTCTGCCTCCCCGGCCCCCGCCGAGTCGTGTCCCTCTACCCCTCGACACTCGCCGGACGTCCCTCCGTTGGCCGCGGAGCTGGCTACCCCCTCCCAGGCTCTCAGGTCGCACTCCCCTCCCTCTGCTGCGACTGAGGGGCCTTCTCAGGGCGACCTCGAGTCATTGGTGGCGGACTTCTGCGCCTCTTTGCAGCGGCCTCCTCCTCCCCCGGTTCTGGGGGCGCCGCGCCGTCGCCAGGCGAAGGCTTGCCCACCACTCGCCACGCTTCACCGCAGCAGCCGTCTCGCCGCGGTTTCTAGGGCTCGGGGTCCGAACCCGGTCACCACGGGCCAGAACCTGCTAATGCGAAAGCTGGGAGTCGTGGGGCCGCGCGAGGCACCCGACGCTGCTGCGTTCCAGTGCTACACCAAGCTCTTCGCTGTTGGCCTGTCGGAGGAGCACTGCAGAGCTATCCGAGAGCTCTTCAGTGCCCAGGTCGAGGGGTCCTTCCAGTGCTCCGTGCTGGAAGATGACGAGTTCCAGGCGGCGGTTCGTGAGCTCTTCCCCAAGGAGCAGCTGGTCGTCGACGCGCAGGCCTGAGTCTGTGCTAGTCGTGTGGTCGTCTCTTTTTGTGTTTAAATGGATGTAAACATTGCTATTTGGAATGTCCGTGGACTTAACCAGCGTGCTAGACGCTCGGCGGTCCGCGAGTTGGTTGCTTCCGAGCGTGTCTCTCTTCTTTGTCTACAAGAGACTAAGCTCGCGGTTGTACCCCCATCCCTCATGCTTGATATGTTAGGGCTCGACTTTGATTATGTTGCGTTGCCGGCTGCGGGCTCCCGCGGTGGAATTCTGGTCACTTGGCGCAAAGACACCTGGCTCGTCTCCTCCCCCTCTTTTGGCACTCACCACGTTACGGTGAAGGTCGCGCTGCTCTCCGCTCCCTCTCAGTACTGGTGGCTCTCCTGCGTTTACGCTCCGCGGTCCAATGCAGATAAAATCTCATTTCTCGCTGAGATCCGTACCCTCCGTCCGATGCTCTCTAGACCTTGGGTTCTCTGCGGGGACTTCAACCTCATCTATTAGGCGACCGACAAGAATAATGGCCGCCGCTCGCGCAGAATGATGGGTCGCTTCCATCGCTTCCTTAACGACCTGGATCTTCTTAAGCTGCATCTCCAAGGCCGTCTCTTCACTTGGAGCAACGAGAGGTCGCATCCTACCTTGGAGCGTATTGATAGAGTTTTTGTCTCCCAGGACTGGGAGTTTCTTTTCCCCTCCTCTGCTCTTCATGCTGTCTCCTCTCGGTGTTCCGATCATGCTCCCCTCCTCCTCCTTCTCGACTGTGGGGTGCACTCTAAGAAATGCTTCACCTTTCAGGCCTTTTGGCCTAAGGTCGAAGGCTTTTTGGACATAGTCAAGGCGGTCTGGTCGTGGCCGCGTCCTGATGCTGACCCGCTCCGTATGATCGACTATCTCCTTCGTGAGACAGCAAAGGCGCTTGTAAAGTGGAGCTCCAAGGCGGTTGGCAGCATTCGCCTGCAGATCCAGATTGCCAAGGAGGTCATCTTCCGCCTTGAGGTCGCGTAGGACTCACGGTTGCTCTCTCCCGAGGAGATCTCTTTGCGGCGGTTCCTCAAACTACGCTACCTAGGCTTGACCTCGCTGCAGCGAACTATCGCTCGACAACAGTCCAGCCTCAGGTGGCTGCGTGATGGGGACGCCAACACTAAACTTCTCCACCTACATGCTAACCACCGTAGGAGGAATAATTTCATCCCCTCCCTTCTGGTCGGTGGTCGTTCAGTTTATCGGGAAGAGGACAAGGCTGCGGCAGCCTTTGACTACTTCGACCGTATTCTGGGCGCCCATCATGAGCGTTCCTGCGTCCTCGATTTTGAGGAGTTGGGACTCCCGCGGATGGACCTGGAGGACCTCGCTCTCCCCTTCTCGGAGGCCGAGGTCTGGGAGGTGATCAAGGACCTCCCGCTGGACAAGGCGCTCGGCCCGGATGGTTTCACGGGTCGCTTCTACCGATCTTGCTGGTCGATCATCAGGGGCGATGTGTTGCGGGCGTTCAACACCCTCTCTGACATGGACTTCCGTAGCTTCCACCACCTGAACGGTGCCCTACTCACCCTCTTGCCTAAAAAACCAGACCCGGTCGCTCTTTCAGATTACCGGCCCATCAGTCTAATCCATAGCTTTGGGAAAATTTTCTCCAAAGCGGCCACCAATCGCTTCGCCCCGCACCTTTCTTCTCTAATCTCGCCCAACCAAAGTGCCTTCATCAAAGGTCGCCTCATCCATGACAACTTCCGCTACGTCCTTGGCACGGCGAGAGCGCTTTCTAGTCGAAAGCTTCCTAGGATCATGTTCAAAATTGATCTAGCGAAAGCTTTCGACTCGGTCGGCTGGGTGTTTCTCCTCGACCTCCTCTCGGCTGTCGGCTGCCCCAACAGATGGACCGACTGGATCTCAGTCATTCTGTCCACTGCCAGCACCAGGGTTTTGCTCAACGGTGCCCCTGGCCAGCGAATCTGCCACGGGCGAGGCCTGCGTCAGGGCGATCCCCTTTGCCCCATGCTCTTTGTGCTAGTCATGGAATGCTTCCATGCCCTCTTTCACGCCTCTCTCTACGCTGACGATGTGGTCACTTTCTTCTCTCCGGTCGAGCTAGATCTGCGGGTTGTCAAGGCGGTCTTGTCACTTTTCGAAAGCGCGGCCGACTGGACGGCAAACTACACCAAAAGCCAGGTCTACCCCATCAACTGCTCTGAGGGGCACCTGTCTCTGGTCCGATCCATTCTCTCCTGTACGATCGTCGACTTCCCTTGCACTTACCTCGGGGTCCCTCTTTCTATCAAGAGGCTACCCAAAGCGGCGATGCAGCCATTGGTCGATAAGGTCGCTAGGCGCCTGCCCCCCTGGCAGGGCAGACTGTTGAGCCGCAGTGGCCGCCTCGTGCTTGCCAAATCCACGCTCTCGGCCATCCCGGTTCACATTTCGATGGCGATTTCCATCTCCCCCTGGGCGCTGCGCGCGGTCGAAACCCTCATCCGTGGCTTCCTCTGGTCCGGCACAGAGGTGGCCTCGGGCGGTCGCTATCTGGTCGCTTGGGTGAACGTCGCCTGCCCCACTCGCTGCGGTGGACTCGGTCTGCCCAACCTTCGTGTCTTTGGCACCGCGCTGCGCCTACGTTGGTTGTGGCTGGCGAGGACTGACCCGGACAGGACTTGGGCGGCGTTCCGCTTCCCCGTGGACAAGGCCACACAGGCTTTCCTCAACGCCTCCATTTCCGTGGAGGTGGGGGACGGTACCCGGGCGCTTTTCTGGGAAGACAACTGGCTCTCCAGGTGCTCCATCAAATCCCTTGCACCTAACCTCTGGGCCGCAGTCTCGCCTAGGGTGCGTCGGGCCCGCACTGTCGCTGAGGCTTTGCAGACCGGGGCGGCCGGGATTCGTTGGGTCGCTGACGTAACCCACGCCCGGACTGTGCAGGTGGTCTTGCAGTACCTTGTCATCTGGGACCTACTGCAGGAGGTCAGCCTCACGTCCGAGCCTGACCGGTGCATCTGGAAATGGTCGCCTAGCGGAGTCTACTCCTCGGCTTCGGCCTACTCCGCCCTATTCCTTGGTCGCGTCGACATCCTCGGGGCACGCCAGATCTGGAAGGTTCACATGCCGGGGAAGTGCAAGTTCTTTGCTTGGCTGGTCTTGCACGGCCGCTGCTGGACGTCCGATCGGCTGCACCGTCACGGACTTAGGGACTCGGACACTTGCGCGTTGTACGCCCAGGGACCCGAAACGCTGGACCATCTGACGGTGGACTGTGTCTTCTCTAGAGAGACCTGGCATATGGCCCTCAGACATATTCTCCTTCAGGACCTGGCTCCGGATCGCCCGGTGAAGTTCGCCGAGTGGTGGTGCTCCGCCAGGAAACAGGTCGCTAAGGCACGGAGGAAAGGTTTCGACTACTTCGTCTGGTTGGTCGCTTGGTCGCTGTGGAAGGAACGGAACCGGCGCGTCCACGACAAGGAAGCTCTCATGCCGGTGGCGCTCGTTCCGGCAATCATGGAGGAGGCTAGGACTTGGGCGCGTGCGGGCTTCCTCCCGCTCGCTAGGCTGCTAGGTGTTCGCCCGGTGCGGGCGGTGTAATGTTTTTCGTCCTCTCTTCTTTTCGTTAGGCCACGCGCCTGTTGTACTCGAAAACAGATGTTTATTCTCCTCTCTTAATGAAAAACGTGCTTTGCACGTCTTAAAAAAAAGATCAAGAACAGAGGCGTTTCCAAAGCCGGCTGCTGCTTCCAAGTTATGACGATTGTATTTTATCGTCATACTATGGTACATTATATTCGGCAGAATGGTTCTCTAGGTTAGGGCATCCGCAGTGCTGGTGCGCACCATCCTGACCCCCACCATCGAACGCTGGTTGAGTTCGCTGCATGCAGTGTCAGCATCGGTTGGTGAGGCCCACCAGCGATTAAAGAAAAAAAAATCTCACGGACCTTGGCCTCCTCGCGCGAACTGCAGGAGACTTCCAACCATTACTTTATTCATTCCAGCAGCCACGGTGCGGCGCGTCTGCAAGCGCCGAATGCTGCCTCTGACAGCTACGGTTCGGATGCCACTATGGTCATTGTTCGTTTTTTTGCATCCCACGGTTCGCTTTTGGAGTACACTGTGGGTGCCCTTAGTGCTCATCCGACAGCATAAACAAACATGTTAAAAAATGGATACGGACGATGTTCACCCCATGCACAACGCTATATGCTACTGGCAGCCACTACACCACAACTATGTTGTTGTCCGCAGGTTTCCCACAGGACATGAGTGGGACGACGCACCTTGACGTGTACCTGTTCAGGGCGTAGCCAGGATTCAACTATAGGAGGGGCTGAGACATCGAGTACAAAAATGATCTTATAATAATTTTTTCATGAACTCCAATATAGCATGAACAAAAGTATTTTAGAAATGGACCTATCGAACTATATTTGATTGTATTCATGGGATAAGTTCTCCCACATTGCATGTTGCCATATTAATAGTGGATAGGTTGTATAACCAAAATTTGAATAACCTCCTAAAGTATTTGGGTTGATCTTTATTCAAACTAGTGTATAAAACATGGAAAATTAGAAGCAAGCTAAGTGAATTATATGCTTTCTCATATTACACGGCTACTCATAGGCTTAAATTAATTGTTTTCTATTTTTTTAATGCCAATGTCTCAAAGAATTGAGAGGAAGTGATATTAGATCTTTAAGATTTAAGATATATAAGTACTAACTAGCTAGTTATTTGAGTATATGGAGATGGCCATCACGCTTGTGTTTGATATCAGAGGCCAGAGCACAACAATCGTACGGTATTATGGGCTAGGCTGGGCTGTTTGTGAGGGTCCTAATCCTGTTTGATTAATGAAACGGTAATTTAGAAGCTCACGTGGTGGTGGTGTGCGGCAGCATCAGGGGGGGGCCAGGCCCGCCCCCCCCCCTCCTTTGGCTCCGCCCTTGACCTGTTAACCTGTCGCATTTCTGCAGCAGCGCATGGATCTGCGCTATTCTAGGGTCAGGTACTTGGGTTCGGGATCAGTGACACAGGCATAAACTAGCTGAAAACCCATCTATGCAGGTTTTTTTTTGAACTGAACACAGCGAGCGAGGCCCCCGCTGCGATAATTTATTAAAAAACATAAGAAAAAACGAAGTACTTACAAACAGAAATAACAAAGGTAAGAACTGAAAAGAAAGATAGGAGAGTTGCACAAGTTGAAAGCTAAAGCCACATGAGAGAAAGGAGAAGAGAGCTCTATACAGATCCATTGACCCATTCTAAAAAGAGGGTCTTTTGGGATTCTTTCATTCTGACAACTTGGATCAAACATTCTTCCTTGAAGTTTCTTTTCCAAGTGATGAAACTTGCTGGACAATTTTCGAAGATAAAACCATTTCTTTGCTTCCAAATTTGCCATGCTGCAATTGTGACTATTTCCATGAAGCACTTGTGGTTAGTGGTCTGTTTAGCAAGTTGAAGCATCTGAAAAAAAGGATTGTAATGTCCCATTGCAGCCCAATGGATTGCCAACATCTTTTTGCAAAAGAGCAGGTGAAGAAGAGATGCTTAGCAGTTTCTTCACAGTTTGAAGCACATAGGACACATGTATAGTTGTTTCCTTCAATTTGGAAATTTTCCTTTTTAGAATATTTCTGGTGTTCAGTCTGTCCATCATCAATAGCCAAGTGAAAATTCTTAATTTGTTGGTGCACCTTGAGTTCCAGATCCATAGGAAGGGCCTTGGTGGATGAAAGTTTTTGTAGAGATGGTTGTAATATTTTTTGGATGTATATTTGTGCGAGCCCCAATATAATGCCATTTATCATTTCCATCTTCATTCACTTGTATATTTTGCACAATAACCTGCAATTCCTGGAACTCTCGATAGGCTTGCTCTGAGAGAGGAAGGTGAAAATGCTCTACCAAGTTTGGCGTTTCCATAAACATAGCAACCTGATTTTTTTTGATTTTTGGCAAAGGAAAAGAGTCTTGGCAGCTTTTCTTGTAGAAGGTGGCCATTCCAAACATCAAGCCAGAACAAAACTGTCTTACCATTTCCCACTGTACATGTAGCAATTCCTCTGAATTTATCACAAAGGTGTAAGAGGTCTTTCCACCAGAAGGAGCCTCTGTCTCCAGTAGTATGTGGTGTTGGGGAGAAACCCGTCCCCGAAGAGGGGCCAACAAATGCAACAAAAACACTCAAATGAACACTCGGATGAAAACCTTAAAGCGTCTTCGGGCAAGCTAAAGTAGCTTTTCCTCGGACTCCGCTCTCCCCTTTTTCATTCCTCTCGGGTCCTTTAAATAGGCCCGTAACTTTTTCACTTTACACATTTGCCCTTGCTTTTTACATCGTGCGAAGGATCTCCGGGGGCATTACAGTACTTTCACTCCGACCCTGCTAGCTTCTGCGTTACAACTCATCACTTTACAGCGTGGCTCTCCCTGCACCCCTTCGGTGAGACAACACCGCCCCGAAGACCCGTCTTGCCCCGCTCCGCACTTGCGCGCCGTCTTGCCCCGCTCCGCACTTGCGCGCTGCTCTTCATGCCGTGGAGCTGCTCACTTCGCTTTGCTCTTGTGTTCAGCTCTTCGCGCCTATGGACCGCTGGCTTCGCTTCGCCTTCACGCGCCGTTCCTTGCGCTGCTGCTGCCTTTGGCCAGAAGGTCTCTCCTACCTTCAAGCACCTGAAGCTTCCGGACCTTCACTCGCCTGAGCCCCGAAGTCGCCAAACCCACATCCACCGAAGACACAAAAATCGTTTATCCGCGATCCGAAGGCCTTAGCCGAAATGGGGTTAGGTACGAAATGAATTTCCCCAACATTAGCCCCTAGCTAGCGAAGGTTTGCTCCCTTGACGAGCCGAACTAGCGAAACAAAAAACGGGTAGAAATTTCTTCGTACCGAAGCCCCTCCCCATTTCGGCTCATCAAGTCGAATGTTTTTTACACGTGTCACGGGTTTGTATTCGTTTGGATCTCCTATTTTTTCTGGATACGGTTGCCTTCGTTGATTTGATCTTTTTTCCTGATTTTTCGGTGTGATTCTCCTATTTTTTCGCGATATGCTTCCCGTAACAGTTGCCCCGCGCGCTCCTATATTCTCACACCACGTATTCCTAGATTGACGCGCCGCCTAGGCTATAAAAGCCACCCCCACCCCACGGTGAAAAAACCCCTAACTGTTACTACTATCTGCCTGCCTGCTCCGTCGCCTCCTTCTCTCGGTAAATGTTTTTTGAATTTTGTTGTACCTCTTCGCTTCATTTTCACGCGTCTCTTTTCTTGCTGCTCACTTAGATTATCTGTCCTCTTCGTTCTGTAGCTTGCACTTTGCTTCGCTTTGCTTGTTCACGCCGCTGTGATGGCCCCCAAAGCTACTGCACCGAAACCCCCGAAGGCCACCACCAAGATTTTTGGCCGGAGTCGCGTGACTTCGAGGCTTCTAGCTGAGTATGAGAAACTCGAGTGCTTCAAGAGCGGCCAAGCTAGGGATCCTGGAAACGAAGTGATTCCGACTCCAAGGGATGATGAGGTTGTTGTTTTCCGTGATCTTTTCGCCCCTGGCCTTCGGTTTCCTCTCGACCCTGCCGTCGTTGCTATTCTTCGCAACTTCGATATGTATGTGCACCACCTTACTCCCAACTCTATTCTTTAGCTCAGTCTGTTCATGTGGGCATGCAAGACCATGGGCGTCAGCCCCACTGTGGCTAACTTTGTTCGTGCTCACACTATCCATCACCAACCCCTCTATATGGAACGCACCGAAGGTGACACATACATTAAGGAGGAAGCCCAGTTTGCTTCGCTGAACTTTAGATATAGGCCTGATGTTGAGCCTCCCGTTGTCTGCTACAAGAATAAATGGGAGGATGATTGGAACACCTTCTGGTTTTACCATAAGGTGGATGATAGCACCACGTCGCTGGTTTGTAAGGAGCTGCAGGATCTGCCGAAGGGTGTTGGCACTGCACTTAATGACTCTGACCAATCTTGGCTGTTTTTGGTCACTTTCCGGGAGATTGCGAAGGTCATGGGTACTCATGATCTCGTCGAAGAGTACTGCTGCTGCAAAGTTTTTCCTGTCAAATCCGGTTGGTCCGTTGCTACCTGGAGCGACTTCACGAGTCCCATCAAGGTTCCTGACTTTGCGAAAAGCTTTGGCCTAAAACTCAAAGGTTGGTATTTTTTCGTCCTAATAATTTTTTTTGTTATACTGCGTTTCCTCGTTGTGCTTTTCCCTTATCTGTGTTCGCACTTTTTCAGATATTGATGTACTTCTGATTCAGGACGCTGCCAATGAAATACTTGGCCCTGCCAGCCTCAAGGAAGATAACGACATTATCAACTGGATTGGTGGTCGTCACGACAATCGCGTCTTCCAGTTTTTTGCTATTGCTGCTGGTGAACGCCAAGTCACCCTTACTCGTCGCGAAGCTGCCGCCAAGTGTGCCGCGAAGAAGAGCTCTGGTACTACTACGGAACCTTCAGCTGCTGCTGCCTCTTCGTGGCCTGGGAAGAGACGTGCCAAGGCTGCGAGCAACCGTCAACCTAAACGCCGCCGCAAGCAAAGATCTGCGTCTCCCGAGACTGTTTCATCCAGTCTAGATGGCAGTGACGGAAATCGGAGTGATGGCAATAAAAGCGATGGGAATGCTGGCGACCCAGCTTTGTCTGGGCAGAGCACTCGGGCATCTGATCCTGGAAACACGGAAGAGCAAGTTGATGTGACTTCGTTGTCCCCGCCTGGAGACGCAGCTGTTGGGACCATCGCCCACCCCTTCGATATTGACATCAGTGACCACGAACCTGAAAGTGATGAAGAGCTGGTTCCCCCTATTAAACCTAGTGGCAAAGCTCCTGTTTCTGCTAAAGGTGCCACTATGGTTTCTGCTCCTGCTGGTCATATTGAGCCCTCTTCTTCATGCAAAATTATTGTCGCCTCTGCTGCTGATGCTGGTGAAAGTGATAGAAGCTCTGATACTGACTCTGATAGCGGTCGTCGAAGCGCTGATGTCTTTGTTAGCGCTGATTCTCCTTCTGTCATTGCGCGTCGTCTTGGGATTCCTCAAGGTTCTCGATTTTTTGGTGACCGCAAGCAGAAAGTTCTTCAATTCTGTAGCGATGACCGTGAGCGCGCCTTGCTTCAAGAAGCTAGCCAGTCTTTCAGCTTTCCTATCATGGAAGAAGATTTGGGTCACGGAGGTGCTGATGAAGTTTTGACCCAAGTACAAGATCTTGCCATGAAAACCTTCGTTGCTTGTAGGGTTGCTCAACGTCGTTGCCGTGACGATATCCGCCAGTTCGACCTTCGCCACCAGACTACTTCCTCTGCTCTTGAGAAGCAAATTACTACGGTCAAGAACCTGCAGAAAGATAAGGAGACCCTTGCCGCTGCCTTGGAAGAAGAGAAAAAGAAAAGTGTTGCTTTGTCTTTGGAGATAACTTCTTTCTGAGAAAAACACGTCGCTTGAAAATGAAGTGTCGAAACTAAAAGAGGCTATTGAAAGCGAGAAGAAGAAAAGCGAAGATGTCAACGGCTTGTATGAAGGGAAGCACAAAGAGCTAGATGATCTGAAGACTACTCATGCTACTCTCGTCAAGGAACATGATGAGTATTGCGACGAAGTTCAAAAACACATCGTTCCTATCTGCAAGAAGGTTCACAATCTTCTTGTGGACTTTGGTATCGCTCCTGGACTTTGCAATAAGGTTCACAATCTTCAATACATCAGCGACATTTTCAAGTGGCTATCTGATGGTATTTCCTCTCTGGCTTCGGCTGGCTAGTCGTTTGGCGAACTGAGTGCTGGGGTTGCTGCTCGTACCATTTGTCACTCTGTGTACTCTCTTCTTAGCACCCTCTCTGACGGGTCGGAGCCGGTTGTTTCTAAATCTGCTCTTCGGCAAATGCGCGATGGTTCCTTCGTATGGCCCCAAGAAACTAACGTCGACAGGATTTCCGCGCTACCGAAGAACAATGCGAAGAACTTTGTTAAAGAGTTTTATCGCAAGTTTGGATTTGGTTACGCAGTGGCTGAGGCCCGCCGTGTTCTGCACAAGGTTTTTGTCTTTACTCTTCGCAAATTTGCTTTTTCTTCCACTTCTGTTCGGTATTGCTGTCCCTTACCTTCGGTTGTACTAATGCTTTTTTCAGGCGAGCCCCAGCCCTGTTGCTTCTGAACAAGTCTTGGGCACCTCCGGCGCTGCGGCAACTCCGTCCTCTTCCACTCCTTTGTCGACTACTGATGCTTCCGGTGTTGGCGGTCAAGCTGCTGCTCCTAATGCTCCTTCCTCGTTGGCTAGTGGAACCCAGGGCGCCGCCTCTGCTAACGCGCAAATTACTTCGACCGTTCCCCACGCGAGCGAAGAGGTGTGAGGAATGAGGCTACGGTTATTAGCGTTAGGCGAGGAGTTGTAGAATACATTTTGCCTGTGTAACTAAGATATTTTGTGAATCTGCGCAGGTGCTGGAGTTGTGCCCTGCGCAGATAGATGAAGATGTCTGCCCGATTGTTATAAACCGTGGCGATTATTTCATGTTTGGTTCCATATGGCGAAAGTTTCACGTGAAATTTCCTCAAGTGTCCTTTGACGATTTTTGGTCTTATAAAATTAAACGATACGATGATCGCAATATTGAGTCTAAAGATTTCTTTGAACAGCATACCCGGAACCGTCTGATTCACGGTTCGACTTCACAATGGCGCCTTCGTGGAAGTGATTCTTCTGTTTCTGTGCAACTTTTGACAAATCCTTCGGCTTGTGGTGAACCTTCCCTTGCGATGCCGAAGGTTGAAATTGTCGATCTCACCGAAGATGACGCGCATGAGTATATTTACAAGCGGTCTCATTAACAAGTTGCTTCGGGTGTGTTGGATGTAACGATATATGCCATTGTGTTTGTAACTTTGCTACTAGTTTTGTGTTTGTTGTGATGTAATGAACTGCCTCTTTTTCCTCAAAGCTTTGGTTTTGGAACTCGGAAGAAAGGGAACTCACACTGCGAAGCGCCTCCCCCTAGTTTCCTTTTCCGTGTTTCAAACCTAATTTTGTCATGGATACCTTCGCACAATTTTGATACATATTTTTCTTATTGTGATGCGCCAATCCTGTTTTTCGTTTCACGTGTTACCTTCGCACAATTTCGTACTGTAGAGCGAGATGATGCTTTTGCGAAATGTTGTGGGGCGATATTTTCGTTTCGCGCTAGTAAGATATTTTTTATCCTCGAGATGACTCGTCAGTCAGGTCTCATGTTTTGCTTCGCGCATACATTGCCGAAGGCTTCTTTCCTTGCTAGATGATTTGCGACTACGCTGTTTAACGAGTCGACTTATCCCTGCGGGTTTTTCCCGAGGGGCTTCGCACATTGGACGCCGAAGGCTTTTTGCTTATTTTTGTGCTCGGCTTCGTTGCGAGCACCCTAAGTGAACCAATTATGTTTTGCATTCTTCTCTGAATCTAAACGTAATTGTTCACTTATGCAGCATTTTTGTTTTTTTGAATCCTGTGCCGAAAGTGACAACTCCTTTCATTTGAGTTGCATCACTTCGGACTTCCTGATGCACACCGATGAAATTTTGGGGAGTCCTTGTTATAATTTCCAAGGAGATATTACACAATAAGACCGCCTCGTTAAAAACCTCGCATCCCTGTCGTGCCGTTGAATACACGACTAGGGATTCTCCCCGCGAGGAAAAGAGTATGGCTTCGGAAAGACAAATGAAAATGTATATTACACAAATGTTAAGCGAAAAGAAACTACGAAAAATAAGCTAAGATACAATGAAAGTTGTTCCCCCTTTGCCGTTACACCTTTCACAACCAGTATTTTTTGTAGCATGTCTTCGTTCCATGAGTAAGGGTCATCCAACCCCTCTAGCGTGGTCAGCCTAAAAGCCCCTGGCCTTGTTTCTGTTGCTATGAATGGACCATCCCATTTTTCTTGCAACTTTCCCACTCCTCTTGTCTTTTTCCTTAAGACCATGTCCCCTGTCTTTATGTTCCTCCTTCGGATCTTCCTATCTTTCCACCTTCTAGTCTCTTCTTGGTATGACTCAATATTTTGCAGTGCTTGTAGCCTCGCTTCTTCGCATGTGTCTAGTGCTGGTGCCATGTCATCATTTTCTAGTGCATCTTCGGTGCGAATGGATCCCAGTTTTATTTCTTTAGTTACCATTGCCTCTTCGCCATACAATAACCTGAAAGGCATGAATTTCGTAGCTCTTGACTCTGTGGTGTTGTGAGACCATATGACCCTTGGTAACTCTTCTGCCCACTTGCCTCTTGGCATGCCAGTGATGTTTCTCTTTATGCCTGTGAATATTATCCCATTGGCCCTTTCCACAGCTCCAATGGACCGCGGGTGATACACCGAAGCAAAACACAACTTTGTGCCTAGGTGGAAACAAAATTTGCGAAAGTCAGTTGAATCAAACTGCTTGCCGTTGTCCACCGTCAACTCATATGGGACTCCAAATCTGCAGACCACATTCGGCCAGAAAAATTTCTGTACTACCCCCGAAGTTATTGTCTGCACCGCCTTCGCCTCAATCCACTTTGAGAAGAACTCTACAGCCACTATTGTGTACTTGTAATTTCCTGGCGCTGTTGGCAGAGGTCCAACAATGTCCATCCCCCATCTTGCAAATGGCCACACCGAAGGTAGGAGCTGGATTTCATATGGCGAGAACTTGGAATAGTTTATGTGCTTCTGGCAGTTGTCGCATTTCCTTACAATCTCTTCGGCGTCCCTTACTGCTGTTGGCCAATAGAATGCCACGCGAAATGCCTTCGCTACCAGCTTTCTTGTTTCTATGTGTGAGGAACACATTCCCGCGTGTATTTCTCTAAGCAACTCTTTTCCCTCTTCGCGCGAAACGCACTTGAGTAATGGTGCGCACACGCCTGCCTTGTACAAATTTTCTCCTCTCAAGACAAATGACCTTGCTCTTGCTGTCATCCTTTTCCTGTCAGCTTCGTTTTCTGGCTCGTAATACCCTTTCAAGTAAGTGACTATTTGCGCCCTCCAATCTTCGCTGGTGATCACGCTAATGAGCTTCGGTTGCACTTCTGCAAGGTGTGTGGTCATTCTTCTCAATGTCTCATAGAATACATCTGGTGGTAGTGGTTGCTTCGTAGCCCCTGCTTTTGCTAGGGCATCTGCCTCCTTGTTCTGCTCCCTTGGTATCTTCCTGACTGTGAACCCAAAAAAGTGCTTCTCCATTGTCCGGATTGATTTTAAGTATGAGGACATTTCGTCCTTCTTTGCTCTGTATGCTTTGCCTATTTGGTTTGTGATAAGTTCTGAATCTGTGTTCAGCACCAACCTTCGTGCCCCTGCTGCCTTTGCCTTTCGGAGCCCCAGTAGCAACCCTTCGTACTTTGCGACGTTATTTGTATATACGTCGAATTCTAGCCTTGCCACATATCTCATTTTTATCCCCGAAGGTAATTTGAGGATTGCGGACGCTGCTGCGCCGTCAATGCAATATGCGCCGTCACAAAATATTTCCCATGATTTTTCCTCGTTTGATGGCTCCGCTGTGTCTTCGTCTGCGTGAGCCCATTCTGCCATGAAATCTGCCAACTCCCTACAACTCCCGAAATCGTGAAACCTTGCCAAGAACACTATGACCTAGGGTTCATTCGAAAGTCAACGAATCGAAGGCCAAATCCGGTGTTTGAGGAGTCAAGATCATCCACAAAGAGGCACAAGGCACTCACCCATGATCCCCTCAAAGAAATTCGGAGAGAAACGCCCTCAAATCGACGGATCGAGTGATGAACGAAAATCCTCCAAAAAATCACCAAAAAGGAGAAACGGGAAAGACACAACCAAGCCTTGAGGAACCACGCGGAATCATCTATACATACCAAAGAGGTTCATACAAGGTCTAGCTTGCCGCCCGATCATCCTTCCCTCTCACAAGATCTCACCATGAAGCTCTCAAGCTAGTCCTACGAAAATCCTAAGGAAAATAGGAAGGAAAATAGGAAAACCAAATGAGCTAGGGTTGCAAGAGATGGCTGCCATCCTCTCACCACTTGAGTTATATGGAGGCAACCGAAAGACGAAAATACCCTTACTAGCTAACTAGGGATACATGCCCCTCAAGGGTGAAATCGGAAATCTTTGTCTTCGCTCCATCGGACGGATGCCCAGCGACCGCAAACTTGCTTAGCCTCGATGCAAGCCTTGCGATCCCGACGCGTGTCCTCCGCTTCGAAGATTCCGGACTGCGTCGTCGCACACCGGTCAGACCGGTGCTCCTCATGGGTCAGACCGGTACCCACCGGTCAGACCGGTCTGGAGCTGCTGCACCTCCGTCTTCGGTTCTTCAGTCTTGGCTTTGGGAATCAACCAAGGAACCCAGTGGTTTTCTGGTGAACCACCGGAAACCCCGCGAACTTGGTGTAGCCTCCGCCAATCACCACTCATGACTCGGCTCCCACGTAGTCCCGGCTCGACCTTGGTTTTGAGGCTCAACCAAGAAACCGTCCATGACTTCATCTTGCCGTTCTTGCCACCATGCGGCCCGCACTTGACCCCGCTGGCCACCGGGTCCCTCGAACCAAGCCTACTTGTCTTCTCCACACCTGGAGGCCTCACCGGCAATGACCTTTCGCGCTTGTTCTTCACCTGCACCAATCAAGCCGCAACCTGCACCTGCAATACTTAGCCAAGAATCAGTCCACACCACGTTGTCAATCACTCATCACACCAGGAAGTGACCATCCACCGGTCCTCGAACCACACCTGGCTCTCAATCTCCCCCTTGATGAGTGCATTGACAACACACACGTTTTGGTAACCAAGAGAAAAGAAAAAGAAAAGAAACGACTAAAAGAAACTCCAACAAGCGATCGAAAGCCAAAGAAAAGGCAAAGAGCAAGATCACTTGAAGAAGACAAGTCTCGGACCCTTTAGGCAAGGGCAACGGCTCGACACATCCGAGACAAAACATGCTCAAGCAAAGAGCACAAACCATCAAACAAAAGCTCGAAAACCACAAAGAGCTCCCCCTGCACACATGCAAGCTCCCCCTGAACCAATGCAACTCCCCCTGGACGAATGCATGCGAACCACTTCACGAAACAGAGCAGCTGCAACAGCTCAGCTCTGACCGGTCAGACCGGTCGACACCACCGGTCAGACCGGTGCTCAACATGTGAACAGGACCAGCACTCTGACCGGTCAGACTGGTGACCTCAACCGGTCAGACCGGTGCACAACAGAGCCCAGAAATGGCTCGAAACCACCTGAAAACATTCTAGATGCATTCAGTAGGCCAAAACATGCTGAAACTTCTCCCCCTTGTTGACAATGCATGAATCAAGCCAAAAATGCAAAAAATGCAACCTAGAGCTTCTCAAATAGACAAAATTCAACATAGGATACTACACATGTCCAAATGAGCAAGTCAGATACTCTATAGCTTCGTAATGACATCAACTTCATGATCACCAAGTTTCACAACCATTGGACGAAGCTAAGATAGAATTGAGTAATTTTGCGAAAATTTACCCTCTCATGAGCAAAGTCCTAAACATGATCAAAACATATCAAAATTGCAAAGCCACACAAACTTCATGCTAGGACAACCATTCTAAGCATAAGACCATCATAAACACCCACAAGCACCTCATGTCATGTCAAAGCATACCGAGCCATGTGCTTACTTCTATGTATGAGACTTCTCATTGGTAAGCAACATGCAACAGTTTAGCACCCAAAGCTATAAAAATCAGCACATATGACATGGGAGCACATTTTCCAAGCAATTTACATTTCATTTTCAGATTTATAATTGGTACATGAAATGTCTTTGCGACAAAAAGGAACTTATGCCCCTCCACAAGATGAAGCATGGGGGCTAAACATTCATGATGGCAAATGAGCCTTTGGTCCCATATGATCAAAATAAGCTATCCAACCACAAATTAAGCATAGCATAGCCACTAAAACATGTCAAGATCATATAAAGGTATTTACTCACAAGAGAGCATACATATGACATTTTTCAAAAGCATAGCCATCAACCATGGATATAAATCAAGATCATCAAGAGCTAAGCCAAACTAACCATAGCTTACCAGACTAGCTCATAAAGACATACATATCATTCCATGGTGAACAATGTATATAGGAGAAGCCTTTCCTAAACAATGCATATGATACAAAAAGCATGCAACCTAAGATACAAAGATGCCTATACATCATGTTACATATGCCATGCCAAATGCAAGAAATGCACAAATGAAAGCTATACATATGCTACAAAGGAGCTCCCACACACAAAGCTCACAAACGACCGGCTCCTCGAGGGGAGGCAAAAAGGGCTCGACACCACCGGCAAAAGAGCAAAGGAGCGCAAAACTCACAAGCTCCCCCTAAACACATGCACTAGGGTCAAAGAGCATACAAAGCTCACCCTTAGTACACATGATAGAGTAAAGAGCACACTAAGCACACAGGCTCCCCCTAAACTCATGCATTAAGGTCAAAGAGCATACAAAGCTCACCTTACACACATGAGATAGGGCAAGAAGCGAAACGAACCAAGTGGCTTGACCAAGGCCACACACTTGAAGGACACAAATTCACTTACCTTTATCATTTCTTCAGAATTCACCCGTCCTTGTCCACCATCCCCGAAAGTGATGTACCTCCATGTCATCACCGGGGTATGAGGCCGGAGAACCACCCCCGATATCAACCAAATGTTCTCCGGGCCTCCCACCTGCAACTCAAAACCAAGAGCGAGAGCGAGCAAATGACTCAACACTGGGGTTAGTACCAAAAGTGTCAAACCAGTGCCGAGCCATCTCCTCAAAAGTAGGGTTAGCAATATCCATCCTACCGCGCCTATCAAAACTGCGATCCATCCTATCAAACCTATCAAACCTGGAACCACCATGGGAAAATCACTCCCGTCTCACTGGAGGAGTACGAGTACCACGAAAGGGAAAGCGTGGTCCGTAGCCCCTCTGAGACTCAAAGCTGCGACCTCTCCCAAACTCGTATTGATCACGAGGTGGAGAACGTCCAGCAAACTCAACAGCACTTGACTCAAAGCGCCTACCATCGGTTCCACGACCAAAAGGGCTGAACCCTCTAGCATCACGGCCCCGGAAACCAAACTGTCCAGCACTCTGCCTAGCACCGGTCTGACCGGTCACTCTGACCGGTCTGGCCGGTGGTCCTCGGCCAGCAAACTTGCCTCTACCTGAAGCTCTCCTATCTCTCCATGTTGGAACTGTATGCACAACACCCTTTCCCTTAGGTAGTGGCATACGAGGCTCAGGCACACCATGAGAAGGGTGGTACCTATCCTTGTTTGCCCACTCCTTAGCCATTCTCACCTCTCTTCTTCTCTTATAGCAAAACTCTCTCTTGTGACCATCCTTTCCACAAAACTCACAATGGAAACGAATTGGTCTTGGCTTAGGATTGGGGTGAGGCTCTTCACAAGGCTTCTCACTAGGTTTCTCACTAGGCTTTTCACTAGCCTTCTCACTTGGTTTTTCTCTCGGCTTAAGCAACTGGTTTGGCTTGGGTACAAACTTGTTTTTGGGTATGGGTTGTGGTGGAACTGGAATATTCCCAAATTTTTCTTCTCTCTCACCACTGCTCTCACCAAACTTATCAAATCTCAAAGCCCAACCATCAAAGCGCTTATAGCTAGCAATCATCATACCAAGCTGAGGTTCCTGACTAGACAACCAACTCAGCACTTCACGCAACTTATTGTTTTCATCCTGCAAATGGTCAACACATTGTGCAAGTTCCAAATTCTTCACAGCATGCAACTCACAAGTAGAACAAGAAGTAGGAATAGGCACTTTCAAATCAGCCTCAAGTGAAACAATGCGAGATCGAAGCTCAGCAATTTTTTCATGCAAACCAGGGCAAGAAGTACATGCACCAAGCAAAGTGGGTCTAGATTGCAGCTCAGCCAACTCAACCCTAAGCACATCTAGTTCCTCACACTTGGAGGCATGCTTTGACCTAAGAGCAGTCAAATCAGCTAGGAAAACAGAGCAATCAGCACAATCAACTTCATCAGAAACCACAGGGCTAGCCTTAAGCGAATCAATTTCAAGCTTGCCATCAAGAACCTGTGTTTCTAGCTCAGCCACTCTAGTCCTAGCATCTTCAAGCAAAGCTCTAAGCTCCTTCCTAACCTTCTTAGCCTCTCTAAGCATGTGATCACGATTATCAAGCAAGTCAACCAACTCCTCATTCTCCTTGCGCAAAGAAGAGAGCTCATCACATACCTCATCCTCAGAGTCAGAGTCTGAATCCGAGGCATTCTTCTGGCTTCTCTTGCTGCCGGAGCTGCGTGCCATGCCGCAAAGACATTCCTTCTTGTTGCAGCCTCTCGAAGTCTTGCTTGCGGTACAGCAAAGGCCGTTCAAGTACTTGCCGAAGTCCTTCTTCTTCTTCCTGTGTTTCCTCTTGCTGTCCTCTTCTTCTTCTTCTTCACTCGAGCTTGATGACACGTCCTCAAAGTCGGAGTCGATGTCGCTCGATCTCTTGATCTTCTCTCGGGTCCGTGTATTCCTCCCATGTTCATGTTCCTTCTTCTTGGATCTTCTTCCTTTGTCCTTGGACTTGTGCTTGTCGTGGTTGTTCACCTTCGGACACTCGGCGAAAAAGTGTCTGGTCTTGCCACACTTGAAGCACGTCCTCGAGTTCCTTCTTGAGTTCACCCGGTTCTCGTGCATCCTCTCGAATCTCCGTGTCAGCAACGCCAGCTCGTCCTCTCCAAGTACATCGAACTCCTCGTCTGGCAAAGACATCAAAGAGGACAAAGAGTACATCCTGGAGGATGGGTTAGCGTTAGTCTTAGCACCTGAGCCACCGACGAGAGCAAGACTATGAGGATCAGTCGGGCTCATAAGACGGGTTGTCATACCACGGTCCAACTCAGCCGACTTGAGCTTCGAGAACAGCTCATTCACGGTCAAGGTGTCATACTTCTCGGACTCAAGGATAGCCTCAAACTTCCCGTCCCATACGGTACGGTCCAACGAGTGCAAGAGCTTCACGGCTCTGTCATGATCATCGTATGGGAGCACGGCCACATTGGCTCTCATGTTGTTCACAACAACCGTAAACCGCTGGAAAAGGGCATCGACGGACTCGCCGGGGAGATGAGTGAAGTTCTCGTACTCTCTCCGGTAAGTCGCGTACATCCGAGCCTGAACCTGAGCATTCCCAGCATGAGCATCCTTCAACTGCTCCCAAATCCTACAAGCTAAGTCCTCTGTCTGAACCCGATCGAATTCGGACTGACACAGAGTACGAAACAAGTAGTCGACCGCCTTGTTGTTGGCTTCGAACATATCCCTCGATCCTGGAGCAAGGAAGTTAATTGGATGAACATAAGCTGTGTTCACCGTAACGTCCCAAAGGATCTGACCCTTTCCGCGGAGGAACGCTGCCATCCGCCTCTGCCACATCTGGTAGTTCTTCCCATCGAAGTGCGGAGGACCCGAACCCCGTTCCTGGTACGCCATCTTTGGATCTTAGACTGGTAAGAGTCAATAAAGACCCGAACCGGCTCTGATACCAATTGAAGGACCGGATTGGCGACCAGAGAGGGGGGGAGTGAATGGGAGCCGATAAAAATTCTTCTCAAGAACTCGGCCTATACCCCAAAATCACTTCCGAAGTATCTCGCACACACTTGCCAAGATCACGTAGTCACAACGGACCTACTGACCCTAGGAACAAGTTAGATCATGCCTAGGAACAAAGCGGAAGCAAGCACAAAAAGAACCGAGAGAAAAAAGCTAGCGCGAGGCAAACTGCAGCAGAAATTGTCGGAACTACCGGCCCCAGGTCGGTACTACCGATATGGGCTTACTGGCACCTAAAAACCAGGTTATCGGTACTTCCGGCACTAGGTCGGTACTTCCGACTATCGGTACAACCGACCTCGGGTCGGTACTACCGATAAAGACTCTCTGGCAGCTGAAAATTAGGTTATCGGTACTACCTGGACAGGGTCGGTAGTACCGCCCCCCTTAAAAATCAGCCCGCGAAACAGCCCCAAACTTTCGATCGATGGATCTCCCAAACCACTTGGAGTCTTGAGACGAAATTTTGGGGAGATGATGAACACCCCAAGGAGAGGATATGCCCCAAAAATTTCAGTCTCAAACTCCCTACAACTCCCGAAATCGCGAAACCTTGCCAAGAACACTATGACCTAGGGTTCATCCGAAAGTCAACGAATCGAAGGCCAAATCCGGTGTTTGAGGAGTCAAGATCATCCACAAAGAGGCACAAGGCACTCACCCATGATCCCCTCAAAGAAATCCGGAGAGAAACGCCCTCAAATCGACGGATCGAGTGATGAACGAAAATCCTCCAAAAAATCACCAAAAAGGAGAAACGGGAAAGACACAACCAAGCCTTGAGGAACCACGCCGAATCATCTATACATACCAAAGAGGTTCATACAAGGTCTAGCTTGCCGCCCGATCATCCTTCCCTCTCACAAGATCTCACCATGAAGCTCTCAAGCTAGTCCTACGAAAATCCTAAGGAAAATAGGAAGGAAAATAGGAAAACCAAATGAGCTAGGGTTGCAAGAGATGGCTGCCATCCTCTCACCACTTGGGTTATATGGAGGCAACTGAAAGACGAAAATACCCTTACTAGCTAACTAGGGATACATGCCCCTCAAGGGTGAAATCGGAAATCTTTGTCTTCGCTCCATCGGACGGATGCCCAGCGACCGCAAACTTGCTTAGCCTCGACGCAAGCCTTGCGATCCCGACGTGTGTCCTCCGCTTCGAAGATTCCGGACTGCGTCGTCGCACACCGGTCAGACCGGTGCTCCTCACCGGTCAGATCGGTCTGGAGCTGCTGCACATCCGTCTTCGGTTCTTCAGTCTTGGCTTTGTGGATCAACCAAGGAACCCAGTGGTTTTCTGGTGAACCACCAGAAACCCCGCGAACTTGGTGTAGCCTTCGCCAATCACCACTCATGACTCGGCTCCCACGTAGTCCCGGCTCGACCTTGGTTTTGAGGCTCAACCAAGAAACCGTCCATGACTTCATCTTGCTGTTCTTGCCACCATTTGGCCCGCACTTGACCCCGCTGGCCACCGGGTCCCTCGAACCAAGCCTACTTGTCTTCTTCACACCTGGAGGCCTCACCGGCAATGACCTTTCGTGCTTGTTCTTCACCTGCACCAATCAAGCCGCAACCTGCACCTGCAATACTTAGCCAAGAATCAGTCCACACCACGTTGTCAATCACTCATCACACCAGGAAGCGACCATCCACCGGTCCTCGAACCACACCTGGCTCTCAGATTTCTGCCTTCCTGCTTCTCTTCAACCAAAGCTGCACTTACTGCGTGGTTTGATGCAGCCACGTATAGCAACAACTTCGCTTCGGGCCCTGGGCTTGCCATTACTGTCAACTGTTCCAAATATGCTTTAAGTTCCTCGAAGGCCAACTGCTCATTTTCTCCCCATGTGATGTTTTTCTGCCCCGCCAGTTGCTTAAAGAACGGCAGACTTCGCTCTGCTGATTTGGAAATGAAATGACTGAGCGCTGCGAGTCTTCCAGTGAGTTTCTAGACATCTTTTTTGGTTCTCGGTGGCCTCATGTTTCTTATTGCTTCTATCTTTTCCGGGTTTGCTTGTATTCCTGACTTTGACACCATGCAGCCCAACAACTTCCCCCTAGACACGCCGAAGATACACTTCTCTGGGTTCAGCATGAGACCGTACCGTCTCATGTTTTGGAAAGTTTCCGCCAAGTCTTCGATGTGATTCTCTTTATGTTTGCTGTGCACAACAACATCATCGACGTATGCAGATACGTTCTTCTTCAACTACGAGCCAAGAACTATCTGAACCATTATGTTGAAAGTTGGACCTGCGTTGCGCAGACCTTCGGGCATTCTTACGAAACAGTAAACCCCAAATGGTGTTATGAAACTTGTCTTGTCTTCATCTTGCCTTTGCATCCACACTTGGTGATATCCTGAAAAACAATCCAGAAGTGACATTCTTTCAGATCCGGCCGCTGCGTCGACCAGCACATGAATTCTTGGGAGCGGGTAATCATCCTTCAGGCAAGCCTTGTTGAGAGATGTGAAATCTATGCACATTCTCTTATCTCCATTTTTCTTCGGGACCATGACGATGTTAGATAGCCAAGTAGTGAAATTCACTTCGCGTATGACCCCCGCATCAAGCAACTTCTGTACTTCGAGGCGTGCTGCTTTCTCTTTTTCTGGTGATATCACTCTTAACTTTTGCCTTCTTGGTGGTACCTTTGGATCTAAGTTTAGGTTGTGCTCAATCACATCACGCGATATACCCTTGAGATCTTTTCTGCTCCATGCGAAGACATCCTGATTGTCTCTTAAGCAATTGAGCAATTCTTCCTCTTCTTCTTCGCTGAGGTCCTTGGCAATTATGACTGTTTTATCGTCTATACTGTCATTTAGCTTTACTCTCTTTGTGTGCTGCATGGGTTTGATTCTAGTTTCTTCCTCTTTCCTTTTCTGCTTGAGGATCTATGATTCTTGCATGTCACCTTTGATTTCTTGCTTGGCTTCATCTAATCTCACTAAGTGCACCGGCTTACGATATGTGCCTGTGTTGTACTCCCTGTCCCATGCGTCCTCCTGATCACCATAAATTGACAGCACTCCATTGTTCATTGCGATTTTCATGCATAGAAAAGGTATGTGAATTACTGCTGCAAATTTGTTTATCACTCCTCTCCCGAAGATGGCCTTGTAGGAATAAGGGATATCCACCACGTCAAAATTGACCATTTCTGTTCTCATTAGTGCCCCTTCACCCAATGTAACATTCATTTCAATTGTTCCCAAAGCTTCGACTTTCTTGTTACCGAAGCCATATAATGGTTTTGTGGATGTTTGCAATTGATCGTCCCTGAATTCCATTTTCTTGAACAAATCATAAGTGAGGACATCTGCGGAACTGCCGTTGTCTACTAGAATTCCTCCAACATCATTTCCCAGAATGTACTTCGTGTTCTTCCCCAATATTGCTCTAATGACTAGTGGATCTTTGTGGGGGTACCTTTTCAGCTTCAAGTCAGCCTCTGTGAAAGTTATTGGGATGTGCGACCACCTTGTGCGAAATATTTTTCCCGAAGACAGGTGACTGACTTCTCTTCGATCATCCTTCCTTTGCCTCTTCGATGGGAACTCAGGGAAACAGTATCCCCCTGTTATCGCATTCATAACATTCACCCTCTGATACCTATCATCTGAGTCGCTATTTATGACATTGACTCTTTGGTATCTATCATCTTGTTCTGCCCTTCGGGCATTTTGCTGCTGTGATTGCGATGGGTTTTCCTTCGGTTGATATGGTGCACTTGGCACTAGCACTTGCGCTTGTGGGTAGTTTGGGTGGAATTGTGGTGGGTATGGTAGAGGTTGGAAATATTGTGGTGGGCACGGTGGTGGCTGGTACATAGATTGCCAGTTTAACGCTGAGATATTTGCCACCGAAGGTGCTGCGGATGAAGCTCTGTTGAGAAAACCCACTTGGTTCTGCGCAGCTCTTTTCTTTTCTTCTTCTTCTTCCTTTCGCTTGATCGCCACCCTGCATTCGTATGTCCAATGACCCTTGTTCCTGCCATGTATGGAACAAACTGTCAACGGAGGTGGCGTTGAATATTTCGCGGATCCTTGCGGATTGGACTGCGAAGGTGCTTGGTTATTTGCTGTCCCTTTGGATGAAACATTGTTCACACCCCCCCTGTTGTACGTTGGGCTGCTCGTTCCGTTTCTGTTGTTCGTGTTTGGCCTCCTGTTCCATTCTTCCTTAGCCTTCGCTGCGTTTTTCCTGGCATGATAATCTTCTATTCTTCTTTGCTTTCCCCGATCGCACAAGCAGTATGATTGTAAGACTTCAAACAATCTTTTTTCCGAAGCTGGCCTTCGCCAGTCCAAGTATTCCCCACAGGGTCCCACCTTGAGCCCGCCTATAATGGCGTCAATTACACTTGACTCTTCGACATGTGGCGCTTTTGCTCTGGCCTTTGTGAATCTCTTTATGTATTCTTGCAACGGTTCTTTTTCCCCTTGCTTTATCTGATGAAGGTCGTTTGTCGTGAGTTCTTGGGGTTGAAACCCTTGAAAGTTGCTTTCAATTTTCTCCCGAAGCTGATTCCATGAACCTACGCTTCCCTTGGGCAGCGACGCATACCATTGCTGAGCAGAGCCTTTTATCTATACTATAAAGAATGAGTTCTTTTGAAAATAGTCTCCCACCAGAAAATCTACCCTTACCCCTCATAGGAGGTCCCATCGGTCAGAAAAAGTCCCACCAAATCCCGCCAAAAACCTTCCAAAAACCGCAGATCCCACCAAAAACATTCCAAAATCCACATACACGACGACGACGACGACGATTTTGAGGGGGGGAGCCATCGCTTCACAAAATTGGTGTCGCGGTCAAACTTTTTTCACCGCGAGGCACTATACCCACCCAGCGTACCCACCATGCACTTTCCAAAACCCTTCAGCCCTCCTCCCGCCGTACCCACCATACACCATTTGAATTATTTCCAAACTCCATCAATCAAAGGAAAGAGGAAAGAAAAAAAAAGGTAATCACTATCCTCCGTAGGCAAACCTCATATATTTAGTGCTCTTGGTCCCACACAATCGATCCCCATCTTGCTTTCCTTTGCTAATTCTTTAATTCCTTTCTTTCTCTCCGTGAGGTTTGCATGATGTGATAAGATTGACCACGCATAATTGCTATGATTTTTGGCATGGCGTGATTGTTGCCTTAATTAATTTCTCACAAGATTTTGCTTGCGTGATTAGTATTTACAGCTGTGGTAGAAGCGGGAGCGTAGGTCCTCGAGGAGGTGCTGTGCAACCTCGTCTTCGTCGATCGGGGTCACGCGGCCGCCGCTTGCTTGGAAAGAGAGGAGGAGGAAGGCAGCACCTGTGACTCCGTCAAGGCGCCGTGACTGTGATACGGCTCCGCTCCCCCGACGACGACGAGACGTCTCGACCCTCCCCTCCCCTCCCCTCCCGAGGTAAGCAACCACGCCCCCTCGCCGCCGTCGGCCTACCTGCCTCCCCGGCCTTCGCCGCACCACGAATCGCACGTCACCGCGCCGCGGGGAACCGATGGCGCCCACGCCTCGCATCTTCTCTCCGCGGGCGGTATGACACGCACACCGCCGCCCGTTGGCACGCCACCGCACGCGCACGTCCCTGCGCACGCGGACGCCGAGCGTCGAGCCGCCGCCGCTTGCCAGCCTGCGCGCGCGGCCACCGTGATCGCTTATGCCTGAACGGCCGAACCGCATGTGGAGGAGTGCAGGCCGCCGTTCTTGCCATTCATGTGGACGTAGAAGGCGCGGATAAGGGCGGTGCCACCGCGGCCGTTGCGGGCAAGGAGAGCGTTGCTGACGGCGCAGTGGAAGAGCGGCGGCGCGCCGGGGTCGTCGGGCACGTGGCCGCAGTCGCGACTGTCGTCGTCGCGGTAGTCGTCGTCGCGGTCCTTCGAGGGGTCCTCCGGCTCCTCCAGGGACACGGTGTGGACGGCGGCGAAGACGCCGCTGCTCGCTATTCCATGGGCTCAGGGATGCCGAGACCCTGCCCCGAACGTCGAGCGTCGAAGCCGCCGATGCACAACAAGGATTTCCTTATTTTTTCCTTGAACTCGTCAGCAACCATGCATGTGAAGTAATTTTTATTTTTGTTTTGATGAAACAAGTAGTAATTCTTATTGATTTGGGCCATTGGAGAGAGGGGCCATGCATCATGTGTCGGCTACAGATCAATCTTAACCGCATGGCCAGCTGGGCACACATGGCCGGCCATCTTGTGGTTAAACTTGCCCGTGACCTTGCGCCGCCGCTGACAAGCTGGGTATCAATTTACATGCAACAATTTGTTTAGAATTTTGTTTTGTTATATATAAAATCCAAATAGAATTGATAGAATCTGTACGTGATAACCTTGCTGACAAGCTGAGTATAAATTTGCATGCAAAGATTTTTTTATTCGAAATGGACAATCATATATACCTCTTGTAGTCTTAACTCATTTCATGATTTGTTTAGAGGTCATAGGTTACCAACTACCATGGTTGTATGTGATTTGGTCCATGTATATATATCTGTCAGCACTAAGTTCCATGTACTTTGCACCACGTTAATCACACATCAATTTGGATGCCCGTGAATTTATTTATTTTCTTTCCATCTTTGTGCAATGCATTCATGCATGCTCCCATCAATCATGTTGCCAGCTTTATCCTATCCATTAATCACGTTACTCCCGTCAATCACAATGCATGCATGCACTGTGTTTCTTTTTTTTCCTTGAGATGACGACCACAACGGTGTAAACATCCATCTCGCTCTCTGCTAGCAGCAGGCGGGAACCCGCCGTCTCCAACACTGCAAGACGCAACGACCACCGATTTGTTTGCCCATGGCCGATCGTCCAGGAGCTGGTCGAAGTGGACGTAGGAGACGAAACTCAGGTTGGTTTGTCATTGTTATACTTATACCTGATTCCTTCTTCCAATCTCCAATCAGGGTTTAATTCTTCTCATCCTTTGCAGCTCCAGCCACCCGAAGTGGAAATCGTGCGCTGCTCGGAGATGCTACAAATATTCCTGATGTTGCATGTCCTGCTGAAATCCCAATCCCAAAAAGACCTTGCGACCCTCCTGTAGATATTTCAGATGTTTCTGAATTGGGACGATCTGCCGGCAGCTCAAAGAGACATCGATCTACTGGCTGTGATATAGTGGGTTAGTTCCATTAACCTTTTATCCTTTTATTATGGACTCGTACCTGCGGTTTTTCACGATGGTGGTATGTGCAGGATCGACCGTTGACAAGAATCAATTGAGAAGGGATAAATATGCAGCAAACAAGGAGCAAATAAATGCAAAGAGGAGAGAAAATTACCAACGTAAGAGAGCTGCAAGAGTTGCGGATGTGGTGGTTACAGATACTAGACCTCATGATGACAATGGTATGTCTATTTTTTCTCAGCTAATGTGTGTCTAATTAATTGTTTCGACGTTGTCGCCTATCAATTTCCTTAGTTAATTCAGATAAGGTACATGTCGTTGTTGCGCCAACACCAACCCCAGTATCAAACCTGGGAGCTCGTAGACCCAGTGGTATGTTGCTCTCGAGTATGTGTGATACTTTATTTTTGTTCATGTGTGTGTTTAAGTAACTGTTTTGTCGTTGTCGTCTATGAATTACCCCAGTTTATTCTAATGAGGTACTTGTCGCTGGTACCCCAACACCAATCCCACAATCAAATCTGGTACCTCGTAGACCCAGTGGTATGTTGCTCTCGACTATGTGTGATACTTTAATTTTGTGTTATAATATAAATATAAATTGATTAAAACCTCTAACTTCAAATGAGAAGATCATCAGTTCATGTGTTTTTAATTAATTGTTTTGACATTGTCGCCGATCAATTTTCTCAGTTATTTCAAATGAGGTACCTGTCACTGCTGCGCCAACATCAACCCCACAATCAAATCTGGTACCTCGTAGACCCAGTGGTATGTTGCTCTCGACTATGTGTGATACTTTAATTTTGTGGTATACATATAAATATATAAATTGATATATAATTTGTTAAAATCTCTAACTTTCATTGAGAAGAGCGTCAGTTGGAGAAATCCAGGCAGAAGGATAGGAACAAGTACTTGAGAATGTCAGCAGAAAAAAAATCTTTGAAGAATGCACGAAAGTACTTGAGGATGTCTGCAGAAAAAAAATCTTTGAAGAACGCATGGAAACGTGATAAAAGAAGATATAATGACCATGGTTTGAGCATTATCCTAACCTTGTCTTGTTACCTATCGATTTATGCAATTGTTGATGTAAAATTTCACATACACTCGCAGATGTTGGTGCGTTTGGAACAATGCAGTTTGTGGTAACTAATCTGTTTGATTCGTTTTCTGTTAATGCGAGTAAGGATTCACCCTGTCAAGGTTTGATATACTTACTGTACTCATTTGTTATATAGTGCAGTTCTATATAAATTTGGGTTTGTATAAATATGTTTATATTGGTTTATTTCATCAGGCACTAGCAATGACCCAACCGAAAGAGTACTGCCACGGGGATCGAGTATTTGGGAGCCAGACGATCTTGATATTGCATTGGAAGGTTTGGCCTCATATTTTTTTTACTAAGCTTCTCACGTAATACATGTTTTATACCTTAGATTATACAGTTTTTATTGTCATTTTCTTGGCAGAGGAGGATTTAGATTGTCACCACCCAGATGAAGGTTTGCCTGATGACTTCGAAGATGACGATCCGAGGGTGTTCCATCAGAGAGGTAATTGTGTTATTTATAGTAAAGTTCCTATATTTTTTTAAACAATCTTTGTATCGAGCTATTTTCAAAACGGGTTGCGTCTGTTCAGTTGTTCATTGCAGAACACGTCGAGATCCTGATGTGGTTATTCTAGATCAAGATCCATACATCTGGGTGTACAAGTACTTACAAAAAAAACATCACCTGCTTCGCAAAGTCCCTAATTGTGAGTATTGTGGAGCTTTGAAATTCCCTAGCAAAAAAGACGGTTTCTGTTGTAGGAAAGGCAAGGTTAATATTTATATGCATGAGCTGCCAATTGAGATGCGTCGTTTGTTTGAGAGTCAAACGGACAGTGATGCCAAATATTTTAGAAAGAACATACGTTACTTCAACTCACATTTTCCGTTCACGTCGTTTGGTGCCACCGTTGACCAACAACTAGCCACAACGAAAGGTATGTATATACTTCCATGCAAACTTTAATTTGTTTCACATCAGCAAGCTTGAAATGAAATTGTATGTTGACCATCATTTTTATGTATAAAAACAGGCACTGGGATTTACACATTCAAGGTACATGGTCAGATATATTATAGAATTGACCAATTAAAGCCTGGTGGTAAGGGACCACGGCACGTGCAGCTGTATTTTTATGACACTGATGAGAACATGGTGCATCGAAGAAATAGGTCTCCTCATCTTGATCAAAACTTGCTCAGAGAAATACTGCGTATATTGAGCACAATAGCTATGAACCCTTATTTGCATACATTGAGGATCGTAGGGCAATCAACAAACATCGAAGAGTACAAAATTGAGTTAAATACGAGCATCTCAGTTGATCAGAGGAGGTTTAATGCACCTGCGATGGATCAGGTGGCTGCGATATGGCAAGATGGTTCGGATGAGCAGCAGAAATTTAAGCAGAGTATAATGGTTTATGCAAACTCAGGGCACGCCACCTTCATTCGAGCTTATCATGGTTGCTACGACCCATTAGCTTACCCGCTCTTCTACCCTGGGGGGGAGACAGGTTGGGAAGATAAAAAGGTGTTGTTGGAAGAGAATCCCATTGTGTGATTCCTGAGGGTAAAGCGACAATACACCAAGAAAAAGAAAAATGGTAAATTATCATAATTTATTTAATTATTGAGTATAGATTATTGTTTATTATTTCAGATTGTAACTCAGATTAGTATTGTTTTGTTTTTATAATTTACAGATGTTCCTGCTGGACAATCAAATGCGATGAAAAATGGAAATGGTATGATAGGGAGGCAAAAAAATATAGTGTCGACCCAGCCCGTGTCAATTGAAGATTCTGGTAATAACTTGCTTCATCTTTTTGATTTATTTTGCTCATCCATTTCTTAATTGTGCCTTGCTTGTCATGTAGAAACCAACCGAGCAGACGGTGATGACGATGGTGATGCTGATCATGACAACGGGTGTGATGACAACGACCAGGATGGTGGTAAGTATAGATTCGTCAATTTTATTTTAATTGTATTTATTTGTCACTGCCATATGGACGTCACTAGCTATTACTTTAAGGTCTATTTTACATTTGACTATCCATTTGAACATACATTAACCTGAGAGATAACACCTCTTTAAAATGCAAGTATAACATAGTGCTCATAAGTTTGAAATCACACAAAGAGGTATTTGATAACCGGATACAATGCTTTATGCAATTTTCACTTGAGATGGCATATATACTTATCTGCATAGTGTGTATAAGATGATACAGTTTGTGCACATATATTCATTTTTAAGCCCTTAAAATATTTCAAAAGCAACATATAGGTACACCAACTTTATTAGAATTGTATTTATATTTATTCATTTAGATTTTGCAAATTCATTTCACCGGAAATAAACAACCAGGGTCGAGGCATCACGTCAGCGCTCGGGAGTATTATTGTTTCCTAATGCAGATACGGAGTGGTGTGTTCAACACATTTTTCCACGGAGGGCGTCTCTTCCAACAATGGATTGTTGATATGTACATAAAAATTGAATCAATGCGGTTTGATTGGTATTCCAACCCTAATCATCAAAAAAATTATTCGAGCAGATCTCTACCAGGTTAGTTTGAAATATTTAATATATTAGCTACCAAAATATGTCCATTTTTAGCCTAATGTATGTATGTATGTATGTATGTTAATTCACAGGGTTTCGTAGATTGCTTGGCTCGTGGTGATTCTGATGCAAAAAGGGTTGGTAAACGTATTGTGCTGTCAAAAGATTTTCCAGGTTCTGACAGAGATGTTCATTCACGTTTTATGGATGCAATGGCTTTGGTAGCACGATATGGGCGTCCTGATTTTTTCGTAACCATGACATGCAATCCTTATTGGCCGGAAATTACAGAACAATTGCTACCTGGTCAGACCCCACAAGACAGACCAGATGTTGTGGCTAGAGTCTATCATGCTAAGCTACGCGATCTTCATGAGTTCATGATCATAAAGGGTCATTTCGGTAAAGTTGCAGCTTGGGCACATGTCACAGAGTTTCAGAAAAGGGGACTACCACACGAGCACTTCTTGTTAATCATGGAAAAAATTCTAAGCTGAATGGACCTGATGATTTCGACAAGTACATCTCAGCTGAGTTACCGAAATATCCTGAACTTCATAGATTGGTATGCACTCACATGATGCACGGTCCTTGTGGAACGCTTAATCCAAAGTGTCCGTGTATGATCGATGGTGGGTGTCGTTTCAAATTTCCACGCCCGTTTTCTGACCAGACGTTGCAAGGGAAAGATGCATACCCAGTATATAGAAGACGAGAGGATGGTCAACAGATATTCTTGAGAAACCATTGGTTAGACAATAGATGGGTGGTTCCGTACAATTCTACACTTTTGATGCGTTACAACTGTCATATCAATGTTGAGGCTTGTTGCAGCATCAAGTCTATCAAATATATATACAAATACATTTTTAAAGGACATGACAGCGCTTCATTCTCTGTTGAGGCGAGTACGGCGGATGGACCTATTGAGATCAACGAGGTGAAGCAGTACAGAAAAGCTAGATGTATTACTGCAATAGAGGCAATCTATCGGCTATATCGCTTTCCATTGTACAACATGCATCCACCTATCCTTCAAATGCAAGTACACCTACCTGGAATGCATATGGTACCATTCAACGATACAGACAACCTTGAAGAAGTGGCTGAGCGTGCTCACTCTCAGCGCTCTATGCTAACTGAGTACTTCAAGATGAATATACAAGATCCCAAAGCGCGTCAATATCTGTACAGAGAATTTCTGGAACATTACAGATGGATCAAATCTGGTAAATATTGGAAACCGAGGAAACAACATTTCCAGATTGGAAAGTTAGTATATGCTAATCCAGCTGAAGGGTGCAGGTACTACCTTCGCATTCTTCTAAATCATGTGAGAGGTGCAACGTCATACGAGTCGCTTAGAACTATTAGAGGTGTTGTGTGCCCAACCTTTAGAGATGCTTGTGAGAAGCTCGGTCTTATTACCAGCGATGGATCTCTTGATGAGGCAATGACTGAAGCATCCTACTTTCAAATGCCTTGTGCGTTAAGGTGCATGTTTGCTATCATTGCTGTTTTTTGTGAGTGTGCTAACATACGTAAACTCTGGGACAATCACTTTGAATCAATGGCTGAAGACTACCGCCACAATGTTGGAGATGATGAATCTGTAATACAGCTGGTGCTCAGGGACGTAACAGAAATTGTTCAATCCATGGGGAAGGATATAAAGGCTTTCGGGCTGCCTCATCTTGACGAATCAGGTACCCCTTTCACAGTGTATATAGAGCAAACATGTTAAGTTTTTTACTGTGATATAAATTTATGGTACAAAATCAATAATAATCTTGGATACAAATACGTACTACCGAGCATATATATGTTCAATCTTATATATTAGTTGTAATTTTAAGAAAGATTGGTCGATTAAATCAGATGTCATCATCTTGCTTTTTGTATTTACTGAGATTATGTATGATGAATTAAATTATATTGCATTCAATTTTAATATTATTTAAGATGACACTATTTACACATGATTTTTTTATGTCGTCTACTATATATACTAATTTTTCATGGTTCTGCTTTTTAGGCCACTATGTTGAAATTTTGTTCTAGGTTTCATACATAACTTATTCAAATTAAATTATATTATGTCCAGTTCAGGAATTATGTATGATGAATTTTTTTCACTCTATTTACAGATGCATCGAGAGATTACTATAGAGAGCTAACCGAGGAGAGGAATGTTGTTTTCAACAAGGATGATTTGAATATCATAGGATCATTGAATGCTCAACAACGTTATGGTTTTGATGCAATTATGGAGAATGTCATCAATAAGAGAGGCTGAGTTTTTTTCGTTGCCGGACCTAGAGGTACTGGCAAAACTTTTTTGTATAGGGCGTTACTTGCCAAGGTCCGATCTATGGCGCTCATTGCTGTCGCAACGGCAACATCTGGTATTGCGGCTTCTATCATGCCGGGCGGGCGTACTGCCCACTCAAGGTTCAAGATCCCTATTAAACTTGGTGATAATACCGTCTGCAACTTTTCGAAACAAAGTGGTACAGCAGCTCTTTTGCAGACAACATCGTTACTCATTTGGGATGAAGTGGCCATGACCAAAAGACAAGCTGTTGAAACCCTTGATAGATCTTTGCAAGATATAATGGATTGTAGTGACCCTTTTGGTGGAAAGGTTGTTGTGTTTGGAGGTGACTTTAGACAAGTCCTTCCTGTCGTGCCACGTGGTACTCGAGCACAGATTATGGATGCAACCCTGCAGAGATCGTATCTATGGGATAAAATGCATAAGATCCGGTTGTCGCAGAACATGAGAGCACAGAGTGACCCATGGTACTCTAATTTCCTTCTGAGGATCGGTAATGGAAGAGAAAAAAGTGACGCTAATGATTATGTGCAGCTCCCCAATGACATTATGGTTGAGTACAACTCTGACGAGTCTATCAATGTTCTGATAAAGCATGTGTTTCCAGATCTGAAAGGTAATTACACGTCATCAGAGTATATGCGAGAGCGTGCAATCCTGTCAACTAGAAATGAGCACGTGGATGCTATGAATGCTAAGATGATTGAACAATTTCCGAGAGAGGAAAAGGTGTACTTCAGCCATGACACGGTCGATGATGACACTAGCAATACCTATCCACTTGATTTTCTGAATTCTATCACTCCTAATGGCTTGCCTCCTCATGAGCTCAGAATCAAGAAAAACTACCCAGTCATCCTACTTCACAATCTTGACCCGCACAATGGTCTTTGCAATGGCACCCATTTGGTTGTTAGGGGTTTTGGTAATAATTCAATTGATGCTGAGATTGTTAACGGCCAACATGCTGGTAAGCAGGTTTTTCTTCCAAGGATACCTCTATCCCCTTCTGAAGATGTGACGCTACCATTCAAGTTGAAAAGGAAGTAGTTCCCGATCAGGTTAAGTTTCGCGATGACTATCAACAAGGCACAAGGACAGACCATTCCAAATGTTGGAATATACCTTCCTGAACCAGTCTTCTCCCATGGTCAGCTATACGTAGCCTTGTCTAGAGGAGTTGCGCGTAAAACTACATGGGTTTTGGCAAAACCTAATGTCCTAGCTGATCCTTCCGATAAAAAAACTAAAAACATTGTATTTAGGGAAGTCTTGGAAGCATAGAAATATATGGAGTTTGGCCAATTAAGTTGACACGGCAAAGATTTAATTGTTTCTCAAGGTTAGTACTTTTTTCATACACTGTATATTATTTATAGCTTTTCTATAGAAATTTGTCTATAGTACTGGGTAGATCTAAATTATACTGATTAATAATGTTTTCATTTAATCTATTGTATTGCTATGTCGGTGGTGTTAAAAGTTATTGGTGGGTTTGCAAATATTCTTGACACCATGATTCGCGAGGCTATTGGTGGAGGATACATGGATGCAATTCATCTACTACACCTACAATCTGGAGATCAAACAAATTTTGAAACCAGGTCTAAGTTTTGATTTTACTATCTCGCTACTTTGTTATTCATTAATTAATTTATCTATATTGTATCAAATAAAAGAAGTGTGTTTTCAAGCATTGACAATATGGCAACCACAGTTTATATGTTTTAATTATTGTAGTTTTCTAGACACGTGCGTGTCGCACGTGCATTTTACTAGTAGTGCCATAATCATTGCCTTTGCCTTTGCTCTGTCATCATCCCCTCCCGAAGAGATTGCGACACTGTACCGAAGAATGAACTGCCGCGGGTCTGACTCACCGTCATATTCTGGCAGCGAAGATGGAGTTTGAATTTTGGTGGCCAATCTGCTTGCTCTAGTTCAAACGTGAGTGGTGTCGATGGTTTATCTTTGGAAGATTGCGGACACTTGTGCTTGTAGCGTGGTCTGCGTTCCACGAACGCCTCTTCGTCGGAGTCGAATGCCCATGATTCCTCGGACTCATATGAAGACTCCTCCACAACAACTGGCCTGCTTCGCTTCTTCCCTTGATTCGGTGATGTTTTTTGTTGCTGCTCTAGCCGTGACTCAGATCGTGCAGATTGCTCCTGCAATGAGTTTAGTTGTGCCTGTAAAATTGCCATCTGTTCTTGAAGCTGAGTTGTCTTCTGCCTGACTGCTTGCTGTTCTTTCTCCTTGCGAAGTTGCTCCTAAGAGAGATCTCTTTTTCTGGATGTCTTTCAGCATCTGTTGATAGTTTAGTTGATCTTGGGATGGATCCCCTGTCTGTGGTCCCTTGGCCTTGAGAAACGCCGCTTCTGCTTGAGCCCTTGTCCGGATGTTGGACGAGCTTGGCATCTGACTCAATCTTGCTGCTATCGTTGCTTCTACCCTCCTCAGTGAAATGATGTCCTCGTCCAAGATCCCTGCATCTAGGAGGTCCACTTCGAAGTAGCCGTCTGCGATGTCTTCGAGTGCTCCATCTTAACCGACTGGTGCGTGACTTAGCACCATGTCTCTGTCTGTGTTTGCGTTCGCCCCTTCGTTGGCTGGGCCTTCGGACTCTGCTCCCGACAGATCATCGGTAGCTCTTTGTGGATTGGTATTGGCGTTTCTTAGTGCCCTCTTCGGTGCCATTGAGCTGTGGTGGGACGAAACACGGTGGGTGCCAGAAATGTTGGGGAGAAACCCGTCCCCGAAGAGGGGCCAACAAATGCAGCAAAAACACTCAAACGAACACTCGGATGAAAACCTTAAAGCGTCTTCGAGCAAGCTAAAGTAGCTTTTCCTCGGACTCCACTCTCCCCTTTTTCATTCGTCTCGGGTCCTTTAAATAGGCCCGTAACTTTTACACTTTACACATTTGCCCTTGCTTTTTACATCGTGCGAATGATCTCCAGGGGCATTACATTACTTTCACTCCGACCCTGCTAGCTTCTGCGTTACAACTCATCACTTTACAGCGTGGCTCTGTCCACGTGAGCTTCAGTCTCCCTACACCCCTTCGGTGAGACAACGCCGCCCCGAAGACCCGTCTTGCCCCGCTCCGCACTTGCGCGCCGTCTTACCCCGCTCCGCACTTGCGCGCCGCTCTTCGCGTCGTGGAGCTGCTCGCTTCGCTTCGCTCTTGTGTTCAGCTATTCGCGCCTATGGACCACTGGCTTCGCTTCGCCTTCGCGCGCCATTCCTTGCGCTGCTGCTGCCTTTGGCCCGAAGGTCTCTCCTACCTTCAAGCACCTGAAGCTTCCGGACCTTCGCTCGCCTGAGCCCCGAAGTCGCCAAACCTGCACATCCACCGAAGACACAAAAATCGTTTATCCGCGATCCGAAGGCCTTAGCCGAAATGGGACCTGGGGTTAGGTACGAAATGAATTTCCCCAACATGTGGAATCTTCCCTTGTGAGTAATATGAATCCCATACCAAATTCACCTAGGGAGTGTCTTTCTTGTTGTAGAATTTGTCTAGGTGCTTCAAAGGAAGAGCATCATTTTGGGATCTAAGGTCAATAATTCCTAAACCACCTTTGTTCTTGGGCCTTGTAGTTTTGGGCCAAGCTACCATATATTTACCTTTTGCATTGACATCAGAACCTCTCCACAAACAATGTTTCCTAGCTCTATCAATGAATTCTAGAACTTCCACTGGAATCTTTAGGCTACACATTGCATAAGTTGGAAGTGAAGATAGCACTGAGTTCACTAACTGTAGTTTGCCAGCTTGGGTGAGGAAACTTGATGTTGAAGTGAGTCTTCTTTTAGTTCTATCCATCAGTGGCGTGTAGTCATCGATTCTGGGCTTGGTTGTACCAAGTGGGAGACCAAGGTAGGTGAAGGGGAGTGATCCAAGTTGGCAATCAAAGGTGTTTGCAAGGTTTGTAGCTTGCTCCTGTGTCAAATTGAGGGGTATCATTTCTGAATTGGCATAGTTGACTTTTAGGCCAGTAGAGTCAAAGAAGTATTGGAGAAGTCCCTTTAGGCAGAAAAGTTCTTTGTGAAGCTTTCATGATCAATATGGTGTCATCTGCATATTGTATGATGGGAAAATTGTTGTTAGGATTAGCATTTATAGGTAGTGAAAAAAATCCCTTGATTGCAAGCTTTGTTGGTGATGTGTTGGAGCAGGTCTGCTGCTATGACAAAGAGGAGTGGGGAGAGGGGGTCGCCTTGTCTGACACCCCTTTTGCACTGGAAGTTCTTCCGAGGCATCCCATTAAGCTACATAGAGGTAGATCTACTGTCCAAGATTTTTTGTACCGAACCAGTCCAGGCTGTTAAAACCAATTGCTTCCATCATTTTTAGAATTGTAGCATGCTTAATGGTATCAAAAGATTTTTCAAAATCCAATTTCAAAATGACCAGCTCCTTTTTGATTGCTGACATTGGTGAATGTATTCAAATGTCCAAGCTAAGCAGTCCTGTATTGTCCTTGTTTTTATAAATCCATATTGGTTCTTGTGGATAAGTGGGATGATTATAGCATGGCCTGTTTGCCATCAACTTTGTGAGCAATTTGAGCACCAAATTGAGTAGTGAGATTGGTCTGTAATCATTTGGAGTTGTTGGGTTTGAGCTCTTTGGAATCAAAGTGACAAAGGAGTTGTTTATTGCTTGGGGGCTTATGTTTCCAGAGAAAAAGTCAATGCACAGTTGGTAGATATCCTCTTTGATTATATGCCAACACCTCTTGAAGAATAATCCATTAAATCCATCTGGCCTAGGGGCTTTATCAATTGGCATCTGTCTCACCACATTATCAATTTCCTGTTTAGTGAATGGTGTTCAAATAAGTTCTAGGCCCTCATGGGAAGTAATCATTTCTTCCAGGTCGTATTGCATTTGAGGATGAGAAACCAAGTTGATATGTGCCTTGGTTTGTATATGATGAGCGATTGACTGGATGTTTTGAGGCTTTGTGTTGAGTGTGTTTCGTCGGGTTGTGTGTCTTTTATTCATATCTTTATGTGGTGTGTTGTCAATGCACTCGTGAGGAGTAGTTGACAACGTTGTGTGGACTGACTCTTGGCCTAGTATTGCAGGTGTTGGTTGCGGCTTGGTTTGCGTTGGTGCAGGTGAAAAACAGGCGCGAAAGGTCTTAGCCTTGCGGGGCCTCCGAGGAGTGGAGAGACAAGTAGGCTTGGTTTGAGGGACTCGGTGGCCGACGGGATCAAGTGCGGGCCGCATGGTGCAAGAAGAGCAAGACGAAGTCGTGGACATGGAGCCGGTGCATCAGTGGCGGCCAAGTCAAGGAACGAGGCAAGACCGAGTAGACCGTCCGGGCGCCGGAGGTGAAAGGCTTGACGGGCTCGACGCTTGGCGTGGTGAGGCCGGGCTGTGTACGCGGGGTTTGGTGGTTTGGCCACAAAACCATCGGAGGATGGTTTCTTGGTTTGGGCCTCAAAACCAAGTCCGAAGGCCCAACGCGACAGAGACAGATATCTGGGAGCGTCGGGAAGCTTCGAGGTGGGCGACACGCGGCATGATCGAGGTGCTTGCGTCGGGAGGACGCGAAGGCCCGATGGATGCGCGGTCGTCCGATGGTGAACTTCATGTGTTGACCAAAATGCCCCTGTGAGGGCTTGTATTGTATCTCCTAGTATAGGGGCACTCCGGTCTTTTCCGGAGGGCATATATATAGGAGGAGGGGGCTGAATTTTCAGCCAACTCTTTGGCTTAGTTGGTTGGAGTGCTCTTTTATTTTGGGGTGCTCTTGGGAGAGAAGGTGAGAGGAGAGTGTGTGGCTCTTTGTTTGGAGCTTTTTGCCATCCAAGATTTGCAATTCTTGGAGTGGCTTGTAACCGATTGGACAAGAGATTCATAGAGATTACTTCTTCTTAATCTTGTGCCAAATCCTTTAATCCGTGCGTTTTTCTTTTTTTTTTTTGAAGCCTCTCAACTGGATATAGCTGTAGTATCTGTTCATACATGTACATACGTCACACACACAAACACACCTACAACTACACACAGATATTAAGATCGCATCCCTCCTGAGATCACCGGAATCAACTGATTCCGTAGGCGACAGGCGCGTCGCGTTCCCATTGTGGCTTCATGCGTGAGAGGCAAACGCTTGGAATCAATCCAAGCCGAGACTGTTTTCAGACTCACGGACCCAACGCCGGTGTTGAAGCACACAACGGCAAAGAAGAGAGCATCCCAGAGTACCTTATTCCACAGAAGCGACGTCGTCTCCCTCCACCGAGCGTCGCTGGGAACTGACCTCCAGAACGCAGCCTCAATGAAGTTGCCATGGCTGCACTGGAACAAAGACCTGGGGTTGACGCCGCCGGAGCTGTCAGAGGTGCAGATGACGAAGGAGACCCCGTCGAAACCGAGCAGAGGGCCATCACCGATACATCCACGCCAACACCAACCGGAGACGAAAACAACACAGATATACAAACCTCACCGACGGACCATCTGCAGGAAGCGTCAGGAGCAAAAGAAGCCGCCATGGATCCAACTGCGCCGCCGACGCAGACGCCCGCAAACAAACAGATGCGTCAGCCGCTGTAGACCACCGGCAAACCCTAGCCTACTAGCCTAAATAACCTAAAACTAGCAGCTACACCTACGCCGGACGCCGATCCATCCGATTCCCCACCGTTCCGCTAGCGGAGAAGCCGCCGGGGGCGGGGAATCGGCCGGATCGACGCCGGAAAGCCGTCGCTCTTTTTTCCTCTCTCTCGAGAGCTGTAGCGAAGAAGGGGAAAGAAGGGACGAGAAGTTATATCTGGCTGTGCATTTTCCTTTTTATGCATTTTCAGAGTTATTTTTGAGGGATTTTGTGTTCGTCGATTTGGAGGTGATTCCGGGGCGTTTTCTTTGAGGGGATCACACATGGGTACCTAGTGACCGTTTCTTTGGTGATCTCTCCCTCTGAAACCCCTCGAATCGCTCTCGATTTGACGAATTTCGGATGAACCCGAGTTCATAGTGTTCTCCCCTTTGATTCTTGATTCTACTCGTTTTTGTGAGTTTAGGGACTTGATCTTCTCAGATCTGTTAGTCCACGGGGTACATCTTCTATCCCTAAAATCTCACTTCAATCCATGGAGTTTTTAGCGCAGGTTTTTGAATCGAAGTTTGGTCGGGGTTTCTTGTGTTCGTCGGTTCCTCTAGGAATTCGCAAAATGGAGAAAATTGTTGCAATCATTATAGGAAAGTATAGGGACTTAGGCTAGTCGCACCGCGCAGCTGTAAAAGGACCGAAACGGGAAAGAAGCAGGTGAATGCCCCGCACCGCAGACCTGCAACCACGCCTCTACAGTTCCGTTCGCTACAGGAAAGCTGGACAGACATCGCTCCTCCGCGGCACCTGTATCCTCTCCACATCTGAAACCGCTCCTCTCGCGCCAACCCTACGAAGAAGGGGAAGACGAGCGATTGTTGACGCCGGGGAGGCCAGCGGAGGATGCCGAGGCAGAGGAGCCCGCCGCTGGGAGGAGGAGGCCGGTCCCGGCGAGAGGGAGCCGCGGCAGTCGCCGGGAGGTGGCCGCGCCCGCCGGTGCGGAGGTTCCTCCTCGCCGCGTCGCCATGGATCCGCGCCCATTTGCCGTCGGGGAGGAGAGCCGCGGGGACGACGAGCAGGGGGAGGAGGATGCGGTCGCCGACGCCAGATCTTGGAGGAGACCGCCGGAGCTGGATCTTGGGGCGCGGCGCAGCCTCGCGAGCAGCAGCGCGGCACCCACAGGCAGCAGAGGCGCGGCTCCGCGAAGTGCGCCGGCGCGGCCAGGGCGGAAATGGCGAGGTCTGGCACGGCTTCGCGGGCAGGGTGACGACAACGAGATCCGGCGCGGCTGCCGGTGGGAGGGAGGGAGCCGCTACCGCCGGCGGGAGGGAGGAGCCGCGGGCGCCACCGGGAGGCAGCCGTGACCGCCGTTGCGGAGGAGGCCGAGGCAGAGCTCTCTCCCGCCGCGGCACCACAGGAGCTCCGCGTCACCATGGAGCCGTGCTCGTCTGCCGCCGGGGAGGGGAGCGCCGGGGACGACTAAAGGTCGGGCCCCCGCGCCGGAGGAGCGAGGGAGGGGAGCCGCTGGCGTCGGCAGGGATGGAGGCCGCAGGGAGCTCCACGGGAAGGTGAGGAGAAAGAAAGACGCCACAGGGGCAGTTGGCTTTGTGGCCTTTGGCGTTTCGGATAGGGTTGGGACGGTCGTGGGGGAAGAGCAGATCGGATCGGTAAAATCGTCCGACAGGTGGGCCATGCCCTCTATACAGGTGATTTTGGAGGCTGCGCGGTGCGACTAGCCTTAGTTTATGCGCAGGAACAGGGGTCAGGGACGAGAGGCACGTGCTGCGTATGCAGCTGCAGGGAGGCAGGCCGGCAACAGCACCGGTGCAGGCTACTCCTACCTCCGCATCTCCTCCGTCCAGCAGCTGGGCGCGGACACCAGTAGCCGGTTCAGTTCGTGGCTGACAGCAGGCAGGTGGCCTGCGACCTGCACAGACCTGTGCATCTGCAGTCAAGAAACAAGCAGCGGCTAGCAGCTGGCCTAGGGATGGCAACAGGGACATCCCCGTTAGGGATTGGCTTCCCATCCCCATCCCCGCGGGGAGAAAAATTCCCCGCCCCCGCCCCCGCCAACGCTCACGGGGGAGCTTTGCTTCCCATCCCCGCCTCCGCGCGGGGATTAACCCCCGCGGGGATCCCCGTTCCCGTGCAGCATCACACATTCAGATAAGATCTTTGCAAAGAGCTAAGAGACATTTGACAAGCCAACACGGTTTACAAGTGAATTAGAAAGTACTCCATAGCAGACAGCAACCTGGACACCTGGTTATTCATCTTTGCCTTTGGAGCAACATCAACTAACAGGCAAAATTGATACTCCGAGCACTGTCAATGTGATTAAAAAATCGATTCCAAAACCTTGCATGTGGCGGACGTCGACTGAGAGAGAAGAAAACGAAACCAAGCAAACAGTTGGAGTTTGAGGAGACTAAATCGAGCGCTGGCGTGAGATCCAGGAGAACGACACTGACGCGAACAGACTGAGCAACGGAGGGCAGATCCTGGCCTGTGGCAGCGCCGTCAGTTAGTGGCGCAGCCTGGTGCGAGCATGAGCGTGAGGACCCTGTTTCTTCCTGATCAGCCCGCAGCAGCTACGGTAGCAGCTCGAGTGCCTATGGCGGCAGGAGTCCGGTACAGGAAGTGAGGGTAGTGGTGGTGTCTAGGGTTGGCCAGCTGCTTATATTCTTGAGGAGTGCGACATGGGCCTGAGGTTCATGGGGAAGTAGCAAATGCTGGGTCGATTGTGCTATTCGGCTGATGGGCTGAGAGAAGCTGGGTGATGCTTAATGCTGGGAAGCGGGGATCGGGGAAACAGGGATGGCGGGCAGCGAACCATCCCCGCCCCCGCGAAACCCGACGGGGATTAATTTTGCCCCATTTCTTTCCCCGTGGGGATAAAACTGCTACCATCCCCATCCCTTAACAGGGGAATTCCCCGCGGGGAATCGGGGATCGGGTCCCCGTTACCATCCCTAAGCTGGCCTAGGCGGAGAGGAAGGCGAGCAGATGGCCGACGCAGCACGGCAACACCGAGGGCAGCAGATCATTAGTGCAAGGACCAGGGAGCACGCATCTCGAGTTGACCAGCAACTTCTCTAGGCTTGTGGACTGCAGCACAGTGCAAGGAGTCAACAGCAGCTACTCCCTCCGTCCCAAAATAAATGCAATTCTAGAGTTCAAAATTTGTCCCACAAAGAATGCAACTTTGACTTACTTACCACAAAAAACAAGACTCTCTAGAAACTTCTAATACAAAAGACAAGCTAGTGTCTAGATCTTTCTTACAAAAGACAAGCTAGTGTCTAGATCTTTCTTACAAAAGACAAGGGGTAATTTGGTAATTTTACATGTAGCATTGGTTTGCGTGCCCGATCCTAGAATTGCATTTATTTTGGGACGGAGGGAGTACTTCCGATTGGTAAGTGCAGGTATGAATGAACCAGTCTTCAATGATTAAGCAATCATAACTTGCTGATTAATTTAATTAAACTTTGATTGTTTAGCTAGTTGTTACTTCCTGATAGATAGCTTTGTCTGTTCTTGTGTGAATGGTAATTGGCCGATGCTCCTGATGTACATGCTGTCTCACATGGTTAATTAATGTTTTGTCTCTTGCTTTTACCTTGGCTATGCTGAAGCGTGATTGTCTTATTAATTAGTTGATATCTGTCACATGCTTTTGGTAATCATAGTTAGTGCTTGATTTATTTAGTATGTGCATGGTTAAGCAAGTGTTTAGTAGTGGCTTTGCTTGATCACTTGTGCAAGCTTCTCGGTGCCTTGCTTTGTGTTGGTTTCCGCTACGCTTTGAGTGTGTCGAATTGTTCCTAGGGTGAGCTTGTCACTAGTTGACTCGTGTCATCTTGGTAATTAGACACGAGGTGCATTTTGGAGTGGCATTTGGGATATAGGCCGAGTTCTTCCAAGAAGAGAATTTTTATCAGCTCCCATTCACTCCCCCCCTCTCTGGTCGCCAATCCGGTCCTTCAATTGGTATCAGAGCCGATTGTGGGTCTTTGTGACTCTAACCAGTCTAAGATCCATAGGGCGACAAAAGAGAATGGGTGCTTTGCTTGCGGATTTGGTTTGCACGCTTTGAGCTTGTTTTTGGCTAATCCTAACCGGTGCGTTGAGTATGGCACCAAGCTCTTCTCCTTGTGGTTCTTTGAGCAGGAGGAGTATGGAGGCTGAGGAAGAAGCAGGTGTGGAGGAAATGATGTCCCTCGTCGAGGACTATCAAGATGGTGATCTCAAGAAGGGAGAGCTCTACCACAAGCTAAGGGACATGAACCAAGGTACGCTTGCCAAAGGCATCTTAATCCTATGCGACAGGTTGGATGATTGTGAATGTGATTATGGGGATTTGCATAGGAGAAACATAGATTTGTGTGATGCCTTGTGTAGGAAGAATGAGAAGATGAAATGCTCCCTTGCTAGGTTGAAATGTGGTATGGCTCATTGGAAGTCTAGTGCTTTGAATTCCTGCACTTCTTGTAAAACCATGCATGCTAAGAATGACGATTTGAACACTTCTCTTACTAGCTTGAAATATGAAATTAAGTTGTTGAAATTCAATGCTTCTTTGCCATGCAAATCTTGTGATGCTTTGCTTTCTCAAATTGAGGTGCTAGAAGGAGATATGTTTGAATTTGCTAGTGAATGTGGTAACTTGAATGATGATCTTGCTAAGGCTAGAAATGAGATTGCCTTGTTGAAGTCGGATGCCTCTATGCCATGTGTTTCTTGTGAGTCTTTGCATGCTGAAATTAATCAACTAAAATTGACTCACACCACATGTGTCGATGGACTTGAGCATGCTAGGGCTAAAATTTGTGATATGAAATCCATGCCTTGTAGCAAGTGCTCTTTGTTGTGTATAGATGATACTTGCCATACTTCTTGTGATGATGATGATGCTTTGGTTGATGTAAATGATGATACTTGTTCATGTGGTCTCATTTTCACTTCATGCATTGATTTGGAAAGTGAAGTTTTGGCTTTAAAGAAAATGCGCGGTGATATGAGCGCCAAGTTGGTTGTGCATGATGAGATGAGTGCCAACCTTGAGAAAGAGAATGAACTCTTGCGTACCATATATGCTAGATGCATTGAGGCGAAAATTGAGAATTTGAGAAATATGACATGTGGTACTTGTGAGAGCCTCAAATTTGAAAATGAGGCTTTGCGCACAAGGTGCAAGAGTCTTTGTGCAAAGGGTTTGGATTCTCGCATTTCTTGTCACTCCGATGTTGATGCTTTTACATTTGCTTCTCCTCAACCGGAGTTGACTTCCTCTCTTGAGCGTGAGTCTTTGGATGGTGGCACATGTGGTGGTGCTTTGGATAGCTCTCCCATAGCTATTCCTAAGCTTGGTGGATCTTTCGGTATTGCCCAAGGTAATTTGAATGGCAAGGGTGCCTCCCACATATTTGGAACTCATACTCCCAAGCCGAGGTTCCAATGCACCTTTTGCAAGAAGGATGGGCATACCGTTGAGTTTTGCTTTCGCCGTGTCAAGCACGAGCGACGTGTGTGTGCCAAAGCTTTTAAGAAGCCACGTAGCCTTTCTCATGGCACGTGTGATTCTAATGTGGGCACCAAGGTGAGTGTTGGGGTTGATGCTTCTTGCTCTAAGTCCCAAGGGACTTCTCACTTACAAGAGAATGGTGATTCGTTCACTCGGACCGTGCCTCCCGATAGGCCTTTGTACCATTGCTCTCATTGTGGGAAGGATGGGCATCAAGAGAGCTTTTGCTACCGCCGGGCAAGGAGAATACGGCGAGGAGGTGCTTCTAGGCCTTTGGTTGTTCATAGCCCATCTCATGGCATGAACACTTATGAGCCTAAGAAGGCACGATTTGTGGACGGGTTTTAGACACTCTTTCTAGTGAGTTAGGCCATGCTCGTGGACATGCTTCTAGTGTTTCTTGTGTTGGTCCGCGACATGCTTCCCATGGTGCTTGTGTTGGTTCTTCTCCTACGACGCCGAAGGATCTTTGCCTTTTTGCTTGTGGTAGCACTCGGCTTTCTTCGCGAGTGGCTCCTTTGAGGTATGGTTCTAAGGGTGTTCGAAAGCCTTTTCATTCGAACCGGCATTTGCATCATGCTAACCCACATGATAAGTTGAGTGCATCGCTTACCCGTGTGACCAAGTACTGGATTCCCAAGTATGTGCTTGCTAACCCTTTGAGATCCAAGGCTCGGTCTTTTTCATCTCCTTGTGTGTAGGTATGGAGACGCGGTTGGAGAACATGGGTTGGATGGTTCTTAATCTTTGCCCGTGAGGTGAACAAGACAAGATGATTCTCCACACCGCTTTGGATGGCTCTTGAAAGCCTTTGTACACATGTATAGTGAGTTTCCTTTTCCCCTTGTGCTCACTTGTATATACTTGTGTGTAAACCATGGTAGGCTAGCCACCTTGTTTATGATAGCTTTATGATCTTGTATACCTATCTTGCTATCTTCTGTATGATATTGTGGTGGATGATATTTATGAACATCATGTCATGCTTTATGGTTGATTGCTCGGATATGTCATGTTGTTCATCCATATCATTTTTGTCTAGCTCGATGGTACCTTTCTTGTTAGCATGTTTGTCCCCCATGTATATCTTGTCATGCTAGCTTTGTAATATATGTTGGTGGATGATCCATATGAACTTGTATCATGCCTTTGTTTAGTTCTTGTATCATGTTTGACATGTTGTTCTTTGGTATCATTTGGGTTTAGTATCCTTGTATAGGATTGTACCTTGTTGACATGCTTGCTAGCCCATGCTTATTCATTTATGTGGAATCATGTTACAATGCTTTATTTATCTTGTTTGGTATTATCAATGCATTGTGTAGCATGTTTTGAGATTGCTTTGGGTTTTGGGCTTGTCATGTCTTCGGGTTGAGTTTTGTTCCTTCTTTGGTTTTCCCCTTTTTAGGTTGGTTTTAGAGCTTCTCTTTTTGCTCTTTCTTTTCTTAGCTTTTGCTTTGCTAGTTGTCTTTGGTTGAGGGGGAGCTTGGCTTCTTTCGATGGGGATTTTGGTTCCAAGGAGTGTTGTGGCTTTTGGTAGCCATTTGTGATCTTTCAATTGGTATCCTTTCTATGGTACTCAATTGGGATCTTTGGCGGTCTTGCAATTGGTATCTTTTCTATGGTACCCAATTGGGACCTTTGGTGGCTCTTCTCTCGCTTGGAGCGGTTCTTAGTTGGTGTGTCCCCTTGTGAGCCTTCTTGGTGTTAAGTCAAGTTCCGTGTCTCCCCATGCATTTTGCATTGCATATGTATCATATATCATGATGTATAGACTTCGGTAGGTTTGACATTCGTGTCTTGCATTATGTCATATATCATGTTGCATTTGATGTACATATCTGCATTTGTTGCGTTTGTATCATATGCATGTTAGGTTGAGCTTCTCCTATATGCCATGAATACTGTGATATGCTTTTTGTGAGCTTTTGAGCATGTTAGATATGATTCGGTGATGGATAGCTATGCTCTTGATAGTTTTGCTATACGTGCATGTTGAGATGGCTATTTTTGGAAAATGCTAGGATAGGCTCTCTCTTGTAAGTTTAAGGCCTTGCATGATCTTGGTGTGCTTTGGTGGTCTATATCATGCTTAATTTGTGCTTGGATATCATGTGCTTTTCACTTGGGGTCAAAGACCCATTTGTCATTATGAATGTTTAGCCCATGTGATACCTTGTGGGGGAGCATAAGCTTCTTTTTGCCGCAAAGGCACTTCATGTACCATTTTGTGCTTAAATTGAAAAATGAAATTGGTATGAAATGCTTATGCTTGAAGTTATGCTCTCACTTGTTCCATGTCATAAAATGCTTTAAAATTACAATAATTTGGGTGCTAAACCGTTGCATGTTGTCTACCATGAGAAGTCTCATTTTAAGAAGTAGACACATGGCTCCATGGCTTTAACATAACATGAGATGCTTATGGGTGTTTGTAATGATCTTGTGATGAGGATATGTGACCTAGCATGAAGTTTGTGTGATCTAGATTCACTTAGGCATGTTTTGCTCATGCTTAGGTCTTTGCTCATGAGAGGGAATTTTTTCACAAAAATGCTTAATTTGATCATGCCTTTGTCATATGCCTATATAGCTTTACTATCTTGATGGCTATGCTTTTATGGAACTATGAACTATCTTGCTTGCTCATTATCTCACTTGTAGCATTTTATAGTGTTCTTTGTATATTTGAGAAGCTAGTAGTTGAATCTTTTGCAAAAAATTCCTTGATCCATGCATTGTCAATAAGGATGAAAAGTTGCATTGGGGGAGAAAATGTTTCAGTTTTCATGCATTTGTTGCATCCAGAGAGATACTCAGTTGGATACTCAGTTCAGGGGGAGAACTAGAGTTTGCATGCACATGTTCAGAGGAAGTATGAATTTGTGTAGGGGGAGCTTTGGTAAGTTTCCTTTGTTTGCCTAAATTGTGCTTTGGTGTTTTACTCTTTGCTCTATCACATACATTTAGGGTGAGCTTTGTATGCTCTTTGTCCCTAGTGCATGTGCTTAGGGGGAGCTTGTGAGCTTGGTGTGCTCTTTGCTCTATCACATGTGTTTAGAGTGAGCTTCGTATGCTCTTTGGCCCTAGTTCATGTGTTTAGGGGGAGCTTGTGAGTTTTGTGCTCTTTTGCCGGTGGTGTTGAGCCCTTTTGCCTCTTCTTGAGGAGCCGGTGTTTGATTTGAGTTTTTGATCGTCACATGATTGGTGTTGAGCCCTTTGTGCCTCTTCTTGAGGGATCGTGTGCTTTCGTTTGTCCATGATTGGTGTTGAGCCCTTTGTGCCTCTTCTTGAGGGATCATGTGTTCTTGTCTCGGTTGTGTCGAGCCGTTGCCCATGTCTTTGGGGACCGAGATTGTTAGTGATGGTGGCCTTTGTGGTTTCACTCATGCCAAGTGACTTTGTTCTTTGCCCTTGTGTGGCTTTCGTTCACTTGGATGAGATTTTCGGCCTTTGTCCTCTCAAACCGTTTCTTTGTGCTCGCATGTTGTCAACCCACTCCTCAAGGGGGAGAAATTTGGAAAATCAAGTTGATATGAACCTTGATTTGATGGTGATGAGCGGTTGACAAGTGCTTTGTTAAGAGCTGAAATTGGTTTGATGACTTTTGGGATTGCTTGTAGCTCTTGTGGGTTACTTGCCTCTTTGGTGGTGTTTAGCCTTTGTGCTTCCTTTGGTTCTGAGAGTTTTTGGTTGAAGCTCTTCTCATTTCAAGTTACCTTGTGTTTGTTTTTTGTTGACTTTTGGGCACTTGAATGAGTTTTCCTTTTGCTTTCAAACCATCTTTTGTCAATGCACTCATCAAGGGGGAGATTGAGAAACCAAGTTGATATGTGGCTTGGTTTGTATATGATGAGCGATTGACCGGATGTTTTGAGACTTTGTGTTGAGTGTGTTTCGTCGGGTTGTGTTGTCAGTTGTGTGTCTTTTATTCATATCTTTATGTGGTGTGTTGTCAATGCACTCGTGAGGAGTGGTTGACAACATTGTGTGGACTGACTCTTGGCCTAGTATTGCAGGTGTTGGTTGCGGCTTGGTTTGCGTTGGTGCAGGTGAAGAACAGGCGCGAAAGATCTTAGCCTTGCGGGGCCTCCGAGGAGTGGAGAGACAAGTAGGCTTGGTTCGAGGGACCCGGTGGCCGACGGGATCAAGTGCGGGCCGCATGGTGCAAGAAGAGCAAGACGAAGGTTTGGACAAGGAGCCGGTGCATCGGTGGCGGCCAAGTCAAGGAACGAGGCAAGACCGAGTAGACCGTCCGGACGCCGGAGGTGAAAGGCTTGACGGGCTCGACGCTTGGCGTGGTGAGGCCGGGCCGTGTACGCGGGGTTTGGTGGTTTGGCCACAAAACCATCGGATGATGGTTTCTTGGTTTGTGTCTCAAAACCAAGTTCGAAGGCCCAACGCGACGGAGACAGAGATCCGGGAGCGTCGGGAAGCTTCGAGGCGGGCGACACGCAGCATGATCGAGGTGCTTGCGTCGGGAGGACGTGAAAGCCCGATGGATGCGCGGCCGTCCGATGGTGAACTTCATGTGTTGACCAAAATACCCCTGTGAGAGCTTGTATTGTATCTCCTAGTATAGGGGCACTCCGGTCTTTTCCGGAGGGCATATATAGGAGGAGGGGGCTGAATTTTCAGCCAACTCTTTGGCTTAGTTGGTTGGAGTGCTTTTTCATTTTGGGGTGCTCTTGGGAGAGAAGGTGAGAGGAGAGTGTGTGGCTCTTTGTTTGGAGCTTTTTACCATCCAAGATTTGCAATTCTTAGAGTGACTTGTAACCGAATGGTCAAGAGATTCACAGTGATTACTTCTTCTTAATCTTGTGCCAAATCCTTTAATCCGTATGTTTTTCTTTTTATGCATTTTCAGAGCTATTTTTGAGGGATTTTGTGTTCGTCGATTTGGAGGTGATTCCGGGGCGTTTTCTTTGAGGGGATCACACATGGGTACCTAGTGACCGTTTCTTTGGTGATCTCTCCCTCTAAAACCCCTCGAATCGCTCTTGATTTGACGAATTTCGGATGAACCCGAGTTCATAGTGTTCTCCCCTTTAATTCTCGATTCTACTCGTTTTTGTGAGTTTAGGGACTTGATCTTCTCAGATCTGTTAGTCCACGGGGTACATCTTCTATCCCTAAAATCTCACTTCAATCCGTGGAGTTTTTAGCGCAGGTTTTTGAATCGAAGTTTGGTCGGGGTTTCTTGTGTTCGTCGGTTCCTCTGTTTATGCGCAGGAACAGGGGTCAGGGACGAGAGGCACGTGCTGCGCACGCAGCTGCAGGGAGGCAGGCCGGCAACAGCACCGGTGCAGGCTACTCCTACCTCTGCATCTCCTCCGTCCAGCAGCTGGGCGCGGACACCAGTAGCCGGTTCAGTTCGTGGCTGACAGCAGGCAGGTGGCCTGCGACCTGCACAGACCTGTGCATCTGCAGTCAAAGCGACTAGCAGCAGCTCGAGTGCCTAGAGCGGCGGGAGTCCGGTACAGGAAGTGAGGGTAGTGGTGGTGTCTAGGGTTGGCCAGCTGCTTATATTCTTGAGGAGTGCGACGTGGGCCTGAGGTTCATGGGGAAGTAGCAAATGCTGGGTCGATTGTGCTATTCGGCTGATGGGCTGAGAGAAGCAGGGTGATGCTTAATGCTGGGAAGCGGGGATCGGGGAAACGGGGATGGGGGGCAGCGAACCATCTCCGGCCCCGCGAAACCTGACGGGGATTAATTTTGCCTCATTTCTTTCCCCGTGGGGATAAAACTGCTACCATCCACATCTCCTAACAGAGGATTTCCCCGCGAGGAATCAGGGATCGGGTCCTTGTTACCATACCTAAGCTGACCTAGGCGGAGAGGAAGGCGAGCAGACGGCCGGCGCAGCACGGCAACACCGAGGGCAGCAGATCATCAGTGCAAGGACCAGGGAGCACGCATCTCGAGTTGACCAGCAGCTTCTCCAGGCTTGTGGACTGCAGCACAGTGCAAGGAGTCAACAGCAGCTACTTCCGATTGGTAAGAGCAGGTACAATAACAACACATCGATTGTCGTAAAGCCAAGACACGTACTCTCTCCGTCTCAAAATATTTACGTTTTCAGGTTTGGGCACGACAACCAAGATATGTGAGAAATTACCAAAATGTCCCTACTGATATCAGCTGACTGCCGTGTGAACAGAGCACGTTGCCCACCGAACCGAGGGTGTGGAAGTCTCCAGAGTCTCTTTTTTTACCAACAGAAAGCGTTGTACTCGTCCACTGAGGTCACGTTTAGATGGCTAAAAACTAGCAGAAGTAACTGTTCCAACTCCTGTAGCACTCCTGTAGCACGTTTCGTTTGTTTGTGGTAAATATTATCCTACCATAGGGTAATTAGGCTCAAAAGATTCATCGCGTGATGTACAACAGAACTGTGTGATTAGTAATTTTTTTACCTACATTTACTACTCCGAACATATGTCTTTTGGTGTATTTAATGTGATGTGATGGAGAGAGAGTTGAAAAAGTAGCAAATTTTTGGTAAAAAATTTGCCATCTAAACGAGACCTCAAAGAGAAAAATAAAATACTAGACCCTGCACTGCTCTGCTGCAGACGCTGTTCAGGCCTATGTGATCATCTATTGCGGGACAAAATTTAAACTTCAGGTCCAGTTTAGTTCCCCAAAAGTCCCAAAATTTTTCGCATCGCAGATCGTGTCACCTCTCACAGAACACGCTTCCTAATGCAAAATTTTTATCACTTTTCTCAAAATTTCACGAAACTAAACGGTGCCTCAAACGTGCAAACAAAATGGGACGGAGGGAGTAAGCAGAATCCAACGTGGAGGGAAGAGAAATGGAGAGAGAAAGGCAGCTTGTCGCTGCGCCCGTCGACCGGCTGAACGCAGGAACCGAGGCTCTCTCTCCCATCCGAGCACAGAATCAAGCGAGAGAAGGACCATGGATGAATAAAAAAATCAGACGGTAGCGACTACTCTTATTGTATATCTGGTCTATTAATCTTAGCTGGAAGTGGCAAGACTTGGCTACAAGCCAAGCTTATTAAACCTGCAAGTGCAGGTATGAATGAACCGGTCTTCAATGATTAAGCAATCATAACTTGCTGATTAATTTAATTAAACTTTGATTGTTTAGCTAGCTGTTACTTCCTGATAGATAGCTTTGTCTGTTCTTGTGTGAATGGTAATTGGCCGATGCTCCTGATGTACATGTTGTCTCACATGGTTAATTGATGTTTTGTCTCTTGCTTTTACCTTGGCTATGCTGAAGCGTGATTGTCTTATTAATTAGTTGATATCTGTCACATGCTTTTGGTAATCATAGTTAGTGCTTGATTTATTTAGTATGTGCATGGTTAAGCAAGTGTTTAGTAGTGGTTTTGCTTGATCACTTGTGCAAGCTTCTCGGTGCCTTGCTTTGTGTTGGTTTCCGCTACGCTTTAAGTGTGTCGAATTGTTCCTAAGGTGAGCTTGTCACTAGTTGACTCGTGTCATCTTGGCAATTAGACACGAGGTGCATTTTGGAGTGGCATTTGGGATATAGGCCGAGTTCTTCCAAGAAGAGAATTTTTATCGGCTCCCATTCACTCCCCCCCTCTGGTTGCCAATCCGGTCCTTCAGAGGATCAGCTGTTTGTCCCATTCTTGTTTTGAAACTTTCTAGCAGTAGTGCAGCTTTTTGAAAGTGGTCATAAACCAATCTTCCATCTTGATCTTCCAGACTAGTTATGGTATTTTGCCTAAATCTTTCAGTGGCCGCAGCATGAAATTTTTTTGTATTTTCATCTCCAAATTTTGTCCATCTCACAGTATACCTTCTCCTCTAGTAGTCTTGCTTTGATTTTAGGAGATGTAGGATGTGTCTTCTGAGAATGATCAAAGAAGCAGCCTGCTGAGAATGCAGGTATCTGTCATCAAGCAGTACTTGTTGGTCACTGAACGATCAAAGAAGCAGCTAGCTAGCACACATGGAACTCAGCAAAAGGATGCGCAAACCAAGCCTACATCACAAGATGACTACTGACAGCAAAAAACATTGCAGAGAAAAAGCATCACTACTAGTCCAATATAGCACATAAAAATACAGCAGCAAGTCCCTTAAATCATCTCGAGAAAGGTTGACAAGTAGATCATTTCCCTTATTACATTTAAAGCAGGCTGCATAGACTTATTAGGTTCACTTGCTCATACTACTTTGGTGAAGTGCTAGAATATTCTTCGGTACACGGTCTGAGACGCCGAGCAGAAAATGGACTAGCTCCTGAATATCGTCAACATTATCATATACGAGTTCAGCAAACTTTGGTATATTGAAGATAACACTTCGTGCGAGCTGTTTCCATCGCGAGGGATTCATGCATGTAAGTTAAAAAGCTGTAAGCTACTTGAAGCAAGAGGAACAAAGGGCTTTGAGGAAAAGTGAAATAAGTACCTGGCGAGACCGCATGGTGACTTTCTCCAACTTAGGAGAGTTCTGCAGCAAGGGGACCAGCAACTGGAAATTGTCACTGAAACCGCAATAGTTCATTTCTTCAAAAAATTTGCATTCAAACAGCAGCAGGGTTCTAAGGTTCATAAATGAAGGGAATTCAACTGGCTTTACATCTGGAAGCATCTGAAATCAAGGGAGACACAACTAGTTAAGTCATTCACGTGCAAGCAGATAATTAAACGAATAGTTCAGTGTTTGTTCAGTTTGCATGAATGTTAGAGGTTGTCGATAAGTAAGAGCAAAAATATACTCCTATATGCAGTAATGAGTTAAGACCCAATCAGATGTAATGGCTGATTTGTTCTATTTCAGTTCATATATATTCAGGTAGTGAAGCCCAAACTAATCAAGGTGTCGTCCATGGAAAAATTCTGTAGTGAAGCCCAAAACAAGTGCCCATGGTGAAATTCTATGTTTCTTTATTTTACCAAATGTAAATGGGTGATTCTTTTTATACTGCCACTTTAAGTGCATCTTAGATCCAGACTAAAGTTTTTTTTTTTTGCGAAGTAGATCCAGACTAAAGTTGACTAAAGTTGTATTCAGTTAATGTCATTGGCACATACTACTGGTGTGTAGAAAAAAAAGTACAACTAAAATGTAAATAGTAAGCTAAAATAAGGTCTGAGTAAATTAGTAACATCATTTAAGTAAAATAAGCTTTGTGCATATGTGCAAGAAAATGACATTCCAAGATATGCTGAGAAGACGTTGCTACAAATCAGTGATACTATATACAATGATGACATTCTCCACCTCACCTTGTTGTTCTGATGGTAGGAAAAAACCATGTTCCATGAAAAAAACTTGTATGTATAGTTTGGCATGCATGGGGAATAACTAATGAGTGCAGAATAGACTGCAATATAATAATCAAAGGTCGTTGCTCATTTTCGAGCTAGGAAGGAAAACCTCCTTACCCGTAGAGAACAGGTGAAAAATAAAAGTGAAAATCATCTCATTTGCACCCTGCAATGTTTAATTTGCTGCAGGTAAACTTTCTACGGTTACTTTTGTCCTTAGATTCCCACAGGAAACCAGTAACGGCAAAAATGACTCAAAATCTGAGCATACCCTACTTGTGATGTAATTTTTCTATTTCTTTTTTTCCATGATTCCAGGTGATAGATTCACTCCTAACACCTAATAAGAAGTGCTAATAACAGAAATTTAACAGTGACTTTCAACACAAATATTTTCGAGCCAGGATGTTTGCTGCATGTAAACTTTCTACTACGTTTCTTAATGTGCTTAGATTCCCACAGGAAAAACCAGTAACGGCAAAAATGTCTCAAAATCTGAGCATATACCCTACTTGTGATGTAATTTTTCTATTTCTCTTTTCCATCATTCTAGGTGACAGATTCATTAGGGTGCTTCTCCTAGTCCTAACAGGTGCTAATCACAGAAATTTAACAGTGACTTTCAACACAAATATCTTTCTACCACAGAAAGAAACGTGCACCTTGTGAAGAAAGCCCGACAGCTCCAGACTTGTCACATTGCATAGAGTGCTAAGAAGCTTGAGTTGACACCGTTGAAAACTTTTTTCGGGTTGGGGGTAACCGATAAGCATCGACGCCTTCTCAAGGAAGAACATCTCGTTCACTGAAACCCTGATCAGGATCAGGGTACACCAGTCGTGTATTCGCAGCGAGGTAAGATGAGGAGCCGTAATAACCAGCTCACGACCCTTGTTATTACCATCGATGTAGCCACGATGTATAACCAAGCTCCCCAGTGAGTTAGAGGTGAAGCTGCTGCAGCAGATCGCACACTCTTCCAGTTCCAAAATCCCAAGAGCCACGCACACCGAAGCCACCATCTCGGCAAATCTTTCGTCCAGGGAAAGGTTGCGAAGGTGCAGCCTTGTGAGGCTTGGCCCCAAATCCGGAGGCATCTTGATCTCATGAGGCCCCCCGAAGATCTCGTAGCGAAACTCCCTGAGGTTGCAGCGGCTGAAGGCGTAGCGCATCCATCTGCCAGGATCCATACGGCTCACGTGGGTGTCCCGTAGGTGCAGGGACAGGGTGCCCAGGCACGATCCGGCCTCACGGTTGAGCAGCAGCGAATCGCCGAAACACTGGAACTGGTCGAGCTGCTGCGGCGGCGGGTGGAGCTCCGCCTGGGTCGGGAGCCCGTAGCTGGGCTTGAAGAACTCCGCCCGGTGGAGGTTGAGGCAGGGGGAGGAGCGCCAGAGGTGCCGCCACCTGCGGGACAGCAAGCAGGTCTGCACCGTCTGCCGGACCGGCATGCGGGACATGATCTCGTGGAGGAGGCTGTCCGGCAGCGCGCTCAGCCGGTCACCGTCGTCGTCCCCGGTGGAGATGCCTTCATGGGTCTCCTTCCTCTTCCTCTTCATGTTCTTGCGGGGCTCCATGGGCGCACAGTCAAGATCGATCTGCGGATTGGTAGTCGCTGTAGTTAAAAAAAAATCGCACCGTGTTTAAAGAAATCCAGAAGCTAATTAATTCGACAACAAGAGGAGGTGGATGGATTAGAAAAAGAACAAAGATTGCACAATGACGATTGATTTGAGGAATTTTCTTGGGCGATCATGCATCGTAATCAGGGTAAAGTAGGAGGGTGGTGAAAGGAGGAAGGAGGAACATACGCAGAGCCTGACTGACCCGGAGATGTGCGTGGACTCTGCCGTCCAACCCGTCCAGGTGCTTGCAGCGATTGAAGGATCGCTGGGGAACGATGACCTAGTCGAAGCGCCGCCGGAAATAATTAAGCCTCATCTGCCGGGACGGTGGGAGTAATTAAATGAGAAGAAACAGACAGTTTGTTTGGATGACGACCTTCAGAATGGGAACCACGCCAGCATCCCGAGGCCGTCGATTTCAATCACCTGCGGTTGGATGAGCTTGCCTGGACGAGCGCCCCCGGCCAGGTCACCATTTTGTTACATTAGCATGGGCCAGGCCGCCAGGCTGCCAGGCCGAAAAGCCTACTGGTGCTATCGAGCATCTCCTTCCTAGCTAGAGTGCCCAAAACAAAAGTCCTAAAATCTTGTTTTGGGAGAAATCTAGAAAAAAAATAGCTCTAACAGTTGTTAATAAATTGGTGCCCAATTTATTGGTTAGCCCAATAATACTAACAGCAATGTGTTCGCGTAGAAAAATATAAGCGCGGCCCAGGAATGATGACATGGCAACAACTAAATTTGTTTTGGGTATTAAAATTTATAAACTGTTGAAGTTTTCTTCTCCCAATGGTTTTGAGAGTTTTATCTGTATATCATTAAAAAAGTTACTCTAAGTGTGTGTTGTTGAAAAGTTCTTTCACACCTGTATGCCATCCATTTGAACTTCTTTGCTCTTCACGTCATTCCATCTATTTTTTTCAACTAACGGTGTCAATTAGACATGTCAAATGCCATTTTACCCCCGTGGGCCCATCAAATCTTCTCCATCCTCCTCTATTTCTTCCTCTCAACAAGTTTTTTTTACCGGTGGTAACCGGTCTTACCGGTCTGGTCCGGTAGCGGTTATCAACATGGGAGAACTGGTTAACTGGACTGGTTGCACTAGTTATCGACAGGTTATACTGGTTACTGTGGTTGAACTGGTAGCGGTAAAAAAACCTGCCTGTAAGCGGCGGCTGGCGCAACCCTTGTGCTGTGGCCTCCCCGGCCGACGCCGACGTGGACGACCACGGTCTGGACTCTGGAGGGCACTCACGGCAGCGCGGGCCTTCCCGGCCGACGCCGACGCGGACGGCCACGGGCCTCCCGGCTTCCTCCTCCTCCTCTAGTTCTTCCTTCCTCCAAGTGGCGGCTGATGCGGGCCCTGTGTCGTGGCCTCCCCGGCTCCTCGTCCCGAACGGCACCGCCGCAGCACCCAGGTCCTCTGTGCCGTCGGGAGGTGATGGCCAACGGCAGCCCTGACCTCCCTGCGCACCATCCCATCAGAGGGCCGCCTCCTCGGGACAAGTTTTCCACGAGAGATACTTTATCAGCGCTAGGCCGGTTGAGAGCAATCCCGGAGCTGCAAAGGTGCAATGCACCTGGTTCATTCGTACGATCGAGTGGTGCTTGAAATCTTGCTGGGCGCGCCGCCGCCGCCCGTGTCGAACGGGACGACCAACTTGACCCCTGCAGCCTGCTGGGGACGACGCGACGAAATCGAGGTTGGAAAAGCGAAGTGCGCACGCGGGCGACGGAGCTCCGCCCCTGCCACCGCGAGAGCGCGCGGAACTCCCCCAGCCGCGTTATGGAGGAGGAAGAAGGTACCGAGTTAGTCATAGCTATCAAACGGTGGAAATCTAACAAGAATGGCATATAGGTCGCAAAAGTTTAACTCAGTGGTATCAGGGTTCGAACAAACTTTTCAGTAGCATACAAGCCCGAGCTAACTTTTTTTAATGGCATACAGGTAAAACTCTCAACAGTTTTTGGCAGAGTCTAAGAACTATTTTATTGGAATTTATTTTTTGGGCATTCTTGGAGTTGCTCTTAACAGTAGGTGTGGGCCCAAATATCTCTCTCTTCAACGACTTGGAATATTTTCTACCCTGGGTGTAACACCCTCAAATTTTGAACATTTAAAATAAGGAACTTTCAAAATTTTCCTTCAAATAACCATAAAAGATAACCCTCTCTCTCATGTCCCACTATTTGAATCTTTACACTCAAACAAAAAAGAAACATGAATGCTTTTAGTAATTTATAATTCTACGAATAATGCAAAGTCCCAAACCCAACTCCAATTTGAATTATATTCAAATTCCGATTCAAATCAAACCAAAACCCAAACTAAATAATTGAAAAACCTTTAAACTCCTTAACAGTCCGCAGTTCACCTTTCCCTCTCCTCCCTCTGGCCCGACTAACAGGCAGGCCTGTCTCCCGTTTTGGACGGGCCCAACAAGGGGCCAACACGCCCACACAATTCTGTCTGGCCCAGTGCCATGATACCCTGGCCTTTCTTCTCCGCCTCGCCCGATGAAATCGCTGAGACGCTGACCACGCCCGCCGCGCACCGCACGTCAACTTCTCCCGGTTCCGCCGCCGCCGTGCTGCCGATCTCTCCGGCGTCTCCGCCACCTCATACGCACAAGGCGCGAAAGCTTTGCACTGCGGAGTTCAGAATTGTGTCTTTGTATATTCTTCACGTTTTTTCGTTTTTTTTCCTGATTTCTCTTGGGGTTATCCAACCACTTACCCTATATAAACAGTCACTGTTCCACCTGATCGAATAACAAACTCACGAACCCAAGCAATAATGGCGGCCGCCACGCCCTCCTCCCACCGCGCCGTCGCCGCCGCCATCCTCCTCGTCGCCGTCCTCGCGTGCCATCTCAATGCCGTCGCCGCCGCTGCCGACCCCGAGTGCCATTGCCCTGGTGACTGATCGCGTCGAGTTATTACATCTGCTGGCACTAGTGGTGATTAAGTGGTTTCTGTTGTTTCGCTGACGAGTCTCTTGGCGCGTTGCATGCAGGAGGGAAGTGCCGCGGCCTCGGCGTCAACTACGGCACGGTGGCCGACGACCTCCCCTCGGCGGCGCGCTCCGTGGAGCTCCTCCGCGCGGCGGGCGCCGGCGCCGTGAAGATCTACGACACCAACCCGGACATCCTCGGCGCGCTGGCCGGGACGGGGCTGCCCGTCGCGGTCATGGTGCCGAACGAGGCCATCCCGTCGCTGGCCTCCTCCCGCGCCGCCGCAGAGGGATGGGTCGCCGCCAACCTCGCGCCCCACGTCCCGGCGGCGCGGGTCATGTACCTGCTCGTCGGCAACGAGGTGCTCTCCAACCGCGCCGCCGCGGGGTCCACGTGGCGGGCCATCGTGCCGGCGATGGCCAACCTCCACCGCGCCCTCCGCGCGCACGGGATCCGCAAGGTCAAGCTCGGCACCACGCTCGCCATGGACGCGCTCTCGGCGTCCTACCCGCCGTCCGCCGGCGCCTTCCGCGGCGACGTCGCCGACGACGTGATCCGGCCGCTGCTCGGGTTCCTCAACGCCACGCGCTCCTTCTACTTCGTCGACGCGTACCCGTACTTCGCGTGGGCGGCCAACCGCGGCACCATCTCCCTCGACTACGCGCTGTTCCAGGGCGCGCCGAGCTCCCACTACGTCGACCCCGGCACGGGGCTCACCTACACCAACCTGCTCGACCAAATGCTCGACGCCGTCGTCGCCGCCATGGGCAAGCTCGGGTACGGGAACGTGAAGCTGGCCGTCTCGGAGACCGGGTGGCCGAGCGCCGGCGACGCGGGCGAGGCCGGCGCCAACGTGCGCAACGCCGCCACGTACAACCGCAACCTCGCCGCGCGGATGTCCAAGAACCCCGGCACGCCAGCGCGGCCGGGGGCCAAGATGCCGGTGTTCCTCTTCTCCCTATACAACGAGGACCAGAAGCCGGGTCCGGGCACCGAACGCCACTGGGGGCTCTACTACCCGAACCAGACCACGGTGTACGAGGTCGACCTCACCGGCCAGCGGCCGTCGCGGTCGTACCCGCCGCTGCCGCCCGCGGGCGACACGGACAGCTCGCCGGCATGGTGCGTGCTGGCCTCCGGCGGCGGGAAGGCGACGAACGAGACGGCGGTGCAGGCCGCGCTGGAGTACGCGTGCCATCAGGGGAGTGGGACGTGCGCCGCCATCCAGCCCGGCGGCGCGTGCCACGAGCCGAACACGCTGGACGCGCACGCCAGCTACGCGTTCAACTCCTACTGGCAGCAGTTCAGAAACGCTGGGGGCACCTGCTTCTTCAATGGACTTGCAGAGACCACCACCAAGGATCCAAGTGAGTTCATCCAACTAATTAAGCACTCTACATGAATCGAGTGTGTTAATCTTGTTCCTCCTGCTTGATCTGCATTTCAGCCATGCATTGATCTGTTACGTGTTTTGCAGGCCATGGATCCTGCAAGTTCCAAAGTTCTCTGGACTAACAGACAAGCGGGAGCTGATAGCATCATCACATAGGATTAGCTAGTGAGGAAGGCCATCACCATGGATGCCCTTAGAATTGTTTCCATTTTTTTTTTCATTTCTCTGTAGGAACTAGCAAAGCATCACTGTAATTCTAGTCGGTGTCACACTTCTCTCTGCGTTGCTTTGCAGGCAGCTCTCCTGCCTATATCTAGTTATCTACTATCCACAAAGCAAAACTACTTTGAATTGCTCTCCGCGCCCGTCGGATTCGGCAGCGATCTTTAGAAGCTTTGTTTTTTTGTTTAAACTGACCTGCTCCTCGTAGTTCGCCGGCGGCGAGTTCTTTGTTGCTCTGTTTGTTTAAATCGCTCCCGAATTTGCCATGGCGAATTTTCGATCTGCCGAACCCTTCCAAGTTTTAAGGGTTAGTTTGTGGGCCTGATATCTCATCAGATGATTGTAATTCCGGAATACATCTGGGATTCTCAGGCAAATTTGGAAGAGTATTTTTAACTTTCCCATTGCAGACTGCTTCGCCATGTATATATGACCAACTAGGGCGCCGCCACTCGCCACCCCAAACCCCAGCAGGCGTCGGCGCGTCGGTGCCCCTTGTCTCTTTGCTGCTCTCTGAAAATACAGCAGCCGCCGGCGGCCGGTCGCCCTGAGATTGAGAAGAAGGCCAGAAGGGTAAAACCCTTTTGCTCTGCTTTTGGTCCATATTTTAGCCACCTCTAAACCGTTGAGACCTCTCTTCTTCCACGATCGGAGCCACCACTTCGACATGAGCAGAGGCCTACTAGGTTTTGTTTGTCGATTTTTAGGTTTGCTGTCCATTAGTTCGAGTACATTGTTAGCTAAATTATAAGATTTTACCTCTTTGTAAAAGTAGAAAACCACTTAATGCTATAGGGGTAATCCAAGAGACTAGGTACAACTTGATTTATATTCAAAACTACAGGTCCACGACGCAGCTGTGTCCGCAACGCATCGCCTGACGCCGCCGTCGCGATCGCTCGTGAGGTGCGAAGGCAGCACCTCGCCTCACGTCGTCGCCGCCGCCGACTTGACGCTGACGACGCCCCTATCCCGTCCGCTCCTGCACGTTCCATCAAAATCGATTTGAGGTACTTGATCGACTCTCCGTATCCTATTTGTACTTCCTGTACGGCTGTACAATTCATCATTCATGTATGAATTATCTAAGCAGACGGCTCTCAATGCAAGACTCATGGCGCTTCTAAGAGAAATTCATCAGAAAAGGGTCTAATCTGAATAATTGTCCCCTGTTTCATATATACACATATATATCCAGTATATTGTGATGCTACATCTGAATAATTGTGCCTGCAGTGCCATCATACTTGATTAAGATTTAACTGCGACAATAAACCAGAATACACGAACGATTTGACTCAAGCACAATGAACAAACAAGAACAAATTTAACCATTGCAACAAGCATCTTACCAGTGTAGGCGTCCGCCCCGTCGAATTCATCACCATTGAGCAGATCTTCTGGCATCCGGCGGCGCCTGGAATCATACTCTCTCTCTGCTTGCACACTTCCCGGCGCAAACTGAGAAAAGGACGGGGCGCGGAGTGGCGACGGTGCGCGGGCGGGCGCGGGAGAAAAATGGCGCGAGGGCGGGCGGGAAGGCGGCAGGGAGGTGGATGGCGAGTCGCTGCCCCTAGCTAAAGATGACGAGCGCACATGTTGGGATTGCGAGCGCGATGGAGAAGAGAGGAAGAAACCGAGGTTGTTGGATTGCTGTTTTGTCAAGTTTTTATTTTCTTTAAAGAACTCAACCCATTTACAGAGTCTGTTGGTTGCTCTTAGCCTGCAACAATCATAGATTATTTGCACTGGCAGGGAAGATGCTGCCAGGGAATGTCGTGGAGTTTGCGTACATTAATCCTGTGAGGACGAGAACACTGCTGGAGACACCATCAGGCTTCGCCCTGTTCGATGTTGATGACGATGCACTCAAAGAAGCTAATGTACTCATCCAATTCTCTCTCTCTGTTTTTTTTCTACACACGTTTCACCATTTACCTTTTCCTTTTGGACCTTGCAGCTAGTGATAAATCTATGATTGTTTTTTGTTTCTCTTTGCAGGATATCTGGGTGTATTTCAGGGATGTAGCTACTGCAAAAAATGTACTTACAATCTATAAGTCTGGATATGTTTACTTGCACTAGATCACTACTTTTTTTTTAGGCTTTGCCTTTGATTTTATTTTTTTTAATGCTTGGACAGGTTATGTTTGCCCTTGCCTTTGTGAAGTTCGATGACAAAACTACTGCTTTCGACGGTCAGACACGTCCTAGCAAGGAACTCATCCGTATAATTCGTAATTACTGCAAGGGCGCAAAGCCTCTTATTGTTCAAAGTGCTGATCTTCAAGTCGTTATTCAGGAAAAGCTGGTCAGTATATCTCTCGATCATTTTATTTATGCCAAATGATCCACGATCCATGCTGACTCTATGTGTGTTCAGAACGTCAAGTGTTCATACGAGCATAATGTTGTTGATGAACTCGTTTGGGGAATAAAGAATGTCCTTCATGAGTTTATACTCGAAGAAAGGGGCAACATAACAAGGGAGTACCTCCCGGTGAGCAAGGGATTGGAACTGTGCTTAAAAGGTCATTTGATTAATGTCTTTCCAACAACAATGGTAAATCTCACACGCCCACCACCCACCCCAAATGCACACACAAAATATTCAACTCAAATTAGTAATAAGTACATTAGCTATATTCATATGTTTGAGGTGTATAGTTGTTTGATTCTTTTATATTTATTTCAGCTTAATGCAGACTTCATATCAGAAATTGGCTTATTGCACTATCTCAACATAACTTTAGAGCAAGTTCCCAGGACATTGAGGGAGTCATATGATGAACATGTTTGTAGAATTGGTGACCATATTAAGAATAACTGGATGTATGTCAGAGTCCTTGCAAGGATTCTTGTCCCCGAGTTAGCACCAAAATATGATTTCAGTACGGTACATGCTTCTCAACTATTGCACCAGAATACGAATATTTGAATAGATGCCATAAACTTGTCATTCATTTACATTAATAATTGTCGGTATAGATGTTTTCACCTGACTTAGCACAGAAGATCCAAGAAGCAGATGAATCTGCAACTAAATATCGAGATGAACAGCTTACCATGGACGACAGGCTAATTATTATGGGAGCTTTTAGTACCCTTTTGTCTGTTCCTAAACAAAGAGATGACATTATGTTCCGTATCAAGCTTATGGAAGCAGAACTACATAGAAAGGAGATGATGCTTAAAGATCCTCATCAACAATTTATGAGGTTTGTGATGCATGTATTTGCCATTTATGGGGATATGTTTCATAAGACCAAAAACTGCACAATACAGTCGCCTTTTGTTTCTTCTCACAACATCAGTTTTTTCTTTTGTATTGATTTTTCCCGGTAGAGAACCTATGAATTTGAAGCGTTCGGCTTTTAGGAGGACACTCCTTGAGACGCCTTCAGGTTTTGCTATTTTTGATGTTAATGAGGATGTGTTTAAACGGCCTCTGGTAATTGTCCTGCACGCCATCCATCTTCAATTCCTTTTGGTGACTTAGTGACAGAGTTTCTCTCCCTTCCAATTTTTGCAGCGAATATGGACACATTTTACCGACGAAGTGGAAGTACGTGAGGTACAAAACATAAATCCATGCACATATTAGTTGCTTCTTTCCATACTAATTTGGTCATTGTTTCTAACTGAAACAACATTGGTCCAATCTTTATGGGACTAAGGATTATGTTCAATAATATGTCCTCCCTTCTCGGTTGCTTAATCCCATCAGAGAGTAGCCTTACTTGCTCCAGCTTGTGTACACCTAGCCAGCGGATCATATGTTTCTGATCTGCATTTGGATATCGCTAGGAGGTCTAGGTGGTCACCTGTTAATATAGTAGGATGCAAATAGGTCGACCATAACGCACTCCACACATTTAGAAATGGAATTCTACCTCCAATCACAGTGGTTTGGTTTTTATGCTTCTCCTCTACCAGGGGTTGGGACCTTCTATGTTGAGATAAAAATAGGTGGTTTCACAGTTCACACTACATATGTGTAGAGTTTTAAATGATATTACACACTTGCTAGTTTATTCTGTGCTTGGGTTTTAGGGGCTTAGGGCACATACATAGCATGAAGCAGCTGATCAACTATTTATGGGGACTGGTGGGATACCTTGGCTAGTGAGTATGCATTGCAGGTGGTGCTTTTTTTAGCATGGTCTCTTTTTTACCTACTTATTGGTTATACAGAGTTTGTTCTTTCCTGTATTTGCAGGTGATGTCCTCCTATTTTCGAATTTAATGATATGTTACTTTATTAGTTTGTTATTTTGTGTTCTCTTTTGAATTTATTCTTCATGGTGCACTTGCATTCGTAGTTTTTTTTACTGCTGGGGCGTGGTTCATTTTTTGCTAACAATATGCTATCATGTCTGTCTGATTGTCTTAGCCCTTGGTTTCGTAAAAGTTCATGACAAATCTATTGCCCGGAGCAGTTGTGGTCCTGGGAAGGAGCTGACCAACCTTATTCTGAAGCTATGTGCGCATAACACTAAATTGATTGTTCAAGATGATGCCCTTAAATCGGTTATTGAGGAAACACTTGTTAGTATATTTCTTAGTTGTTACATTTATGTTAAATGATCAATGCTACATGTATTCTAATGTGTATCATTTTCAGATGGTCAAATGTTGCACTAATTTTTCAAATGATAATGAAAGTCTTGGTGATTTGATGTGGGGCCTAAAGAATGTTCTGCATGAATTTATTCCCTATGAGATGGACAATTTAACTCGAGAGTATTATCTTCCAATGAGCAAGGGATTGCAAAATGCCTTACAATCATATGGGGTCAGTGTCTCACCAGAACAGGTACTTATTCTCCCTTGCTACCGCACCACTATTGTCTATTCTTTGTACAATATAGTTAATATAGTTGCATATTCCATTTTACACCATATAACAGGGTGACAAGCACAAATAATTTGAGCAGACAGCTTGCAAGTCCTAGCATTTAAACAATCCCAGGCCACCATAAGACGGCATAAAAGCATAAAAATATAAGCTACTCAACCTCTAACATGAATATTACTATGCACATTATTATTCATTATGCATAAATGACCATCTCATCTGGAATTGTCTGTATCTGGGTTGCTGGGTACAGGTTGATTGCTTCAAAGCCCGTATGTGTAATCTCAAATCCATGGGAGTCTGATTGATTTCCTCAGTAGATGTATCAGCTTTCTAGTGAAGTGATCCAGCTCCAATTTCCTTGATGCAGGACATAAAGTTCCCACTGCTTGAGCATTCTAATAAACTTGCATCCATTATAGTTTATGAAAACATTAGCAGATCGATTACACTCTAAAACAACAAGTATTACACAGTTTCAGCTTTAGTGCGAAAGACACATCTTTACATTAGTGGTCTAATTCTATAAATTTCACTAACAAGTGCTTCCAGTCTGCAAAAATGTTTGGAAAGCATTCTTACGTTTTTTTTAAAATTTCAGATGGATAGAAAGTTTCTATACTTTCTTGGTTACTTGTCACATCTTGACTGGACTTCATCACTTTTGCCTATCATCCTCCGCAAGATGTTCGATCGTCATGTTTGTCGGATTGGTGAATTAATCAAGGATGATGTGCTTTATGCAAAAGTGATTGGACAGATCCTTGTTCCTGAGTCTGTAATCCAATTTGATTTCAACGAGGTTGTGAATATTTTGAATTCATTTACTTTAGTTGATTATTCAGTGTTAAAATATTAACTGATAAATGTTGCTTCCTCTAGCACAGTTACTACCAAGTGATTTAGCAGAAAAGGTTGCTGAGGTAACAGAACATGTAGAAACATCGAAGAAATATATCTGTGGGCATGACAAACGAGTCATATTGGCAGTTCGTGATTATCTTTCATTTGTACATGAAAACAGAGAGTGCTACCTGCAGTTTCTCAAATATAGGGATTCAGATTCAGAAGAATTACCAAGAATTGATGAGTTCGATGTTGATCTAGTGAATTATTGGTTAATGTCAATGACAAAAGCTTCAGTGTCAGTAAGTTGGTGGTTGATGGTCTGGACAGTGTGCCGAATCAAATGGAATGCACATCAAGGTGACGCTGAGGTGTCCAAGACCGAATATAAGGCACCCTGAGGGGCCGTCGAATATTACTACGCACATCTGGAATTGTCCATCTGGGTTGCGCCCTGGTACTAGAGCATCTTACGTGTACATATTGTTTCGAATCACAGCATTTATATAGTTGTTGAATAAATGCTACAATTGAAAAACTGCAACAATTTTACATCAAGAATTGCAGTTTTCCATCTGTCTGAGAGAAACTAGTATCCGTCCTTTTATGATTATTACTTATAGATATGATCCCATTCCACCAGCATAACAGAGCCAATCTTAATCTTGGGATGAAAAGGGCGCAGCAAAGCACACCACTCATCCTAGCATCGCGTGCCCATCTAATGAAAAAAGAATCGATTCAGAGAAGAAAAAAGAAAGACGATTATGTCACAACGCTAAGCTAACATTTACTTGTGTAAGCATCAAGGCCCCACCGCACCTTTGGTAAGGGTGTGTTTCGGTGATAAATGACAACCATATACTTGTGACTAACCTTTGTTTTGTAACGGATTTATCTTTGGGTTATTGTCATAAGTAATTAATGAAAATAGACCCCTCAATTTGAATTAATGGATGATCAATGGACAAATGCTACAAGGCTAAGGACATTTCTAGTTCCGAGTGTCACAAGGAGATGAAGGACACTTGGATTTGCTAGTTTGTAGTGTTTGACCGTACTATTAAGAGGGGTTCACACTTCAGTAGCTTGACCATGCCAAATGTTATACCATATTTATGCACTCTCAAGTTCTTTGGTCACTAAATAGCTCAAGACACTCATGGAAACTCTTTGGAAGCAAAAGACTTGAAGAAAAACTCAAAGGAGATTAAATTGGATGAGTTGAAACTGAAAAGGGCGCGCCGGATCATCCGACGCTATCATATTTAGTTGCACCGGATGATTATTGTGAAGGACTCAGCAGAATTCAATAGCACCAGATGAACCGACGGTGTATCAGCACAAGCATCGGTTCATCCGATGACCTAGGGTTTGGTAACAGTAACGTATCAAGTCAAGGCCTTCAGCACCGGATGAAGCAATGGTCGAGTCAGCGGTTCATCCGGCGCACGCATATATTTCTAACAGAGACGCACCGAGTGAACTTGCTTCAGCACCGGATGAACCGACTCATGTGGAGATCACCAGCGGTTCATCCGGCGACCCTGTTTATTCTACGCAGAAACATTTTGAGTGAAGAGGTTTCAGCACCGGATAAACCGACGCTACAACGGTGTGAGCGTCGGATGAAGTGGTACAGCGTCCAGGTTCAACGGCTATAATTCGAGACACAGTGTGACCGGATGAACCGACGCTGTCGCAGGGGGAACCGTCGGTTCATCCGACGGTATTACTTTTCAGAGGACTTTTGTAACGGCTAGCCTCCCTTGCTAGGCCTATAAATTGGACCCCCTGCGTCTCTTGAGCTGCCTTTGCCACTCTGAATTACTACAGCAGCCAAGGAGAAGGAGAGTTAGTGTTTTGATCATTTGGACTTCGTCTTCCTAGCCAAGAGAGATTTTTTCTTGGTGATCAAGAGTTTCAAGGTTCTTTCATTGGCATAGCTGAGTGCATTGGTCAAGTGAAAGGTTGTGAGCTTGTTACTCTTGGAGTTTGACGGCTCCTAGACGGTCTCGGTGATTTGGGGTTCTTGGTGAGCTCTTGGAGATTGTGTGAGCCCCGGGAAGTTCTTGGTGTAAATGGATTGAGACCCACCATTCCGGAGATGGAGAACGGGTACTCTTAGTGAGCACTCAAGTCTAAGTGGCTTGAGGGGGAGCAAAACTCTTTGTGAGTGCTCCAGCGTAGATTAGGGAGAAGCGTCAACTTCTCGATACCACGGGGAAAAAATTCGGTTGTCTCGTGTCTTCCCCTTCTACCTTCTTGCACTTAATTCTGCATTTACTTTCAGCTCTTAAGTTCGTTTGCTCTTGTTCTCCCTAGTTTGCTTTGCTTGTTGCATATCTTGTCTAGGGTGCTTTTCACTTGTTAGTGTGACTCTTGCTAAGGAACTTAATTGCTAGTGTTCTTAGTTGGTAGAAAGAAACCTTTTTTAGATGGGCAACACTAGAGATCTAGGATAAGGTTTGTTACTTGTTCTAGAAATTTGAAGAAGGCCCATATTCAACCCCCCCTTCTATAGGCCATCGATCCTACAAGTGGTATCAGAGTTTAGGCTCTCTTTTTGGTGGCTTAACCGCCTAGAGAGATGGGCAAGGGGAGTAGAAATGGCCCTCCCAAGTTGGTGGGGAAACGGTTTACTTTTTGGGCACATAGAATGGCTAACTTTCTTCAAGTACAACACCATGATGCATGGACCACTACCATGTATCCCATGCCTAATGAACCCACCGAGAGTGAACTCAAGTGGAACTATCGTGCTAGAAACTTTATCTTTGAGACACTTGAGGAGGATTTGTTTGATAGGGTGTTTGCCTTGGATACCGCTCATGAGGTTTGGATGGAGCTCAAAACTATCCATGTGGGCAACAAGAAAATCCGTGAGGAGAAGTATGAGTTGCTCAAGGTTGAGCTCAATGAGTTCACAATGAAGGATGATGAATGTGTAGAGGAAATGAACTCTAGGATGAGTGTTCTTATTCAAAAATATCAATGCTCTCGATCTTGCTAACGTGTCCGAGCAGGAAATTATTCGGAAAGTTCTTCAAACGCTTCCCAAGCCCAAGTACAATATCGTGAAGGCACTCATCTTTGAGAAGGACTTTGAAACTCTCACCATCACCGAAGTTGTGAACAAGATTCGGTCTCATGAGATGTTCTTGATGGGTAAATGGAGTCATCTTCTTCTACATCAAGCTCCAAGAAGGATCTTGCACTCAAGGCTAGTGACAAGACCAAGCCCAAGTCAAAGTCAAAATCGAAGCCTCCTCCCTCTTCAAGTGAAAGTGAAGACAAGAGTGACTCAAGTGATGAAGATGATGGTGAACTTACTTTCCTCATGAGGAGGACTACCAAATTGCTCTCCAAGATTAGCAAGAAAGGCTACAATTATGATCCTAAGAAGAACAAGTTCCGCTCATCAAGAAGAAGTGGTGAAGGTGGCAAGAGGAAGTGCTACAATTGCCAAAGTTATGATCATCTATCATATGATTGTCCCAAGTCCGACAAGCGAGCGACAAGCTCAAGCAAGAAGAACAACAATGATGATGATGATGAGAAGGATGACAAGCACTCCAAGAAGAACTCATACAAGAAGTCTTCTAGCAAGCCCTACAACAAGAAGAAGAGTGGTTATCGTTCTCTCTTGGCAAATGAGTGGATCACAGATGGTGAAACTTTAAGTGAATCAAGTGATGGTGAAGATGAGAAGAACAAGAAGTTTGCCGGTCTTGCGATCATGGATGATGAAGAACCTCCTCTTCCTCCACCACCTATGTGTTTCATGGCTAAACACTCCAAGGTGAACTACAAGGCCGGAGGAAGTCATTGGGTCCTTGATAGTGGATGTACTCAACACATGACCGACCAAAGTAAAATGTTCACCTCTCTAGTGGATGATGCGGGGAATCATGAGCAAGTCACCTTTGGTGATAATTCTAAAAGAAGAGTTTCCGGTTTGGGTGACATAACCATTGCAAAAGATCTTTCTCTTTCCAATATTTTGTTTGTAGACTCTTGTAGTTATAACTTGCTTTCCATTGCACAATTTTGTGATCTTGGCTTATCTTACTTGTTTGATGAAGAGGGAGTTATCATTACTAAGAAGAAATCTAATAAAGTTGTGTTCAAAGGTTTTCGTCATGGGAACATCTATCTTGTGGACTTCTCCTCTCATGAAGCAAACTTGACTACTTGCGTTTTCACCAAGACATCCAAGGGTTGACTATGGCATCGTCGTATTGCACATATAGGCATGAGTCAAACTCAAGAAGGCTTTCAAAAGAGGTTTAATTCTTGGTGTGAAGGATGTCACATTTGAGAAGGACAAGTTATGTGGAGCGTGTCAAGCCGGCAAGCAAGTAGCAAGTCACCATCCTATGAAGGCTTATGTATCTACCTCAAGACCTTTGAAAATCATGCACATGGACCTCTTCGGTCCTACTACATACAAGAGTCTTGGGGGTAATCTCTATTGTCTAGTCATTATTGATGATTACTCACGCTACACTTGGACATTCTTTATGGAGGACAAGAGCAAGACATTCGGGATCTTCAAGAACTTTGCTAAAAGGGCTCAAAATGAATTTGAGTCATCTATTGTGAAGATCCGGAGTGACAATGGATCGGAATTCCGGAACACCAATGTGGAAGAGTATTGTGATGAGCTAGGCATCAAGCATGAATTCTCTTCAACCTACACACCACAACAAAATGGTGTGGTAGAAAGGAAGAACAAGACTCTCATCACATTGGCTAGAGCTATGTTGGATGACTATGGTATCTCTCAAAGATTTTGGGCGGAAGCTATCAACACGGCATGTCATGCTTCAAGTAGGGTGTATCTCCATCGACTACTCATGAAGACACCCTATGAGCTTCTCATTGGGAGGAAGCCCAACATCTCCTACTTCCGAGTCTTTGGGTGTAAGTGTTTCATTTACAAGAAGAGGAAGCACCTAGGAAAGTTTGAGAGTAGGGTAGATGAGGGCATGTTTCTTGGTTATGCATCAAACTCCAAGGCATATAGAGTATTCAACAACACTACACGTACTGTTGAAGAAACATGTGACGTGAAGTTTGATGAATCTAATGGCTCCCAAGGAGATGGCTATTGTTGTGATGATGTAGGAAAAGAACCTCTCCGAGATGCAATGAAGAAGATAGCTATTGGGGACATCAAGCCCAAAGAGGATAATCATGCACCTTATACTTCCCACAACCATGAAGACTCATCCTCTTCCGATGATGACAATGATGATCATCAAAGAAGAACAAGACAAGAAAGCCCATCTTCCTCAAATGGACCACCTCCTACATCACAAGACACCCAAGATCAAGGAGAAGAAGAACCGGAAGTAGTGCAACCTCAAGACGATCCAACCACACTTGAAAGGCGTACAAGGACTTCATCAAACCACCACATCGATCTTGTCTTGGGTGATCCCAAGGGTGGTACACGTACTCGCCACAAACAATATGCTTCGTTTTGCAAACATCATGCGTTTGTTTCTTTTGTAGAACCCACTACTATAGAGGAAGCTCTTGAGGACCTGGATTGGATCTTGACTATGCAAGAAGAGCTCAACAACTTCACAAGAAATGAAGTTTGGGTCCTAGTAGAGCGCCCCAAGAACAATAACGTGATTGGCACCAAGTGGGTCTACCGAAACAAGCAAGATGAACATGGAGTTGTGATGAAGAACAAGGCAAGACTTGTCGCCAAGGGCTATTCTCAAGTGGAAGGCTTGGACTATGGAGAGACCTTTGCTCCGGTTGCACGTCTTGAAGCAATCTGTATCCTTCTTGCTTATGCCTCTTGTCATAAAATGAAATTATTCCAAATGGATGTCAAGAGTGCCTTCTTAAATTGCTTCATCAATGAAGAAGTCTATGTTGAGCAACCTCCCGGTTTTGAAGATACCACACATACTAACCATGTCTATAGGTTAATCAAGGCTTTGTATGGACTCAAGCAAGCTCCTAGGGCATGGTATGAGAGGCTCCTGGACTTTCTCATCAAGGAAGGCTTCAAGATTGGAAGAGTGGACAATACTCTATTCACCAAGATCATCAACGGAGAGCTCTTCATTTGTCAAATCTATGTTGATGATATCATCTTTGACTCTACCAATCTTAAAGTGTGCAAGGACTTTAGTGATCTCATGACTAAGGAATTCGAGATGTCTATGATTGGGGAGCTCAACTTCTTCCTTGGGTTTCAAATCAAGCAATTGAAGGAAGGAACCTTCATCCATCAAGAAAAGTACACCAATGATATTCTCAAGAAGTTCAAGATGGATGATTGCAAGCCAATCAAGACACCAATGCCTACCAATGGACATCTCGACTTAGATGAGGGAGGTAAACCGGTTGACCAAAAGCTTTACCGTTCAATGATAGGCTCCCTTCTTTATCTTACCGCATCTAGGCCCGATATCATATTTAGTGTTTACATGTGTGCTAGGTTTCAAGCCAACCCTAAAGAATCTCACCTAAGTGCTTTGAAAAGGATCCTTAGATACTTAAAATACACACCTAGCATTGGCTTGTGGTACCCCCATGGTGCTTGTTTTGAGCTCTTGGGTTATTCGGATTCGGATTTTGCCGGATGTCGAGTAGACCGTAAGAGCACTTCTGGTGGGTGCCATTTGCTAGGTCGATCTTTGGTTGCTTGGTCCTCTAAGAAGCAAAACTTCGTGGCCTTATCCACCGCGGAGGCAGAATACATTTCCGCCGGGGCTTGTTGTGCTCAAATCCTCTATATGAAGCAAAGCCTCTTGGATTATGGTGTGGTTCTAGATAGGGTTCCCCTCCTTTGTGACAATGAAAGTGCCGTAAAAATTGCTAACAACCCGGTTCAACACTCGCGCACCAAGCACATTGATATCCGCCATCACTTCTTGCGAGACCATGTGGCTAAAGGTGATATTCTCCTTTATGGTGTTCGCTCCGAGAAGCAATTGGCGGATATATTCACTAAGCCTCTTGATGAGAACACCTTTTGTAGGCTAAGAAGTGAATTAAATGTGCTTGATGCGTCTAACATCATGTGATGCTTGTCATATAATTTGCATTTGCAGATGTACATGGTGTAGGGGCTTGTCTAACCTCGTTAAGATAGTGGTGAGTATGTGTCTTGCTTGAGCCGGTGGTTCCAAAGTTTCGCTCAAGGCATGTTGAAAGGCTCACCATGAGTAAGCTTAACAAGGGTTCAAACTTGGCAAGATAGTTTATCTTTCCGCTTTGCATCTTTTCTTGTCATATAGTATGCATCCATGTTTATTTTCATACACTTGTTCTTGCATAGCATTGCGTGAGAGGTGTCACAAAGGAAAATCACACTATGAGAAAGTTGCTTAGCGTTCAATGCAAATCAACATCTCCAAAAGTGTGCTAAGACAAATGATGGTGTTTAATGCCTATTGAGTTATGTCCTAACGAGCTTAAAGTTTCTATCTCTAAGTTCAAAGGTAATGACTCATACATTCCCTTTTTTGGATCTTATTCGCCTATTTTTCTAAAAATTATAAGGTCTATCCCTTGTAGGGAATCTATAGTGTATATACTTCTATTTTGCAAAGGAGTGCTTGAGGGGTGAGGTTGTCACTCAGGATTGATCCAAAAATGTGCTTGAGTTGGCTTGTGTGTGGCATTTGTCGGATCAAAAATGAGCTTTAGTTCAACATTTTGTTTTTATCTTCACCGGATAAACCGCTGCTATATAGGTTCCAGCGTCGGTTCATCCGGTGGCCGGGTCAGTTTGAATTTTGCATCGCGCGCCTCTGTTAGCTATCGTCGGATGAACCTCTGTGGTTGCAGCGGTTCATCCGGTGCTACTAAATTCTGGGAAAATTCAGACCCGCGTGCCTTTTATCCGACGTATCTAAAAACAAGGCCTTCGGATCATCCGGTGATGCGTTTCTCAGTTTTGACCATATCGTCCGACGCATACACCGCCGCTGCACGTTTTTCACCGTCGGTTCATCCGGCGCATCTCTGAGCGTGGCCCCACATGTCACATCCGTCCTGTTCGTTTTTCCTCCCCCAAATCAAATCACGGCCGCCTCCGTTCCTCGCCCGTTCGCCGCCGATTTGCTCGCCGCCGGTCCCCACAGCCTCGCGCGCGACTCGCCGGCCTCTTGTGCTCGCCGCCGGCCACCTCCGCAGCCGCGCCGCCGTCCCCTCCGCACGGAATCTTGTGCGCGCCGCCGTGGACCCCTGGTTAGGGTTTCTGCCGCCGCCGGCTGCTCCGGCTCGCCGGCGCCGCCGTGACCCGTCGGCTGCCGTCCAGGAGCTCGCACAGGCCTCCTCCGCACTTCTCTGCCACATCTCGTCGATCTTCATCAGCAGAGGTGCAGCATCATCAACTTTTCCCCCGCCTCCAGTTCTGAATCCTCAATTCTTAGGGAATTTGTTGGTGCTTTTGTGCAATTAGGCTCCGTGATGAGCTGTGCTACTTTATTTGCATCTATAGTGCTCATTTGTTCAGGATCAGGGCTCAACTTCGTCTAGCTTTGCTAAATCTCTAGAAATAGAGCTCTGCGGGTACTGTTTTACCCTGTTTCTGTCCTGTTCATGCCCTGTAGATTGCTCTGTTCATGCCATATCTTTCACAGTTGCACTTGTCTCTATCCTAGATCACATGTGCTATACATGTTGCTCATGCCATGCTCTATCTTATAATCATCGTGTTTATGTGCTGATGTTTCATGCTCCTGTTGGCATATCACTGTCAATTGCTCATATTCATGTCTTTGCACACACATTCACATCTTGTGCACCTAAGGACTGTCCTAGTCTTTATCTTTTCATGCCATGATCATCTCCTAGACTTCATGATTAGGCTCTATCTATTCATGTGCTTTGCTTAAGGACCCTCTCTTTAGTTATTTATCTTGTTTATACTCTTAGCTCGCCATTCTATAATCTTCCACCTTTTCTCTGACAGATGGCAGGCGACAAGAGGAAGGGCAAAGCCGTTGTTGAGCCGAAGAAGAAGAAGAGCAGACAGGAAAAGGAATGGGAGCGTGTGCTCCAAGTGCCCGACACCGAGGGTCAGCCACAGAGGGGTATTCGGATTGGCAGCAGTGCACAAGGTCAGGGGGAGCAGCCCCATGAGCAGCAGCCGTTACGGCGTTCAGGCCGCACTGGTACCAGGCAGACAGACACAGAGACACAATCACCTTCGTCTGCACCACGTACCGGTCCGCGGACTCGTGGTGGACACACTCAGCCACAGCCGACTCCTAGGCAGAGGAGGACAGCAGCACGTGGAGCAGGATCAGGAGGATCACTCGAGAGAGGGCCCTGAGATCCGTATTGGTGCTCAGCGCGCAGAGGCTTTCGGAGTCTACCTCCGTGATCTGAGGAGCCTCTCTGGTCCGAAGATCTGGAAGTTGTTGAGGTTTGTGACAGAGGACGAGTGGTTCCCTCCTCAGAGAGAGGACTGTGACCCCCGCTTCTGGACTATCCTTCAGGAGAGCTTCTATGCCTCCTATGTCAGGAAGGGGTCACAGCTGAGTCAGCACAGGATGTTGCAGTGGACAGCTCTCAGAGCAGTGGCAGCTGGAGTCCCGATACTCCCTCACTTCGACTACTTACCGGGACTTGCAGCTCTGGTCAGTGAGAGGCCACGGTACGTGCCAGAGTGGGTCCGAGTGTTCTACTCGACCGTCTACGTTGAGGAGGCCCGGCTCTCTATCAGATTCATGTTTATGGGGCGGCAGTACAGACTCACTCGAGAGGGGATTGCAGAGTTCCTCGGGGTTCAGGTCGACGACACGTCGATTCACTACTTGGCCTACCCCGACATTGAGGCTCCTCGTCGTGCTCACACTCCTATCGTTCCGACCGATGAGCAGATCAGCTTCCTCTTCCAGCAGCCGTTTCTCCCCGGCACCCCTCGGACTCCTGACAGACTGACACGCGAGGCCTACGTGGTTCACTTCGCTCTCAGGAGGTCCCTACTCTTCAGGATGGGGAATGCCGAGTCGATCACAGGGGTTCAACAGTGGTTACTCCTATACATCATGACTCACCAGCCTTTTGATATTGTGGACATTCTGCTGAGTGAGATCGAGGATGCTATCATGGATGGGATGGGGATGACCAGGCAGTTCCCTTTTGTTCACTGGATTAGTTGGATGCTATCTCGACTTGAGGCTCAGCGGTATATCTCGGTCTTGGAGCATTCTCGATACGTGTTCAAGACATACCAGCCGCCGATGCCAGGAGACAGGAGGCAGGGACCCAGGGGACGGAGATGAGCAGCAGAGGACCTCCAGGCTCGTGCTGCAGCTGAGGCAGCTATGGACGAGCTTCTTGCTCTAGCTGAGGGGCCTATGCCCGCGTACCTCGCCACTGACACTGAGGAGGACTCGAGCGAGGACGAGGACTTTGAGTCAGAGACACAGCACGTCTTCCGTACTCGACGTGCTCACGAGACGAGGCAGGAGGCTCCAGTTTACCAGGACAGAGAGAGGCCGAGTCGCCTATTCCACCTATCTCTACCTCTCAGGTCACTCAGCCGATGCCCTTGCTTCAGTGATCCAGTCGTTGGCCGACCAGTCGAAGGCCACGATGGAGATTCAGCGCGAGATGCAGGCGCAGTTCCAGAGACAGCAAGAGGCTCAGCAGATTATGCTAGATGGTATACGACAGCAGCAGGAGGCACAGAGGTTGCAGTTCTTGCAGCAGCAGGAGGCTCAGAGGCAGCAGCTTTAGCAGCACCAGATGATGACTGCCCAGATGTTCTCGTTCATGTCTACTTGCTTGGGTCAGCTCTTCCAGCACACGGGGCTTCAGCTTCCGTCTCTCCTGACCCAGCAGCTCCTTCAGCCTGAGCCAGCTGTTTCAGTTCCTCCTGTCAGCTTAGTGAGCCTCCCGATCCCGACGGTCTCGATCTCAGCTTCACCACTCCTTCCGTCAGGGACGTTCACCACTCAGCAGCTCTCGACTCCTTAGACTACCACTCTACTTGAGCAGCTCAGGGCAGGGCATTTTTCTCAGACACTGTCGACCCAGCTGATGTCTCCTTTCCCGACAGGTCCTCTGATCTTCGAGACACCTTCACGACCTTCTCTGGGATTCACCTCGCCCATGACTTCCATGGCTACTCCTCAGGCAGAGCGACTCGATCAGGAGGATATCACACTTCGCTCTATCACTCAGCAGATCGAGTCAAAGATGGCAGCTGTGAGCTCTCAGGCGCTTCCCACCTCTACCGACACCGACACTGCTCGTATTCCTTCACCTGTCAGATCTTTGCCGGTCCTTTCTTCAGAGTTGTCAGGGTTTGAGTCCGATGACGGTGACACCTCCGGGTACCACGTCGCTCCTCGCTTCGGGCGCCACCAGGACACCTCGACGCCGCCGGCTTCTCCTCCACCTCAGCAGGATTAGGACCCTTTTTGGTGCTTGTTGCCAAAGGGGGAGATAGATAGGGGGAGTAGAGATAGGGGGAGCTTGGGGGTTTGTTTTGAGAGCTTTTGTGCCCCTTGTATGTTTTATGGAGTTCATGATGAGACATGTATTTGGCTTTTGTGTATGATAATGGTTTACATGTCTACTCATGCTTGTGTGTTTGTTTATTTAATGCATGTGTGCTTATGCTTACCTCTTTCATGCATTAGTTGTTGAGTTTACGCTTTAGTTTCAAATTTTCGTGTATCTCTACTTGTGTTGTCATCTATCACCAAAAAGGGGGAGATTGTAAGCATCAAGGCCCCACCGCACCTTTGGTAAGGGTGTCTTTCGGTGATAAATGACAACCATATACTTGTGACTAACCTTTGTTTTGTAGCGGATTTATCTTTGGGTTATTGTCATAAGTAATTAATAAAAAGAGACCCCTCAATTTGAATTAATGGATGATCAATGGACAAATGCTACAAGGCTAAGGACATTTCTAGTTCCGAGTGTCACAAGGAGATGGACACTTGTATTTGCTAGTTTGTAGTGTTTGACCGTACTATTAAGAGGGGTTCACAATTGAGTAGCTTGACCATGCCAAATGCTATGCCATATTTATGCACTCTCAAGTTCCTTGGTCACTAAATAGCTCAAGACACTCATGGAAACTCTTTGAAAGCAAAAGACTTGAAGAAAAACTCAAAGGAGATTGAATTGGATGAGTTGAAACTGAAAAGGGCGCGCCGGATCATCCGACGTTATCATGTTTAGTTGCACCGGATGATTATTGTGAAGGACTCAGCAGAATTCAATAGCACCGGATGAACCGACGGTGTATCAGCACAAGCATCGGTTCATCCGATGACCTAGGATTTGGTAACAGCAACGTATCAAGTCAAGGCCTTCAGCACCGAATGAAGCAACGGCCGAGTCCGCGGTTCATCCGGCGCACGCATATATTTCTAACAGAGACGCACCGAGTGAACTTGCTTCAGCACCGGATGAACCGACGCATGTGGAGATCACCAGCGGTTCATCCGGCGACCCTGTTTATTCTACGCAGAAACATTTTGAGTGAAGAGGCTTCAGCACCGGATAAACCGACGCTACAACGGTGTGAGCGTCGGATGAAGTGGTACAGCGTCCAGGTTCAACGGCTATAATTCGAGACACAATGTGACCGGATGAACCGACGCTGTCGCAGGGGGAACCGTCGGTTCATCCGACGGTACTACTTTTCAGAGGACTTTTGTAACGGCTAGCCTCCCTTGCTAGGCCTATAAATTGGACCCCCCCTGCATCTCTTGAGCTGCCTTTGCCACTCTGAATTACTACAGCAGCCAAGGAGAAGGAGAGTTAGTGTTTTGATTATTTGGACTTCATCTTCCTAGCCAAGAGGGATTCTTTCTTGGTGATCAAGAGTTTCAAGGTTCTTTCATTGGCATAGCTGAGTGCATTGGTCAAGTGAAAGGTTGTGAGCTTGTTACTCTTGGAGTTTGACGGCTCCTAGACGGTCTCGGTGATTTGGGGTTCTTGGTGAGCTCTTGAAGATTGTGGGAGCCCCGGAAAGTTCTTGGTGTAAATGGATTGAGACCCACCATTCTGAAGATGGAGAACAGGTACTCTTAGTGAGCACTCAAGTCTAAGTGGCTTGAGGGAGAGCAAAACTCTTTGTGAGTGCTCCAACGTGGATTAGAGAGAAGCGTCAACTTCTCGATATCTCGGGAAAAAAATTCGGTTGTCTCGTGTCTTCTTCTACTTTCTTGCACTTAATTCTGCATTTACTTTCAGCTCTTAAGTTCGTTTGCTCTTGTTCTCCCTAGTTTGCTTTGCTTATTGCATATCTTGTCTAGGGTGTTTTTCACTTGTTAGTGTGACTCTTGCTAAGGAACTTAATTGCTAGTGTGCTTAGTTGGTAGGAAGAAACCTTTTTTAAATGGACAACAATAGAGATATAGAATAAGATTTGTTACTTGTTCTAAAAATTTGAAAAAAAACCCATATTCAAACCCCCTTCTATAGGCCATGGATCCTACAACTTGCAAATGACAGCTAACACAGCAAACCTGCCATGCCAGTCAGGTAAAACGCTGTTCTGCGAGCATGAAAAACGAACAATAAAATAGGAACAATAAAATAGGAATGGAGTTTCAAAGGTGTGCTGATTTTCCATGGTTAGGCTACTTCCCACGGTATCCTATATTACACACACGAGAACAACCCACGCTGTATAAAATTACAGACAATGCTGATAGTATGAAACAGCACAGAAAACGAAACAGTCAACCCACCAAAAGTACTGATTTGATGCAGGTAGTGTTTGCTCTTCGGTCCAACAAACAGGAAGCACGCTAACCAAGCAAAAGCTTCTCACTCCACTTGTTCCCTTCGCTCGGTAAACAGACAACTCAGATTTGTGAAGGGCCCTTCTGTCCAAGGGAAGACAACTGATTGACTACATCACTCATATTCGGTCTGAGGTCTGGATAGCCATCCAAGCAGCGAAATTACTAATGTATCTCATAAGTTTGGTGAAATTATTGCAGATTTTTTGTCATAATTACTTAAAATAAGTTCTAATAGCCAATTTAATAATATGGATATATCAAGCATTTCACGGACCAATCAAAAGAGATGAGGTATACCTCTCTAGCTTCTTGAGGTTTGGCAATTCTGCTCAATCGTGGATCAACACATTGGAGTTCCCTTCCCTTTTCGATCTTTTGTGTACCCTGAGCAGCAAACAAAACAAATCAAACCATTAGCGATAACCATTAGGGGTGCCTCTAGCCCTCTACACTAAGAAATTAAAATGAGAACAAAGCTGGACTGCAGGAAGCTCCTGTCCTATGCAGCTAGAGTTGTTCCGATTAGGAGTTTAGGACTTTGGCTAGCATCCCTGTGTAGTGTGTACTTGCTGTCTTTCATTAAATTCCCTAAATGGGTTATTAAGATGCTGAACTCTCATGATGCTGAAGGTAACCATAGATACGATCTAGTGAGCTGGGATCGGGTGAATATGTGTAAAAGGTATGGAGGTTTGGGGGTCCCAAATCGTAAGAGATTTAAACATTTGCTTATTAGGTGGTTTGTCTTAAGAGATATAAGCTGATAAAGACATGCTGTGGAAGGAGTTGATAGATTTCAAATACAAACATTTTCTATGCTAGAGACGTTGGTGCTTCACAGTTCTTCAAAGGGCTAGTTTGGGTTACTAAAAACTGCCTAACATTTTCTATGCTAGACACTGGTGCTTCACAATTCTTCAAAGGGCTAGTTTGGGCTGCTAAAAACTGCCAAATTTAGCTTATCAGATTCTGGGAGGATGATTGGCTTGGAAGCCATGGATCTTCCAGACTGGCTATCCTTCTGGGACTTGCATGTGATTGTCAATGAAACAACAAAAACAGTGGCGGATCTTTGGCATGGGATGGGATGAACCTCACCTCAGATGCATTTTAGGATTTTAAGGTTTAGGTAGATGATAGGTTAAAATGCTGTCAGAAGTTGTCCAGTTAGCTTATACTATTCAGTTTAGTGGTGAAAATGATGATATGATATGTCAATACACATCAAAAGAGACTTTTACTTCCCAATTCTTGTACAAAATAATCAGCTTAGAGGTATCATGCCTTTTTTTTGTTTCCACAATTTGGTATCTGAAATCTCTCCAATGGTGGTTCTAAATGTAAGATATTTTGCATGCAATTTTTAAAGCAAAAAGTACCGTAACATTATAAATCATCAAATAAAGTAGAGCATACCCAACAAGCAAAATTAACTAAACCTTCCACTTTATCTAAAGGATTCTTTCCCGTAAGAAGCTCTAAAAGAACAATGCCAAAGCTATAAACATCACATTTCTGAGTTAGCTGGCCAGTCACATACCTGCATTGTAGAGAACCAATATGATAGAGTTAGGTGGAGAACAAATGTAAAATTAAAAAATTATATGTACCACTTGTATGAGATCAAAGCACCCCGATAAACCAAAAGAAATAAAACAGAAACTCTTGTCTTCTATGCATTTTTAGGTTTAGTTTTATACATGGCTGTCTTCTTTGCCTATTTTAATTAGAAGCCTATTTGTCCATAGACATTTGTCAAGTTACGTTAGCATACTTCTTTGCGATGACAACAAAGCAAAATGTCAACGGTTATTAAATGAGAGACCCCAAACGCAGCATGGAAGGAAAATATAAACAAAGTACAGGTGATATGGGAGTTGAATAGTTACTCAGGAGCATGATAATCCTTGTTTCTGGAGTCGAGAGTAGGTTTTTGGTTTTGAGGTTTGAAGTCAGCAATTTTAGCTTTGTAGTTCTCAAATAGAAGAACATTGCTTGAGCGTATATCTCCATGGACAATGTGACATTGGCTCTTCTTGTGAAGGTATTCAAGACCTCTAGCCACATCAACAGCAATTTTAACTCTTTGGTCCCAACCAAGAATAGAACTAGTTGCACCTGCAACATGTTTACAAAAGCAAGAATCTATCAAGGCATGTTTTGCATGCTATCATGCATGGTAAAGGAGAGATATACTTAGTAGTTATTATACCGTGCAGAAGATCATGTAAATTGCCCATGGTAGCGGATTCATAAACCAATAAATGTTTATCACCTTCGCAGTGACCAAGAAAGCCCACAATATTTTCATGTTCCAAAATTGATACAGTGTGAACCTAAAACCAAAAGAATAGGAAGGACAGAACGAAAATGGTCAATAGTAATAAAAAAAATATGCACAGTTTCATTGCAGTTAATAAGAATCAAAACATGTCACAGTAATGAAATCTGGGCAACCATACATGTTCTAGTAACTCTCTGTTAGGCTGAGGACCTGCTAAATCATTCAGCCTTTCGACAACCACATGTTCTCCTGCTGTCAGAACAGCCCGATATAATTTCCCATTTGGTCCGTCCTCAATCAATGCATCTAAACCAAAATTATTCGTCTTTTGGCTCAACTCTTCAAAAGAAAATGTAGGTATCTTTCGTGAAGAAGGTGCTATAAGAGGATCATTGTTGGATGTAGAACCATTTCCTGAAAGGCATGTTGATAAATATCCTTGTAAGCAAATGAAATTTATAAAGTGAAATAAATAAGAAAAAACACATGGGAAAAAAAGGAGATGTACCATTTATTTTTAGCATATTGTCCTTCACATGATTGATAAGATATGGTATGTGGACTCTAGCTGCATAATCCCTACCCAGGGCATTTAAATCTTCAAAACAGGGTTTCCTATTCCAATTCAGCATATGCTTAATCCGTCGGATCCATAATGTTGATAGCCTGTATTTTACATCCATCATGATTCGTAACATTATTATCTCTTTTGGCTTCAACCTTTTACATCTACTGCGTACCTTTTGTTGCGCATCAGGTCCCATATTTTCGATGTCAAGACTGCATATTCCAAGCCAGTGGATAGAATTTGCTGCAAGGCTCATATTGCAGTGAGCCAAATTGATAGACCCTTTGGCATATACCTTCATAATTGAACAACCATAAGGATCGGGATCTGTAATGCCGTAGATGGGAATTTCAAATCTTTCCTCCAGCATCCTAACAAACCCTCTAGTCCTTTCATCCGGAACCCCATGTCCACAAACAATGATACATTTGTGACTTTCATGGAATCCAACTCTTTTTAGTGTATCGAGCATTGTGCCTTTCTCAACAACTAAAATAAATTCTACGCTCTTATCCATAGCAAACTGATTTATCTTTCTGATATCCAAGGGAATGAATTGCTCATTAGTGAAATCGACAACTTCTGTATCAAACATCGTCAACACAAGTTTTCCTATAACAGTTCCTTCTCGTCGTGGAATAACATTAAGTGAAGTAGTTGTGCACTCAAGCAAACAACATATGTCTGTTAAGGCTTTAGCTACAGCATTTGGATTACGAAACAGCATTTTGTTGTTGTAATAGATTTCCCGCTCAGTCAAGACGAATCCTCCTTTAACTGCCTCAAGGAGATGATTGAGAAGCCATACTGTCAGGCATGCCTGATGCTTTGTGCGATTATTACTGAATGACCTTCTCGCATTATGTCCTCGACGCAAAAGCGGCATAGCTAAAGAGTATCTGTAATCCAAATACTTGAGTTCACGCTTTGGAATGTCAAACCAAAAATCACTTTTAGCTCTGATCCTTGAAGCAGTATCTTCCAAAATTTTTACAATTTTATCTACCATTTCATCCTGCTTCAGATTTCTACAAATCCGATAGCGTTCCTGAAAACAAGCCAACTCTCTCTCTGATAGAGTCTAGGCCCTGATAGGGTATCCTTGTCCTGGTTGTAACTAACATAGTCACTATAGCGAAGTCTTGCTTCATCTTCTGGTATCCCTGATGCACCATCATTATCAATCACCTGATCCTTGTCTGCCTGATTCAGATCCCCACTAGCTGCTACCGATAAAACAGCCAATATTCCATCCCTTTCAGCATCTATATCTTCTGCTTCTTTCTTTGGCCTCTTAAGTTCTGCTGACGCTTCCTTTGCTAACAAACTTGCTGATTGTGCCTCAGCATTAGCTTTCACCAAATTTTCGGAAGCTTCCTTAGACTTCCTGTGTGCCTCAGGTGTGTTTTCCTTTAGTGCCTCCTCTCTTGCCTCATTGGCCTCTGCAATTGCCTTTTTGACCTCTCTACTTGCCTCCTTGTATCTGCTTCGTGCTTCAGCTTCCTTTTCCACTGCCACACCAAGCTTTGTTTTTGATTCTTCAGCCTTGGCCAGTGCCAGTTTTAGTTCTTGTGATTTTATAGCAAGTTCATCTAAAGCTTTCTTTACGGCTCCAGCATTGGCCCTCAACCTTCTCAAAGGCCTATCTCCCTTCTTTAAAGGAGCTCCTGGAGTTGCTTTTTGTGCAAAGGGTTGCACAATGTTTGCTATTGGTGTCCTTTCACCTTCTCCGGACTTTGCTGGCAACTCAACTTTATTTGGCGAAGAAGGATCACCCATCCTGAAATTCACCTGTACAAAAAACATAGCAAAAAAAAAACTTTGTTAAGAGGAGAGTAGAACAGAGAAATAGTAAAGAATGTGTACTCAATCAAATTAACCACTAATGAACAGGCAACTTCAACAATTCTGCAGACTATCTACAATCTTAATTCTCACTGTATGTACTGCATTTCTAGACTGTTTATTGTCAAGCAATGGAAATAGACTGTTTATTGTCAAGCAATGGAATCCTTTAAACAGGACCCATCACACTGCTTTGTAGGTTCATTATAAGGGCAGGAAAAGACATTTTCTAAAACTGGGAAACTTAGTCCAGTATTACACAAGGATGAATTTTGGACATGTTTATTCCTCAGTCAACCTTTATTTTTTGCATTACAATGTGCAATTATGAACAAGAAAAGATACTGTAGCATGACTTGAATACAACAACTCAACTGAAGAATACAACAACAACAACAAAGCCTTTTGTCCCAAGCAAGTTGGGGTAGGCTAGAGATGAAACTCACAGGAAACCATGAAAGGCGAAACACACAAACACACACCCACCCACCCACACACACACACACACACGAAGTGTTAAGGGTAAACAAAGGGTGAAATAGAGATCATGGTTCAGGCACACTGATGGCTAGTCTCCAAGCACTCCTATCCATAGCTAACTCCTTGGGGATGTTCACTCCTTAAGGTCTCTTTTAACCACCTCGTCCCAGGTCAATCTAGGTCGACCTCTACCTCTCTTTACGTTATCGACCCACTTTAGAACCCCACTACGCACCGGCACCTCAGGAGGCCTCCTTTGGACATGACCAAACCATCTCAACCGATGTTGAATCAATTTTTCCTCAATCGGTGTCACTCCAACCCTATCTCGAATATCTTCATTGCGGACTCTATCCCTTCTTGTATGCCCACAGAGCCAACGCAACATACGCATCTCTGCTACACTCAGTTGCTGGACATGTCGCCTTTTTGTAGGCCAACATTCGGCACCGTACAACATCGCCGGACAAATCGCCGTCCTGTAGAACTTGCCTTTTAGCTTTTGAGGCACCCTCTTGTCACATAGGACGCCAGAAGCTTGACGCCATTTCAACCAACCGGCTGAGATCCTATGCCTAACGTCTTCATCAATGTCGCCATCCTTCTGTAGCATCGATCCTAGGTACCGAAAAGTATCCTTCTTGGCCACCACTTGCCCATCGAGGCTAACATCTCCAATCTCATGTCCAGTCGCGCTGAAATCGCACCTCATGTACTCAGTCTTGGTCCTACTGAGTCTGAAACCTTTTGACTCTAGCGAGTCTCTCCACAACTCAAGCTTCCGATTAACCCCTGCTCTAGTCTCGTCAACTAACACTACATCATCAGCAAAGAGCATACACCACGGGATATCATCTTGTATATCCCTTGTGACCTCATCCATCACCAAAGCAAAAATATAAGGGCTCAATGCTGATCCCTGATGTAGTCCAATTTTAATTGGAAAGTCACTAGTGTCACCATCACATGTTCGGACAACCGTCCTCGCATCATTGTACATATCCTTGATGAGGGTCATGTACTTAGTTGGGACTTTGTGCTTTTCCAAGGCCCACCACATGACATTCCTTGGTACTTTGTCGTACGCCTTCTCAAGATCAATAAAGACCATATGCAAGTCCTTCTTCTGTCCCCTATATCTCTCCATTAATTGCCGTATTAAGTAAATCACCTCCATAGTCGACCTCCCAGGCATGAACCCAAACTGGTTTTGGGTCACACTTGTCCCTCTTCTAAGGCGGTGCTCGATAACCCTCTCCCAGAGCTTCATTGTATGGCTCGTTAGCTTAATCCCTCGGTAGTTGGTACAACTCTGAACATCTCCCTTGTTCTTGAAGATCGGTACTAATATACTTCTCCTCCATTCATCAGGCATCTTGTTTGACTGAAAAATAAGGTTAAAAAGCTTAGTTAACCAAACTACTGCTCTAGCACCAAGACATCTCCACACCTCAATGGGGATACCATCTGGACCCATCGCTTTACCCCTCTTCATTCTCTTCAAAGCCTCCTCAATCTCTGCCTCCTGAATTCTCCTCACAAAACGTCTGTTGGTATCGTCAAATGAATATGCACAACTCAACTGAAGAATATGCAAATTAAATTTATGTCTATTCATTTACATCATCACATGCTTAATTAGTTTGTTTCTGGTGTTACATGCAGGTTGAAATCAGAATGAACACTGCAGGATGCAGGCAAACCTTTTGTCCGAGGTGATTATGCGCAGATTGATCTGCTCCAACAAGCTGCCAGGATTTTGGTGCAGCTGATCCATACAGATTTAAACACTTTCAAACAAGTTGAAATAATGTTTTTACAAGAAAAGTCGACCAATATTATTGAGTCTCCAGAAATCCATTTGAGAGAATTGAGACAACTAATATAAATTTTGAGTCTTCAGTGTTATTATATAATTTAGAGTTAACAACCCCACTTTAGTAGCAAAACAATCCCATACCATAGGAATAAAAATGCCACCAGGAATAGCAATCAATCATATAAACTAGCTGTAGCTACCTGTTCCTGTTGGCTGAGTCAAGACCACTCTAAATAAACCAAGTAATGAGCTTGTTCAGAGGCTTCATTTAAAAAACAACTAGTAGGGAATGATGCATTATAAGGGGAGCCTATTTTTTATTCTGCACTTCTAAAAAAACAGTAACCGATTTAAAGCAATTAGTAAGTTCAAGGGCATAATACACTAAAGTTTAATTACTAGACTAGAAAGGCTCCTGGTACATGGAATTTTCTCTAGGTGGGAAATAAAATCACTTCTTGATAAGCAACTCATTCAAAGGCTCATCATCATCTGTCATCATTTGACAAGAATAACAATCGGCAACACACTAGCATAACCGAAATTGCATCTCGGATGCAAGATTATTATCAAGCAATGAAACCTGCTAATAGCTAACCACAAGCTAGGAGCAGAGAGTGGACGGGACGAGGAGGATATGCACCTAGAGGAGTCGAATCGTGGTGGAGTGGGAGCAGCAATCGTCGTCGCCGCTGTCGCCACCGCCGCCGCTGCTGAACCCTAGCAAGAAATTGTGCATTAGTTGGTCATGCTGTGCAGCAAGTATGCATATCGGAATGCTAATATTAACAAATATTGGTGATAGTGTATAGGACCACGAAATCCAAGTATATTATACAATTTATGTTTCTGTGTTGACCATCAAAGGTAGCAGAAAATAGTCTTTATTAAGAAGGTATACATCTAAAATTCCTATAATATCAACAGTGACTTACATCCAAAGTTAAAGTCTCAAAGGAAAAAGAGGCACATGCATGCAGCAGTGAGCTAGCATGACAGCAATGTGGCACACCAACAGCTGCATATATATAGTCAGAGATGGAAATATGGAATTGCTAGTGCTGCACACAGCTGCCTTGCACTTTCGTTCTCCATTTCGACAGTTGAGCAGTATTTGGTTGGAAGATGAAAAGTTTTGCATATAACTATCAGTGTGACGGAGATCTAGCAATTAGTGACCAGCAATATTTTCATTTTTCCTAATCTCAGAACTGACCGAATTGAGCGGCTAGCTAAACACAGGCAAAAGATCTAGCAGTAACAGTAAGGGACTCCTAACAGTATGCTACTAATTAGTAAGACACTGCTGAATTTGACCGGCATTGAAGATCCAAGAAAAGCTGCATCAGCAACCGAAAGAGGAAAGGAACCATGCCATCTGATTTCGGGCAAGAAAGCAAGTGATGTCTGATGTAGTACAAGAAGGAGAGCAGAAGGAGGAGATGGGAGGGGAGGAGGGGGATATGCACCTGTAGGAGCCGAATCGAGGACGACGTGGGGGTAGTCGTCGTCGCTGCCGCCGCCACCACTGCCTAACCCTAGCAAGAAAAAGCACGGATGGGGATGAGGTGGGGAAGAGATGGAGGGAAGGCAGGAGGAGGAGGAGGCGACCCGATTACCTGCTGTCGTCGGGCTCAACGGCGGCGCCGCGAGGCAGCACGAGGGAGAGGAGGCGGCGGCGTCGCAGGTCGAGGGACGCGAGCGGAGCTGCGGACCGAGGAGACACGGAGGAGACGCGGACGGGTGATTGGTTGCCTGTGCGCAGCCCAACCAGGCCCGTCAGATGCATGCTCTTGCAGTTTGGTTGCCTGGTCCTCCCGTGGAGCCAGGCTGCCCCCGTGCAAAATAGTCTCCGCGGCCAGGCTCGCGAGGAACGGTGAAATCGAGCGTATCTGGCCGGCCAGGCTCGCGCGAGCGCAGCGAACGCACAACTCTGTGTAAAAACTGACTCGCCGTACGCACACGAAGACAACCAATCACCGTTTCCTCCTGTCCAGGCTAAAATGAACCACCCGAATGATCTGGTAAACATCAGGTAGCAGTAACACCGTGGTGCGAAAAGAAAAAAGAAGGGGGTCGTCTCCCCGCGCGGGCGACGGCGACCCCGTCGAACCCTAGCCGCCGCCGCCCTTCACCCGACGTGTTCCGCCGCGCCGCCGCCCGAGCGGGCCGCCGGGATCCCGCGCGGCCGCGAGGGAGGCGGCGGCGTGGCCTTCCCCCTCTCCTCTCGCGCGGGTCGGAGCGGGCGCGACCGCTCGGCCCCGTCGACGAAGCTCGCGGGCTCGGGCCAGCCACCGGCGGCGGCGGGTGGTGTAGCCCCAGATCCGGAGAGCTCTTCGTTGGTGACGGGATGGAGGCCGGTGCCGGGCGGCGGCGACGGTGGCTCCGGGTGGGTTGGCAGCGGCGCGGCGGCGCGTGTTGACGGCGGCGAGCGTGGCCGGCGCTGCGCTCCGCGAGGGCGTGGTCAGCGCGGGCCCCCTTGGCGCTACCTGGCAGGTCATCGGCAGCCGGCGGGATGGCGGCGAGCTATTGCCGGCGTTTCTGCGCACGTGTGGTGCAGGCGACGGCGGCGGCGGCCGAAGGCGCTGTCTGTGCCGGGCGGCGGTTGGCGGCGGCAGGCAGGCCGCTCGGTCCCTCTTCGCTGGAGCTGCTGGTTTGGCACCGCCATGGTGGCGGCGCCAGGGGGCTGTCGGGTGCTCCCTGCGGCACCGTGGTGGTGCCTCAGGTGGCGTCGGGCTTCTACTGCTGACAGTTTCGCGAAGGTGGCGGGGAGCTGGCTCCTTCCTCGACCATGAGCGGGCGGCAGACATGGTGCAATCGGGCGAAAGCTTTCACCGGTCGGTGGGCATGATGGCGGCGTCATTGGGTGTCGGACTCCCTGCTGGGGGCATCATGGCGAGCCACTATGTTCCCGTCGCGTGGACTCTCAGGGTGAAGACTTCGTCCGTCTGGACGTGCGACGGCGGCGTCTTTGACGTCGTGACCTTCTTGGAGGTGTCGCATTTGGAGTCCCGCCGCTTGTGTGGTCGTGGAGGTCGTCTGGAGGCGTAGCAGGAAGCGCGCTTCGTCTGTGTTGCTGTCAAGGTGCGGAGGGCCTGTGGGTGCTTGAGGTCTTGAGCTGTCTTGCAGGTTGCAGTGGGGACCTCGGTGACGGCTGGGCGGAGCAGTTGCTCTCGGACGGTCTTAGATATCTGAGTCCTTGGCAGAGGAGTGAGGCGGTGGGTGAGGCGAGGCCCCCACGCGGAGAGGCCAGGATCTGTGGTTGCCCCTGGAACCGAGATGGGAGTGTTCGCTGATGCTTCGCTGGATCAAAGGGATCGACGAACATGTTTGTGCAGTTTGAGGGTGACAGTCCCATGGCAGAGGAGCTTGAAGGTCGTTAGGGCCTGCAGCGGGTTGCGGCTTCGCCGTGACACAACGTTGGTGACGGCGGCGCAGGTGTCGACGACTTTTTCGATCTTCTCTCCCAAGTGGTTGAGGTGGTGGTGTGTTGTGTCGGGTGCGTTTGTTCATGTTCTGGGGTTTGTTTGCGTGGTGGTGTTTGCTTCGGCCCGTTATGTAAAATGTTGTTTCTTCTTATATATGACATGGCAGTGCTCCTACTTCAATTTAAAAAAAACGAACCACCCAACCAATCATGCTGCTATTGCATGCGGCGGACCTGGCCAACCGTGGCCTGGCTCTCTTGTGCAAGCCAGGCTCGCCGGAGAAACCAACCAATCACACCGTCCCCGCCCTGCGGTGGAGTTGCTGGATACACCCGTGGGTCGACAGGTATTGGGCCCGATTCGATTCCAACCCCGGTAGAGCCATTTAGACCCAGTAGGGGAGGTCACCCCGTCGTGGGTCGGTTTCCCCCCGACGCGGGGTTTAGGCCCAATACCGGTCAATACCCTTGTTGCCAAACGAAGCCTGAGGGCTCATTTGAAAACCCAAAACTCCGAAGTTTTCCTGGGCCGAATAACCCTGCGCGCCGATTTCGCCCTGAGCCAAATTTGTCGTCGTTTGACAGCCCACCACAATCACAGGTCCGTGATTTTTTAAATATTTTTTTTCTGATTTTGAAAAATTATATGATCGTTAGGAATTTATCAAAATTATACGACAAACGTCGTGACCCACGACGGTTAGAGCCAACCGACGTGGCCTACGACGGCTAGAGAGCCAACCGCTTGGACCACGGCCAGTGACAAATCCGGAATTTGGTGGTAGGGGGAGTTTTCCTTCCTCTTCTTCTTCCTCTCCCTACTCCTTCCTCCTCAAAATTTCTATGAAAAGCATGAAGGGTTTACCATGGGAGTCGGGGTGGTAGGAGGGGCTGGAGCCCCCCGACCCACCACTGGCTCTGCCGCTGGCCACAGCGGTAGGCCTACCACCAACGGTTGGCAGGCCGCGTGGTCTGTCGGTGGGCCCGCGAGAACCTACCGTTGTGGGTCACGGCGGTAGGTCTCAACTGCCGTGGCGGACGGCGGCTGCCCTGCCTATATAAAAGGCGACGGCGGCCACCATCCCCCACCCCTGCCGCCCGCCTCCGCCCCTCCTCCTTCAGTTAGTTTTTTCATTTTTATTAATTAGTTTAATTAGTTTATTTGGTTTAGAATTAGTTTAATCAGTTTAGAATTAATTTAATTAGTTTACACAATTTAGAAATTAGTTTTTTAGTTTAGAAAATTTAGAAATTAGTTTATTTAGTTTAGAAAATTTATAAATTAGTTTATTTAGTTTAGAAAATTTAGAAATTCATTTTTTGGTTTAGAAAATTTAGAAATTAGTTTTAGTTTAGAAAATTTAGAAAAATAGTTTATCTGGTTTAGAAATTGTAGAAAATTACTTTATCTGATTTAGAAAATTTAGAAAATTTCCACCTTTCTGCTCATAGTGTCTTGGCCTGCTCGGAGGAGTTGAGGAACCGGGAGCTTGAGCAGCTGCTTCATGAGAAGGCGGCCGCAGCTAAGGCGGCGGAGCAACACCAGAAAGGTTAGCCTGCTGTCTCCTTAACTCTTTGATCCTGAGTGCTTAGTATTGATCTTTGATGCAGCGCACAAGGCGGATCTCATGCGGGTGGCTGAGGCGCACGCCAAGGCGGAGCAGGAGCTCAAAACCTGGAGGGCGAAGGCGAAGGATGTGGCCAAGAAGTTCGAGAAGAAGGCTGCTGAGGCGACGACAGCTCGGAGGGATCTCCGAGGTTAGCCTCGTGTTGCTTCTGTTCTTGATACCTCATGACGGGGTGCTTCTAACTTTGACTAGTGCACAGACGGGTGTCCTTCGCCCAATATGCAGATCTGGAGGAGCGCATGCAGTCGGAGCGTCACGAGCTCCAGGTGCTGGAGGATGCCATCCGCCCCCTGATGGATGAACTGGTGCCAGTGGCTGAGTCCTCGCATGTACAAGAGTTTGGCGATCCCCCCCGTGCGTCTGGTGACGATGCTCGAGCGGGTGCATGCCGTGTCCTCTCGTTTCCAGGAGTATCTTCGTTCGATGAGCACCGAGCACTGCCTCTCGATCTTCCGCTCATGGTTCCCATCAGTGGATGTGAGTAGGTTCTGTAGCGGGTATGTGCAGGGCACGACCGAGTCTCGGGTCAGGGAGCTCTTGGATGAAGTGAAAGAAGTCGCGGAGAAGCTTTCTGACGATGTCGTCGCCCTTGACGACGATGATGGAGCCGCTCCCCCAGCTTAGGTCATTGTATGAGTAATTTGTACAGTTGAAGTACTTTTGTTGGTTGTCTGCATCCTGAACTTTTTATTCGCAGTTTTAGTAGTCGCTTTACCTTGACGGTTGTTGACGGTTCAATAACGCGCCAAGGTTCACCGCAAGCTTACAGATCATGTAGTACCTTTTTCCCTCGAGTATCACCTAAGGTATCGAATCCGTGGAACATGTGCAATGCAAGATTCAATCTAATAACCGAGAAAACACTTTCATCTTGAAGAGGTTTCGAATGCATCTAATCTACTAAACACAAGAGGTAGTAAGAGAAAGCGTAGAGATAACCGATCTAGAGAGCCTAGATCATGCTTATGTTGTAGCTCCGAAATAGATAGATGAAGAAAACCAAACGAATCTCATAAAAAGTGTCTTTAAATCTTGACCTTAGGTCCAACCCCCTAAGTTGCCCCACCGTACTCGGTGTCAACATCCTGTCACGATGTTCCCCTTTCTTTTGTGGTCGAATCTTAGAGCACGCTCACAAGGAACGTGTTGAACCACTTGGTAGATCGGGTATGCACCTCTTGCCACCGCGGCTACAAGAACATCCCATGCAATCTATCTTGAGAATACATTGAGGAAGAAACACACCCAAGCAAAAACAAGAATCATAAAAGAAGGCACTTGATTGCTAGAAATCGGATTCATAAAGACTTCACCATGAATGTTTACATGAACAAGATCACCACCGGGATCCTACCTCGATCTTGATCCAAGCTTCGGAACTTCGACGTGGTCTTCCTTGCAAGGTTCCCACGCCAGCTAGGGTAACCCTAGACAACTAGCACTACCCTCCTCTCCAAGATGGTGTCCCTCTAGCTTCTCTGCTCCTCGGCGGCGAATGACTAATGGCTTGATGCGTGGCACTTCGCACACGGACTATAAATAGCCCGAAGGGGTGATAGGTCAAAAGGGGTGACGAACGGGGCCCGAAGTGGGCTAGGCCGGCCGGCCTGGGCCGACCGGCCTAGGTCCTCCTCGGCCCGGTTCGCCCCCGGTTTTCTTCCCGAAGCTTCTCGTGTCTTCCTGAGTTTTTGCCTATTGCATATGGGTCCTTGACATCATTTTACCCATGGTTTGGATAAGGGTGCTTGGCCCACAAACTCCTGCATCTTCCATCTAGGTCCTCGGTGCTTCACGGTTTCACACTTTAGTCCTTGGCTCATTTGGAGTCATGTTCACCTTGTGTCTTGGCTTGTGTCGGGCTTCATGATCTTCTCGTAAAGTGCTCGATGAACTTTACCCGGAAGTCCTCATTTAGGCTCTTAATTCCTATGTAAACAATAAACTCCAAAAACCACACGCGAGTGCGAACTTGACATATAATGGGGGTTAGGATCGTTAGTGTGAATATCAAATTAATACCAATATTGAAGGTAAACTCATGGCTAGGTTGACGGAAATCGACCGCCAACATCCCCCCATGCTTAAACCTTGCTCGTCCTCGAGTAAGTCTTCAATGGATATCAGTGTTGCCCTTCGATGTTCATACCCTGCACTTGATAATACATGAGAAAACATAATGCTCTCCAAATTTATATTCGTTAAAGTTTCATAATGTAACTACCTTTTATCTTTACAGAGGGTAGATATCATTCAAGCTCTTTCCACAAGTAATTAATCATGCTCTCAAAATTTAAATAAATCTCAGAAATTTTGAAAAGAAAGAGTGAGATAAGGAAAAAATTGCTTTACCAAGAGCAAAAATAACCTTCTTGCATCTTGCTCATGAACTCTCATCTCATCTTGTCTCTCAAGCCTACTTGTTCTACTTCTTTCCTCTCTCAAAGTTTTTAGTGGAAGACTTTATATGGAGCTATGGGAAAGTTTAGTCCTAACAAGGTATTATAGTTGAGATATTATTAAAACAAGACTAGCTTCTCATGGTCTTACCGAGACTCTCAAAAAGGTCATTGGAAAAATAATGTTCTCAAGGAGGGGGAGAGATGAACACACACTTTTAGATAGGTGGACATGTGCAAATGGCAAAGAGTGATCCCGAGGCACAAATGAAGTCCTCGTTATCGGATTGTACATGGTTGGAAAGATGAGTATGGGTCTTGATCTTGAATCCTCTTGAAAACTCAAATGTGCTAAACATAGCTAGAGAACCGGGGAGCTTATTTATTTATTATTATTATTCTTTCTTTCTTTTTTCTCATCATATTTTTCTTCTTTATCTAATTTTTTATTTCATCACACATTTTTTCTTTCTCTTTTTTTATTACTCCCCTTGAACTCTAGACTACACAAGCACTTCCTTGGCAACCCCCCATGCTTAGACGTTTGCTCGTCCTCGGGCAAAGAGGTGATAAATATGCCAAGGTAGATATTGAATTTCTCATATTTTCTTGTAGAGAGATACTCGAAAATCTTCTAGGGATCCTTTTGGGGGTCTCCCCAAGTCCTGCTCCACTTGACGGCACCTTCCTTGTAATCTTCCTTGAAACATTCATCCATACTCATAATTTTGGGTTGTGGTCAAGGAGGTGAACACAAAAAGATTTTTTGGGGTTTTGTGGGTGGATATCCGACGAGGTTTACAAAATTCTCAATGTGGGAACTCACAATGCACGGATAGAAGAGGCTAGCATAAAGATAGATACGCAAAAACAGAATGACCATCTTCTTAGTCTCGGGCCTAAGAAATCAAACCTTGAATTAATGCATCCAAAAATAAATCTTGTATACTAAAGTTTTGCACTCAATAAATGTAAGGCTTTGGATTGGTAGAGCACAATGCAAGCGGTATTCATGACAAGGTTAGCATAACTTTTAAGAGCAAAAATAAAGTTCTTTGATTCATTCAAAATTGAGAGCAACGAAAAAGAACTATGGGTATCAAGTTATCATAACCTCCACACAAGATTAGGCTAGCATTTAATTAAATTTCAGATTCGTATTAAAGAGAGCACTAGCTTAATCATGCATAAATCAAGCATATGATCGAGCAAAGCAGCAACGATCATCACATATCAACATGGTACAATTTTCCATCCATATTAAAAATCATAAAAATGGTGGTGAAACTTATTCATGATGATGGAAAACAAAACTACTACTACCACACTGTTGACGGTTCAATAACGCGCCAAGGTTCACCGTAAACTTACAGATCATGTAGTACCTTTTTCCCTCGAGTATCACCTAAGGTATCGAATCTGTGGAACAATGTGTAACGCAAGACTCAATCCAATAACCGAGAAACACTTGCATCTTTGAGAAGTTTCGAATGCATCTAATCTACTAAGATCATTAGAGGTAGCAAGAGAAAGCATTGAGGTACCGATCTAGAGGGATCTAGATCGTGTTTATGTCGTAATTCCGAGCAAGATAGAAGAGAGAGTAAAACGAATCTCATTGAAAGCGTCTTTAAACCTTGACCTTCGGTCAAACCCCCTAAGTCGCCTCGCCGTACTCGGTGTCAACATCCTGTCACGATGTTCCCCTTTCTTTGCGGTCGAATCTTAGAGCACACTGGTAAGGAGTGCGTTGAACTACTTGGTAGATCAGGTATGCACCTCTAGCCACCGCGGCTACAAGAACATCCCATGCAATCTATCTCGAGAATAGATTGAGGAAGAAAACACCCAAGCAAGAACAAGAATTGCAAACAAAGGTACTCGATCGCTAGGAATCGGATCCATTAAAACTCCATCAAAAGTGTATACATGAATAAGATCCAACCGAGATCCTACCTTGATCTTGATTCACGCCTCTGAAACTCCGACGTGGTCTTCCTTGCAAGGTTCCCACGCCGGCTAGGTAAACCCTAGACGACTAACATGACCCTCCTCTCCGGGGTGGTGTCCCTCAAGCTCCTCTGCTCCTCGGCGGCGAATGACGAATGGCTTTATAGTTGCAACTTCGCACGGGGACTATAAATAGCCCGAGGATCATGTAGGTCAAAGGGGGCGACGAACCGGCACAGAAAGGGGCCAGGCCGGTTCGTCCCCGGTTTTCTTCGTGAAACTTCTTGCGACTTCCTAAGTTTTTGCCGAGTTGCATGTGGGTCCTTGACATCATTTTCCTCGCGATTTAGATAAGGGTGCTTGGTGTATGAACTCCCGCATCTTCCGTCTAGGTCCTCAACACTTCTCGGCTTCACGCTTTATTCCTCGGTTCATTTGGAGTCATGTTCATCTTGTATCTTGACTTGTCCCGGGGTCTATGATCACCTTGTAAAACCCTTGATTAACTTTACCCGAAAGTCCTCATTTAAGCTCTTGATTCCTGTGTAAACAATAAACTCCAAAAACCATGCACGAGTGTGAACTTATCATATAATGGGGGTTAGGATCGTTAGTGCGAATATCAAATTAATACCAACATAGAAGGTAAACAAGTGGCTAGGTTGACGGAAATCGACCGCCAACATCCCCCCATGCTTAAACCTTGCTCGTCCTCGAGTAAGCCTTCTATGGATATCAGTGTTGCCCTTCGATGTTTAAACCCTACACTTGATCATACATGAGAAAACATAATGCTCTCTAGATTTATATTCATTAAAGTTCCATAATGTACTAACTTTTATCTTTATGGAGGGTAGATATCATTCAAGCTCTTTCCACAAGTACTTGATCATGCTCTCAAACTTTTAAACAAATCTCAGAAATTTTGAAAAATAAAGAATGATATAAAGATAAAAATTGCTTTACCAAGATAAAAAATAATCATCTTGCACTTTGCTCATGCACTCTCATCTCATCTTGTCTCTCAAGCCTACTTGTTCTACTCCTTTCCTCTCTCAAAGTATATAGTGGAAGACTTTATATGGAGCTATAGGAAAGTTTAGTCCTACCAAGATATTATAGTTGAGATATTATTAAAACAAGACTAGCTTCTCATGGTCTTACCGAGACTCGTCAAAAAGGTCATTGAAAAATAATGTTATCAAGGAGGGGGGAGAGACGAACACACACTTTTAGATAGGTGGACATGTGCAAATGGCAAGGAGTGATCCCGAGGCACAAACGAAGTCCTCGTTATCGGATTGCACATGGTTGGAAAGATGAGTATGGGTCTTTGTAACGACCCGGGTTTTCAAAAGAGGAAAACTGGTCAACCTGTACTCGTGATAGTCCATGGATCAGATGCTATCACGCACAGACATCCATCACAGTTAAATATCACAACCATACAACGAAATAAAGCATCCAAAAGTATTACTTTTATTACAAATCCATTAAAGGAGTACATCATTACACGCCTCTTGGCGGAATAACATGAATAAGAGCCTACGCAGCGGTAGGTAGCTTCCAGAAGATGTCTCCAGCTTCATTCTTCTCTCCCACAGGCATTCTTGAGCGTAGCGTCGCGCCCTTCAATCGTACCAACCATCGACGTTGTTGTCGAAGTCTGACTCGTACCCTGCAAGCTCAGGGGCTATCCCCAAGGATCGGGATAGGTCCACGTCACCAACCGTATGCAAGCTTTAAGTGGCCTACTTCTAATGGTATAAAAAGGTTCAAGGTAAAGGCTAGTGTTTTCCTAAGCAGCGGCAACAACATATATAGAGTAACATCTCCAAAATCCCACCAATTCCCATATCACTCATCCGCAAACGGTCACACCTGGTCACCCAGATCACCGTCACCAGGTCCTATCTCCATCTAGGGTCGGTGCGAGAACTCCCACTCCTCGCACCTTAATGATTGCACCCGGATCTGCGAGGCAAAGGGAGCAACTCCCCTCTCCCCGAGTACAACCACAGCTCACCATACACTCTCATCCTATAAGGGGGGAGGTAGAAATCAAAAAACGTAAGAGTCAGAGTAAACAACGAGCATGTCCATAACCGAGGACGCGGCTATACGTATAGATCTAAACTCTACAGAGCGTGTACACATGTACCCAACTCGGAATGGCACCCAGGGGTGATCAGCCAACCAAGCCCATCCTACCAGATGAACACCTAGGAGTTACGATTCCACCCTGCATCTGGGTCTCGATGCAGTCCCCCGCAGAGGACCGCCCCAGAACTGTGAACATGCCCCCGTGTGGCCACACGGGGAGCGACTGCAAAGGGAAAGGGTCCTCACCCACTTCCCTCCCACTGATACCCTCTATCCTACTAGCAGGTATGGAATCACACTTGCCAGGGTCGACCTGGCCCTATCCCCACTCTCGGCGAGGTGGTGTGTACGAAAGTCCCGTGAAAACAAAGTGACCCACTCGGTTTCAGACCGGGGTGGGCTCCTATCCTCCAAGTCATCACAAAACCCCAACACCTGTGCTCCTAAAACCGTGTACCCGCCATAGGTACGGAATGGGAATCGCTCGAGAAGACGAACCCTGGCCCCCGATCCCGGATCGGGTTGTCTTGAGCTCACCCCCGCCAAGTCACCCAAAACACCATCTCCTGCCAGTTTTTCCCCACACACGCCAAGAATCTAACCACATAATCCCAACACATGCACAGTGAAGCTCAGTGTATATACATGCATAAATATAGTAGTAGTAGGTCAATCAAGGACAAGGTATATAAAAGGGGTAGTGCAAGGTTTCATCATATCCATCATCATGCATAAGTAAAGCGCTAGCAGTTCTAATAGCAATGCCTAATGGGCATTCAAAGTAGGTCGGGCGTGAACCTGCGTGAGGGTAGTCGTCGAAGGCGAAGTCATCGTCGTAGTCCTGGGTCGGCTCTCCGGCTCCGGTAGCTCCTAGATTCGTGAAAATAAATAAATACCGATGCTAATTGCAATTAACACCAAAAGAAGAAGCAAGAAGGGCCAAAAGAGAGCAAACACCTAACTAACGGGTGCGTCATGATTTTAGAAAGATTATGAAAGTGGTTTCATATTTTTCGGAGCTCAGAATAATTAGTTATGAATTTTCGGGACTTAAAACCTTTTCTGAAATTTAATTACGCATATACAATACATTTATCTCCTAGCTAGCTATAGGCTAGCTCCAGCTGACTCTAACTAGGCTGCAAACTAACTACAGGCTGGCTACTGTCTTCCATGTGGCAGCTACGCAACAGCTATAAGCTAGCCGCATGAGGAGGTGGCAGCTATGTGGCGGCTGACGCAGCAGCCGACACGCGGGATCGTTTGTGGCGTGCGGCGAGGGTGTGTGTGGTCTGCGGTGTGGCTTGTGCAAGGTTTGGCTGGCGCAAAGGATCCTGGCGATCCGGTGCAGCGTGCGGTGGTGTGGCCGATCGTGCGGCTTAACAGGGACTGGTCGACCGCAAACGATCCAGGTGATCTGGTGTGGCAGGGGACGGTGTGGTCCTGTACGTGCTACAATGCCCCAACAACATTCAGACGGCTGCTAGGTGATCGAGCAAATGCCCGAGAGGGAAAGGCGGCATGGCAAGGCCCGACCGGCGGCGGACTTTCCGACGGCCGGTAAAGAGGAAACGGTGGTGAGGTTCAGGACGTCCAAGAGAAACACAGGCGAGGAAGGACTCGACCCCTTGGCCGGCTTTGGCGGAGGCGTGCACGGTGACGAGGGGCAGAGCGGCGGCGTGGCAACGAGACGGCAGCGCCGGTTTGTGCTCGGGCTCCGGCGTGCTAGCACAAGAGCAGGAGTGCGAGCGGCTTCGTCCAAGCCCAAAAGGGCTAGGCTTTTACCCCTCCTGGGCGCGCGCGTGCAAGCGCGGCGGTGCGGTGAACCGGAGCAAGGCACGGCGGTGGCGCGGACGTGTAGGCGCCGGCCAGGCTGGGCCTCTAGGCAGCAAGGTTGGGTCTCTGCCTCTCTAGGCGCAGGCATGCGCGTGCAAACAGGGGCCTTAGCCATCGCGGCACCTTGGGCCGTCATCTTGGGCACACACGACGCGGCCTTTAGCCGGATTGGGCGGAGGTGTGCGCGCGGCGCTCTGTGGAACTCCAGGGCCGTGGCGGTGCGGCTGCCGGTTTGGAGGAGTGAAAGGTGTGTAGGGGCGACCCCGCGGTTCACCGGCGCGTGCGCGAATGTGCCAGGGACGTGCTCAGGTGTGACGAGGTGCGGAAAAGCCCAAAGAGAAAAGGTTTGGCCTTCACGTCCGTGCGCGCGCATTAGCCATGGCGGCGTGACGAATACGACAGCGTTACTGGCGGGCGGAGCAGGGGGGAAGGGAAAAGCTCGCCCCTTGGCCGGTTCAGGGCAGCAGCGTGGCGAACTGCTGTGCGGCGGCTTGGTACGCACGCGCGCGGGCGTCGGGCGAGCGTGTAGCACGGCCGGAAGCAGTGCAGCGGTGCTGGGTCTGAAGGCTTGGCCTCGGCCGACACGACAGGCGCGCACGCGCGGCGAGAGGGAGCGGCCACAGCGAGGAGCACAGGCTAGGCAGAGCGCGGCCCGTGGACAAGCATGCCAGCGTGCGTGCGTGGTTGCGCGCAGGTCGGGTGTACGTGTGCGCGTTCGTGCGTGAGGAAACAAAACGGCCGGGCACGGTGGTACTTAGCTCGGCGTGCACGTCAGTGTGATGGAGAAACGGCGGTGCAGTTGCCGGCGTGTGCGCGTGAGTGCGTGTGTGCGTCGCGGTGTGCACCCACACACGTAGGAGGGCGAAAGGCCGGAGCTTTGCGATGGCGGCGCCATGGTCAGAGACCGGCGACGCGATCAACGTGAGCGTGTTGTTCAGGGATAGGAGAAAGGGGGGCGGTGAGGTCCAGCGGTGAGCGGCGCGCAGCAACGACGGCGGCGGCACCTGCAAGCATTGAGCACGACATGAAGGTCGGCGACACGGCGTCGGCGTTTTGTGCGGTGGCACGGAGCAGAGCAGCCGGAACAGGGCAAGGAGCGGGTTCGCCTTCCCTCGGCGCGAAGGCTGGGCTCACAGAAGAGAGGGAGAGGTTGGGGTCACCTGGTGACCCTGGTCGAAGTGAGGTGCGGCGGTAGAGAACGCGGCGGAGCAGAGCGGAGGTGCTGCAGGGAGAAGGGGAAGCAGAGCAGGGACGTCACGGTGTAGAGGAAGCAGGGGCTCGCGGTGCTCAGGGACGGCGGCGTCCTCAGGTGCCGGTGTCGTGGTCCACGCGCGGGCTGCTCTGGCTCCACAGCGGCGGCGTCGAGGTCTTCGCACGGGCGGCTCCGCTTCTTTCCCCCCTTCTCCTCTCCTCCCTTCTTCTCTTCTCTAGTGGAGGACAGGGGAAAGCCCCAAGAGCGGCGGCGGATCCTGGGAAGAGGAGTTGGAGGAGGTTCGGCGGACTTCGGCGAAGAGATAAGGCCCAGCAGAAACAAAAAGGGTTTTTCCTATTTTCTTATCTCCTATTCCTTAAACTATTTCAATTCAAATTTGAATTTAGAATTCAAATTTGAACCACACACAAATAAAATCCAATTAAAAGCCATAAACTCCAAAGTTATCACACTAGCATTTATATTTCCTAAAATTTATTATTTAGCTCAAAATAAATCTAGGAATTTTAGGAAAGGATTCAAAGAAGACATCCTTATAATTTTAAGCATGCACTCCAATTCAAGCAAAAATTTTGAAATCCACATTTTTAAATAAAATAACATTCTGGAAAACTCCGGGATGTTACAGTCTTGATCTTGAATCCTCTTGAAAACTCAAAAAGTACTAACATAGCTAGAGAACCGGGGGGATTTATTATATTTTTTTCTTTCTTTCTTCTTTCTTTCTTTTTCTCATCATACTTTTTCTCTTTTATCATTTTTCATCATTTTTTTCTTTCATCATACTTTTTCTCTTCTTCTTTTTTTTATTTGCTCCCCTTGAATTCTAGATTATACTAGCACTTCCTTGGCAACCCCCCATGCTTAGACATTTGCTCATCCTCGGGCAAAAGAGGTGATAAATATGCCAAAGTGGAAATTGAAGCTCTCATATTTTCTTAGAGAGAGATACTCAAAAAATCTTCTAGGGGTCCTTTTTGGAAGTCTCCCTTACTCACTTGAAGCACCTTCCTTGTAATCTTCCTTGAAATATTCATCCATACTCATATATTGGGTTGTGGTCAAGGAGGTGAACACACAAAAGATATATTTGGGTTTTGTGGTTGGATATCCGACGAGGTTTGCGAAATTCCCAATGTGGTAACTCACAATGCACGGATAGAAGAGCCTAGCATAAAGAACGATACGCAAAAACGGAATGACCAGCTTCTTAGTCTCGGGCCAGAGACATCAGGCCTTGAATCAATGCACCCAAAAATAAATCTTGTATATAATAAGGTTTTGCACTCAAGTAAATTTAGACTTTGGATGGGTAGAGCAAAATGCAAGCGGTACTCATGACAAGGTTAGCTTAACTTTTTGAGAATAAAAATGTTCTTTGATTCATTCAAAGTTGAGAGCAACGAAAAAGAACTATGGGACTTGAGTTATCATAACCTCCACACAAGATTAGGCTAGCATTTAATTAAAATTTTAGATTCATATTAAAAGAGAGCACTAGCTTAAACATGCATAAATCGAGCATAAGATCGAGCAAAGCGGCAACGATCATCACATATCAACATGGTACAATTTTTCATCCATATTAAGATCATAAAAGCAACAGTGAAACTTATTCATGATGATGGATAAAAAACTACTACTATCACACACATGCTAAAAATAAATAAAAACAAGAAAAATACTACGCAAACAAAAACACACACAAGATGAAAATAAAGAAAAGGAAAAGGAAAAATCAAACCACACTTAAAAAGCTTCATCCCTTCCTTCTTTCTTCACTCCTTATCCGATTGCTCTTGCTCCGTCGGTTGACTTTTGTTGAATCCTTGCTCAAAATATGTTTGCATGGCCCCTCCCCGAAATTGATCCGGCGGCACAATTTGAAGGCGTCCTAATTGATGGGCGATCCCCGCCATTCCTTCATGCCAATGGTCGACATGGCTTCGGATCCTCTCGACATCTTGCATATTCCTTTGCATGTATGCCCCAATAATTGCTGCACTTTGTTGGGGTTGGGGCATGCTTGTATGAGGTGCCACAAATGCTTCATTTGGCACAACAAAAGTTGGTGGACAATATGTTGGAGGAGGTGGCGGCATGGCTGCACCACTCCCCCATGCTTGCATCGGCACACTTCCGTGGTAGGGTGGTGGCATAGGAATCCCACCATAAGGTTGATGGTATGCAGCCCCTCCTTGTTCTTGGGCTGCGAAAGATGATCCTTCTTCTATAATCCTTCCTCTTTTGTTCTTCTTGGCCGGCACGAGAATTCCTTCTTCTAACCAATTCTCTCTCCCTTCAATAAATAATTTCAGCCTCATATTTGAGAGAGGAACATTGACTTTTGCCACCTTGTATCCTCTCTTTTCATCTCTACTAATGTATTTTCCTTGCTTCATGTAATCAATCCCAAGTGAATTTCCCGCAAGTAGGAATTTTGGGTTACTTGAAATACCTGACCTCACAGAAATTGCTATCATAGAGAGATAGCATCTTGAACCAATTTGTCCAGTCCCCGATATTACCTCACAACACCACCGATTGATCATGATATATGATGGATCAATGGCTTGCCTTGCAATCAATGCCGAATAAAGCCAATTAACTTCCATGTCGGTGACCTTGGACTCCTTCATTCTTCCCAAAATCCTTTTGCTCATCCAAGAATGAAATATCCGGATGATGAGATTTCGGATGCTATTTCTTTGCCGGTTATCTTCCCCTAAAATCATACTCCAAAATCCTTCTAATACACTTTCATTAACATCAACTTGCTCCGGGGCTTCCCTCTGAAAACCGAGCAACTCTCTAATTTGCTCATTAGAAATTATGTGCTCATTATCCTTGAGTCGAAATGAGAGGGATGGCACCCCTTCATTAATAACCGGTGCCATGGTCTTGAGAATTTCCATGGCAAGCTCCAAATGAAAGGTCACCCCTACTCCATCGGAAAATTGCCCCCAACCAAGGTGGTTCATCATTTGATAGATATCCGGAGAAAATCCCAACACTTGGAGAGCATCATCATCGAAGTCAACGTTGGGCACAATCCTCTTCTCTAGGCACCCAAGCTTCTCCTTCTCCTCCTCCGACATCATAAGAAATCCATACTTGCAACGTCGTGGAGTGTATGGTGGTGGAGCGGATGAACGAGTTGAGCGACGAGGTTGGACGGGTGGCTCTTTCGTGCGCCCTTGCGGTTCGGTGTACCGCATGGACGAGCTTCACGTGTCTCTTCTTCCACTAAGGAGCATGGTGTCGCTCCTTGATGGTGCCACGTCCTCTTCCATGCTTCGCAGCGACTCGGAGATTGAGTGCCTCCGTGAAGAACTTGTTGATGCCGGCTTCGATGATGACGGTTGTGTCTTCCTTCCAAGGACCTTGCTAAAAGCCTTCCTCATCTTGTTGTTGCTGCACAAACCACAAACAAACTCTCCCAGGGGTTTCTTGCTGGTAGAAATACACACAAAATAAGTATATGGAAGGGCAAGAATTGCGACGTATTTTTTCTGAATTTTTGGACTCAAGAATGGAGAACGAATTTTTCAAAGGTGTTCTTGGAGGTTCTGGACTAGGAACTCAAGAACACGAACTAGCAACGAAGCAAATGGCTTACCTGAGGAAGATGAGCGCCGGGGGGCCAATAAATAGGCCAGGCCAGCCGGCCTGGGCCGACCGGCCTAGGGCCCCTGCCCCTCTTTTCTGACTCTTCTTTCTCCCACTGGTTGCTTGGTTGATCATGGTGTTGTGTACTCATGCTCCACGCCGTCCACCGTCCAATTCTTCTCAGCCACTCCTTTTTCTTTCATGGTCAAGTCTTCCATCTTGATCATTTTCTTTGTGTCACTTACATGCTTCCTTGCCTCCCATGCTATCATCCATATCCTGCTAAAACAAAACATTGCTGCCCCCCATGCTTGTCCTTGCATGTGCTCAAGATGCCTCAATGATGAAGCCCTCCTGTGATGCATCATGGAGCATTAGGAGTTCAATTAAGCTCAAAACCTTCCCTTGATCATGTTTAGATGCTAAGCACTCCTCTAATTTCGAAAACTAAAAATTAACTCAGAGATATCAATGAGTTCAAATGTATTTTTAGAGGACTTTTTAGGCATCAAAAACATTTGTAAGTCGAAACTTTCCGACTACATTGATTTTGGTTACACCGGGATCACTTGCTCTCATTAATTGATAGCGAGCTCCTCCGGCTTGCCGTGGGGGTATGGGTTTAGGTTCTAATTTTGGCCAAACATGAGAGAGATGTTTTGAATAAACAAAAATAAATGGGGCTTGGAGAAAAATCTAACTCCAGAGAAACCGGTAGATATCAAGTTGAATGAAACCAAAAATCGATTTTCCTAGGTTCACGCGAGTCCTGGCATGCATCAAAGATTAAAAATCATTAAGGAACAATGCTGGGCTCTACTCGTGTGTTTTTAAGATGTAAAACAAACCAACCTTGTCATCATGAAGAGGATGAAAGGTGTGGGTAGGTTCTGAATTTTTGGAGTTGGTTTCTCGAAAAGAAGCAAATAAATCGTAGGAAGGCTCATGTCATAGGTTTATGGTCAAATAAAATCCAAAAGAAACATCCGAGCAAATAAAATGTCTCAAAAATAAGTTCAACCACTTAAGAGTTTATACCAAGTCTTGCATAGCAAATTGTAAGACCAACTTACTTGAAAATCGGAAATAATCCGGGTTGCCCTCCCGGCAGCTTTATTCTTCATCGAGTTGTCCTCCCGGTAGCTTATTCTTGACTCAACAAACGGGTTGCCTCCCGCCTAGCGCTTCGTTTATAGTCCATGGCTAGACTTCTTGTCTTCTTCACTTCGGATCAACGCTCTTTGCGGGTGTTGCAATCTTGGGTACCCACTTCCGCACCATCTTGGGCACGGGCTTATTCTCCGGCCTAGTCATCTTTTTGGTCTTCACAGGCCGCTTTTGTTCTATGGTCTTGATGGATGCAACGACTTCTTTGATCACCTTCGCTTCCTTCTTCTTGGGCTCTTCCTTGCTAAAATGACGATGAGGTGGAACATATTTAGCATTGATCATGTTGCATACCTCGAAACGTGGACGAAACTTGAATATGCTTCGTGTGCCATCGACGTCGAACTTAATCTCCCCCTTGCCAACGTCGATCGTTGCCCGACGGTCTTGAGGAAGGGCCTCCATAGGATAAGGGGTGGCTTCTCCCTTTCTCCCATCTCAAGTACCACAAAATCGACGGGGATGAAGTGATCTCCAACCTTCACGGGCACATCTTCGGCAATTCCCACGGGATAGCGAATTGAGTTGTCGCCCAACTCCAAGCACATACCCGTAGGCTTAAGTGGTAAGCGTAGCTTCTCGAACACATCTCTTGGCATGACACTCACGCTTGCTCCAAAGTCGCATAATGCCTTTTCGAACGTGAATGAGCCAATAGAACATGGGATGGTCGGACATCCAGGGTCTCTTTGCTTCTCGGGCCCTTGATTTGCGATGGCGGCACTACATTGTTCAGACATATTGACATGATCTGCCCCAAGTGTTGCCATCTCATATTTGTTCGCAAGTATGTCTTTGAAGTAGCGAGAATATGTAGGAACTTGGAGAGCGTCCAATAGCGGCATGTTGATGCTTAACTTGCGCACCACTTCCACAAACTTTTCAAAATGACTATCAACTTTACCTCGAAAGTAGCGTGTCTTTAATGTGGGCATCTTCATGTCATCACTTGTCATTTCAAATTCCGGCTCTTCGGTGGCAATCTTCGGAATAGTAGTCACCTTCTCCTTAGTGTGATCTTCCGCTTCGACGGTTGGCTTAGGCTTCCTTGCTCCGGCTGGAAGTTCGAGATCCTCCGTCTCCTTTCCCAAGCGAGTTTGAATAGCCTTCGCCATCTCGGGACCTTGGGGTTGCCCCGGCAATCTTCCTTCATTAGCGGTTAGGCGCCCGACAAGTTGTCCCACTTGCGTCTCCAATATCTACATTATGTTGAGCACTTGATGGTTGGAGCTCCCGACCTCCGTCACCTTGCCATCAATATTCTCCAATATTTTATCCAGTCTTGAACTTAGTGACGGTGTCCTTGTTGATCTTTGCTTGCTCGTCCATGAAGTCCTTCAATTGTATTCGAAGAGGCACCGTATTTTGAATAGATGAACTTGCATTAAATTGAGGTCTACCTTGCCCGTAGCGGAAGTTCGGCAAATCTCCTTTCCTCATGTAGTCGAGCACCTTTGCTTCCTCCAGACAATCTTTTTGGACATGGCCGTACTCCCCACACTCTTCACATGTGGATCTTGCTTCGGCGGCCTTCAAGTCTTGAGCGACTTTCTTTTCTAGCTCCATCTTCTCCAACCTCCTCATGAGTGAGTCAATCTTCCCTTCTAGAAGTTCCTCCTTTTCAACCTGCAAAAAACCTTTAACATTGCCCATGGGTTGAACCGGAAGTAAGCGTCTGGATGACGCCCATGTATCATTATCCTCAACCTTCTTGAAAAGAGTGAATGCCTCCGTCGGAGTTAGCTCAATAATAGATCCTCCCGCCGATGCGTCAATTACGGTCCTCGATGCTAGATTGAGACCTTGATAGAACTTTTGAACAAGGTCCTCCTTCGGGAACTTGTGATGTGGCACGGCTCGGGTGTACTCATTGAAACGCTTAAAAGCTTCTGTGATAGTCTCCGTAGGATATTGAGCAAAAGTAGCAATCTTATTACGCAAGCTTTGAGTTTTACCCGGCGAATAATACTCCTTCATGAAAGCTCTCATCAATGCTTCTCAATTTTGCACCGTATCCACCGATAGAGTATAGAACCATTGCAAGGCTTTTCCAAGAAGTGAGAACAGAAAAAGTCTTGCCCTCAATTGATTTTGATCCAGCCCTTCCATCGTGAATGTCTGACAAAGTTCAATGAACGCTTGGATGGGAAGGTTAGGATCCTCTTTTACCGGTGAAAGGTGTATGTTTGTAATACCCCAGGTGTTTATCTCTTTTTAATCAAGGTATTAACCTAAGCTCATGGTGTTAAAGGAAAAATCAAGCAAGTTTGGTGAAAACACCATTAGGAGCAAAGTATAGTTTGAACTTTTGCCATTATGGACATTGTCACCAAGATTCAAGAACATGACATTGAAGTTGTCACCTTTGGAAATTATGGATAAAAGAAGGAATTGAACCCTATCATGTTTGGTCAACTCTTTAAAGGGATTTCTGAATTCATTGATGGCTTAGCCACAATCTCAAGCTTTTGTATATTAACTTCAAAATCGACCAGTGTGAGAGTCGATGGACTCCTCAAGCCTAGCTTTTCATCTTTAAGGTTGAGATTGAAAATTTGGAGTGAAAAGTATCCAAATCTTGAAGTCAAACCCCTTTATCAAGGTCAAAGCCCTTTGTTCATGTATCAATCTCTAGAACTTTGCTCAAATCTCCAAAAATTCCCAAAACACTGAAAAATCAGCCAATACAAAAGTTGTGCATAATTTCAAGGGACACATTTCATTCAATTGGCAGATTTTCAAATTTTGAGTGGAAATGCCTCGAAAACTTGGTCAAAGCCAGAACCCTGTGTTTGACTACGCCGAGAAAATCCTGATTTTCAAGTCAAATTTCTGCTCAATCCGTGAAAATTTTCACTGGTCGACTTTTGCAAGAGTTGTAGAGGGTAACCTCAGCTACAACTTTATTTTTGGCCGAAATGTGAGTTACATTTGGATTTGAAATTATCAAGCAGTCCAAAGTACCCTAAACCGAATTGGGATGCTGCACCCGTCGCCCTGCATACGCGCCCATGCCGCGACGTCGCGCCGCGACCGCGCCCCGGCGCCCGTGCGCCGCGCGTGCTCGCGCGCCGTCCCGCCGCGCCACCTGGCCCGCACGCCGAGGTGGGCCCCACCGCCGTCACGAGACTGCTGTGCCCGAGGTTGCCCGTGCCGCGTGGACGCCACTTGTCGCGCACGCACGCCCATCCTCGCCACGCGCCATGCCGTCACCGTCCTGCCGCCATGCGCCGGGCAGGGCCGCGCCACGCCGCCACTCCCGCGCCGCGCTGGAGTTCCCAGGGTCGCACATTGCCGTGCCCGGTCGCCCTGCTCGCCGGAGCAGTCATCTTTGCGGCCGGAGCTCCACCCAGTCGCCGAGTCCTCACCCCCGAGCCCGCTCGTCGCCGTCCAAACCCTCTAGCAGGACCGCGCGCCCCTCCTGAAGCTGCCCGTGCCACAAGTTGACGAGCTCTGCCGGCCAGTTCGCCGGAGTGAGTCCCGCCGCATCTACAGATCCAACTCGCCGCCGATCATGACCACCGGCAGTCCCTCCGCCCCGTCCGAGCGCCGGCGCAGGCCCAAGGTGATCACCGGTCACTCCTCAGCCCTTTCCCCCACCCTACCTCGCCGCCGGCGAGCCGGATTCCGGCCGGCCGTGCCGCTGCCATGGTCGAGCCCACATTTGTGAAGAAACCAATCTAGCCAGGGTTCGTTTTGTAAATGCAAGGGCCTAAGTGTAAAGCCGAGGGTAGATTTGTGAAGCAAATTCTTGGCTAAGGGTCTGGATGAAAGAAGATTCTTTGAATCTAGGTTTAATATGCTGAGACCTTCTAAAATTCATAATAAACCGAATAAAAATCAGAAAAAATGCAAACTCAAATGTTCTGTGCTCCACATGAACATATGCAACTTTTCTAGAAAGGAATTTTGTAAATTTCTTTCTAGATTTTAAATAATTTTGAATTGATCAATTTGAATAGATTTGTAATTATTTGAAATCTATAACTGATATGCCTGTGAAATTTTAATATGTTGTTAGTCTTGATATGATTGCTCTTGTGTAGAAAAATTGCACCTAGATCTGTTATGTATCTTTGGTTATGATTCAATTTGGATATATAGCAGCTTTTAAGTTCCTGTTTAGTTTTAAATAATTTGTTAATCAAATGGATCTGATATTTTTGAAGTAGCCTGTATATACCTAGATAAAGCTATGGTAAAAATATCAGTAGCTTTTGACATGTTTACCTAGCTCTAATTAATTTAGGTATTTAAAATGAGCCTTTTTAATAAAGCATGTTGTACATAGTTTCTGGCCATGAAAATTTTTGAGTAGTCTTGTTTTACCTTAATATGTATGTGGTAAAAGTTGTAGCTCCAATGCATGCTTATATATTGCTGTGTGATTTATTTATCTTTTCAGCAGTATTTTAATGTTGTAATTTTCATGCTAGATCTATAGCTTAGTTTAATCTGAATTTTTGTGAGTAGCTCAGTAATGCCATATTCATGCTCTGTGTAATTTCTTGAAGCTATATCATGTGTAGATCTCTCTGAATAAATTGATCATGTTTGTGGCAGCTAGTTAATGTTAGATTTTTCATGTGCAACATATAGCTTAGTTTGATCTAAATTTTGGGCAGTAGCCTTGTTGTCTTGATATGTGCTTGTATGAATTTTCTCTTTGTTTGTTTGTGTGTGGAACATCCAGAATTAATTTTGGAAGTAAATCAAGCTTAATAAGTGAAATAAAAGAGAAATCAGAAATCACCTTTAATGTGATGCAAATTTAAATCACAAAGCTTCACCAAAATACATCCTGAACAGCACCTTTATTTTGGTGAAGTAAAATAAGTTAATTAGTTTAAATATGCACACAATCACCATCAAATAAGAAAGATAAATAACAAACATACAATTCCTTAATTAAGGAAGAGTATGCTGGATATATTCTTATCCAGGTGAATGTGCCCAACAATACACCCCATGTTTGTCCTTTAATTATGAACTGAGTTCTCCCTTCTTAAAAACGAATGCTTAAAGTTATGCATATGCATGTCGTGTAGAACATCCGGTCAAGAGCTACGCGTTGGTGCCGGAAGCTGAAGGAGAGCTAGTTGAAGGAGAAGGTGAACGTGTGGTTTTACAACAAGACCCGAACCAAGTTCGGAGGATCTCCAACTAACTTTGCTAGTAAAGGCAAGCCCCGAAGCATAACCTATGTTTTTAACTTATGCAACTCTCTTTGGTATGATTGTGCATTTATGTTCAGGAGTTGAATTGAAACCCTAGATGCATGATCTTAGGTTCCTATGTTCCAATACTAGAATGATAAGTCGCTAGTTGCCATGCTCTAAGGACCCGGTAGAAGTCGAGTGATGTTCGTCACTCGCGAGTTATAGGTTTCTTATGTTGGAATCATAAGATTGTTGAACCTACCCGCTCATGTGGTAAGAGCATGGGACCGGCTCCGGCCAAGTAGGTCTGTGGTTAAGCGTTTGAACATACTAAACATTTGTCAGGAATGGGACCGGTAAGCCTAGTACCTTTTTGATCCAGCGAGGGAACTCTCTACCACTAATCTTGGGATTTGTTCCCCCGGCTTGCAACCGGTGGTGCATGTGTGAGACTGGAAGGATGTTGGGCCTCATGCTAGTGATCCTTGTACCGATGACTGTGGACATTGATCCCGAACTGAGGATGATTGGGAACCGTCTGGTTGGTGCGTACCCCGCCCGCTGGGCCGTGGTCGTGATGATGGGGTATGCATTCTCCCGTGTGTTTAGGTTTCCCTTGCAAGGTTATTAATCGATCGATCGTCGGCCTCTCACCGTTATCTGAGATTGCTTATCCATACACTCTATGTCCCTTAATGATGGAATTGAGAAGAACACTGATGTATGCTTAATTGTTTGCACAACTTTGTTTGTGTAGTTGCTTACCTAGTAATGGATAGTTAACTAGAATTTTGAGCTAAAACTTGAAAGTAAGGACATACTCTTTGTTGCTTTTCAGCAAAAAGAAACCCTCTAGCCAAAAAGCTTGCATGTCTAGAGAGTTGGTGATTTTCCATCACCCGACGGTGAAGTCTTGCTGAGTATTAGTATACTCAGCCTTGCTTTGTTGATATCTTTTGCAGGTGTTGATGTGTTTGATGGTATTCGTGGATTGTTCTCTCCCACCCTTTGGGAAGTAAGAGGGAAGATGACAGTGCTTAGTGATATCATGGATGGCCTCCTGTGATGTCGCTTATGACGTTTAGTATTTTATTTCCGCTGTGTTTTCAAACTCTAAACAGTTTACTTTCCTGTATGGAACTTGTTTTGTAATAATGAAGAATTGATGAATATGATATATTAAGGTTGTATTAATTATCTCTGAACTCGTCGTCGTGTGAGTCTTAGTGTACAATCTTCGATCCTTTGTTATAAGTGATTTACCGGGCTTGACCCGGCAGATATCGACAAGTTAACTCCTCTTTAACGCATAATGACCAAGTGGATAGGTTATGTGTGTTAAATGGGAATTAATTTGGACGGTTCTATCACAATGTTGCACCATGCGGATGGTTGAAGTCTTGATCTCAAACGGTCTTCCGATGTCGGCTAGGTTGAAGATGGGAAGATCGACAAGTTCTGGGATGCAAAGCTCCCCAATCTTCCTCTCCGGTTGTGCCATCGGTGGCGGTTGAGGTTGATCTCTCCTTGGACTTGGAGGTGGTGATTCCTTCTTCGGACTTGTAGGTGTTGATTCCTTTGGAGATACCGACGGTCCTTCGGCTCCGGCTTTTGGATCTACAATCTCCAGCTTCCTAGATCGTGCTTCGCGTATCCTTTGCCTGTAAAGTTTTTCTGGATCATCCACAAAATTTTTCAGTTTGTTGGAGAGGTGGCCGTCCATCTCCTGTTAGGGTTAGCGATAAACAAAATGCACAAAAGATCTAAAAAAGAAAACTATAAAAAGGGTTAGTAAAAAACTAGATTAGATTGGTTTTTGAGGATGATCAAAGTTTAATAGATGCAAAAGAAAAATCAAAAAGAAAATTCAAAATACTTACAAACGAGATACTAGATTGGATCTTGATTACTTGTTCCCCGGCAACGGCGCCAGAAAAAGGGCTTGTTGACGATTCAATAACACGCCAAGGTTCACCGCAAGCTTACAGATCATGTAGTACCTTTTTCCCTCGAGTATCACCCAAGGTATCGAATCCGTGGAACAGTGTGTAACGCAAGACTCAATCCAATAACCGAGAAACGCTTGCATCTTTGAGAAGTTTCGAATGCATCTAATCTACTAAGATCATTAGAGGTAGCAAGAGAAAGCATTGAGGTACCGATCTAGAGGGATCTAGATCGTGTTTATGTCATAATTCCGAGCAAGATAGAAGAGAGAGTAAAACGAATCTCATTGAAAGTGTCTTTAAACCTTGACCTTTGGTCAAACCCCCTAAGTCGCCCCGCCGTACTCGATGTCAACATTCTGTCACGATGTTCCCCTTTCTTCGCGGTCGAATCTTAGAGCACACTCGCAAGGAGTACGTTGAACTACTTGGTAGATCGGGTATGCACCTCTAGCCACCGCGGCTACAAGAACATCCCATGCAATCTATCTCGAGAATAGATTGAGGAAGAAAACACCCAAGCAAGAACAAGAATTGCAAACAAAGGTACTCAATCACTAGGAATCGGATCCATTAAAACTCCATCAAAAGTGTATACATGAATAAGATCCAACCGGGATCCTACCTTGATCTTGATTCACGCCTCCGGAACTCCGACGTGGTCTTCCTTGCAAGGTTCCCACGCCGGCTAGGTAAACCCTAGACGACTAACACGACCCTCCTCTCCGGGGTGGTGTCCCTCAAGCTTCTCTGCTTCTCGGCGGCGAATGACGAATGACTTTATAGTTGCTACTTCGCACGGGGACTATAAATAGCATGAGGATCATTTAGGTCAAAGGGGACGGCGAACCAGCACGGAAAGGGGCCAGGGCGGCCGGCCTGGGCCGACTGGCCCAGGGCCTTTTCGGCCCGGTTCGTCCCCGGTTTTCTTCGTGAAGCTTCTCGCGACTTCCTGAGTTTTTACCGAGTTGCATGTGGGTCCTTGACGTCATTTTCCTTGCTGTTTAGATAAGGGTGCTTGGTGTATGAACTTTTGCATCTTCTATCTAGGTCCTCAACACTTCTCGACTTCCCGCTTTAGTCCTCGGTTCATTTGGAGTCATGTTCATCTTGTATCTTGACTTGTCCCGGGGTCCATGATCACCTTGTAAAACCCTTGATGAACTTTACCCGGAAGTCCTCATTTAAGCTCTTGATTCCTGTGTAAACAATAAACTCCAAAAACCATGCACGAGTGCGAACTTATCATATAATGGGGGTTAGGATCGTTAGTGCGAATATCAAATTAATACCAACATAGAAGGTAAACAAGTGGCTAGGTTGACACAAAAAATCGACCGCTAACACACACACATGCTGAAAATAAAATTGGAAAATACTACGCATACATAAATGTGCATAATTTGAAAAATAAAGAAGGAAAAATCAAACCACACTTAAAAAATCATCATTCCTTCCTTCTTTCTTCATTCCTCCTTCGATGGCTCATCCTCCGGCAGTTGACTCTCGTTGAATCTTTGCTCATAATATGTTTGCATGGCCCTTCCACGAAATTGATCCGGTGGCACAATTTGAAGGCGTCCTAATTGATGGGCGATCCCCACCGTTCCTTCTTGCCATTGGTTGACATGTGTTCGGATGCTCTCGGTGTCTTGCATATTTCTTTGCATATAGGCCCCAATGATGGCTGCACTTTGTTGGCGCTGAGGCATGCTTGCATAAGGGGTTTGTTTGGATGCAGCCCTGGCAGGCAGCTGCGGCTCCAGGCAACGATCTCCACCCCAGGCCGATGAAATCGTGCGCCTGAGGTTGCTGCCTGGGCCAGGCAGCTTTCCCAGGTCTCCAACCAAACTAGCCCAAGGTGCCACAAATGCTGCATTAGGCACCACAAAGGTCGTTGGATAATATGTTGGAGGCGGTGGCATGGCTGCACCACTCCCGCATGCTTACGTAGGCACATTTCCGTAATATGGTGGCAGCATAGGAATCCCTCCATATGGTTGATGATATACAGCCCCTCCTTGATCTTGGGCTGTGGAGGATGATCCATCTTCTACATTTCTCCCTCTTTTATTCTTCTTGGCCGGCACAAGAAGTCCTTCTTCTAACTAATTTTCTCTCCCTTCAATAAATAATTTCAGCCTCATATTGGGAGAGGAACATTAACTTTGGCCACCTTGTAACCTCTATTCTCATCTCCACTTATATATTTCCCTTGTTTCATATACTCAATTCCAAGGGAAGTCCCAACAAGGAGGAGTTTTGGGTTTCCTGAAATTCCCAGCTTCAAAGAAATTGCTATCATAGAGAGATAGCATCCCGAACCAATATCTCTGGTTCCCGACATCGCTTCACAACACCACCGATAGCTTGCCTAGAAATCATTGTCGAATAAAGTCAATTTAATTCCATGTCGGTGATCTTGGACTCTCTCATCCTTCCCAAAATCCTTTTTCTCATCCATGAGTGAAATATCTGGATGATAGGATTCCGGATGTTATTTCTTTGCCGGTTGTCTTCTCCCGAAATCATACCCCAAAATCCTTCTAACACATTTTCATGAACATCCACTTGTTCTGGGGTCTCCTTGAATCTGAGCAATTCTCTGATATGCTCATAGGGGACTAGTTGCTCATCATCTTTTAGTCGAAATGAGAGGGTTGGCACCCCGTCATTAATGACCGGCGCCATCGTCATGAGAATCTCCAAGGCAAGCCCCATATGAGTGCTCACCCCAACTCCATCGGAAAAATGTCCCCATCCAAGGTGACTCAACAATTGATAAATATCCAGATGAAAACCCAATGCTTGGAGAGCATTGTCATCGAAGTCAACATTGGGTACAATCCTCTTCTTGAGGCGAACAAGCCTCTTCTCCTCCTCCTCCGTCATCATGATAAATCCATACTTAGAACACCTCGGAGTGTATGGTGGTGGAGCGGATGAACGAGTCAAACGACGAGGTTGAACAGGTGGATCCTCCTTGCGTCCTTGCGGTTCGGTGTACCGCATGGACGAGCTTCGCGTACCTCTCATACCACTAAGGAGCATTGTGTCGCTCCTCGGTGGTGCCACGTCCTCCTCTATGCTTCGCGGGGACTCGACGATAGAGTGCCTCCGCGAAGAGCTTGTTGATGGCGCCTTCGATGACGATGATTGTGTCTTCTCCCCAAAGGCCTTGTTGAAAGCCTTCCTCATTTTTCCTTGCTGCACAAAGTCACAAACAAACTCTCCCGGGGGTTTCTTACCAGTAGAAAGATGCACAATGGAAGTATATGGAAGGGTAAGAATTGTGATGAATTTTTCGGGATTTTTGAACTTAGGATTGGAGGACGAATTTTTCGGAGATGTTTCTGGAGGTTTTGGACTGAGAGCTCAAGAACACAAACTAGCAATGCAACGAATGACTTGCCTGAGGAAGAAGAAGACCGGGGGGCGAATAAATAGGCCAGGCCGGCTGGCCTAGGCTGACCGGCCTGGGGCCTCTGCCTCTGCCCCCTGCTTTGGCTCCATTTTTCTCCCACTTGCTCTTGGTTGCATCATTGTTCTGTGTACTCATGCTCCACGCGGTTCACCGTCCAAATTCTCCAGCCACTCCTTTTGCTTGCATGATGAAGTCCTCCATCTTGATCAATCGCTTTGTGTCACTTCTATGCTTCCTTTCCTCCCATGCTTTCACTCATATCTTGCAAAACAAAACATTGCTGCCCCCACCCCCCATTATTGTCCTTTGCATGTGCTCAAGATGCCTTGATGATGAGGCCTTCTCGTGATGCATCATGGAGCACTAGATGTTTAATTAAGCTCAAAACCTTTCCTTGATCATGTTTAGATGCTAGTTACTCCTCTAATTTCAAAAATTAAAAATTAACTCAGAGATATCAATGAGTTCAAATGTATTTTTAGAGGAGTTTTTAGGCATCAAAAACATTTGTAAGTCAAAATTTTCCGACTACATTGATTTTGGTTACACCGAGATCACTCGCTTTCATTTATTGATAGCGAGAGCTCCTCCGGCTTGACCGTGGGGGTATGGGTTTAGGTTCTAATTTTTGCCAAACATGAGAGAGATGTTTTGAATAAACAAAAATAAATGAGGCTTGGAAAAATTCTAACTCTAGAGAAACAGTTGGATATCAAGTTGAAAGAAACAAAAAAAGATCGAATTTCCTAGGTTCACACAAGTCCTACCATGCATCAAAAATTAAAAATCATTAAGAAACAATGCAGGGCTCTACTCGTGTGTTTTTATCATGTAAAACAAACCAACCTTATCATCATGAAGAGGATGAAAGGTTTGGGTAGGTTCTGAATTTTTGGTACTAGTTTCTCGATAAGAGACAAATAAATCATAGGACAGCTCATGTCATTGGTTTATAATCAAATAAAATCTAAATGAAACATCCGAGCAAACTAAATGTCTCAAAAATAAGTTCAACCACTTAAAAGTTTATACCAAGTCTTGCATAGCAAATTCTATGACCTACTTACTTGAAATTCAGAAATTTTCCGGGTTGCCCTCCCGGTAGCTTTATTCTTGATCGGGTTGTCCTCCCGGTAGCTTATTCTTGACTCGACGAACAGGTTGCCTCCCGCCTAGCACTTTGTTTTTAGTCCATAGCTAGACTTCTTCTCTTCTTCACTTCGGATCAATGCTCTTTGCGGGTGTTGCAATCTTGGGTACCCACTTCCGCACCATCTTGGGTGCGGGCTTATTCTCTGGCTTAGTCATCTTTTTGGTCTTCACAGGCGGCTTTTGTTCTTTGGTCTTGACGGATGCAACAACTTCCTTAGTCTCCTTCGCTTCCTTCTTCTTGAGCTCCTCCTTCTTCGGCTCTTCCTTGCTAAAGCGACGATGAGGTGGAACATATTTAACATTGATCATGTTGCATACCTCGAAACGTGGATGAAACTTGAATATGCTCCTTGTGCCATTGACGTCAAACTTGATCTCTGCCTTGCCCACGTCAATCGTTGCTCCGACGGTCTTGAGGAAAGGCCTCCCTAGGATGAGAGGCTGCTTCTCCCTTTCTCCCATCTCGAGCATGTTGACGGCTGTTAAGTACCACTTTTATGGCGTCAACTCCTGCATAAAATGAATGGAAAGTGACCATCAACACTAGAATAGGGCTTTATACTGATGATTTCCACAAGTGTTGGTGTTTCTAGCTTTTGTTGCAGGACGCACCGAAATACGCATTAAATGATATATTTGAGGGCAAGTGATCCAATGCATATAGAGGGCGCCATCATAAACAATCTCAAATGCCAAAGGGGATTGCACCATTACGACAGGCTCGTCGAGACGATCAAAATGGATATATTATTTGCCTACTTTGGAGTTCGTATGAAGGCCACACGCAATTGACTCCATTCCATGCACCAATCATGGTCGTATGCATGGGTGTCATGTCCTCATCATTCTCCCCCTTTTAAAGAAAAGTCGTCCTCGACGTTGATTGTACTTGAAGACGATCCTGCACAACACAAAGGAGAACGGGGTTGCGGAAATAAAGCAAACCAAAACAATTGTGAGGAGGAATGTGACCATGTTTCCAATTGTGTATCATGTCATGGCTCATAAAATTGGCAGCATCTCGGAACACATCGTTATCGAAAAACGCATGAAGTTTGTCATTACAATCCTGCAAAAGATTAGTACCAACAAAAGACACAACTCGAATGGCTGGTTGATTGGAAGAAAATTTAGTACCAAAAATCATAGGGAGCCAACAGCAATGTGTCCCTCCTTGCGAAACAAAACTACTAGAGGAACATGTGAATATGTTTGTATGATGGTTACCCTCTAATCGATCACAATCTTGCATAACAAAAGGAGAATTCAGATTTGTACAAATATAAACCCGGTGTACCATATATTGTCCTTTGTTGTTATATTTGCCAATAACATGATACGAATGTCTAGACAACCATGGTAAATCAGTATATGCAAAAAGTCTCTCTTCTAAACAATTGAGATTACACAAATCATCAAATGCAATGTAACCCAAGGTATGTACAGAAGACAACAAATGTAGCTCATCATTTTTACTAGCAACATGCATAACATGTTTATTTTCAGCACTAGCATGTAAAACTGAAGTAATAGCACACAATTCATCTTTATCACAAGAAACATCAAGCAAATCACCATGGGACAAAGATAAATCAAGAGATGGTTCCACTATGAATTGCTCAACTAAAACATGATTTGTGGAAAAATTCAGCACATTAACAGAATTATCACCTTCCGTGAGTGTAGCACCATGGGCATTACCTATGTTCTCAGTAGGAGTATTCGGTGCATTATGGAGTGATGGTTCTGAATTTGTACATGATGATGCGCCTACAGGTGTGGCCATCCTCTCGCGTGGTGTAGCGGTGGGCGTGGATGGCGCAGGGAGAGCAACCGCTGAGCTGGATGTCGAGCTTCTTCCTGCAAAAGAGTTAGAATATGTCTTCGAGCGACGTCCCTGCACTTCACGTTCAGCTTTGCAAGCATATTCAAATAACATGGTCATATTTGCATATTCCTTATGATCTAGTATGTCCTGAATTTCGCAGTTCAAACCACCACGAAAACATGCCATTGCAGCGTCATTTTTCCCTAATAACCCACAACGAATCAAGTCTTTTTGTAACTCCTGGTAATAGCCCTCAACCGAGTGAGAACCTTGCTGAAAACACTGCATTTTTTAAGCAAATCTCGAGCATAATAAGAAGGTACAAATCTATGTCTCATAGCACCATTTAAGTGATCCCAAGTGGTTGGAATTGTACTCGGATGCCTTTGTTTATAATCACACCGCCACATTAAAGCAAAATCCGTAAATTCACTAATAGGAGTTTGAACTTGAGAATTAACAGAAGTATCATGGTATGAAAATTGATGTTCAACTTCTAATTCCCAATCAAGATATGCAGCAGGATCATATTTGCCATTATAAGGTGGAATTTTAAATATAATCTTAGCAAATGAATCATTACCAGAATGGTGGAGCACACGGCGGGCGCGGTCTCGGTGGTCTCCGTCGTCCTTCTGCAAGTCTGTGAGCGTTGTGTGCAAAGCATCGAGTCGTGCCACGACGGTGTCGAGTATGGTCTTAGCAGCCGTCTGTGCGAGGTCGAGCGTATCGAACCGCTCTGTCGACGAAGTGGTCATCGAATCCAGCCGTGCATGTATCATCTGAATGTCCGCGGTAAGTCCACCAACTCGTGTCCGCATGTCCTGCAGCTGGTCATCCCTTTTGTCGTCGCCTGCCATGGTTAGCGCAAACACAAAAACAAAATCAACGACAAAACAGGGGTGTAATGGCTCACAAGACGCTCAAACTAGTGCTGTTATCAAATTCTTATACGTTCTTACCATGCACACAGGGGCGACCTGCAACCAACCGGTGGAACCTGTGAAAGATTGGAGGAGCGATTGCCTGGAGAAACAAAATCTGCTCGTCGTAGAACTATGTGGAGTTCTAGGTAGGCTGCACTCAAATCAAGGATTAGCACAATCAAACAATAATGCAAAGTTGAATAAGAGTGCTAAACACGTCACAATAGCTACTGGCAACAAGTGAAATCGAAAGGATAGAAGCAAGGGAGGTGGCAAAGGTGGAGAAGGCACAAAAATCCTCTTTTCCTAATTTTTTTCCTCTGATTTTTTTTCATTTTTTTTCAGGAGTCCTCAAAACTGATAATATGAACACAGAGGATCTCACACAGCAAAACACCACACATACTTTTTCCAAAAGTACAGGGGTATTCCGGTAAAAAAAGGGAGGGTGTTCGCGAAAACAAGGGAGGAAACGACGCTGTCCAGGAATAAACGCAAGCAAGGGAAAAAAAAGGCACGGTGGAAAGGGCTGCGGCGTTGCCCAGGGTGGGGCTCGCGACCAGGGGCGAGTGGCGTGTCTAGGGAGGACGCGCGACCAGGGATGGGCAGCGACGTGCCCAGGGTGGACTCGCAACCAGGGTGGGGTGCGGCGTGCGTGGGGGAATTCGGTGGACGTCCTCTTCCCTTTCTTTTTTTATTGCCTTCTCCCTTTTTTTGATAGCTTTCCAAAGCACACACGGCAGGAAAAAGGGAAGGGGGTGCACGGGAGGCAAATGCAGCGTGCGCTACCCGGCGTGGCGAGGAAGCGCGTGGGAGGGGGAGTCGGACTCCCCACGTTGAAACCGCCCGGGCCGCCTGCCTTGTCTCGGTTTCTTTCTTTTTTTTTCTTTTTTTCTTTTTTTTCTTTCCTTGTTTTTTTATTACTTTCCTTTCTTTTTTTTGACTTCCAAAGACACCAGGCAGGGGGCCGCACGGTAGGGGGGAGTTGGCCGCAGCAAAGCACGGCGCGCGACAGAAGGCACGACACGTGGGCATTCCTGCGGGGTAAAACAAGAAGAACGGCGGCGGAAGCTAGGGTTAGAAGGAAAAAGAAACAAGGATTTGCACAAAGTACTAGCAACAATCGAACGTGGAAGCACACAAATTCAACAAAGACACTTATTGAAAGAATGTGCGAGGCTAAAAAGAGTTGCTGGGACAAGTGCTAACCTGAAAATAAATTTTTGTTTGGTTTTTGTGGACTGTAGGAAGGTAAAAACACTCGATAAACTCACCGATCAACCTGGAAAACTTATACCACTTGATCGAGGCGGAGTGGCTGATCTTTCGGTGAGTGGAGATAACTTCGATCTGGTGGGAGGCGACCCTCACGATCCGACTATGACGAGCAAGACTCGAAGCGCCAAGCAATCGCTGAACCAACTCCCGATGGTTACCAACCCTGCTGGCGCAAGATCAGTCTGATCACGAAGATCGATTCCTGTACACAATCGAAGAATGAACAAGAATCTGAGGTGAGCAATCTTAATACCACTCGAAGGTGGAGTTCTGAATCATAGAGGACAGCACATATTTGTGCGTGTTCTGGTGTAGCTAAAGCTAGATGTAAAACAAAACTTGAGTTCTAAATGCGGCGGCTACTGAGTATATGAAGAGGGGCGTCCTAGGGTTGGGGGCGACCTAGGATGGGGCGCCCTCAACTTGGGCTTAAGGCCGAACAAACCGGCGACGCATCACCTTGGCAGATTCTGGACGTCAACTTCTTTTGACGATTCCCGTTGAGTCGGGTCGAATTTGGGCCTCAAACCAGTGCCATTGGAAGACTTATGAAATTCTTCTTCCAGCCATATAAAGAACGTCCAAAACTAACTTCGTATGCGACCTGGGTGTCGTTTTTAATGTGCACTGGTCCTGGACTCCGAACTGGGCTCGAACTTGAATTCTTTTGGGCCTCCACCTTGGGGACTCGAACCAGATTAGCCTCGTGCCTCCTCTTCGACTTGGACACTCTTGCTGGACTTCTTCTACTCCATTCCATGCACCAATCATGGTCATATGCATGGGTGTCATGTCCTCATCAGACACCGTATATGATGACGTCATCACTCGTGGGACCCACCAGCACCCCACAGGCCACGCCACTGCTGCAGTTGTTGGCGTTTCTTAACGTCACCACTAGTTGTGCACCTAGAGGGAGCATATATGAATGACCGGGTATACCGCAAGCGCACGGAAATACCGCTGTAGCACTTCCCTAAGGAAGGAGAGTATTCCAAGGGTATTGAATCTAAGGAACGGTGTGCACTATCTCCTACTCTAGTATAGATGATCCAAGGACACAACACTGATTGATAGGATAGGTGGAAAGGATCTGCCTCGACCGAGCGTAGTGTCTAGTTACGGTCTCTCAGGTATAGCACTCACTTCGGGCACCAAGCACAAGGCCAATGTGTTGGCTCGAGCCCAACTCGGTACGCGACGTAGAGGGTTGACAAAGGGTCCAACAGGCTGTCACCACTGCGGCCTACCTCTACGCTATGATCATACGTGGTCTTCGAAGGGTAGCTTATGGTCCAGATACCTCGTCTACACCACTTACTATTCCTACGAATCCGCGAGGAAGATACTGGCACTAGCTCAAGGTATGCTCTATCACTCATGCAAGATCACGAATGCACTTTGATCTAACTAGAGACATGCAGGAGCTTCACTTTACTCTAATAGACAAGTTGGCAAACTAGATGCAAACTTATGATCGAAGTCTATTGGATCAAAAGGGTTGTGTTCGAAGAACACAAGCCTCTAAACCAAGAACAACTGAAGAACACAAGAACAAAGCAACTAAGCGTGCATACGACTTTAGTCTAAATAGTAAATATCGAAATACTCACTTTAGTCTAGTTGAAGAACAAAGGCACCGCTGAGAATTGTTCTTGAGGAAGATGTCATGAATCATGACAAGGCCTCAAGCCTCCCACCTCACTTCCTAGCACTAATCCTATACAAAGAGCTCTCCTCTCCTAAAGAGAGAGGCTCCAAGCCAAAATGAAGAGGAGGAGGAGAAGTGTGTGTCCAAGAATGAGGCCCCTCCCCTTCTATTTATAGGAAAGAGGGGAGCTTGCTCGGAGGCTCAAAGTGCCCCTAAACGCCCGGGATCACAGCAAGTGACCAATCAGGCAGCAGCACGTGGAAGGTGGTCGGTTCGGCCGATCCTAGGGTCGGCCGAAACCCCTGGGAGCCCTTCTGCGTCGTGCTTTCTCAGGGTGGCTGCCATGTGGGCCCTGATGCTTGTCCCCCGTGCATGCCAAGTTTCCTGGCGGTTTGGGTACTGAGTGGGCCCTTGGATCCATGTGATGTCCACGTGGCGATTCGTGATTCGTCGAGCTTGCCTCTCTTGGATTGATGACGTTAGTGATCCAGGGGAATCCTAGGTGGCATCCCCTCATTGGCTGAGCTTGAAGTACTTGGATCAAAGACTTGTGTTTTTACTCCTCTTTCTAGTGCTATTCACCTGTACTTGCATAATCACCATCACTTGTGGAAATGATTAGCTTAAGCCCTATTCTAGTGTTGATGATCAATTTCCATGCCAAAAGGTACATGTTTGACGGGTAAGAAGTGAGTGAAAATCAACCGTCAACAAATACCCGCACACTCGACCTTTGCTCGTCCCGAGTGAAGGGAAGAACAATATCAAGGTGAGACATGATATCCACAGGTGTGAAACGAGCATAAGAGATATTCCAAACCATACCTTGTACTTGTGAACTCTGAAGTGTCTATCATGCTATCTTGGGCAGTTGAAGAATGGAACGGTCATGAATCAAATCACTCCTGCTCATCATGTTAAGTAACTTGGGGTTTTGCAATAAATTTTCAAAACAAACCTTGCTTAGCTCCTCATTTGATTCTCTCAGATCGCTCAATGTGTATATGTCCTCACCAAGGCATTAGATTGCCTTTCTTCACCCTACTTTTAATGATGGCTATATGTGGAGCTCAGGGTAGGATAAAGGATAAGGCATACTTGCATCACATGTATTGCAAAGTCAAAGACTGGATCCACAGAGAAAATCAAATCTTACCATCAGATCAAGATGTGCACGTGTATGGATATGGTGAGTATGGTAAGGTGGATACTAGGCCCGGAATGGGTGCTAGATATTACCATACGTATATGATGGAAGTGTGGTGATGGTAAGGTGGACACTAGCTCCGGAATGGATACTAGTTATTACCATCTATGATATGGAACTCCTTTTTGCATGATCTCATCTCTCTCCTATTTCTCCTTTATTTGGGACATGGGCTATTTTTCTTTTCTTTCTTTTTTTTCTTTTTTTTTGCATCATGCCTTGAGCATGTGTCTCTTTTTTTTCATAGCCCATGTCTCTCTTTTTTTGAAGGACTTTTGGAGAGAGATGTCACACCACATATGGAGCTTTATTTTTATGAAGCAGACGAATGATACAATGCTAACTTCCAGTGTAGAAGCATAGCAAGGGGGATATGATGGTGTGCACATGAATCTTGATCATGAAAGTAATGAAAAGAATTCTCACAAGGTTCACAGAATTTGACAAAGCTCAATGCAATAACAAGCAGCATATGAGTAGAAGGTTTTCAACTATGAACATCATATGGCTCTAGTAGGACGGTGGCATATCAAAGAGGAGCTTTGCAAGGGGTTTTCATGATTTTCAAATAAAATTCCCAAGCACTCAAACATAAAGAGCGAAGATCATATCATCAAACCATATCACAAATACCAACTACTTAGATAAGCATGAGTTCCCTAATGATATTTGTTCACAAGCATCAAGATGATAAGTAAGGAATAAAACATATGCAGGCCAACCACAGGAACCATGTAGAGCAAGCATAGCACCAACCACTGAGTTTGATATAAAGGATATGAATTGAAATTCAATCAAACTCATAGATAAAGGAGAGTGAGGTAGAGGGTGCACATACCATCGCTTCTGAAGGATAAGAGATCAAGGGAGACTAGTGGTGATTCGGCTGACCATAAGGCATCCGACTCACTCTAGTTTACCTTGCTCTTGTCTTGAAAGCGTAGTCGATGCTGTGCAGCGCCTGTGTGGGAGTTCTCGAGTGGATATGTCGATGATGAGCTCGAGAGAACTCCCCCACACTGGTAGTTGATCCTGGTGTGTTCTTCAAACAAAAAGTGGAAACAAAAGAGGGACTCTACTGGTTCAAGAACTATAGAGCCTTTATTCAAATTCAAATATTTTTGGTTTTTTTATTGTCACCATGTCATTTACTCAAGAAGGGTTAGATCAAGATTGCATTCCATAAACAAAGGGGAATGTACTTACCTTGGACCTTTAAGAGGTCATACGTACCACCTTTGCATGATGTGCAACACGATTCTGACACCTCAACTTACCTTCCCATTTGAATATAGCTCAATGACTTACCCATTCAAATTTGACAATTTTCTGCAGGGGTTAGTCAGTATATTTGCAACCAAGATCTATGAAAATATAACTCTAAGTTTCATCAATCAAAACTCGACACCATGTCTGGTTTTGACTGAAGAAGGCAGTTTTAACCTAAGCACCATGCTTAATTTAAAACAACCTATGAATGTGTGGATTCCTAAACATTCAAACCAGAGCATATAAACAAAGATAAAGGAAGCATGAAAGCATGATCAAGCTATTTTCGAAAAGGGACATAAGCATCAGCATAAGACGGTGAACCTCGGGAAACCTCCCGGAAGGGCTTTGTTTAATGTCAAAAGCAGGACTTACCTAGCTAGTGGGCAAGATGCAAGAGCTAACATCATCACCACACCAGGATAAGATTTGGTAGAGGAGAAACTTTACTCAGGATGCTCACATATCTCCCCCACACTTGAAGTTTGCATTGCTAGGTAACAAAACTCAAGTGTGTGGTGATCAAGCTTCCTTTTGTAAATGTTCCCTCACCAAAGCTTATCTAGGTGTTGCAGCTGATGTGGCTCACATGTTCGTAGGCATCACATGTCCATCTTTCTTTTAAATCTCCACCTGAAAGGTTAGTGACCAAAAATACCTGAAGGACAACTTACCCTAAAAAACATGTTCTTGCTTTTATTCGAAAAGGGAAATAAAACCTAACCTAATCGAGGCTATCTCCTGGGAGTGCTTTGTTTATTTAAGGTCATAAGCTCGACCATGAGAACTTCATCTTGCAGCTATCATTGGTGGTGTCATTCCTGTCTCACCACTAATCCTTGATGTATCAGTGAAGCTTTAGCTGCAAGATTAGTGCCACAGTGCACACACGAAATCTGCAATGCTTGTGGTAAACATATGCATCTACAATCAACCTTCCAAACATTTTGCAAAAGAGGACCAGAAGGTGGTTGCAGCCCTCATGTGTGCTCAGTGCACTAAGCATGTCTAACTCTACAGGGACATGATGCGAGCATAGTCTGTATGGTGAATCAAGAATGAAGCCACCATGCTCGTGCGTGGAATCCTTTCCTCCGGACTCCAGAGTTAGTGCCTCGAAACGTTCCATGGCCCATGAATTCTCCATCTCAAGAGAGTCATCGTGGATGCTTGATGTTGACTCTCGATCATGATCGAAAGCAACATGATACGGGCCAGCGGGAAGAGGCTGCACTCGGTCGAGGGTGATGACGATCGTTCTCCTTCACAAAGGTGAGGAGGGTCTTCCGAGTCGTACTCACGAGGAGTAGAAAGTTCTACACCCTCAATGAGAACAGGCTCGGATGACGTGAATGGAGGTATATGTGTCGTCTTCTCGAGCGGGTTTTGCTGGGGAAGAGGCTTCACCATAGGATGTCCCAAACAAGGGGTTGTAGTGGCGGAAGTGGCTTCCCCAAGATTACCATCTAGGCTCCCTATGGATTCCTCAAAGAATTTCTCTAGCAGGGAGCCTAGGAGTAGATCAGGATCGAGGACATCGAAGATGTGAAAGTCTAAGCCAGCCTCAATCCCGTCTATGATGAGTGGCACGACACTTGCAATCCCCCGACATTCAAGAACATGCCCAAAGGGGCAAGTCTCGAGGAGCATGTCGGATGGTGCTAGCGGAACTTTGCCTAAAAGAGTTTCCGCTAAGTGCCCTGGCATGATGTTAGCCTCCATGATGGGGTCACAAATGGCCTCTACAGTAATCCCTCTCACAAAACAAGGAATAACTAGAGAGGATGTACTATCCCAAAATGCTTCGGAAAAGCATATCGTTCCATCTGGCCATTCCTCCTTCATGGCCTCCTCATGAAATGCTTCGTCAGGAGGATCGGGAGGTGAAGGAGATACCGTAGGTCTAGGGAAAGGCTCTGTCAGAGGATGTCTAGATGGTTTAGCATGGACAAAAACTGTTTCCCTAAGCTCTTCTTCTTCTGGGTTTCCTTGAGATTTAGCAAGAAGTTTTTCTAAGGGAAAACCTAGCAGAAGATCAAAATCCATGATGTCATAGATGTGGAAATCTAACCGCACCTCTATGTCATCAATGGTGATCGGCACGTCCCTAGCAATCCCTTTACATGGAAAAACACAGCGCCACCTGGGGCTATGGAAAAGTCCATCAGTTGGGATCAAGGGCATGTCACCCACCAGAGTATCCAAAAGGGCCTCTGGTATGAAGCAAGCCCCAGCAGTAGGGTCATGGACAGCATCTACGGTGTTTCCTCTCATGGAACAATGGATGATCATGGAAGTCGAGCCAACCCGAATTGCTTCGGATGTACGCTTCTGAGGTGACCAATCCATTATCGTCCCATGATTCCAAACTTCATCGAGGACCTCATAAAGGTCCAACGATGCCGTAGGCTTCTCGTGCCAAGAGTGATTTGAGGTATTACTGATGTTTCGAGAAGGATCATCCTCAAATCGGGAAGAGAACTCCAAAGGTTGAATTTCTTCTTCCTTCAATGTTCGTGGTTCGGGAGAGGGCTCAACAGAGGAATCAAGGAATTCAAAGAATGAAAGCTCAGATTCGGCTATTGAGAGACTCTCATGGACCAACTCAGACTCCAGATGGGGTTCGTTGTAAACAATATGGGAAGAAGAGGTTTCTAAGAACAATTCTAGGATCTCTCTTCTTTCCACTAGAGTTTGGTCTTCGAACGAACCTCCAGCTAAAAGGTTGAGCTCTTGTGCAGATTCCATGTCTATACGAGTATAAAAGGTATACGTCGCTATATCATCAGGTATAGACATGTCTGAGCTAGATGTCATAAGACGTAGGAACCTCACCCAAGCTGCACCTATGGACTCACCCTCTAATTGCTCAAAGTCAAGGAGTTCACACGGCAAGAGCTCTATGCGTTCATAAAGGGAGAACGAGTCACAAAAGTTTTCTTGTAGTTCTCCCCAATTATTCACATGCTCTGCTGTGTGGGTGTACCATTTCTCCGCTCTATCTACGAGAGAGAAAGGGAACAATTTCCACCTCAAAGTTTCCTGTGTCATGCCTGGAATTACCAAGCACGAACACAAGTCCTCGAACTCCTCTAAATGAACATTAGGATCATCACTGATCGCTCCAGAGAAAGGTCGATTCCGAACCATGGCTATAAAGTCGGGACGAAGCTCGCAGCAAGATGACGAAGTTGATGGTTGCTCTAAGACGAATTCGCCCCTAGGGGTAGAGAGGCTTTGACAGGAAGGCATCTCAAAGGGTAGCGGGGGTAAAGGTAGAACAAAAGAAACAAAAAGGATAACTCGATGGGTAACAGGGGTAAAGGTAGAAGAAAACAAAAAAGGTAACTACGAGGACCACTAGGTTCGAAGATAGATACAACAACCGTTCCCCGGCAACGGCGCCAGAAATGCTTGTTGGCATTTCTTAACGTCACCACTAGTTGCGCACCTAGAGGGAGCGTATAAGAATGACCGGGTATACCGCAAGCGCACGGAAATACCGCTGTAGCACTTCCCCAAGGAAGGAGAGTATTCCAAGGGTATCGAATCCAAGGAACAGTGTGCACTATCTCCTACTCTAGTATAGATGATCCAAGGACATAACACTGATTGATAGGATAGGTAGAAAGGATCTGCCTCGACCGAGCGCAGAGTCTAGTTACGGTCTCTCAGGTATTGCACTCACTTCGGGCACCAAGGACAAGGCCAATGTGTTGGCTTGAGCCCAACTCGGTACGCGACGTAGAGGGTTGACAAAGGGTCCAACAGGCTGTCACCACTGCGGCCTACCTCTACGCTACGATCGTACGTGGTCTTCGAAGGGTAGCTTATGGTCCAGACACCTCATCTACACCACTTACTATTCCTACGAATCCGCGAGGAAGATAATGGCACTAGCTCAAGGTATGCTCTATCACTCATGCAAGATCACGAATGCACTTTGATCTAACTAGAGACATGCAGGAGCTTCACTTTACTCTAATAGACAAGCTGGCAAACTAGATGCAAACTTATGATCTAAGTCTATTGGATCGAAAGGGTTGTGTTCGAAGAACACAAGCCTCTAAACCAAGAACAACCGAAGAACACAAGAACAAAGCAACTAAGCATGCATACGACTTTAGTCTAAATAGGAAATATCGAAATACTCACTTTAGTCTAGTTGAAGAACAAAGGCACCGCTGAGGATCGTTCTTGAGGAAGATGTCATGAATCATGACAAGGCCTCAAGCCTCCCACCTCACTTCCTAGCACTAATCCTATACAAAGAGCTCTCCTATCCTAAAGAGAGAGGCTCCAAGCCAAAATGAAGAGGAGGAGGAGAAGTGTGTGTCCAAGAATGAGGCCCCTCCCCTTCTATTTATAGGAAAGAGGGGAGCTTGCTCGGAGGCTCAAAGTGCCCCTAAACGCCCGGGATCGCAGCAAGTGATCAATCAGGCAGCAGCACGTGGAAGGTGGGGATCAACCGACCCTAGGTCGGTTCGGCCGATCCTAGGGTCGGCCGAAACCCCTGGGAGCCCTTCTGCGTCGTGCTTTCTCAGGGTGGCTGCCATGTGGGCCCTGATGCTTGTCCCCCGTGCATGCCAAGTTTCCTGGCGGCTTGGGTACTGAGTGGGCCCTTGGATCCATGTGATGTCCACGTGGCGATTCGTGATTCGTCGGGCTTGCCTCTCTTGGATTGATGACGTCAGTGATCCAGGGGAATCCTAGGTGGCATCCCCTCATTGGCTGAGCTTGAAGTACTTGGATCAAAGACTTGTGTTTTTACTCCTCTTTCTAGTGCTATTCACCTGTACTTGCATAATCACCAACACTTGTGGAAATGATTAGTTTAAGCCCTATTCTAGTGTTGATGATCAATTTCCATGCCAAAAGGTACATGTTTGATGGGTAAGAAGTGAGTGAAAATCAGCCATCAACAGCAGCACGGGCGGCCGAGGTCAACGCCAGGCACGCGCGCGTAGTACAAAGCCAGCACGCAAGCCGGCGGACCAAGCCTGGCACGGCCACAGGCACCAGCAGCACTGATGCCCCATGCAGGGGGCAGGGCAGGCCACGTGGCAGGCCATGAGTGGCCGCCAGCCCCTCCCACGGATCGACCCCGAGCAGGCGTATGCATGCACGTGGGAAACGGCGGCCGCCTGGGCACGTGGAGGCCGTTGGTTGGCGCCCACAACACCACGCGTCGCAGGCGCGTGCGCGCGCGGGGCGCGGGACGGAGCCACCACGCGACATCTGCTGGTTGGCCTGCAAATTCCACCACCTCCAGTGCTGTGCATGGCATTGTTCCTGCGCGAGGGGCCCACTAGATGACGCGGGAATAGGGGGGAAATGGTGCTCAAACACCCCCAAGACAAGCCGCCCCCTTGCCTATAAATACAAGGGGAGGGAGATCATTTTAGACACCATCTCACCCAAGGATGAGAGCTTCCCTTCAAAGGAGAGGCCTCTCCTTGCTAGATTAGAGTAGAGAGTGAGAGAGAGAGTTGTATCTTTATGGATGCTTGTTCTTCAATTAGAGTAAAGTAAGTATTTCTGCATTTTCTATTTAGACTAAAGTGTTATTCATACTTGAGTGATATGTTCTTGTTATCTTCGTCTGTTCATCATTTAGAGGCACATGTTCTTCAGGAACACGCCCCCTCGATCTAGTTGATTAGGTGCACAAGTTTGTATCCCGTTTGTATGACTAGTCAATTAGAATAAAGTGGATATGATTGCATGCTCTGATTAGAATAAAGTGTGTTTGTGATTCCTTTCTAATAGTTTATATTTGGTTGCATGAGTAGTATTTTTCCTCTGCTAGTGCGTAGATCCTGGGTTTATGCGTTCGTCTACTGCAAGTCGTTCGTATACGTTGGAAGCATAGTACGGGGTCGAGTGCTCTCTTACATGACTTTAGTATAAGCTAGTAGTACCTATAGTGAGTGAGATCAGTTCTCTTCCGTGGACGTAGTTTTATTAGTACATAGTGTCGTAGTTTGTTGGCTATGACAGTAACCACCGCGTAGATGTTGTGTCACGCTACCAGTTATCATTCATTCGGCTTATCCCAAGGTTAGGTAGAGGCAGTCCAGGAGGTGGTGACAGCCCTTGTTGACACTTCTGAACGTCGACCACTTAAGAACAGATTTGGAATCCGTCCTTAGCGTCAGCGCTAGAAGTGTCTGTTGGCACTTCCCAATGTCACAACTAATTGGCGCAGGTTAGCGTGAACATTGAGAGAGTTGCCATAGGTTTAATCTAAACGATCATGAACGAATCCGCAAGCGCACAGATAAACCATTGTAGCATTTCCCCAAGGAAGGAGAGTATTCCAAGGGTATCGAATCCAAGGAAGGCAATGGCGGATATCTTAGACTTATGCTTTTGCTCTGAATGTAAACCAAGAGATAGATATAGGGAAAACAACACACTCAAAGGCAGGGGTAAGATAAATGATATAAAGGGGTAGTGTGACACACACACCTCAATTCTACCTCTACTCTAGCACACTACGGCTTAGGGGGAACATACGAGTTAGCTCTAGGTTCTAATGTACTAATCATACAAAGCTAGAAGATACAAGAGATAGGCATGAGTATTGCATGAGGGAAACATGGTTCAACACCCAGGTACAAACGGGGAGCTAGCCCGCGATGACCAGCACTCTGCGAAACTAGAGTTTAGACTCCTACAGTAGGTACCCCAACGCGGAGGTTGCCCTAGGATCCAACAGGGCTGTCACCACCTGAGGACCGACCTCTCATTACGGGGGGTATGCTCATAACTATCGTAGCCAGACAACCTAGGTACCATGCCTACGTTGCTCCTAGACTTCACCCGGCCCGGGCTATTGTGACCCAGGGTGAGAGCCACCAGAAGACTGGTCAACTAGACCGAGTACCGTAGCTTGAACACAGACCCCATGCAACACTCTCATGCTATCTAACAAGATCAACTAAGACTAGACATACGAATAGATATGAACTCTCTTATGTCTAATCAACAAGATCAAATGGTCGTGTTCGTGAAGAACACGAGCCTCTAACTTATGAACAAACACATAAGGAAGGAGTTTATTACCCTTCAAGTGGATCAAAAGGTAGTGTTCACGAAGAACACGAACCTCTAAATGATGAACAGAGGATGAACTCAAGAACATATCAAGAATATGATCTACCATGACTTTATATGAAATAGCTGAATAACTGATGTAGATCAAAGTCATACAAAGAAATAAAGATAAAAGAGAACTCATACCTAAACTTCCAAGAGGACTTGGAACCTGAAGAAGAGCTACTCTAGCCTACCCCCTAGCCTTGGAAACTAAAAGTAAGAGGAGAATGAGAGAGTGGTGTGTGAGAAATGGGAGCCCCTCCCCTCCTATTTATAGAGGAGGACAAGGCTTGCTCGGACGCCCAAATGGCCCCTAAACACCCGGGAGTGAGGTAAGTGACCAATGAGGAGCCAACACGTGGTGGGCCAGGATGAGGGGGCCCTAAGGCGGTTCGGCCGATCCTAGGATCGGCCGGCCCCCTAGGGTGGCCCCCTGGCCTGTCCTTCCTCTGAGTGGCTGCCCTGTGGGGCTTCTGATCCATCCCCGGTGCATGGCTTGATTTGGTATCTGAGGTGGGCCCTTTGATTCATGTGAAGTCCATGTGGCATCCTCTGATTCGTCGGTGAGTGCCTCCCCTGGATCGATGACGTGTCTTGCCATATTTCCTTTGGTGGCAGCCACCTCCTCAGCTGAGTTGGCATGGTTTCTTCATAGGAGTGGAGTTTCCATCTCTTTTAAGGGGTAAATCACCTACATACAAATAATCTCCAAGGACAAGTGGAACTACATTATTCAAACCTAAATGCTAGTAAATAATGCATATGCCTCCATTTGTGTGAGAATATTGAGGGTTGGAAATGGTGAATTTTCACCGTCAACAAACTCCCCCAAGCTAACCTCTTGCTCGTCTTGAAGCAAGACATTAGAGACTTAGGTTGGTTGATCAGGAGTTGCTACAATGTTGTATTCTCAACTTATGGCAAACATACAGCAAAGTACTCTACCAAGAGTTGAACAAGTTGGCAATATTCTTACCTTTCACCTGATACGTGGGGCATATAGCTTCGCCTGCCTTGAGCGGTTGAGAGACAGAATGGTTATATAGAGAATGCTTAATCACTCATACCTTGATCAGCTTAGCAATCCGGAGGTTTTGCAAATTTTTCAAAAGAAAACAGAGTTCCTCAAATGATACTCTCGGATCACTCAAAGGTGTATGTTTCCTCACCAAGGCATCAATGCTGCCTTTCTTCACATCCTACTCCTAATAGGCTTTATGTGGAGCTGTAGGTAGGGAAGATGTGGCATACTTGTCTCTCATATATTGCTAAGTCAAAAACCGGATCCTTGGAAGAAACAAACATACATCCTGATCAAGATGTGCATATGTGTGTGATGGATATGAACATGGCAAGGTAGATACTAGGCCCGGAAATGGGTGCTAGATATTGCCATGTTTTATATGAGGGAATGAGGGATTGATGGTAAGGTGGACACTAGCCCCGGAGTAGGTACTAGTTATTACCATCTATATGGTGGAACTCTTTCTCTTGCACATATCAATCCCTTTTTCTCCTTTGATTTTTTTCGAGACTTGGGCTAGCTCTCTTTATTTATTTTTGCCATGCTTTAGAGCATGCTTTTTTTCTTCTTTTTTTTAAGCTAGCCCTTTGTCTCTCTTGGAGATATTTGGAGAGGGATGAATAATGCAAAGATACATAGAGTTTTATTTATGGAAGAATGCATAAGCAGTATGGAGTAAATGATGAATGCTTAACTTCCAGTGTAGAAGTTTAGCATGAACGTGTACGTGATCTTGATCAGGGGAGTATGAGTTCTAACAGGGGTCACAACAATTTGACTAAGCTCAATGAGAGAACAAGCTGCTTATGTGGAGGCTAAGAACTAGAATCTACATATGGCTTTGGATGGGAAATTCTCATCATTGAGGCACTCATCATGTTTTGATTTTTTCAAAAAGGAAAACTCTGGATGTCAAGCATCACTAAGCACAAGATCATAGCACTCTATTCTACCATATTATGTCTCACAACAACTTAGGCAAGGATCATGCTTTCTGCTACCCACAGTTTTCAAGCTAAGGTTTGAACATACAAGCCAACAAACTCAAAACTTAGGTAGGATACAAAGTTGTAGGCAAGACATATGAAGAAAATAAACAGAGCAACTATTCATCATTTCAACCATAGAGGCAAAGCATTCTTACTAAGCATATCAAACCAAACTAAGCAAATGATGATGATGAAAGCAAATAAATATTTTTGGTCTTTTTATTTTGCAGATTTTTTTGGATTTTCATTTATAGGATATTCTGAAAATGAAGGAAGATACAAGTTACCTCAGGATGGGGGTCCTCCCCCAAGCTAGCTTTAGGCTCACTGCGGAGGAGGGTAGAAGAAACCCTGACTCGCATAGTAAGCCCTCTGCGCATCCATGTACTGCCGCTGATCTTGCTGCATGGCTGCTATCCTCTCACCAGCTTGACGCTGCCACGCTGAGGTAGACTCGACGTGGGTGTTCAGCGTCTCCTCCAATCCCGTGACCTGAACGGTGAGCTCTCCCAACTGCTGTGTGAGCTGAGCGTCGCGCGCAGAGGCTGAAGAGTGTCGCTGGAAGGATGAAGACGGAGGTGGACCACCGAAGCTGGAACTAGCGGATGTGGCCCACTGAGCTCTGCTCGCGTCCGCCCTAGCTGTGCCACTCGCACTCGGCTGGTAGGTGGGCTGGTCCCAACCAGGTGCATACCTAGGGGTAACCCCGGACATGTACCCCGTAGGGGCCCCTCCTACCATTGGTGGTGTAACAGGCTGTGGCTGAGGCTGTGGTGGTGGTGTCGGTTGTGGCTGCTGCTGCTGCATGTGTGCTCTCTTCGCCGCACTCCTGGTGGACCTACCTGAAACACTAGCACGACGGCTTTCCTCTTGTGTAACAAGGGGAATGGTGTGTGACTTCGAGTTATACAATCCAAACCCCGGGTTAGGTAACGGGATTTGATTTGCATAGCCCGAAAAGAAGAAAGTCAAAGAATCATTTGGGCCCCTCTTGAGTATGTGCCCCTGGATCAAGTATGCCTCATCATTGAGAACTCGGGGCGTCCCGACGAAGGGTACGGGATTCCCGCTAAGAACCCCGAGTCTGAGAGCAATACGAGTCACCAAAGCCATACACTCAATAGGACCTATCATCTTGAAATTCGTCAACCACTGCCGAATCATTGCTTTAACGGGACCGACCTTGATCTGGTTGACAGCGGTTTATAATAGCATCATCTCATCGCTGCGCACGGGCCGAACATCCTCTCGTGGAAAGAGAGTGATGGCGAGCCACTTGTGCCACAGGCGGAGAGTGGGATGCACGATATCGTTGCACCGAGGTACAAACTTGCCACTGTAAACAAGACCAGAGATATCTGCCCAGAAAGATTCCCGAACATAGCCCTCACAAGCTCGCTTCAAAGAGACAGCACAACGAGGACTAAAACCAAGAAGACGACTAAGATCCTTCCAAGAAAGATGATAATCGGCCCCGAAAAGACGAAACTCAACGCCATCCGGGGTCTTGGCAAGAGAGCAAAGAAATTGGATGGTGAGGGCCGAGAGCCAAACTCTGTGACCGGCGCAAACTCCTCCCAACCAAGAGCATTCCAAATAGAAGCGAACTCGAGATTCATACCTGTTTTCTCCATGAGAGCTGGGTCGAAGTCCCTGGTGTGGGCGAAGACTCGGTCCTTCAGGAGAGCATAGGCTTGCTGCTCTCGATCGCCCCGCAAGCTGAGGTAGGGGGTGTCGTGGACGACCTCCTCCGCGGCTTGTGGCTCGGCTTGCTCCTCTTGCTCTTCTTCATAATCCATCGTTGATGGGCTCGGCGTCGGCTCGGCGGGGGTGGATGCACTCGTGCTTGCCCGCAAATGGGAGCATGAGCGTGTCACCCTCCGAAGAGTGTTCGCCGCCCAATTCATGCTAGCACAACAACAAGAAACAACAAAAGCAACTCGATGATGGGTTAGTGAAATCGAATGAAGTTCTTACCGAGCTTGCTCCACCAATAGCAATAATTTTAGCAACACAATAGAGAGACCACATGATAATCCAATCTTGAGCAAGAAATCCAAGAAAACCAAGAGAGCAAGGAGTAGAGAGGGGAGTGTGAAATGAAATGAGTTGAATGGGTGAAGAACACCCCCTCTCGGGTCCAATTTATAGAGCAAAGGGGCAGCACACCGCGGGATAGCCGTTGGGCAACAGCTAGGAGCCGTTGGCCAAGGCTGGGCCCACATGGCCGTTACCAAGGTTCGGTCGAACCCTGGTTAGGCCGGCCCACTGGTGGGCCCGGTGCTGGCCTCCTTTGGCTGGTGTGCCACTAACGGCTATATGAAAATATGCCAAGGTGCACCGGCCAAAGTTTACTCCAGAAATTGCCCAAATAAATTCTCTATGGTTTTCAAACTCAGAGATGATTTTTAGAATTTTTATTTTGAAAGGAAAAAGGGCTAGATAAATCTAGCATGCAAATGCAGAGTTTTGGAAAACAAACATGCAATTTTGGAAATGAAATTTTGGAAAGGGAAATATGAGATAAATACCAGCTTTAACCTTTTTGGTAGAAAGGACCCATCATTTTTAGTCTGACGAGTTGGACTCTTCTCAGCAATCAATTCCATTCAGCACCCCGCTCTTGAGAAGTAGAGGTTGGTGCCACCTCAATCTTCCGCCATTCTTTCTTGACGAAGATTTCTTCCTTAGGGGTGAAGGCTCCGTCCTTCCCCCAAGCTGCTCAACACTATCTTGCACCAAATAGCATTGCTCTTCTTTGTCCTGAAACTTGAACTTCAAGTTCCTCTCCCCAATGCGGAAACGGATGATACCGGATCCCACATTGATTCTAGCTCGGACATCACTGAGAAATGGTCGCCCAAGGATGAGCGGCATTCCTCCCTCGTCATCCATATCGAGGACCACGAAATCCGCGAAGACATAAGAGGTCACCTTAACCAATAAACTCTTGGCAATTCCTTCCGGATATCGGATCGTTGAATCGGCGAGTTGGATAGTCCGTGCTGTTGGAGAGAGAGCTGGATATCCCAGTTGCTCGAACATGGCCTTGGACATCAGATTAACACTTGCACCCAGGTCACAAAGAGCATGCCTGATCTTCTTGTAATAGATTGTGCACGTGATAGTCGGGTAGCCTGGATCTTTCTTGTGCACCACTGCTGATTCCTCCCATGGATCAAGAATTTGTTGAATGGGCTTTCCTGCATAGTCAGAGGCACGTGTCTTCCTTGGTGGCTTACCCTACCTGGTCGACACTACACTAACATTTTCACAAGAGGATACGGGTTGCCCCGGGATCCTCCTGTTATCAGGAGAAGGAACCAAAGCAGCCAGCTGAGCCAACTGGGTTTCTAACATCTTGTTGAAACTCAGCTGACTCTTCTGGGCAAAAGAAAAACTATCAAGCTTAACATTGAGACTTTCCATAGTTTTATCAAGGGCAGCTAGCTTCTTGTTAAAACCTTCATTAATCTTAGCTTGCCCAAAAACAAGATCTCTCAAGGAAGGTTGGTTAGGATTGTAAGAATTACCATGGTTACCTCCTTGATAATAAGGGTGTTGTTGATTCCACGATTGTCCTCCTTGTTGAGATGGACGATAACCATTGTTATTGCCATTCATGTACATCACTTCCTCCTGAGTCTCCAGACAATAGTTGCCTGAGTGCCCAATGTTGCCACAGACTTCACAAGTCATGTGAGAGTCCATAGGCAAAGAAGTAGTGGCCATGGCAGCCTTCTCGCTAGTGTAGTCATCTAATCTCTTCATAAGAAGATCCATCTTGGCAGTAATCATGTCTGCTTCCTTGACAGTATGAGTACCCCTCGGTCGTGGTTGGAGTCTTTCATCACTCCACCCTTGGTTGGAGACCATCTTCTCCATGAGCAATTTAGCATTGTCAACCGTGAGTGAGAAGAATGCTCCTTGAGCAGCAGCATCAATATGGCCTCGGGCTGTCGGAGTCAACCCATTATAGAAACTTTGAAGAATAAGCCAATCTTCCATCCCATGATGAGGACAGGCCAGGACATACTCCTGAAGCCTCTCCCAAGCCTCTGGAATAGATTCACTTGCTGCTTGCTGAAAACCAGAAATCCTTCCACGAAGAGCATTGGTTTTACCCAATGGAAAGAACTTCTTGAGAAATGCCTGTGAACACTTGCTCCAAGTGTCAATAGATTCCCGGTTCGCGTAGAACCATTGCTTAGCCTTTCCCAAGAGGGAGAATGGAAATAGCCGTAGACGAACAACATCCATATTTGCACCCCTGATGACGAAAGTGCTGCACAGCTCTAGGAATTGCTGCAGATGAGCATTGGCATCCTCATTTGGCTTGCCACAGAATGGACTAGCCTGTACCATTGTGATTAGACCAGTCTTGATCTCAAAGTTTTCAGTCCCCATTGCCACCTCAGGGCCTTGCAGCACCTGGTCAGCGGAAGGAGCTGAGTACTCATGAAGTGTCTTCTGGGCCATAGCGTTGGACGTGGATGGTACAAAGGAAGCTGGTTCATCATCCGGACGAGTACGACGAGGTGAGCCGAAATGAATTCGAGTTTTCCTCACAAGTGACTCGGGATCTTCAGTAAAATTCCCCGGTAGGTCGAAACCAGTCATACACTACCTGTCTTCATCATCCAAAGATAACAGAAGACAATCAAGGTTAGCCTGCATTGAGGATTGTCCTAACCTACTCAGAGTTTATAAACAGATGCAGAGCATAGTCAAGATAATCTTGTGCCTTCCCTGGCAACAGTGCCAGAAATGCTTGTTGACACTTCTAAACGTCGACCACTTAAGAACAGATTTGGAATCCGTCCTTAGCGTCAGCGCTAGAAGTGTCTGTTGGCACTTCCCAATGTCACAACTAATTGGCGCAGGTTAGCATGAACATTGAGAGAGTTGCCATAGGTTTAATCTAAACGATCATGAACGAATCCGTAAGTGCACAGATAAACCATTGTAGCATTTCCCCAAGGAAGGAGAGTATTCCAAGAGTATCGAATCCAAGAAAGGCAATGGCGGATATCTTAGACTTATGCTTTTGCTCTGAATGTAAACCAAGAGATAGATATAGGGAAAACAACACACTCAAAGGCAGGGGTAAGATAAATGATATAAAGGGGTAGTGTGACACACACACCTTAATCTACCTCTACTCTAGCACACTACGGCTTAGGGGGAACATACGAGTTAGCTTTAGGTTCTAATGTACTAATCATACAAAGCTAGAAGATACAAGAGATAGACATGAGTATTGCATGAGGGAAACACGGTTCAGCACCCAGGTACAAACGGGGAGCTAGCCCGCGACGACCAGCACTCTGCGAAACTAGACTTTAGACTCCTACAGCAGGTACCCCAACGTGGAGGTTGCCCTAGGATCCAACTGGGCTGTCACCACCTGAGGACCGACCTCTCATTACGGGGGGTATGCTCATAACTATCGTAGCCAGACAACCCAGGCACCATGCCTACGTTGCTGCTAGACTTCACCCGGCCCGGGCTATTGTGAGCCAGGGTGAGAGCCACCAGAAGACTGGTCAACTAGACCGAGTACCGTAGCTTGAACACAGACGCCATGCAACACTCTCATGCTATCTAACAAGATCAACTAAGGCTAGACATACGAACAGATATGAACTCTCTTATGTCTAATCAACAAGATCAAAGGGTCGTGTTCGTGAAGAATACGGGCCTCTAACTTATGAACAAACACATAAGGAAGGAGTTTATCACCCTTCAAGTGGATCAAAAGGTAGTGTTCACGAAGAACACGAGCCTCTAAATGATGAACAGAGGATGAACTCAAGAACATATCAAGAATATGATCTACCATGACTTTATATGAAATAGCTGAATAACTGAAGTAGATCAAAGTCATACAAAGAAATAAAGATAAAAGAGAACGCATACCTAAACTTCCAAGAGGACTTGGAACCTAAAGAAGAGCTACTCTAGCCTACCCCCTAGCCTTGGAAACTAAAAGTAAGAGGAGAATGAGAGAGTGGTGTGTGAGAAATGGGAGCCCCTCCCCTCCTATTTATAGAGGAGGACAAGGCTTGCTCGGACGCCCAAATGGCCCCTAAACACCCGGGAGTGAGGTAAGTGACCAATGAGGAGCCAACACGTGGAGGGCCAGGATCAGGGGGCCCTAAGGTGGTTCGGCCGATCCTAGGATCGGCTGGCCCCCTAGGGTGGCCCCCTGGCCTGTCCTTCCTCTGAGTGGCTGCCCTGTGGGCCCTCTGATCCATTCCCGGTGCATGGCTTGATTTGGTATCCGAGGTGGGCCCTTTGATCAATGTGAAGTCCATGTGGCGTCCTCTGATTCGTCGGTGAGTGCCTCCCCTGGATCGATGACGTGTCTTGCCATGTTTCCTTTGGTGGCAGCCACCTCCTCAACTGAGTTGGCATGGTTTCTTCATAGGAGTGGAGTTTCCATCTCTTTTAAGGGGTAAATCACCTACATTCAAATAATCTCCAAGGACAAGTGGAACTACATTATTCAAACCTAAATGCTAGTAAATAATGCATATGCCTCCATTTGTGTGAGAATATTAAGGGTTGGAAATGGTGAATTTCCACCGTCAACAGCCCTTCTGGCCCTTGTTGATCCTCCTCAGCTGGATATAATCAGAGCTCCGTTCCACATAGATCCGCGTGCCGGAGTCGCCTGTTAAGTCAGGGCTATCGGTACCCTAAGCCAAGTTCTATCTAGAGATCGACCTTTAATCTCATCTACAGTGCTATCTTTAGAAATCCTCTCTATCCTTGCCTCTTATCTGGGTGTGTCCTTGGACCGACTAGTACGGAGTTAGTGCACACACGTACCCTTGGATTCGATACCCTTGGAATACTCTGAGGTGAAAGCTACAACAGTATCCGTGCGCTTGCAGATTTATTCGTGTGACGCTAAAATACCCAACAAGCTTTCTGGCGCCGTTGCGGGGGAACGGTTGCTGTATCTATCTTCATACCCAGTGGTCCTCGTATCATTTTATCTTTTTTATTTCTACCTCTACACCCTTTATCATGGAACAATCTACTATCTTAAGCTTATCCTTTCAAAGAGGGAATTTCTTAGAGCCACCATCTTCTGAGCACCCAATTCTCACACCTGGCTATGAAATCCCTTCTAATTATATCACTAAGGTTCAGGAACTTTCCTTCTCTGGGTTAAGTAGTGATAACTCATACCACCATCTGTGGGAGTTTGAGCTAGTGTGTTCATGCATCGCTATTGCAGGCATGTCACATGATACCCTTAAGTGGAAGTTGTTTCTCTTCTCTCTTGTAGAAGGGGCTAAACAATGGTACACGAAAACCGTGGGTAGCATGAACGGGAGCTGGGATGACCTTATAGACAAATTTTGTCTTAAGTTCTTCTCCATGACCCAGATGCATGCTCTACGAAGGGCTATCGTATCCTTCCAACAGAATGAGAAAGAATCTTTAGGTGCGGCCTGGGCTAGATTTTCACTCTTGGTGAAACTAGGCCCTGTCCTATCGATGCCCGATGCTATGTTGCTTCAGCGCTTTTACACGGGTCTCGATCAGGACTCCGCCCAATATCTCGACATCACCGCTGGGGGATCCTTTTTTGAAAGGACTTTAGATGAAGCTATAGAAATCTTAGAGCGAATTTATGAAAATGCCTCCTTCATAGCTGAGTCTGAACCCCTGCACAAAGAGTTCGTGTCGAGCCATGGGAGTCTCTCAACAATCGAACTAGAGCCAATGATTTCCACATCCCAAGATTCGTCTGTCGAGCTCTCTCCTGAACCAAGAACACTGGAGGAAGAAGAAATTCAACCTTCGGAGTTCGCATTCCGATTCGAGGATGACCCTTCTAGGAATCACAAAAACACCTCGAATCTCTCTAATACCCAATTAGGGGTGGAAGTCTTTTCTGTCCATATCTTTCAATGTAGAAATCTTTTGACAGAACCTTCCCCTAGGCCTATGGTACCTCCTTTGCCTCCCGATCCTCCAAATGAAACATCTATCATGGAGTCTATGGAGAAGAAGTGGTCGACTGGAGTGGGACACTTTTCCGAAGCACTTTGGATTTGTTCACCCTCTACGATCGTTTCTTCTTCCATAAGGGGAACTACCATAGAAGCCCATCTTAACCCCATAGGGATGAAAGTGGTGTGGATAATTTCCGCATCCGATTCGCTCCGAATCTGAATTATGCAAATAAGGAGAAGAGTTTTTTCTATCCATGCGGATGTGGATAATCCGAATCCGATTATATGTGGATGCGGATTAGGATATGGTGTTAGCGATATCCGACGGATGTGGATTATCCGATAATTGAATGCGGATAATCCGAGACCTATAATAGGATATCCGACTCCTATGACATCCCAATACGGCCCCTAACTATGACCTTTTACCTATACATAATTTTTTAGCTCACAAAATTTTATCCATATATATAGTGTGTGCACGTACATCAAAAACCCTAGTTAACTATCCATATTTAGTTATTTTGTTTGACATGCTTGCTATGCTCTTAAGTATAAGTTGAAAACTCATAATAATTTTATTCAAGGTCATGCTTGTCAGTGAAGATTACTTTCATTATTAGCGAATCATAAAGGGTATTTTTTATATTATGTTGCTACTTTACGGCTTTGCTTTAAAAAATATTGATCACCATTTGAAGCTGAATATAAGAATGTATTATATGACTATTTTATCCGCATCTGCTCCGACACCGATCCGACTCCGCACCATATCCGACATCCGAAAAAATCTGCATCCGTGTAATATCCGCTCCGCTCCACATCTGACAAAAAAAATATGGATATGGATGTGGATGTGGAGAAAGTATTATCCGATCCGATCCGATCCGCTTTCATCCCTATAACCCCACTATGGAGGTTAATATTATGCCATGGCACCTAGCATACACTTTGTTGGGCAATGTTACGCTAAGACCATCTGACAAGCTCCTCAAGAGTTGTCCCTCCAGACACATTCTTGAGTGTGGGGGGGGGGTTGCATGTGTTGTGCCACTCCTAGTAGACAAGATCAAGGTTAATCTAGATTTCTACATCTTTGATGTCCTTGATCTTGATCTTCTCCTAGGCTCCCCTGTAGAAAAACTTCTTGATGCATCTCGAGGGAGCCTAGATGAAAAGCTTAGGGAAGCAGCTTCTGCCACCATTCTCTTACTTTCAGAAAGTTCTATGGAGAAGCCTCTTCCCAAGCAAAACTCGCTCGAGGATATGATGCATGTATCTCCGTTCGCATCATCTGAGCCCGTTCTCGTTGAGGGTGTAGAATTCTCTACTCCTCAGGAGTATGACTTGGAAGACCCTCCTCACCTTTGTGAAGACGAATGATCATCATCACCCTCGATCGAGTTTGAGCCTCTTCCCGCTGGCCCAAATTATGTTGCTCTCAACTTTGATCAAGAATCGACATCGAGCTTCCACGATGTATCTCTTGAGATGGGGAAATCATGGGCGATGGAAATCTATGAGGCGCCGACTCTGGATTCCGAAGGAAAGAATGCCATTGACAAGCATGGTAGCTTCACTCTTGATATACCTCAGGAACCATGCTTGCATCATGCCTCTCCAGAGTCAGCCATGCTTAGTGCACTGAGCATGCACGAGGACTACAACCGCCTTATGGTCCTTTCCTGTAAAAAGTTTAGAAGGTTCGTTGTAGATGCATATGTTTACCATAAGCATTGCAGATTTCGTACATGCATGTGGCACTAACCTTGCAGCTGAAGCTTCAATGACACATCAATAATTGGTGGTGAGACGTGAATGACATCACCAATGATAGCTGCAGGAAGAAGTTCCCATGGTCGAGCTTATGATCGTAAACAAAGCACTACCAGGAGATAGCCTGGATTAGGTTAGATTTATTTCCCTTTTCAAATAAAAAGCAAGAGCATGTTTTTAGGATAAGGTTGTACTATGGGTATTTTTGGTCGCTAACCTTTCAGGTGGAGATTATAAAGAACGACGAACATGTAGCACCTAAGAACATGTGAGCTACATCACCTCAACACTTTGGTAGTTTTTGGTGAGGGAACGTTACAAAAGGAAGCTTGATCTCCGTACACTTGAGTTTTGTTGTCTAGCAATGCAAACTTCAAGTGTGGGGGAGGTATGTGAGCATCCTGATTAAAGTTCTTCTCATACCAAATCTTATCCTGGTTTGGAGACGATGTTAGATCTTGCATCTTGCCCAGTTAGGTATGTCCTGCTTTTGACTTTAAACAAACCCCTTTCGGGAGGTTGCCCGATGTTCACCATCTTATGCTCATGTTTATGTCCCTTTGGAAATAGCTTGATCATGCTTTCGTGCTTCCTTTATCTATGTTTGTAATGCTATGGTTCGAGTGCATGTTTAGCTAACGTGCATTCATAGGTTGTTTTAAATTAAGCATGATGCTTAGGTTAAAACTATCTTCTTCAATCAAACAAGACATGGTGACGAGTTTGATTGATGAACCTAGTTAATGCTTTCATGGATATTGGTTGTATATGCGGACTAACCCTTGCAGGAATTTTTGTATCAAAATGGGGTAAGTCATCGAGCTTGATTCAAATGGGAAGGTAAGCCTAGGCATGCCAGCCTTGTTTGAGTTTGGTTTCATGGTGAATAAAAAACAACAAAAACAAAAAAATATTTGAATTTGAATAAAGACTCCTGGTTCTTGAACCATAGAGTCCCTCTTTTGTTTTTCCATTTTTGTTTGAAGACATCACCAGGTACATGAACAAGTGTGGGGGAGATCTCCCAAGTATCATCAACATACACACTTGAGATCCCCCACACAGGCGTTGCACAACATCGACTACGCTTTCATGACAAGGGACAAGGTAAACTAGCATGAGCCGGCTACCCCATGGGTCACTTGAACCACTGCTGGTCCTCCTTGATCCCCATTTCTTCAGGAGTGATGGTATGTGCACCCTTTATCTCACTCTCCTTGATTCATGAGTTTGAATGAGTTTCAATTCTTATCTGCTAAATCAACTCATGGAATCTTGCTTGTTTTGCTCTACATGTTTCCTGTGGTTGGCTTGCATATGTTTTATTCCTTATTCATTATCGTGATGTTTGTGAACAAATATCATTAGGGAACTCATGCTCATCTAAGTAGTTGATGTTTGTGATATAGTTTGATGATATGATCTTCTCTCTGAATGTTTGAGTGCTTGGGAATTTTATTTGAAAACTTGAAAACCCTTTGCAAAGCTCCTCTTTGATATGCCAAAATCCTACCAAAGCCATATGATGAGTTATCTCAAAAACCTTCTACTCATATGCTACTTGTTATTGCATTGAGCTTTGTCAAATTGTTGTGACCCTTGTGAGAATTCTTTTCATGCTCTCATGATCAAGATTCATGTGCACTCCATATCCCCTTGCTATGCTTCTACGCTGGGAGTTAGCATTGTATCATCCATCCATTCCATAAAAAATATAAAACTCCATGTTTGACCTCTCTCTCCAAGAGTATCCTTGAAAAAAAAGAGACATGGGCTATGCAAAAGAAAAAGAAAAAATAAAAAAATAAATACATGTTCAAAGCATGATGCAAAAAAAAAAGAGAAAAAGAGAGATAGCCCATGTCCAAAAGAAAGAAGAAAAAGGAGAGAGATGGAATCATGCAACACGAGTTTCAATAAATTTGATGGTAATAACTAGCACCCACTCCGGGCCTAGTGTCCACCTTACCATCACCACAACATTCATAATATATATGGTAATATCTAGCACCCATTCTGGGCCTAGTATCCACCTTACCATATCCATCACATCCATACATGTGCACATCTTGATCTGATTGTATGACTTGATTTTCTCCTTGGATCCGGTTTTTGACTTTGCAATATATGTGATACAAGTATGCTTTATCTTTTATCCTACCTTGAGCTCCACATATAGCCATCATTAGAAGTAGGATGAAAGAAAGGCAATTCTAATGCCTTGGTGAGGACATATACACATTGAGCGATCTGAGAGAATCAAATGAGGAGCTAAGCAAGGTTTTGTTTTTGAAAACTTATTGCAAAAACCCGAGTTACTTAACATGATGAGCAGAAGTGATTTGATTTATTGTCGTTCCATTCCTCAACTACCCAAGATGGCATGATAGACACTCCACAAAGTTCACAAGTACAAGGTATGGTTTGGAATATCTCTTATGCTCGCTTTATATCTTTGGATATCATGTCTCACCTTGATCCTTTCTCCTTCACTCGAGGACAAGCAAAGGTCAAGTGCGGGGGTGTTGTTGACAGCTATTAAGTACCACTTTTATGTCGGCAACTCCTTCATAAAATGAATGGAAAGTGACCATCAACACTAGAATAGGGCTTTATACTGATGATTTCCACAAGTGTTGGTGTTTCTAGCTTTTGTTGCAGGACGCACCGAAATACGCATTAAATGATATATTTGAGGGCAAGTGATCCAATGCATATAGAGGGCATCGTCATAAACAATCTCAAATGCCAGAGTGGATTGCACCATTGCGACAGGCTCGTTGGGACGATCAAAATGGATATATTATTTGCCTACTTTGGAGTTCGTATGAAGGCCGCACGCAATTGACAACTGACACCGTATATGATGACGTCAGCACTCGTGGGACCCACCAGCACCCCACAGGCCACGCCAGTGCTGCAGCACGTCCGGCCGAGGTCAACGCCAGACACACGCGCGTAGTACAAAGCCAGCACGCGAGCCGGCGGACCAAGCCTGACACGGCCGCAGGCACCAGCAGCACTGATGCCCCATGCAGGGGGCAGGGCGGGCCACGTGGCGGGCCATGAGTGGCTGCCAGCCCCTCCCACAGATCAACCCCGAGCAGGCGCATGCATGTGCACGGGAAATGGCGGCCGCCTGGGCACGTGGAGGCCGTTGGTTGGCGCCCACGGCACCATGCGCCGCAGGCGCGTGCGCGCGCGGGGCGCAGGACGGAGCCGCCACGCGGCGTCTGCTGGTTGGTCTGCAAATGCCACCACCTCCAATGTCGTGCATGGCACTGTTCCTACGCGAGGGGCCCACCAGATGACGCAGGAATAGGAGGGAAATGGTGCTCAAACACCCCCAAGACAAGCCACCCCCTTGCCTATAAATACAAGGGGAGGGGGGTCATTTTAGACACACCTCCGCAGCTGGATATAGTCAGAGCTCCATTCCACATAGATCCGCGTGCCGGAGTCACCTGTTAAGTCAAGGCTATCGGTACCCTAAGCCAAGTTCTATCTAGAGATCGACCTTTAATCTCATCTTTAGTGCTATTTTTAGGAATCATCTCTATCATTGCCTCTTATCTGGGTGTGTCCTTGGACCGACTAGTACGGAGTTAGTGCACACACGTTCCCTTGGATTCGATACCCTTGGAATACTCTAAGGGGAAAGCTACAACGGTATCCGTGTGCTTGCGAACTTATTCGTGTGACGCTAAAATACCCAACAGAGCACCACAAAATCAACGGGGACGAAGTGATCTCCAACTCTTACGGGCACATCTTTGGCGATTCCCATAGGATAGTGAATAGAGTTGTCGCCCAACTCTAAACACATAACCGTAGGCTCTAGTGGTAGGCATAGCTTCTCGAACACATCTCTTGGCATGACACTCACACTTGCTCCAGGGTCGCATAATGCCTTCTCGAACGTGAATGAGCCAATAGAACATGGGATGGTCAGACATCCGGGGTCTCTTTGCTTCTCGGGCCCTTGATTTGCAATGGCGACACTACATTGTTCATAGCGATGAAAACGGACGGAAACACAACGGAAACGGGCGGGAAGCGGGACAATACACCGGGATGACACATTCCAAACTACACTAACATTCCTCATTCCCACACAGCTGCGCACGCCTGCACTTGCATTGCACATTTGCACTTAGTTGCACCAGCCATCTAAGTACCAACCAGAGGACCACAGGTCAAGGCGTCCAAGCGCCAGCCACAAGCAGAAGTAGGCAACTGAGCAACAAGCCAACAGGCTGAGCAAGGTAATAGTGTAGTACTAGTTCTGTAGTTCACAAAGCAAGACCACAACAACAAGGCAGTAGTTCTAGTTTATTACAACACAAATAAGAAGACCCTAAGTTCACAAATAAACATAGTAACAGAATAAGAGCCTTGAGACGAGCAGTCGACAAATCACAAATGAACCTCATAACAGAACCAGTTCACATATTTCTTCCGAACTGTCACAGCTCACTCTTTTCATTCATCTCGCCTGGATCACTTTCCATTCCTTCTTCCTAAAAGAATCAATACATGTTCTCCGGTTAAACATTTCAAAACAACATTATTGACTATTGTAATGATAGTAGTTCAGTACACCATGTCTTGAGGTGAGACATACCTCATCATTCAGGGGCCGCGTGTTTCTGGAGGTTGCAGATCAGCCACAATAGAAGGAGCTTCGTCCTCCTCCTCCACTACACGGCATCCTGGTGTGTGTCTCGCGTGGCCGCGTCTGGCGCAGGCACGCAGCAGGGGTGGCGGCATGCCGGCACAGCGGGGATGGCGGCGTGCGGCGCAGGCGCGTAGTGGGGGTGGCGGCGTGCGGCACAAAGGGAGGCGGCGTGCAACGCAACAGGGGTGGCGGCATGCTGGCGCATCGTAGGTGGCGGCGTGCGGCGCATCAGGGGGTGGCGGCGTGCGGGCATGCGGCGCGGCCACACAGGAGTCAGGAAGGAGCGATTGGAATGGGGGGTTAGGGTTAGATGAGATTTTATATGTCCTCGTAGCTGGGCTAGGCCTGTTGTCTGTTGGGCTGAGGGGAATGGATACTGGTCGGTATCCCGGTGGATTGTAAACGGGACGAATACGGGATGATCCCGGTTGAAAACGGGATCCCGCCAATACGGACGGAAAATAGCCCAACTGTATCCCGTCCCGCTCCCGTGTCGTCCCGTCCCGTATCCCGTCCCGTTACCGGCCAAAACCGTCCTGTTTTCGTTTAGCTCAAAATATGGGACAAAAATGGGAAAACGGACGGGCGGTAACGGGATTTTGTCCGTCTGATTTCATCCCTAATTGTTCAGACATCTTGACGTGATCCGCCCCAAGTGTTTCCATCTCATACTTGTTCGCAAGTATGTCTTTGAAGTAGAGAGAGTATGTAGGAACTTGGAGAGCGTCCAATAGCGGCATGTTGATGCTTGTTGGCGGTCGATTTTCGCCAACCTGGAGCACTTGTTACACTATGGTTTGAGCTTTGATTTGGAGCTAACCCACCACTAGGCATACTAATGATGTAACAAGTACGTCTTCCTATGTGCATCTTGAAGTATATTGTGTTTGTAGGAAAACGAGAGCATAAAGGACATATTCACATCAAGTTCAAAAGGGTAATCAAGGTGTTCCGTTCGCGCTCAAGTGCAAGTTGAAACTACTCCCAAGGGTGGCAAGGACCAAGGTGCTACGGAGAAACATCCCCGAGGACCAAGACGTAAAGGTCGGGTTTCATACCAGAAGACACCCTATATTTAACGCGGGGTTGATGACGCCAAAAAGACACAAATAATTGGGCAAAAGTGCAAAATGTCAAGATGAGCCACACGGAGGAAGGGGTGACCGAACCGGGCCAGATTGGGCCCAGGTCGGCCGGCCTGCCCTGTTCGACGTCGGTTCGGCCCCCGGTTTCTTGAGCGTGAAGATGGTGCAACCCTAATTGCCTACCGAAGATGCCATTCGCCAGAGATGCCAATAAATGCCTCTGAGGTCGACCACAAGAGGGGGTTGGAAGAGAGCCATCATGCGGTGGATGAGAGCCGCCGGAGAGCCGATAATTCGCTAAGTCCAAAGCCCCTAGGAGATCACCACAAGGAGGACGGCGAGGATCAATCTTCATCAGAGGCATCTACCACGTTCAACGGTACCATGCTTAGCATCTTGATGGAGTAGATTCATCATTTGTCCATGGAGTTGTAATGGATCTTGGTGTGTAATCGCCGACTATTGTTTGGAGTTTAATCTATCGCTTCCTCATTGGTTATGCTTTAATGCTTAAGGTTTGGCCACCATGCTTTTCGGGTCGCTCCCGTAGATCGAATCAACGTTTTGTGTTCTTTAAGGCTTAGAATCGATTTTGCCTTCGCATAGTGATAGTACGAGGAATGGGAAAAGGCTAAACCTTGTTCACATGCTTAGATAGATTAGATCGGTTTTATCATGTTTGGCAATTGCATCTTCAGGTACCCACAGACTCCATGGGAAAATGCTCTCCATAACTTGTGTATCTCACGTCTCTTGTTTAACCTAGATTAGATTGGTTTTGCCTTGTCTTAGTTCATAGATTAGATAGTCCTTACTTCATAGTTAATCTCTCATCCTAAGGTTTGCATCAACTAGATTAGTGCTTGGTTAGACGCTAGTATATCCCTTTCTCCGTGGATTGACAAGAACCTTGGGGATCCCCCCTTGGTGAAAAAGGCACAAGTCACCTGCGTGCTTGCGGTGAACTTCAACACGGTTTTGAACTGTCAACAATGCTTAACCTGCGCACCACTTCCAAAAACTTTTCAAAATGATTGTCAACTTTACGTCGAAAGTAGTGTGTCTTAAGTGGAGGCATCTTCGTGTCATCACTTGGCATCTCGAATTCTGGCTCTTCAGTGGCAATCTCCGGAATAGTAGTCACCTTCTCCTTAGTGTGATCCTCCGCCTCGACGGTTGGCTTAGGCTTCCTTGCTCCGGCTGAAAATTCGGGATCCTCCATCTCCTTTCCCGAGCGAGTTTGAATAGCCTTCGCCGTCTCGGGACCTTGGGGGTGCCCCGGCAATCTTCCTTCATTAGCGGTTAGGCGCCCGGCAAGTTCTCCCACTTGCATTTCCAACATCTTCGTCATGTTGAGCACTTGATGGTTGGAGTCCCGACCTCCATCACCTTGCCATCGATGTTCTCCAATAATTTGTCCATAGCCTTGAACTTAGTGACGGTGTCCTTGTTGATCTTAGCTTGCTCGTGCATGAAATCCTTCAATTGTATACGAAGAGGAACCGTATTTTGAATGGACGAACTTGCATTAAATTGAGGTCTACCTTGCCCGTAGCGGAAGTTTGGCTAATCTCCTTTCCTCATGTAGTCGAGCACCTTTGCTTCCTCCGGACAATCTTTTTGGACATGGACGTACTCCCCACACACTTCACATGTGGATCTTGCTTCGACGGCCTTTAGGTCTTGGACTGCTTTCTTTTTTAGCTCCATCTTTTCCAACCTCCTCATGAGTGACTCAATTTTTCCTTCTAGAAGTTTCTCCTTTTCAACCTGCAAAACACCTTTAACATTGCCCGTGGGTTGAACCAGAAGTAAGCGTCCGGATGATGCCCATTATCATTATCCGTAACCTTCTTGAAAAGAGTGAATGCTTCGGTCGGAGTAAGCTCGATGATGGATCCTCCCGCCGATGCATCAATTATGGTCCTTGATGCTAAATTGAGCCCTTGATAGAACGTTTGAATGAGGTCCTCCTTCGGGAACTTGTGATGTGACATGGCTCGAGTGTACTCATTGAAATGCTCAAAAGCTTCCGCGATAGTCTCTATTGGATATTGAGCAAATGTAGCAATCTTGTTACGCAAGCTTTGAGTCTTACCCGGTGAATAATACTCCTTCATGAAAGCTCTCATCAACGCTTCCCAATTTTGCACTGTCTCCACCGGTAGAGTGAAGAACCATTGCAAGGCTTTTCCAAGTAGCGAGAACGGAAAAAGCCTCGCCCTCAATTGATTTTAATCCAGCCCTTCCATTGTGAATGTTTGGCAAAGTTGAATGAACGCTTGAATGTGAAGGTTAGGATCCTCTTTAGCGGTGAAAGGTGAATGTTGCACCATGCGGATGGTTGAGGTCTTGATCTCGAACGGTCTTCCGATGTCGGCTAGGTTGAGGATGGGTAGATCAATGAGCTCTGGAATGCATAGCTCCCCGATATTCTTCTCCGGTTGTGCCACTGGTGGTGGTTGAGGTAGATCTCCCTTCGGACTCGGAGGTGGTGATTTCTTCGGACTTAGAGGTGGTGATTCCTTCGGAAATCCCAACGATCCTTCAGCTTCGGCTTTTGGATCTACAATATCTAGCTTCCTAGCTCGTGCTTCACGTCTCCCTTGCCTGTAAAGTTTTTCTGGATCATTCACAAAATTTTTTGGTTTGTTGGAGAGGTAGCCGTCCATCTCCTGTTAGGGTTAGCAATAAACAAAATATACAAAGATCTAAAAAGAGAAAACTATAAACAAAAAGTTAGTCAAAAACTAGATTAGATTGGTTTTTGAGGATGATCAAAGTTTAATAGATGCAAAAGAAAATAAAAAAGAAAACTAAAAATACTTACAAACAAGATACTAAATTGGATCTCGATTACTTGTTCCCCGACAACAGCGCCAGAGAAAGGGCTTGTTGACGGTTCGATAACGCGCCAAGGTTCACCGCAAGTTAACGGATCATGTAGTACCTTTTTCCCTCGAGTATCACCCAAGGTATCGAATCCGTGGAACATGTGCGACGCAAGATTCAATCTAATAACCAAGAAAACACTTTCATCTTGAAGAGGTTTCGAATGCATCTAATCTACTAAACACAAGAGGTAGCAAGAGAAAGCCACTACAAGAAATCCTTTGATCCATGACGAAATTCCCAACTATTTACGGCCGTCGATCGTCGATCCGATGGTTCTCATCGTGTTTCATTGGTATATAATGCTGCATCGAACCCTAACCCTAATCCCAGCTCCCTCCTCCCGCAGTCCCTCCTCCCCTGTCTCTCTCCCCTAGTCCCCTACTCTCCTCCCGCTACTGGATCCCGTCCCCCTCCCTCAGATCCACCTCCGAGGAGGCGAGGTAGGCCATGGTGTGGACGACGTCCTCCTCCTCTACTCCACCGCCTGTCAAGGGACCTCGCGTCGGCAAGCGGCCTTGGGGCCCCGCGATGTGGACGCCGGGTGACACTCAGATCCGGTGGGGTGCCCTGTGGATCCAGGTTCAGCTAGGGTTTCCGCATCCTCTCCCCACACACGAATCAGGTTGGTGGCGCTCTCCTCCACATATCTCCCATCTAGTACTGCTCCCCACCCCCCGCCTTGGTTCCCTCCCCTCTGATCCGCTCAGCCGCGTCGCAGGTCACAGCGTTGATGGCGACGACACCGGCGCCATGGTCTTCTCGCCTTGCCAGTCGCCACACCACACCACACACGCTCTCGGCAAGGAGCGGCTGCGACACAGGCAGCAGGCGAGGGGTAGGAGAGGCAAGGCGGCGCGGTGAGTGGCCCATGAGATCTGCGTGGCAGGCAAGGTTCATCTCACTGTCTCCCTCTCTTCTCCCACCCAGATGGCCTAGGGGCTTTGGGGTTAGGACTGTAATATGTTCTGTTCGTGCGGGGAACCCCCAAGTACATGTGATTTTCCGCGCGTGATTCGGTAGTTTTGCTCGAATAGTTCGTTGGATCGGTGCTTTGGGTTCGTGGAATCGCGAGGGAGAGCGCTCTGCGTTCCTGAGATCTCACGTCGGAGTACTTTTGCATCTGTAGAGGAATCTTGAGATCTAGTTCTATTTCATTCGGGAATCTGTTCTTGTCGCAGTAAAAGCAACCGGTGAGGGGTTCATTTAGATAGTATCATTGGATTTGTTCGTAGATGTATGCATGATTACTATAATTTTGGGAGGTTAAGTTTGCGCTTGGTTATGATTGTTGCTTAGTCAGTTGCCATGTGCTCGAGTAGGTTGTGGATAAAAAAAAGATCACATGATGTGCCATGATAGCTACTGTGTATGGAATAAGTCAGTACTTCGCTGCAACTGCAGATGTACGATTTAACTGAACAAACTCTAAAGCCACATACATTCAAACTGCAATTATTGCCTATTTTGTATGTCTCTTGGATTCGCTAAGATGATAAGTTGGTTTAAGTTCCCCACAAAAAAGCTGGTTAATCATTTTGTGCTTGCAATGCACATGACATCATATCTTTATTCACTATTTTTTCCCTCCTGAAGGTGCTATGCTACCCTGCCCCCTGGGACCAAGAACTGACGTAAGAAGAAGTGCGGCCACAGCAACCAGGTAGGCGTCAGATCATCTCATCCCCATCTTATGGACCAAATTGGTGTTATTGCTTACTTATGATCTGGGTCCCCGTTTGAGAGTTTTTATTAGCTGGCGTCGCTGTGCTCTCACGCTTTCACACCTAGTAGCATTTTAGACCTTGATCAATGTTTTACAGTTTCATCTTTTTATGTTATGCTCTTCTCTTTTAAGAACTTATTTGATTATTTGTATGTCTACAAAATGTCATTTCTAACTGAATATTCACGTGGTCATTTTATGAATTAGTAACCAGCCATTTTCTTGCACCTAGTCTACTTATCTCTAACTAGCTACAGGGGATAGTGTTGGTTGGAAATCCAGATATATGATTGCCTCTTATTTCTGTCTAAATCTGTCAGCACTTGGGATTACTTGTTCTAGTCTATCTTGCATATGTTGGAGTGGCTTTAAGATAAAATGTGCCATCTGGGAGATCTATGGTGAAATAATCTCATAGTGAATGCATGCCATATCTTTCTGTGTATAGTGAATGCACCTTTGAACTCCATGTCCTTGCAACTATCTAATCACATTTAATTTACTTTCAGGCAAGCAAATTGGTAGCTGTCAATGCAATTGCAGGAACCACAACATAAGGATAAGGGACCAAGAGATGTAGTATGCTGAGGTCAATGTCAAACTGGAGCTTTTGCCATGGTGGCTTTTGATGCTAGATGAATATATATATATATATATATATGTGTGTGTGTGTGTGTGTGTGTGTGCGCGCGCGCGCGTGCCATGGTACCTATATGTTGTTTCTGGTGCTGTGTGAATGTGCCATTGTGATTCTGTTGTGATGCTTGATGAAACCATGCATGATCTGGGCTCTGTAATTTCCTGTAATTATGTGTATCATAGGTTGTAATGTGTATTATTGTAAGTGGGGTTAAATTTGGCAAATTATGGTTGGCTCAATTTTTAATGAAATAATTGGCCTAATTTAGGCCCATCATTGAATTGTGCATGTGGTGATGACGTCATTGTGCCACGTCATCTGCCACGCGGCAGCGTTGACATTTGCCGTGTGGACGCCTTGTCATCTAACGTGGACGCCCTGTCATCTGCCATGTGGCTGCCCCGTCAGCTGCCACGTTGCGCCACGTCATCTGCCATGTGGCTGCCATGTCATCTGCCACGTGGTAGCCACATCATCAGCTGCCATGTCATCAATTACCACGTCATCTGCCACGTCCTCGTCCATGTCAGCAGCCAACTCATCTCTACAAGTGATGTGGCAAGTTAATCCATGACGGTCACCTTCATCACAGATTTTGGGCTTTGGGCTGGGTTCACTGGGCTATACACCAATCTATGACGGCCTGAAAACGTCATGGATTACGTCAATCCATGACGAAAACGTTAGTACGTCACGAGAGGTGATTTGTGACGCTCAATACATGACGAAATGAAATTTCGTCATAGATGCTGTTTTATGACAAAAATTGGATGATGCGTGACGAAAATCGACCGTCATAGATCACAAGGTTTTTTGTAGTGAGCGTAAAGATAACCGATCTAGAGAGCCTAGATCATGATTATGTTGTAGCTCTGAACTAGATAGATGAAAAAACCAAACGAATCTCGTAAAAAGCGTCTTTAAATCTTGACCTTCGGTCAAACCCCCTAAGTCGCCCCGCCGTACTCGGTGTCAACATCCTGTCACGATGTTCACCTTTTGTTTTGCGGTCGAATCTTAGAGCACGCTCACAAGGAACACGTTGAACCACTTGGTAGATCAGGTATGCACCTCTAGCCACCGCGGCTACAAGAACATTCCATGCAATCTATCTCGAGAATAGATTGAGGAAGAAACACACCCAAACAAGAACAAGAATCATAAAAGAAGGCACTTGATCGCTAGAAATCGGATTCATAAAGACATCACCATGAATGTTTACATGAACAAGATCACCACCGGGATCCTACCTCGATCTTGATCCAAGCTCCGGAACTCCGACGTGGTCTTCCTTGTAAGGTTCCCACGCCGGCTAGGGTAGCCCTAGACAACTAGCACGACCCTCCTCTCCGAGATGGTGTCCCTCTAGCTTCTCTGCTCCTCGGTGCGAATGATGAATGGCTTGATGCGTGGCACTTCGCACAGGGACTATAAATAGCCCGAAGGGGTGCTAGGTCAAAGGGGGTGATGAATAGGGCCCGAAGTGGGCTAGACCGTCCTAGGTCCTTCTCGACCCGGTTCGCCCCCGGTTTTCTTCCTGAAGCTTCTTGCGTCTTCCTGAGTTTTTGCCGACTTGCATGTGGGTCCTTGACGTCGTTTTCCCCGCGGTTTGGATAAGGGTGCATGGCGCACAAACTCCCGCATCTTCCGTCTAGGTCCTCGGTGCTTCACAGCTTCACGCTTTAGTCCTTGGCTCATTTGGAGTCATGTTCACCTGTGTCTTGACTTGTGCCCGGCTTCATGATCTTCTCGTAAAGTGCTCGATGAACTTTACCTGGAAGTCCTCATTTAGGCTCTTAATTCCTGCGTAAACAATAAACTCCAAAAACCACACGTGACTACGAACTTGACATATAATGGGGGGTTAGGATCGTTAGTGTGAATATCAAATTAATACCAACTTTGAAGGTAAACTCATGGCTAGGTTGACGGAAATCAACCGCCAACAACGGTATCTATGAACTGTTAATTTCTCCGGTAATTAGTCTATTACAGAAAACCGTAGTTCTGTTGGCCTCAGTTTCCTAGCGCAGAGGGCGTACTCTCGTACACTTAGTACTTTGGCTTGGCGAAGATCTCGGCCCTCAATTTAAGACGTGTTTTGCCGAGTACTTTAAAAGTTTTTAGATCTGTGTTAGATGAGCATATTTAATTTCAACAGAAAGTATTGTCGTAAGTAAAGCAGTCCCCAAGTTTCAGATTGGAACTAGGGTCTGAGACATGCAAGCATCGAGAGAGAAACAGAAATTCTCGAAGACATGAAACTTTCATTATCTTTATTGCTAGCATGCTGATATTATAAAAACTAAAGGAAGTACATAGCTTTTATGTGTAGAAGTGACGTAGATGCTCGATGTTCCACGAGTTTGGCATGTCTGAGCCATCTTCCCTTATCAGCCGGTAAGCATCCAGCCTGTTAACTTCCTTGACGATAAATGGCCCCTCCCATGGAGCCGAGAGCTTGTGCATATTCTTCTTGTTCTGGATCCTTCGGAGTACAAGATCACCCACGCAGAAAGCTCTCTCTTGGACGTTCCTATCGTGGTAGCACCTTAGGGTCTGCGCATACCGTGCTACTTGTATCGTGGCCACGATCTGTCCTTCTTCAACGTTGTCGATGTCTTCAATGTGTGCCTTCTTTGCCTCGCCTTCATCGTAGACTTCCACTCTAGGTGAGTTGAACATGAGGTCGGTTGGGAGCACCAGTAGCATGACTCGGCTGCGTTCGTAGTCCCCAGATTACTGCGGGAAGCTCTCGGAGCCACTTAGTTGCATACTTCTTTAGCCGATCAAAGATGCACTTCTTCAGAGCTTCGAGTACCGCTCCGTTGGCTCGCTCCACTTGCCCATTGGCTCGGGGGTGGGCGACCGAAGCTTGAGCCACCTTGATGAGGAGGTCATCACAGTAATCGTGGAACTGCCTTCCAAAGAAATTCGTGCCTAAATCGGTTATGATCCTGTTTGGGACGCCGAACCTGTGGACTATCTCACCGATGAACTCCGCAGCCTTGGCCGCTGTTAGCGTCTTGATGGGCTTGACCTCTATTCACTTGGTGAACTTGTCCACCGCCACAAGGATGTGGTCGTACCCCCCGGATGCTTTCTTGAAGGGGCCGATCATGTCAAGTTCCCAGCATGCGAAGGGCCAAGACACTGGTATGGTTTGCAGAGCCTGGGCTAGTATGTGGATCTGCTTGGCAAAGAATTGGCATCCCTCGCAGTGTGTACCAGTGCTTCAGGGTTTGCAACTGCTGTGGGCCAGTAGAAACTAGACCGGAAAGGCTTTCCCATAATGGTTTGGGCTCCAGTGTGGTTCCCACATATGTCGTCGTGGATCTCAGACAGAATCTGTTGTCCCTCGTCCTGTGGGATGCACTTCTGAAGTACTCGGGAATGGGCTCCTCTTCGGTAGAGCCTGTCTCCGATCAGGACGTAGTTCTTGCTCCTGCGTGTGATCTGTTCGTGCAATGCCTGCGTTTCCATCTCGTTTCCTGGTGAGGGATTCAGAAATGTTTTGTGCTTGATGTAGTCGACCAGCTCTTCGATCCACTCGGGTTGAGGCTCAATCATGAGTACCTCGCTGAGTCCTTCAGCTGGGTCAACCTTCGCCTCAGGATTCTTGATGGATGGCTTTATGTCAGAGGTTTAGATCTGAGCAGTCCATAGAGGGTCAACCCCGGTGGTTCATTTGTTCGATGGGGGAGATCGGGAACTAAGGACTCAATGGTTGTGCTAGCGTAGCACATGGAACATGGCGGAACAAGGCGAGTTTATATTGGTTCAGGCCTCTAGAGAGTAAAACCCTACGTCTAGTTGTTGGTGTTGTATTGCTCGAGTTGGTTGAAGATGTAAATTGGAGGGCGCCCATGCCCGCCTTATATTGGCCAGCGGACAAGGTCGGTTGACCAGAGTTCTGGTCGGTTACGACAAGGAGACCTATCTCTAGTTGATTACAATTGTATTCCGCAATCTTTGGAAGGTCTATCGGCGCAGCCGACGTCTTGCTGTGTACTCTAAGTCTTCCAGTCGTATTGGATAAGGTCTTCTGGAGATCTTGCGGTCCACAGATCAGGTCTATTGGGCCCACTGTCAAGTCGGTGAGTCTTCTGGTGGGCCGGACCCACTTGTTGGGGACAGCTGAGACCCTGGTCGGTGGGGACCCAGGGGTACCCATGTCTCACAAGCCCCGAGTGATGTGTAGGTGCAGCGACCTCGAGGGGGTCATGATGAAGTCTTGAAGCCATCGACAGGTCGAATAGCGTGCACCTCAGTCCAAAAAGAAAAAAGTAGCCAGCTTAGCAGCCGACCTGTTTGTAGTATCTCGAAAGTAGCGAGGTCGAGTGCCGACCTATAGGAATAGACTTCCAGTAGGTCAAAACGACAAAGAAAATTGGAGGGTGTTTGAAAAACGCACTCATTGAGTAGTCCCCGAGCGTTTAAGCAGGCAACATGGCCGCTTTGATGATCAAAAAAGAAGAAAATTAGAGGGCGTGGAAGACGCTCTCGTAAAGTAGTCCCCGAGCATTAAAGCGAGCAGCATGGCCGCTTTGATGATCAAAAAATAAGAAAATTAAAGGGTGTCGAAGACACTCTCGTATAGTAGTCCCCGAGCATTGAAGCGGGCAGCATGGCCGCTTTGATGATCCAAAGAAGAAGAAAAAATTATCATTGTAGAGACACTTAGATATCCAAGAATAGCTGCAAGGAGTCTGGCAGAGCCACGGAGGCATGCCGACCTCAAGACGGCCTCAAGTAAACAGCACCCAACACACGGAGATGCCTGACAGGGCCATTGGGCGCGCACCCCTCAGGGAGGCCTTCATTCCTCACCCCAACGAAAAGGTGTCCAGAACAAGCTAGCAGGGCTAGAAAAGCACACCAATCTCAAGGAGGTCACACATCCAGGATGCCCAACTAGGTTGGTAGAGCTAGAAGAGCACACCGACCTCAAGAAGGTCATTTGGTGCCCAGATGACCAGCATAGCTGCCAAACATCCACCAGAGCCAAAAAAGGTACCGAGGTATTGAAGGATCGAGGTACCAAGGCACACCGACCTCAAGAAGGCCCGACAAAATCGTAGACTTGATTGATCTGGACTCCAGGCGCCCAGACAGACTGGCATAGCAGTGAGGCACGCTTACCTCATGAAGGTCTTCAATCAAACATATGACCATTCTGCCCAGGAAACAGAAAATAGGTTGATTGGTATTAAGTCTATTTACACTGCAGAGCCAAGTGGGTGCAACCAGGATGCAGAGCCGTAGTGGGTGCAGCAGAGCTATTGCGGGTGCATTTTTCAACAAGTGCAGACGTAGCAGGTCATAAAACTAGTAGGTACATGACCATATAGCATGGGGCCATCTGACACGAGGTCAGGCTAGTAGCATAAGCAAATTGTGAAGTCACAGAGTAACAGTACAAGGTATTGTTAGATCACAAGCCAAATTGCCCACCGCAACAAGACAAAGTGCAGCGGATAAGATCCAGCAGGGAAGTGCACTATGCAAGTCACGGGTGACAAGAAGATAAATGATCACATGTCAATAGTGTTCTTGAAGATAAGATGCAGGACACCTGTTGTTGTCGCGATGTAGACGAAACGGATACCAAAAAGCATCGCATGCACACAGCAGCCATGGACACATGGCAACAGTGCATAGGTGAAATGGGCACTGTCGGGGCTGGCCTCAGCTATAAATATGGGCAAGAGCACAAGGGCAAAGAAAAATCCCAAAGAAGAACATGGAGTTACATTGTAGCAATATTACCATGCCATGGGCATGTTTCCATCCACTAGACCCCAAAAATCATTGGTGAAAAGCTTGGAGCTAGAAGAATACTTGCGAAGTGTGAAGAACTCGATCAACTTCTTCTCCCGCGGCCACCTAGGAATCCAGGAGGAATCCGAGGTGATACTCCAAGTTCTTGGCGAGTAATAGATACGCATCAAGGACTAGTGGTAAGAAGATCTGATAGCAACTGTGTTATGTCCCAAAATCTAGCCCACACCCGGGGTGAAGACTGTGTCTACATTCCAAAATCAGGAGCCAGAGGCGACTTGCTAGGTCCAGCGTCAGTCGACTGGTCCCCGGGAGGTCTTCAGAAAGATCTAGAAACTAGAAGAAAACTTGTGATGTGCTCTGCTATAGCAGAAAGCATGACAAGATTCACTCTAGGTAGATTAGTCTACAAACATCTCCATCACGGGGATGAATAGTTGTATCTTGTAACTGGTCAGGGACCAAATAGGTCTTAAAATGACCATGTTGTCATGAAGTCATGTATGCATTGTGCACACTCTTTTGTCAAAAATCCATGCAACACTATCTTTGAGGAATACATTCCTCAAAGACCTGTTTTGATGCCATTTGGAAGTCTACAGACCTCAAGAAGGGCAGAGACATTATCAGGAAGACCTAAAATCAGGCAGCTTTAAACCGACCTCAAGGAGGCAGTGACGAACTATTTAGGTCACCAAAAAGATCCGTTAGGCATAGAGTCGTTAAAAGAAACTGTGAAGCGCTAAGACTCAGCACAAGTCCAACGGGCAAAAGACCCATTGGCTCAGAGCCATTGGGCACGTTGATTCAGCAACGGTCACTTGGACTATGGGGCCCATATAAACAGATCCACGAAGGGGTAAGGTCCCACTCGCATCTCCTCTATTCCGCCGTCACTAGGGTTGACTTCACTCCACCGCCGTTGTTGAGATCTAGAGCACGCGCCGCCGCAGCTAGAGCCCAAGCCCGCCGCCAAAAGCCAAAATCCGTGCTTGAAAGGATCTTGATGTCGCCTAGAGGGGGTTGAATAGGCGCAACCTGAAAATCATCACTTCGAACAATTTTCTCAGTGAAACCCGGATACTCCATATTTTTGTTCGGAGTCTCTGGGAAGTCCGGAATCTCTGGAAAAATGTCCGGAGTCTCTGGACTGCGCCTGCACAGCGGAATATACACCACTGCCCAAAACTGGTGCCACCGGTTTTGCAAATCCGGTGCCACCGGATTTGTCTGGCAGTGACTCCCCTTTTGGTCTTCTCCTTGTTTGGTTGCTCCAAACTGAAATACACTTGATGTATAGGCTAAGGAGTGATTCTTAGATGAAGTAAGGTCCCTGCACTCCAAAAACACTAACAACCACGTAGATCAACAAATATGACAAGGAGCAAGCTAAGAATGATAAGCAGGATAAATGCGAGGTAAACCAACAAGAGACGCAGTGATTTGTTTTACCGAAGTTCGGATTCACCACCATGTGAATCCTAGTCCCCGTTGGGTACTTCTCCTACCGAATCCAGGTTGCACTCAACCCTTTCCCCGATCCACTAGATATCTTCTTCCCTTTCGGAGGCGAAGCAAGGCCTTCACAAACTGTCCCACAGCTCGCCACACCTTGGGAGCTTGTGGGTGACGCCTATCTGTCTAGGAGGCAATCCATCAAGAGTAACAAATGCTTCACACAAGCTTGATGACGTCCAACAGTGCTCAAGGGAGACAAGTGCTCTTTGAATGCTCACAAAGGCTTCTCTCTACCACCCAACTCACTAGATCTATCAAGGATCAAACAACCTCACCAAGAGGGGTTGGGGAGAGCTAGAATGGCTTTGGCTTAGCAAGGAATAGCAGGGATGCACACCAGCAACCTCAGGAATAGCAGCTTGCAACAGTGGGGACCCAAGGGTATAAATACCCAACTCCCCAAAAACTAGTTGCAAACACAGGGGAAAACCGGTGCCACCGGGTTCCCAAACCCGGTGCCACCGAGATTTCAAACCAAGTAGCTGTTGGGCCGGCTGACACAAAACCGGTGCCACCGGGTTTGACACAGGGTCAAACCTGAGACCGTGTATGTGTGGTTTTTGTGTCTCTCTCAACTCACATGAGTTACTTGAGCACTGAGACATTTTCAAGACTCCTTGTGATGCATCCCTCTTGATAGTACAGCGTACCTATACTCAAGATCAAATATAAGCCCTATAAAGATCCACTTGAGCTTCATCTTCATGAATAGCCATACTTGGTCAATATATCCACTTGAGAGACCCATCCAACAATATCTCATTGATTTGAGCACTTATACCTTGAGCTAGTGACTTTGATCTCCATATAAGAATGAAACCAATTTCTTGATCAAGTCACCCTTCACATGACTCAAAGAACACGTAATGCTTCTTCATTGCTTCCCTCGGTTAGGCTCGACTTGATACCTCAAAATTCTCTAAGCTATAGCCACTTCACCCTAGCTAAGCACATGGTCCAAGTCGCTACTTGGCCAACCTTAACTTAGTACCTCGTTGCTAATCCCTTGTTTGATTTCTTCATCCATTTGTTGCCATCTTGAGTTAAGCTTTGATTTAACATTAAGAATGAAATCCATTTGAGATCATGCCTTCTTTGATTTTATAGTCCCATTTGATCATAACGAGCCTTCCAATTTATTTAGAGACCATCCAATATTCCAATATCGCTACGTCTCTTTCTTCACCTTCATTGGCTTGTTTATAGGTCAATTATACCACATGGGATCACACATATCATAGATCAAGACATTCAATCTTATATAAAGCCATTTAACAATGTGAGGCAATAACCCATTCCTCAACTTATCTTTTACAATATTAATAATGGCTTGTCTTCACATATAGATGTTCAATGCCATACATCATGCTTTGTTATTTATATGTAACAACCTACTCACATGCTTAACAAAGGCATTAGATCTTTCATCTAGTTGTCAATCAATACACTAAAACTGTAACATCTCGTAATTTTATTACGGAATGTTTAGTTATGAAAATGAGGATTTAAAAAAATTTGGTGATTTATTGGAGTGCTTGATATTTTGGATAAGGATGCCTTCTTTTCCTCTCCTAAATTCCTAGAATTATGTTTGAGCTAATTAAAAATTTTAGGGAATATAAAATGCTAGTGTGAGAACTTTGGAGTTCATTGGCTTTTATTTGGATTTTATTTGTGTGAGAATCAAATTTGAATTCTAAATTCAAATTTGAATCTAATAAGTATAGGGTAAAAGAGTTAAGGAAATAGGAAAGGGTCAAACCTGTGCTGGGCCTTGAGTTCGCAGGAGAAGTCCGATGGAGGCCCCTCAATCTTTTTCCCTGTGCACCGATCCACCTCGCACTCCCACGGCCCAACACTTCGCAGCCCAGCTAAGCCCGCCGGTCGCTTCTTCTCACCGGGACGCCGCCAGCCGGGGCCCGCCTGTCATCTGCCAGCTCACCTCACCTTTTTCCCCTTTCCACCACGCCGCATCCACCCCGGGAGCGCCAGCTCGGCGAGCTCCCCGTACCGCCCGTGGCCAACACTGTGGATGTGCACCACCTCGGCCCGCGTCCATCCGGCCGTCCGCACCTCTCCACGCCGCCTATAAGAACACCGCCGCGGCCCTTCACTCCCAACCCTAGCCGCCCATTGGGGTTTTCCCCCAATCCACTCTGCCCTCTGTCGCCGAAGAAGAAGAAGAAGGGGGAGGAAAAGGTGGCGGGGAAGGCCGTCCGTGGGGATCGCCGTCACCGCTGTGAAGCTGGAGGCCGCCCACAGAGCACCTGTTCACCGTGAAGCCAAGGACCGCGCCTGTCTACCTCCTCTGCTTCCTCTGTACCGCACCGCTCTGCTTCCCGCTCCGTCGTCGACGCTGCTCCACGATCTTCCCCGACGCGCTGCACTTCGACTCGTGGTCACCAAGGTGAGGCCGCCCGCTCCTTCTCTCTGCTGTGGACCCGGCCATCGTGCCGAGGAAGGCAAGGCCGCACCTTGAGACTTCGTGTCCGCCCCTGCACGCACCGCGCCGCCGCCGCTGACCGCCGACGCTTGTGATGCTGGCCATCAAGCCGAGCCTTACGCTTGTAGGTGCCGCTGCCGTCGTCAACACGCGTGCGCTCACCGCTTTGCTCTGTCCCCTTTTCTATTTGCACACCGGTGACCTCGACGTCCTGCTCATCGCGCCGCTGTGGCTTTCGCCGTGCGGGATGCCTTCGTGCATGCGCGAGCAGGGGAGGTAAAAGCCCTACTTTTAGGGTCTCGCCGTGCATACCTCACCGCCGACGCGCCCGCGCACTCACGCGCGACCTCGCCTCGCCGCGGGTGCCCAGCTCTTCGCCGTCGCACGCGTCGGCCAGAGCTCCACCAAGGCCGAGCCGGCCTTGTGCTCATGGGCAAGGGGCAAAGCTCCAGTCTTTTGGCCCATATCACTTCACCTGGTGCATGCGCGTACTCGCCTGGCGTTTTGGCACGCCCACGCGCCAACGCTCTGCGCTGTCGCACCCTTCACCATGCCGTCGCGGTCGAGCTTCGCTCCGGCCAAAGGCGCAACCTTTCTTGGCCCTGCCGTGTGCGCAAACGTCTCCTGAGATGAGCCCTGTCGCTTGTTGTCCAACCCCGGTCACACCTCGCCGCCGGCGAGCCAAAGCTCCGCCGCCACTCCTCTGCAGCATTCCATCGAACAGCAGCTAGCCCAGGCCTAAACCCCTGAGGTTTTGCCACACACACACGCACACACGCGCGTCGCGTTGTACAGGATCCTGATGGATCCTATGCGGCTGGCCACCCATGGCCAGGCCACCCGCCAGGCCGCACCGCAGCGCACCGCAGCCGATCCGCCCGGGATCCGGTGTGCCCCGCCACGTGCGCTGCCGTGCAGGCTGCCACGCCAGCAGGCGCTGGTTTAAGGCCGCCCATGTGGCTGCCATGTCAGCGTGAGGAGCTAGCCAGTAGTCAGCTTAAAGCCCGGTTTGAGTCAGCTGGAGATACCCTGTAGCTAGCCTAAAGTTTGTGCTATTGTTTATACATATTTTAATTTCAGAAATGTATTTTCCTTTAGAAAATTCATAATAAATTCGTTTTAACTCCAAAAAATACAAAACCTTTTCCTAAAATCTTCTAAAATCTCAAAATCTACGCTGGACTAGAGTATGCCTCCTTTTTGGGTCTTATTTGTTTTCCTCTTGGAGTTATTACATTAGCAGCCGAGTTTATTTATTTAATTACGATTCTAGGAGCAGCCGGAGCCGGAGAGCTGAACCAGGACTACGACGATGACCTCGGCTACGATGACTACCCACTCCTAGGTTCACGCCTGACCTACTTTGAATGCCCATTAGGCATTGCTTTTAGAACTGCTAGCGCTTTACTTATGCATGATGATGGATATGATGAAACCTTGCACTGCCCCTTTTAAATACCTTGTCCTTGATTGACCTACTGCTACTACTATATTTATGCGTGATTGTACGCTGAGCTTCACTATGCATGTGTTGGGATTATGTGGTAGTGTTCTTGGTGTGTGTGGGGAAAAACTGGTAGGAGAAGGTGTTTTTGGGTGACTTGGCGGGGGTGAGCTCGAGACAACCCGATCCGGGATCGGGGGCTAGGGTTCGTCTTCTCGGGCGGTTCCCATTTGGTACCTATGGCGGGAACACGGTTTTAGGAGCACAGGTGTTGGGGTTTTTGTGATTACTTGGAGGATAGGAGCTTGCCCCGGTCTGAAACCGAGTGGGTCACTTTGTTACACGAGACTTACGTACACACCACCTCGCCAAGAGTGGGGATAGGGCCGGTTCGACCCTAGCAAGTGCGATACCATACCTGCTAGTAGGATAGAAGGTATCAGTGAAGGGGTCTCGGGTGAAGTCCCTTTCCCTTTGCGGCGCTCCCCGTGTGGTCACACGGGGGCATGTTCACAGTTCTGGGGTGGTCCTTTGTGAGGGACCGCATCGAGACCCGGATGCAGGATGGAATCGTAACTCCTAGGTGTTCGTTCAGTTGGGTAGGCTCGGTCGGCCGTACACCGTCCGGGTGCTATTCCGAGTTGGGTACTGGTGTACACGCTCTGCAGAGTTTAGATCTATACGTATAGCCGCGTCCTCGGTTATGGACATGCCCGTTGTTTACTCCGACTCTTATGTTTTCGGATTTCTACCTCCCCCCTTGTAGGAAGTGAGTGTATGGTGAGCCGTGGTTGTACTCGGTGTTGACATTGCCAACATCATCGACTAGAAACAGATATAAGATCTATCTCTATCGACGGCGCCAGAAATGCAAATGTATATCTTAACATGATGCTAAGTGTATATCAGATGTTGCTTTCAGATAAACTAAAAGATGAATCCGATACGAGTCATAGCACAACTCGATATAGGTTGTCAGCCCTGACAGAAGTGCCACTAAAACGCATGGATTGGTACTCTTACATATGCCTTGGATCTCTAGATAAGAATATATATATAAACAGGGTATCCGCAAGCGCACAGATATGATTATACCATTGTAGCATTTTAACCAGGAGTAAAACCAGGTATCGTATTTATATTCTACCACAGGGAAAGAAGTCTTCTATCTATAACAACAAGTACATGCTTATCTCTCAGTTGTGTAATGTAGAGTGGCCAAAATATATCAAATGCTATAAACAGGTGTAAGTCACATAAAATAAATATAATGATAGCATTGATCAAATCATAACATAGTGAGCCACTGGAAAGTGTCAATATAGAAAGAGAAGCGTATTCACAGCCTAATTAGCGAGGATACTCCTCGGTAACTCTAAACTATATGTCAATACAAACTATGATTAGTGCAATATATTTAACAATCATGGAAGAAGAACTATTATATTATGCATGGGGAGACTATCCAGGAGGATCAAGGCCGAAACTTGAAACAACCCAAACAGTATAAGGCTCCACTAGTCCTACACACGGGGGGTGGATTGCAAAGGACTCAATAGTGCTGTCACCACCACGATCTACCACACGACTCGGCATGTAGGGTGCAATCGCAGGTAAATACAGTATAAGCACCACGCTTACACTATCTTTACCACTCACCCATGTTAACAGATGATCTAGGTGAGGGCTATACGACTCCATACACGAATATAAAGGTAAATCAACTATGCTAAACATGTAATCATAATAAACACCAAAGCATATAATCTCGAATATAATCATTGATAAGAACATATGTCTCTACAACAAATGTAAGGAACTTATAAAGAACTTACAAAGGCGAAGCTAGATCAGTATCTCGACCAGCTTCTAGACGATCAGGAGCCAAGTAGACGCCTTGCCTCCTCCTAGATCTAGACTAGTTAGCTACTCTCGCTATATGGTGTTTCTAGGGCGTAGTATCTCTAACTTGATGACTTGATCTCTGTGTATGAGATGTAATGATAGAGATTCTCCCTGCCAGGGGGGTCAGGGGCTACTTATATAGTCCTGAGGGGATGATGTGCACCGTTCGATCAAACCGACCTAACATGTGGTTTAGATTGATCCTCATAGGCGGTGGAAGAACCTTCTGGAAGTAGGGATGAGGTGGCGCCCGGGGGGGCGACCGGTCCCACCATGGGACCGACCGGTCTGTGGTGGGCCCCCTCGGGGCCCACTTCAGCCAGGTGGGTCCTTGCCCCTTCTAGATGCTTCTTTCTTGGGTGCTAAGTCATGTTGAGTTCCGGAGCCTTCTAGACTTCATTCTTTTTCATATTTTCCTGAATAGTCCATGAAATCATATAATTTACCAAAACTCTAGAAAATCTGTTAGTGACACCCTATTCTAAGTTGGTATTAACAATTATGCCCTTTTCTCATGTTTAGTTGACTTATAAATATATAAGATAAGATGTGTCAACAAACTCCCCCAAGCTTACCCTTTGCTAGTCCCTAGCAAAGCTATGCTATAGCAGGATCAGGAGTTGCTACAATGCTTTCACGCCTCAAAAGTACTATGGTTTTCAAAAATAAATTCTCCTCAACAAGATTGCTCCCTCTTACCTTTAGCCATGCTACGTAGCCTTTTCATAAATCTTAAGCAATTAAAAGACAGAACAATCAAGTCAAGCAGTATATCTCAAATTCTTTGATCAACTATCATCCTGGGGTTTTGCAAAAATTTTCAGATAAAACTCAGAGATCTTGTGTATGACCTTCTCAAGCATGCAGTCACACTTGGCAAGATATGTATGGTGGGATGATAGTGTTGAATGAATGAGGGTGAAAGGTAGTAAGCCTTTGGCCCCTTGGACTACATCTCTCTTTCTAAGGCTTTTAAGATCTGGGCTTTCCATTCTTGGAGAGGTGGGCTCTACTCGCCCCGGACTTTTGTCCATTTTTCTCTCTCCTTAGAAATGTGCGCTCTTCTCACCCTCAGACTTGTGTCCATTATTCATCTCTAAATTTATTATTTAGGGAGGTAGGCCCTTCTCGCCTAGTATGACACTTGTCCTTTTCTCTCCCTCTCTCTTCTCACTTTTTCCTCTCTTCTTTCTTTCTCTTTTTTTTCGAATGTAGCCCCAGAATCTTTTTGACATTGAGAGAGACATATCCAAGAGTTGCATGAGCTATTTTATGGCTGGATGGAGAATGTGTACTTCCGGATTAGAAGCAGCATAAATGGTGGAGTGGAATGATCTTGATGTGTATGACAAGCTCTCAAGGATCATAAACACAGGAACTCATCATGTATGATTTTAAAAAGAAAAACAGGAATCAAGCTTCTCTAGGAATATGATAAATAGCAGCTCAACTTTTCATGAATTATCTTTCAAAGCCTAGACTCAGATTAAGCATGCACTTCCCACGGGTTTTGGGTTTAGAGCAAATTAAGCATTTAAAGCTTTAGGACAATCTAGGTTTGAAAACTAAGTATTTAAGAGGAATTACAGTGGAGCAACTATTCATCATTTCCAAGCATAAATTATCAAGATCATTATTTAAAGAGAAAAGCCAACTAGCAGACTCTAGCATTTATTCACACTAAGACTTTCAACTAAGACTCTTTAAACATATAACTAGCTAATATTAAAAACGTAGGATAATGATACTTATCGTGATAACTGGGGGTGCTCTCCCCCAAGCTGAATCTTCAAGTAGTCCTTGATTCATCCTTGGAACTTGTTTGCCTTCAGGTTTTCCTTAATTTCTTCCTGTAAATATTAGTCTTGCACATACCCGAAGCAACAAATTCTAGGATTATGTTGTGAGCCTTCATGTGCCCACTTCTTTTTGGGTTTTTCTGAAATGTGTGGACCTTCATGTGCCCACATATTTTTGTGAACTTTTGTATGCAAAAGGGATGCTAAAGCAAAAACATGTGAATGCAATATTTATTTATTATTTTCTTTTTATATGCCGCCACGGTACGGAGTACATGGGGCCTTAAGGAATGCAAATGCAGAAAATATTTTTATGGTCTTTTTCTAATGCAGGTATAGGTAAGTAAATATGCTAATTTAAAATATGCAGTGCAGAAAATAAATATTTAGATAAATACCGAGTTACCTCTCGGCGAGAATTTCGAGTACTTACTCCCATGGCGTAGATGTAGTAGCCGATGGTTGATCAATTGGTGACGCGGGTAGTGATTGGTCTTCCGAAGGTGTACTCTTGTCTTTCTTCCTCCAAATTTGTTTCTTCGGTGGAGACCTTTCTGGAGTAACAGGTTCAGAATTCTGGGCTGGTAGAAACTGAGCGGACTTCTCTTTAATCTCTTCTTCAATGTTCTTGATGTCCGTCAACTTCGTGTTCAGCTTGCTTTGCAATTTCTGAAGGCGTCTCCGCGTCTTGTTCTTCTTGGGCTGCTCAGAATTAGTATAAGTATTAAAGTAGCTACGTACCTTTTCGGTTCTGAACTGGAAGTGGATCTCTCCCATCCTGATGTAGATGATTGCTCTTGTAGTGTTCAGGAACGGTCTTCCAAGTACTATGGGAGGATCTTGCTCATCTCCCATGTCTATGACTAAAAAGTCGGTCAGGACATAGTGGTCCTTTATCTTGACAGGTACATCTCGTGTAATTCCTTCCTAGAATCGGTGTGATTGGTCCGCCATCTGCAGCATTATATAGGTGGAATACAAAGGCAGGTTACCGTATATTAATTCAAAGGTTACCTTAGACATTAAGTTGATGCCCGATCCCGTATCGCAGACAACTCGCTGGAAATTCCATTGATTGATGGAGCAGTGGATTGATGGCACTCCAGGGTCGTCGAGCTTTGGCAGCAGTGGTGAAGGAAACGGGTTCTCATTTTCTGATTGAATCGTGTTGATCATCCAAACTTCCTCCACATGTGGTCGAGGTTGATTGTTCTTCTTATTCCTCCTTCTATCTCTCCTTTTCTTCTCGACAGTTGGCTTGTATTCTTGAGGGTAAAGATATTGGGGGTGTGCAGGAGCTCTTAGGATCTTGTTCTTGAAACTGAATCTCTCCTTCTTCCCATTGATGGTGAAGACGATCTTCGCGGTGTCGGCGTAGATGATGGCTTTGGCTGTGGCAAGGAAAGGACATCCCAAAATGATTGGGGCGTTCTCACTTCCCCTAGTCTCGACAACAGCGAAGTCGGCAGCTACGTAGGAGCTTCCTACCCCCAGACATATGTCATCTAGGGTGCCCTCAGGGTAGCATAGTGACAGGTCTGCAAGCTGCAAGCAGATGGTTGTGTACAATAAAGGTGAACCATTGATTTTCTCATATATTACCTTGGGCATTATGTTGACGCTAGACCCAAAGTCACAAAGTGCATTCTCAAAAGTATAGGCTCCAATAGTGATGGTGATGACGGGCCTTCCTGGATCTCCTCTCTTGGCAGGCATGCCCCAGTCAGTCCACTTTGGGCCTTCTTCTATCTTATTAGAGCACAGATCTGCAGAATAGATATCGACAAGATTTGCAGATTCTAATTCTTCCGGCTAGCCCGGAATCTTACCTGGGTTAGCCATGGGAACAGACGATGCTAGCTGAGATATCTGAGATTCTATCATTTTATTAAAACTATGTTGGTTCTTAATGGCAGAAGAAAAGCTTTCCATTTTATTGCTAATAGTTTCTAGCATTTTATCATTGGAAGCTAACTTCTTAGACAGATTATCCATAACTCTACCCTGGTTTTGGACTAAGTCCCTTAAAGGTGGGAAATTATTGGAAGAATTATTACCTTGATAGTTACCTGAATAGTTACCTGGGTAGTTAGGCCTCTGCTGGGTCCATCCTTGATTTTGCTGGGGACGATATTGGTTGTTGTTGTTGATGTAGTTCACGTCCTCCTCTAGCTGAGGGCATTGACTGTCTGAGTGTCCAGTGTTTCCACACTCTTCACAGGTCATGCGAGATTCGAAGAGTTGCATGACTTCCTTCTTCTCAGGGGCTTTGTCTTCAAGCCTCTTCATGAGTAAATCCATTTTGGCAGACAGCATGTCTACCTCCTTGAGCTGGTGCATTCCTCTTTCTTTCTTGCGGGGTTGACGTTCCTCGTTCCAAGCTTGATTGGACGCCATCTTTTCCACAAGGTTAGTAGCTTGAGTAAGTGTAAGGGACAGGAAAGCACCTCCTGCTGCAGCATCCATTGTTTCACGGGTGTTGGTAGAGAGCCCGTGGTAGAAGGTCTGCATGAGCAACCAGTTTTCCATTTCGTGGTGTGGGCATTCTGAAATGTAGTCTTGGAAGCGCTCCCACGCTTCAGGAACAGATTCCTCATGTTGCTGCTGGAAACTTGAAATTTTCCCCCGTAAGGCATTGGTTTTGCCTATAGTAAAGAACTTTGCCAAAAAGGTAGTAGAACACAGTGTCCAAGTTGTAAGTTTGTCTTTGTTGGAGTAAAACCATTGCTTCGCTCGCCCCAAGAGTGAGAATGGGAATAAGCAAAGTAGGACTGCATCACTTGGCACATCTTTGATCGTGAAGGTGCTACATATCTCCTAGTAATGTTGAAGGTGTGCGTTGGCATCTTCATGAGCTTTTCCACAAAATTGGCTAGCTTGTACCATGTTGATCAGTGCAGGCTTGAGCTCAAAAGCTACATCTCCTACAATGACTGCCGGACCAGTACGAATGTTGTCCGAGGTCGGTGCGGAGTACTCGCGAAGGGTCTTGTTTGCCATTACTTCAAATGTGGGTGTTAAGCTTCGCACAGTTGAATCTTCCAAGGCAGAGGTCGTGGGCCGAGATTTGGGCTTTGGCCTTGCCTTCCTTAGGATTTTCTCTGGATCTGAAATGAAGTTGTCTGGAAGATTCTTATTCATACATTACCCTGAAATCAGATAGACAAAAAGTGGAAAGAACAAGGGTAAGCCTGTTTAAGCAATGATAATTTGGGTTCTCGATACATTACGTGTGAGAGATGCATGCATGCTATTACTAAAACTTATTTATTTAGGCTATAGACTTTATTTCCCCGGCAATGGCGCCAAAAATCCTTGTTGACATTGCTAACGTCATCGACAAGAAACAGATATAAGATCCATCTCTATCGACGGCGCCAGAAATGCAAAGGTATATCTTAACATGATGCTAAGTGTATATCAGATGTTGCTTTCAGATAAACTAAAAGATGAATCCGATACGAGTCATAGCACAACTCGATATAGGTTGTCAGCCCTGACAGAAGTGCCACTAAAACACATGGATTGGTACTCTTACATATGCCTTGGATCTCTAGATAAGAAAATATATATAAACAGGGTATCCGCAAGCGCACAGATATGATTATACCATTGTAGCATTTTAACCAGGAGTAAAACCAGGTATCGTATTTATATTCTACCACAGGGAAAGAAGTCTTCTATCTATAACAACAAGTACATGCTTATCTCTCAGTTGTGTAATGTAGAGTGGCCAAAATATATCAAATGCTATAAACAGGTGTAAGTCACATAAAGATAAAGATAATGATAGCATTGATCAAATCATAACATAGTGAGCCACTAGAAAGTGTCAATATAGAAAGAAAAGTGTATTCACATCCTTGTTAGCGAGGATACTCCTCGGTAACTCTAAACTATATGTCAATACAAACTATGATTAGTGCAATATATTTAACAATCATGGAAGAAGAACTATTATATTATGCATGGGGAGACTATCCAGGAGGATCAAAGCCGAAACTTGAAACAACCCAAACAGTATAAGGCTCCACTAGTCCTACACACGGGGGGTGGATTGCAAAGGACTCAATAGTGCTGTCACCACCACGATCTACCACACGACCCGGCATGTAGGGTGCAATCGCAGGTAAATATAGTATAAGCACCACGCTTACACAATCTTTACCACTCACCCATGTTAACAGATGATCTAGGTGAGGGCTATACGACTCCATACACGAATATAAAGGTAAATCAACTATGCTAAACATGTAATCATAATAAACACCAAAGCATATAATCTCGAATATAATCATTGATAAGAACATATGTCTCTACAGCAAATGTAAGGAACTTATAAAGAACTTACAAAGGCGAAGCTAGATCAGCATCTCGACCAGCTTCTAGACGATCAGGAGCCAAGTAGACGCCTTGCCTCCTCCTAGATCTAGACTAGTTAGCTACTCTCGCTATATGGTGTTTCTAGGGCGTAGTATCTCTGACTTGATGACTTGATCTCTGTGTATGAGATGTAATGATAGAGATTCTCCCTGCTAGGGGGGTCAGGGGCTGCTTATATAGTCCTGAGGGGATGACGTGCACCGTTCGATCAAACTGACCTAACATGTGGTTTAGATTGATCCTCATAGGCGGTGGAAGAACCTTCTGGAAGTAGGGTTGAGGTGGCGCCCGGGGGGGCGACCGGTCCCACCATGGGACCGACCGGTCTGTGGTCGGCCCCCCTCGGGGCCCACTTCGGCCAGGTGGGTCCTTGCCCCTTCTAGATGCTTCTTTCTTGGGTGCTAAGTCACGTTGAGTTCCGGAGCCTTCTAGACTTCATTCTTTTTCGTATTTTCCTGAATAGTCCCTGAAATCATATAATTTACCTAAACTCCAGAAAATCTGTTAGTGACACCCTATTCTAAGTTGGTATTAACAATTATGCCATTTTCTCATGTTTAGTTGACTTATAAATATATAAGATAAGATGTGTCAACACTCGGGGAGAGGGGAGTTGCTCCCTCTGCCTCGCGGATCCGGGTGCAATCATTGAGGTGCGAGAAGTGGGAGTTCTCGCACCGGCCCTAGATGGAGATAGGTTCTGGTGACTGTGATCTGGGTGACCAGGTGTAACCGTTTGTGGTTGAGAGATGTGGGAATTGGTGGGAATTGGAGATGATATTCTATTTATGTTGTTGCTGCTGCTTAGGAAAACCTAGCCTCTACCTTGTTCCTTTCTTTACCTTTAGAAGTAGGCCACTTAAAGCTTGCATACGGTTGGTGACGTGGACCTATCCCGATCCTTGGGGATAGCCCCTGAGCTTGCAGGGTACGAATCAGACTTCGACCACAACGCTGACGGATGGTACGACTGAGGGGCACGTTGCTTCGCTCAAGGATGCCTGTGGGAGAGAAGAATAAAGATGGAGACACCTTCTGGAAGCAAGCTACCGCTGCGTAGGCTCTTATTCTTGTTATTCTGCCAAGAGGTGTGTAATGATGTACTCCTTTATTCAGGACTTGTAATAATATTCTTACTCTAATGCTTTATTTCGTTGTATGGATGTGATATTTATCTGTGTTGGATGTCTGTGCGTGATAGCGTCTGATCCAGGGACTATCACGAGTACAGGTTGACGGGTTTTCCCATTTTGAAAACCCGGGTCGTTACAAATGGTACCAGAGCCATACTTGACCGTAGCACGTGCCCGTAGAAATGGTCAATAGAAATTAGGATTCTAAACGATCTCTTTTGCTATATACAAATTCTTGGCATATATTACAAAACTTATCCTTCTTTGAAAAGTTTTATCTCACCTGCGCTAACTAGAAATTTCTTCCGTGTCACAGGAAATGAGTCGACAGGAGGCAGTGCTCCTCCCGGAGCACATGGAGGGACTTGCTCGTTGGGTGGACCGGGTCGTCCTCAGGCTGGGGATTCCCCCCACTCACGTCACCTACCGCGTCGAGGACGTCCCCACTTTGTCAGGCCCACTGGTGCTTTGCACGGGCCATCCTACCCCACCCGGCGCATCCAGACTTCCCCGGGATGCTGGAGCACAGCACAGGACTGAACGTGAGGAACGCTGTCGACACCGCCTGCAGCCACGTACTTCGCCACCTGTTGGCTAGGTACCGCGACGTGTACAAGACAGGAGACCTACGGCTGATTCCCCAAGACTACTACAGAGTGGCTCCGATCGTGGGAGGACTGCCGGACCCTTCGACGCTCTACGAGGAGGAGGTTGTCCAGGCTCCTCTATGTGAGTCCGACGAGGCGTTCGTCACTACAGGGAGCTACCTCGTGGACCTCGACACCCACGCTCGCAGACTGAGCGAGCAGACGAGCGGACTCTTCAGCTCACTGGAGCACACTACGACAGAGGTCCGTCAGCTTCTACCCCGCTGCCAGAGGTTGGACGTGGAGAACCATACCTTACGCTAGTGAGTCGAGCAGCTCGAGCGTGGGATACGCCACGCCAACACTTTGGTGGTGCAGGCAGAGACAAAGAGAGTGACAGCACGTGAGGAGATGCTCTACGCCAAGGAGGACCTTCGCAAGTAGGAGGCCAAGTTCACCCGCCTCTTCGACAAGCTGAACCAGAAGGATGCACTGCTCGCCGCACAGGGACACCATCTCGCTCGTGAGAAGGTCAAGGTTGCCGAGCTTTCGAAGGACAAGGACGCCAACACTGCCAACCTCGCTGCACTCACCAGGACTTCCGTGTTCCTGCTGGACAAGTGCAAGAGGATGCTGAGGATGTGGGAGGATGCTTTCTCTACGTGTGGACGAGCTTCACGAGCTCAACAGTCAGCTGCCTCCAGAGGACCAGCGAGAGATCCGCCAGGAGACCTTCAAGCTGCACCCGTCCGCTCTCAAGCTACACCTGTGTTCGATGGTTGACATGCCTACCCCAGTTGAGACCGAGGAGGTGAGGGCTGCTCACGCCATGCTGACCCGGATGTTCCCAAGAGACTTCCCCGATGAGGACCGTCGCCCAGTGACATACAAGAGGGCTTGCATCGAGTAGGGTGCTAGAGCGAGATCATGCTAATAAGAGTAGAGTTGTAATATAGGTAGCTACCATGAGTTGTTCCTTGCGGCCGAGAGCATGTTCCGGTGCATGTGGAGTTATGAGTCTTTGTCACACCTTAGATGCGCACACCCTTTTGAGAACATGTAACGCCATATTAGATCACTGTTGTGTGTGACCTCCAAGGCTTGGGTCGGCCTCGAGGAAACTTATGTACTCATAATGGATGCTGATTATTTGGTTTTAATGGAGTTAATCGTTCTTATTGCTTTTTCTTGTTGAGTGTTGGACTTATATAGTAGAAATATTTGCATGCTTGTATATCAGACTTAATTTGTTGGTGAGTGTCGTATCTAAAGTTTCCTTTGCCCTTGGTCATGTTTTCAGTAAGATGTCTATCAGGAGGTCCGGACGTCTATTGGCACGCCTCGAGGAGGCCGAAGCCGAGGAAGAACAAGCCCCGCCAGTCCGTGGCTGTGGACGTGGCCGCGCTCCCGCACGTGGGCCGTGGACGTGGCCGCGCTCCCGCACGTGGGCATGGATGCGCTGCCGCTCGTGGTCGTGGACATGCACCCATCCGAGGAGTGGGACGAGGCCGAGGCACTGTGGTGCCACCACCGCCACCTCCGCCCATCAGATAAGGCGATGCTGAAGAAGGAGAGGAAGAAGCTGAAGGAGAACCTGAGCTGGCACCAGCTCCCCAAGGTCGTGGCCATGGAGAAGCACCGCCACCGCCACTGCCTAACCTGGCTGAGGTGATGGCTGCTCAGACTCAGCTGATATAGAGGATGGCCGAAGCCGTCGAGAACCGAGTCAACGGTGGGAACCACAACATCCCGCCGGAGGAGGACTTCACCAAGAAGATCGAGAGGTTCATCCGCCTGAAGGCCCCTACTTCAGTTACTCGGATGATCCTCTCGACGCCGATGACTGGCTCTGCGTGATCGAGACGAAGCTCGACCTCACTGCCTACACTGATGAAGAGTGTGTGGCTCTCGCCGTCCACCAGCTCGAGGGTCCTGCCAAGTCATGGTGGGACAACTACTCTGACAGCCAACCGAACCCAGCATTCATCACCTGGCTGGAGTTCTGTGAGGTGTTCCACGAGCAGTACCTGCCGCAGGAACTCATGAGTCAGAAGGCACAAAAGTTCCGCACCATGACTCAGGGTGCAATGAGGGTGGAGGAGTACGAGAGGCACTTCATGAAGATGATGCGCTATGCCCCCGATGACACCAACACCGATGACAAGAAGCAGTTCTGGTTTCTATGAGGCCTCCACCATGGTCTCCGCCAGGGCTTGAAGGCCAGTGAGCACAAGTCCCTTCGCCACCTGGTGAACAGGGCGATCGCGCTCGAGGAAGAAAGGAGGTGGCATGAAGAACGCATGAAGGGCAAGAAGAGGATGGGAGATCAGGACCATGGCGACCGATCCTTCCAGAGGCCGAGGAGTGGGCAGAGCAACTGCTGAGAGGGAGCTACCGCCCGGGGAACAACCAGCCCGGACGTGGCTTCGGAGGAATCCGTGCACCGTACCCAGGGGGAAGGAGCTCCAACTACCAGCAGCAGGGTGGTGGCTACAACCGCCCTCAGCAGTTCACGTCAAGACCCAGCACCAGAGGCTTCACACCTACGTGCTACGCCTGTGGCAAGCAAGGCCACAAGTCATTCGAGTGCCCCAACAAGAAGAACTCTGATACACCTGCCAAGGCACTAGCTCCAGGAGGGAGGCCACCTCAGGCTGCTCCCCAGCAGACCGCTGACCGTGGGAGACTCAACCTCCTGACTGAGGAGGAGGCTGCCGACGCTCCTGATGTCGTGATCAGTGAGTTTTTAGTTTGTGGTGCAAAAGCTTTGATTTTTTTGGATACTGGTGCAACTAGTTCTTATGTGTCCTCTAACATTGTAAACAAAATGTCTCTCCCCATGACTCCCTAACCGAAACCTATTGTGACGAGCTCCCTGCTCGGAGATATCAGGTGCACCTTGCTATGCAAAGGTGTGGAGATGTTCATCAGGGGTCACAAGTTCCACGGAGATCTGACCGTGCTGAAGTCCAATGGGATTGATGTTATTCTGGGCATGGATTGGATCACCGCTCACAAAGGAGTTATCTCCTCGTCACCTCGACAAGTGACCCTGATACACCCTAAGGGGACGAAGATCACGTTTGAGCCGCTGAAGTCTCGAGACGTACCAGCTGTGTACAACCTCACTACGAAGACAGTGGCCGATGTTCCAGTGGTATGTGAGTACCCCGATGTCTTTCCTGATGACCTACTGATGGGAACGGGAGTGCCCGATCTTCCGTCAGGAGAAGGATAACTCGTTTTGGTGGAGTGCGACACACCGATCCGGCTTCAGATCAAAGACCCGAACTCCTGCAACCTTAGCACCACAAGTCCTCTGGTTATCAACCGTGTCACAATCCGGTTGACCTCGCTGTGAAGGCTAATCCTTACCTGCGAAACGAAGAACACAAGCAAGAACTCGAAAGAATGCAGCACTCAAGAATTTAGTGACGACTGCAGATGAATGATTAAGCACTCAAAGTTGGGGTTTCACAAACCGAAAACGGTGACTGTTCGACGACAGATAACTCTAAAGCAAAACCCGAGTCTAAACAGCGGCGGCTATTGAGTTTATACCCTAAACGGGATGAGCTAGGGTTGGGGCACGCCGGAGGGGGGCGCCCACAACTTGGGCTGAAGGCCCGACTCGATACAAGGCCGTGTTGGCCCAAAATAGGTGATGCAGCACCTTTTCGTGGTCACACAAAATGATCCACGAACGTTCTGGAGCTAGGACCAGAACCAAATCGACGGTGTCGTCGTCCCCTTTCCAACGAGTCCATATACACCTCGTTCCGACGTCGTATGATGGAGATATCGCCGAAACTGTGCAGAGGTGTAGGTTGATTCCGAACCGGACGTGGCAGCTGAGTCGGAGACGAAGTACAACTTGGAGAAGGTCGTGGTGTGTGCGTGTCCAGCAGCTTAGCGATGTCCTCATCACCTACCGGGGTTACCACCAGACCGTGATGTGGAGTTTGTGATCAACCTTGTGCTAGGTACAGCACCCGTGGCGCAAAGTCCTTACAGAATGGGCAAGTTAGAACTGGCAACGCTGAAGGAGGAATTAGAAGCTCTCCGTCAAAAAGGGTACATCCGACCAAGTGCATCACCTTGGGCTTCACCGGTGATGTTTGTGCCGAAGAAGGATGGAACGCAACGGATGTGCGTTGATTACCGCGCTCTTAATGTGGTAACCATCAAGAACAAGTACCTGTTGCCATGCATTGATGACCTGCTTGATCAGTTGAGGAAGGCAAAGTACTTTAGCAAGATTGACCTTCGATCCGGCTATCATCAGATGAAGATCTGCCCCGAGGACATCTACAAGATCGCGTTTGTGACCCGGTACGGGCAGTATGAGTTCACTGTCGTATCGTTCGGTCTTACGAACACCCCAGCTTACTTCATGAACATGATGAACAAGGTATTCATGGATGAGTTAGAAAAGTTTGCCGTGGTTTTCATTGACGACATCTTGGTCTTCTCGGAAACTGCTGAAGAGCATGAAGAGCATCTGAGGATAGTGCTGGAGAAGCTGAAGCAGAATCAGTTGTATGCCAAGTTCAGCAAGTGCGAGTTCTAGCTTGAAGAAGTCACATTCCTTGGGCATGTGTTGTCAGGTGAAGGAGTAGCTATGGATCCCTCGAAGATCGAAGCTGTGTCAAAGTGGCAGTCGCCCAAGACAGTGACAGAAATCAGAAGTTTTCTCGGTATGGTAGGGTACTACCGCCCGTTTATCGAGAACTTCTCCAAGATTGCGAAGTTGATGACCGGGTTGCTTAAGAAAAACACGCCATTTGTGTGGTCAGAAAAGTGTGAAGCAAGCTTTCAAGAGCTCAAGACCCGACTCACCACAACTCTTGTGTTGACGCTTCCCGATGACAACAAGAACTTTGTGGTGTACTGTGATGCTTCAAGCCAGGGTCTTGGTTGTGTGTTGATGCAAGAGGGCAAGGTAATCGCTTATGCTTCAAGATAGCTTCGGAAGCACGAAGAGAACTACCCGACACATGATCTCGAACTGGCAGCTGTTGTTCATGCTTTGAAGATATGGAGGCACTACTTGATGGGCAACAAATGTGATATCTACACGGATCACAAGAGTCTGAAGTATATCTTCACCCAGTCAGAGTTGAACTTGAGGCAGTGAAGATGGCTAGAGTTGATAAAGGACTATGACCTCAACATTCACTACCACCCAGGCAAAGCGAATGTCGTGGCTGATGCTTTGAGCTGAAGAAGCTATTGCAACAACCTGATGGTGCAGGAGCAACAGCCAGAGTTGTACAAGGAGATGGAAAGATTGAAGCTCGACATCATCGAGAGGGGTCAGCTCAGTGAGATGAGGGTGAAGTATGGTCTGGAAGACCAAATCAGGCAAGCCCAGAAGAAGTGTCCAGAGATTGAAGAAGTAAAAGACCTTATGACGAGAGGCAAGGCCCCTAACTACCGCATTGATGAGCAAGGCACGTTGTGGTTGAAGGATCGCATATGTGTGCCTAGTGTTGAGGAGATTCGGAAGACGATTCTGAAGGAAGCTCACGACTCTCGGTACTTTATTCACCCTGGATGCACCAAGATGTACCAAGACTTGAAAAGTCGGTTCTGGTGGGAGAACATGAGGAAGGACATCGCTGAGTATGTTGCACGATGTGACACGTGCCAAAGAGTGAAGGCAGAACATCAAAGACCCTCCGGTCTGCTACAGCCACTAGAGATACCTCCATGGAAATAGGATGATATTAGCATGGACTTCGTGGTGGGTTTACCCCGTACTCAGAAGGGAAATGACTCAATTTGGGTGATTGTGGACCGTTTGACCAAGGTAGCACACTTCATACCAATGAAGAACAGGTTCAGTGTGAGTCAGTTGGCCGATATTTATGTGGAGCACATTTTGAGATTACACGGAGCACCACATAGCATAGTGTCCGATCGTGGCTCTCAGTGCACCGCTCAGTTCTGGAAGAGTCTGCATGATTCAATGGGCACACACTTGGACTACAGTACGGCTTTTCATCCTCAGACTGATGGACAAATTGAACGGGTGAATCAGGTTCTCGAAGACCTTCTGAGAGCTTGTGTGTTGACATACAGCAATGATTGGGAGAAGAGTCTACCCTACGCTGAGTTCTCATACAACAACAGCTTTCAAGCAAGTCTACAAATGGCACCCTTTGAAGCTCTCTATGGCAGAAGATGTAAAACCCCATTGATGTGGTTTGAGGTGGGGGAGATGACTTTCTTTGGTCCTGCTTCCATTGTTGAAGTTGAGGAAAATGTGGCTAAGGTGAGAGAGAACCTGAAGATAGCTCAAAGCAGGCAGAAGAGCTATGCTGATCCAAAGCGAAGGGATATCTCCTTCGAAGTTGGTGACTACGTCCTTCTGAGAGTGTCACCACTTAGAGGCACAAAGAGGTTCCATGTGAAGGGGAAGCTAGCCCCAAGGTTTGTTGGACCCTACAAGATTGTAGCAAAGGTGGGGAAACTTGCTTATAAGTTGGAGTTACCACCTGATCTTGTTGGAGTGCATCTCGTGTTTCACAAATCGCAACTCCGGGGGTGCCTCGACCCTAAGCTTGACAAGCATGTCTCCACCTATGCTATCGACTTGCAAGACAATCTGGAGTACTTGGAGTATCCGGTAAAGATACTGGACTGGGCCGAGAAAGCTACAAGGAGTACCACCACTTGCTTCTGCAAGGTGCTTTGGAGCAATCACACCGAACGAGAAGCGATGTGGGAGAAAGAATCGGTCATGAAGGAGAAATACCCACACCTCTTCGAGCCGGAGGTAAGTTCTTAATCTCGGGGATGAGATTCTTTTGAGGGGGGAGTTTGTGACTTCCCGTAATTGTATTACGGAGCTTAGTTATGAAAATGAGGATTTAAAAAAATTTGGTGATTTATTGGAGTGTTTGATATTTTGGATAAGGATGCCTTCTTTTCCTCTCCTAAATTCCTAGAATTATGTTTGAGCTAATTAAAAATTTTAGGGAATATAAAATGCTAGTGTGAGAACTTTGGAGTTCATTGGCTTTTATTTGGATTTTATTTGTGTGAGAATCAAATTTGAATTCTAAATTCAAATTTGAATCTAATAAGTATAGGGTTAAAGAGTTAAGGAAATAGGAAAGGGTCAAACCTGTGCTAGGCCTTGAGTTCGCAGGAGAAGTCCGATGGAGGCCTGTCGGGGTTCGTTACCGTCGGCAAGTAAATTTATATAAGAGCGCGTGTTCTGATCCGCACGGCTGCACAGGAGACACTCGGGGTTATACTGGTTCGGGCCTCCGGAGAGTGATACCCTACGTCCAGTCTAAGAGGAAGTGTTCCTTATGCTCGGGGGTTTGTAGTAGGGGGTACAAACAGGTCGGGAGAGGGAGTAGAGCCCAAGTCCCTGGTGTGCGAGTGGTTCAAGTAGCAGAAGTCTGCGTACGTGAGTGTGTGTGAATACATGAGTTGTTTGTATGAGATGGGATATCGATGTTAAGTGTGTGTGGTGGTGGAAACGAACATGTCTTGTATGTGCCACTGCCCTTCCCTTTTATAGTCGCAAGGGGAAGGGTTCAGGGCGGTTTACATCGAGTGTGTTGAGCTAATCTACAGTGTGAGGCGTCCTTCTCTGCATCGGGCTGTCAGATGGCAGCAGCGGCGAAGCACTGTTACGGGGCCTTAGGTGATGGTGCGGATCCCGTGCGTTCCAAGTAGCCGTCCCGGGGCCCCCTGCGCCCTCCTCCGAGTAGTTAGTCGGGTACAGGAGGCAGAGTACGTGCCCTGATCTCGCAGTGGATCAGGGGCTTGTCTTTTCTTGATACTGTGGGAATGGAGTAGTCTGCACCGTGGAGATCGAGGGATAGGTGACGGCTTGCACTGTGTTGTTGGTGTCACAACGTTCCCCGTGCCCTCCGTGGTACGATGCATACTGCCCCTGCTGGGGAGCGGCAGGAGAATCCGTTTTCTGACACAAGATCGACCTGGCCAGGGCAGACCCGCGCAGGGAGGCCAACACGTTGCGGACCGCGTACTAGGGTATCATGGGACGTCAACGGGACCTGTGTACCTGCGGTCTTGACGGCCAAGTCTTGAACTAGTCGGAGTCGGAGAACTACTCACGCGAGTAGGTGATCTATGTCGCGTCTTCCGATGCTTAGGGTGAGTGTGTACTATACCGTATGCCGTCCAACGCCCATTACGCCATCTACGGTACGATGGTCACTGTGCCATTCATGGCAGGGCTTGACGAATCCGTCCCCTAACACCGAATCGGCCGGGCCCGGGAGGACCACCGCGGCGGGGCGGACACGTGGCGGTGCGTGGAGGAGCATGCGCGGAGATCCCGGGATCTCGATCTGGTGGGTCCACGCACCCCGTACCTTCCCCACGAAGCCTGCAGGTTGGTGACGGAAACTACTCGTGCGAACGAGTAGTTGTAGCTGCGGGGCGGAAACTACTCGTGTGAGCGAGTAGCCGCGGCCGTGAGGCGGAAACTACTCGTGCGAGCGAGTAGCTGCGGCCGTGAGGCGGAAACTACTCGTGTGAGCGAGTAGTTGGGAGTGGAGGTGGGAACTTGTCGTATGGTCCACCACGTACTCGGGGAAGAGGGTACGGACGACCGGGTGCCGCTTGCCTTGTTGCCCGTGGTGAAAACTGGTCGTACGGGCCACCACGTGCTCAGGCAGCGTAACACTTGTTGTGTTAGCTGCCGGAGCATGCTGTACTTGGGTCCGTACCACGTTTTTTTGGGGTCTTGGTGGGCCCTAGTCCATGGCCTCGTCAGTAGCCCCCGAGCCTGGTGAGGGAGTCGGAGACTCGCTCCCAGGATCAACTGTCACGGAGACGAGGAGACTTGTTGTGTTGTTTGTGTTTTTCGGCAGGGACGCATGAGCGGATCTGCGGGTAGTTGCCCCCGAGCCCACAGACAAGTCGAAGACTTGTGCGTGGGGTTAAACGTCAGAATCTTGGACAAGTCGGAAACTGGTGTCTTGTCACGTGGCGTGAGTCGTGGGGTCACTGGCGGAGATCTCGCGCGGGTCGCGAGATCGCCGGGTCCCACTTCGGGTGATGTGGCGGCTCGGTCGTGGGCGGCGCGTGGTAGTGGGATGCTCCTTTTGAGGGGGTGATGCTTCGGCGGATGGAGGACGTGGCCCGAGGCGACACGGGCATTAACTGCGGGGGTAGATGTAATCATTCCCCCGTTTATATACTGCGGGCGCCGGCCAGTTTTCCCCTTCTGCTTCCTTGAGTCTTCCGCCGCCGCCATCTCTTGCCTTCGTCTTCGCACTCGCTGCACACACCGCAGGGCTCGCCCCACCTTCTCTCGCAAGCCAGGAACGCCCACTGCCGCCACCACAGACGACGCAATGTCGAACTGGTTGTCTTCGACGATGACCTTGTCCGAGCTCGACCGCCTCACCTCCGACGGCATGCTGCCGCCACTGACCGCGGTGGAAGAGTGGAAGGTACCTGGGGGCAGAGAGCAGCTCCCAGCCCCCGGCGGGGTACGTGGTCTCGTTCGTGCTGTTCCATGAGCGAGGCTTCTCCGTCCCGGCGGGACGGTTCATCCGCGTCCTGCTCAAGCAGTACGACTTGGAGCTTCAGAATCTCAACCCGAACGGCGTCTAGTAGATGGCGGCGTTCGAGGCCTTGTGCGAAGGATACCTGGAGCAGGGAGCCCATTGGGACTTGTTCCGGTACTTCTACAAGTTCATCGTCGTGAAGGACCACAACTCTGCGGCGGCCATCGGGTGCGTCGGTCTCCGCGGAAAGCAGGGAAGGATGGACGAGTACATCCCCACCTACTTGACCACCTCCAACAGTGGGTGGCACCGAGGGTGGTTCTACCTCAAGAACGACCCCGAGAATCCGCTGTCGGAGTACACCAACCGCTGGTACGATCGGGCGCCGGCAAGGTGGAGCTACGGGCCGGAGAAGAAAGATCGCCCTGGTTCCTCGACAGTGCCCTCGCCACCCTCACAAGACTCCGTGACAACGGGGTGAACTTCATCACCCTAATTGACAGCTACCACACCCGGGGGGTCGTCCCGCTCCGTCGCTGCGCGCTACGCCTCTAGGAGATGACGGACGACCGGGCTCCCTTTGAGGGGACCGTGACCGCCCGTTCGCTGCCTTCGCTGGACGAGGTCCAGCGCCGGGTGTCCCAGGCCACCGGGGTCACCTGGATATTCTGGCCGCTGCTGGGCATGCTGCGGATGCTCCCTTCTCCGGCCACTGTGGAGCTGGTACGTCTTCCCTCGACTTCGTTTTGACTTGTCTTTCGCGGTCGCAGGTGGTAATCGTTCTTGTGCTTGCGCAGATGAAGAATGTGCGCATCCTCACCTCTCGTCCTTCGCTGGAGGAGGACCTGACGATCACCCGGGAGACCCCCGCGCGGCAGCAGCAGCGAGGGGAGCGCAGACGGGCCCATCAATAGAAGGAGGTCGCAAAGCGGGAGAGAAACAACAAACGCGCCTCGCGCCGGCGCAATGGGGAGAAGGACGTCTCTGATGATGAGGATCCCTCGTCGGCGCCGGCGGACACGGACGAGGATGAATCCCTGTTCAAGTAGACCGATGAGGAGACAGCACCGTCCTCACGGCCGTGCGGCGGGTCGGTGCCCGCCTCGGCCGCAGCCGGCGCCAGTTCAAGCTGGCAGGCGCCCCCCTCTTCTTCCTGAGCTGACCAGCCCGGAACGAGCAGTCGTGTTCTTCGGCGGGATCGCCGCGAGAGGGGCAGGAGCTCTCCGTGGCGCGGCGACTCCGGCCGCCACGAGTCAAGGCGCGATGGCCCACGCTGCCATTCCTCGCGTCGGAGGTCTCACTCGCCCTCCGCGCGCCCGTCTTGGGAGCCGCAGAGCGTGCCGGCGGCTTCCCCACCACCTGCAACCCAGAGCGGGGAGGCGGCCCCGACCCAACAGCGGCTCGCGTCGGTCGTCGTTGCCAGAGGTGGGTCGACGCCACCCCCGACATCTGCTCCGTCGTCGGGGAGTAAGAGGGCGGCGTCCCCGCGCAAACCCACGATCGGCTCCAAGCGGCCCCGTCGCGTCGCAGAGGGGTGAGTTCTGAGTTGCGATTTTTCTTTGTGTTTCTAGTGGGTGCATTCTTGCTTGTCGTCGTGACATCCTTCTAGTTTCAGGGCGCCCGACCGCCGCACCATGAGGCCGACGCCGGTCAAGGCATTGCGCCGCCCTGCCCAAGTGGGCGGAGACGCGCCGTCGTCGAGCGACCCGCCGTCCTCCCTTCAGTCGGGCGCGGCGGCAGAAGAAACAGTTGGGTCAGGGACCCAGGTGGTGACCGTCCCCCCTCAGAGAACTGCGAGCCCAGCTCGCAGCGACCTATCGATGGGGGCGATGGGTTTGGGGGGCGAGGCCCCCACTGAAGAAGCGCTCTCGGCCCACGCGGCCGAGTTGGCAAGGTGCCTGTCCGTGGCCCAGGAGCAGGACCAGGAGAACCCTGCTCTCGAGGCGCGGGCGGGCGATGATGAACAGCCAGCCCCCGAGTCGTCGACAGGGGCAGATAACGACGCGCGGCCAGCCCCCGAGTCGTCAGCGGGGGCGGGCAACGATGCCGACGCCGAGCGGCCAGCCCCCGAGTCGCTGGAGGGGGCGACCGCTGCCGCTGCGGACCCCGAGACTCCAGCCCCCGAGTCGGCGGGGGGAACGGGGAGCACTGCTGAGGTGGTGGAGGTGGTCGACCACACCTCCGAGGATGCTTCTACCGCGGCGGCGATCGTGGTGACCGAGGGGATCGTTCCTATCTCGTCGGTCGCCGCATTGGTTGCCGCTCCAGCTGAGGTGATCGTCATCCCGGCGTCGCCTTCTCCAGCCGTCTCTCCTGTCAGGACGGAGGACGAGTAGATGCCTCCTCCGACCGTGGAGGTCGGGGAGAGCTCGGGGGTGCTGAGGCCGACTACCTCGACGGCGGAAGAGGAGGAGATGAGAGTCCCGCCGCTCTGGCGGGTGTCCATGTCGCCGGTCCTGGCCTCGGTGGGCTCGGGCCTCGACAGCGACGCGGAGCTGGAGGCCTGTCGCCACCTAGAGCGTGGCCTGCGCCTGAGCGAGATGGCGATGCGCCAGTCGGAGCGGGCGATCAGGGACCTGATCCCAGCCTCGAGGGTGAGTCTTTTTCTTCCTCTTCCTTTCTCATGCTTATTTTTCCTTTTCTTCTCAGTCGTGTGATTCATGCGTGGTTTAGGAGCTCGTCGGGCGCTCCGAGGACAAGGCGCGGGCCTTTGAGGCACTCCACGTAGAGAAAGTCCAGCTGGAGGCGCAGCTGGCCGCGGCCCACCTTGCAACGGCAGACAGCGAGGCCGGTCGATCATCGGAGCACGCGTCCTTTGAGGCGAGGGCGAAGGCCGCTGAAGACCGTGCGGCCGTGGCGCAGGCGGAGAAAACCGCCCTGGAGGAGAAGCTGATCACGGCGGAGCAAGCGGCGGTGGAGCTGCACTCCAACGCTGAGACCGCAGCTCGCACCGCTCATCAAGAGAAGGCGGACCTCGAGACCAGGGCGAGTTGTGCTGAGTCCGACCTCCAGGCGGCTCGTGAGAGGGTGACGACGCTCGAGGCCCAAGTCGGGAGCGTCACCACCGAGAAGGGCCACCTCGAGGAAATTGCCCAAAAGCGCGAGAACAAGATCATCGGTGAGTACCTTACGATCTGTCATCTCTGCTTTCTGCTTCCGTGCGGTTTCTTGATTCGAGGCGTCATCTCTCTTCTAGGGTATATAGCTCTTCGCGTGGGCCGCACCGACTTGCAGAAGCAGGTCGCGGATCACGAGAGCGCCGCAACCACCCGCCTCGTCGAGAACCAGAAGCTGGTGGAGCTGGTCAAGGAGGCCAACGAGAAGGTCAACAGTAAGAGCTGTGTCCTCTTCATCTTTCGCCTTTCTTGAATTGGCTCATTATTTGCTGATATTGGTCTTCTTACTTTTCTCCAGAGGTCGTGACCGAGCTCGAGCAGGAGCGAAAATCGCTCATGGGGGCCCAGACCGAGATCACGCAGCTACAGACGATCCGCAATAGGATGGGAGCGGCCATCATCAAGATGTGCGATGAAATCGGTGTTCCTCCCGGCCACATGAAGGACCGCTTGGAGATGGCTGCTGCGACAGCTCGTCAATAGTTGATGGATATGGCTGGTGACGTCGTCCGCAAGGTGGTAGCCATCTTCTTGTCGCACTACCCCGACCTGGACAGGGTGCTACTCGGCCAGGGATGGTGTCCAGGCTACACCAACGAGCAGTACGACAGCATCGAAGAAGGCGCCATCGACTTCGCCAAGGCTATGCTGGGTCATGCCCTCCACGACCTGGGCCTGTAAAGAAAAAACCAAGCTGCCTCGCCGAGGCTTTTAATCATGCCTGTAAAAAAACTTGTGGGCCAGATGTTTGTGGCAGATTCGTGGGTTAAGAACCCGTTTTTATTTCAGTTTTAAGCATTTCGATTGTTTGTTGCCCTTTTCTCAAGAAGTTAGAGGACCTGTGCACTGAGTAGTGTAACTTAAAACTTTGCTGACGGTGTCTTGCTCCGTAGCCGCGGAGGCGTAGGAACTAGGCGACTCGACCGGGCTTAGTTTTGAAGCGTTACTACTCGAGCGGGCAGCCCCCAAGTACTTCAGAGAAAAATAGGCGTGCGTGTACATGTTTTTGTAAACAAGAAAACTCTTGAGAGTTTGAGACGGTTACTCGGAATCCCTTCGAAGGGGTGAGTGATCGATAACTTGAGATCACAAACTTTGCTTATGGGTCTTTGTACCGTAGCCGTGGGGGCGTAAGTACTCGGGGCCCGGACGAGCGCAGGTTCATGACCGCTAGAGTCATCGTTCATCTCCTTTAAGGAATATGAGCGTACCGCAACGACCATATGAGAAACCATGGACGATTTTTGATCGAAAAAAGGTTTCGCAACGCTTAGGGGAGGGGGGTCGTGGCCCCCCGGGTAGCCCCTGAGCCCATGGATAAGTCGGAGACTTGTCCATGGGGTGAGACAAGCATAAACAACATTTTACTCGAGTAAAGATGTAAGCTTGAGAAAGATATCACTTCATGAAAAAAGAAAGTAGCTCAGAGCTCTTGCATTATCATAAAATGAGAATGAAAATGAAGTAAATACTTAAGGGTAAAAGCGGCGTAGCTGCTCTATGTTCCAGGCATTGGAGATGACCCTGCCGTCCTCGTACTTGAGCTTGAAGGTTCCCGGACGGAGTATTTGGTCGACGATGAATGGCCCCTCCCATGGAGGTGAGAGCTTGTGTCACCCCTCGTTACTCTGAACTCGTCAGAGGACGAGGTCACCGTATGTTGCGTTTGTGGTAGCGGCGCAGAGTTTGCTGGTACTGTGCTGAGTGGAGGAGGGTGATGCTGCGCGCCTCATCCAACTGGTCGATGGCGTCCTCGAGAGCGACCTGGTTGCCCTCTTCAGTGTAGGCTTGAACCCGTGGGCTGCCATAGTCGATGTCCGTTGGGAGGATCGCTTCCGACCCGTGGATGAGGAAGAAAGGAGTGCATCTTGTAGCCCGACTTGGAGTGGTGCGTAGGCTCCACAGGACTGACGGGAGCTCTGCGGCCCACATCGCCCGAAACTTCTCGAGACGCTTGAATATTCGCGGCTTCAGACCTTGCAACATCATGCCGTTGGCCCTCTCCACTTGCCCATTGGTTCTCGGATGGCTGACGGCTACCCAGTCCACACAGATGTGGTTGTCATCACAGAACTTGAGGAACTTCTTGCCGGTGAACTATGTGTTGTTGTCAGTGATGATGGAGTTCGGGATCCCGAACCGGTAAATGTTGTCGGTGAAGAACGCGGCGGCTTCCTCAGAACGGACATTCGTTATGGGCTTGGCCTCGATCCCTTTCGAGAACTTGTCGATAGCGACGAGCACGTGGGTGTAGCCCCCGGGTGCTTTCCTCAGTGGCCCAACCATATCCAGTCCCCAGACCGCGAATGGCCAGGTGATGGGAATGGTCCGCAAAGCCTGCACCGGGAGATGGGTCTGTCGCGCGTAGAACCGGCAGCCTTCGCAGCTGCGCACGATCCGAGTTGCGTCGGCGACTGCGGTGGGCCAGTAGAAACCTTGTCGGAAAGCCTTTCCGACAATGGTTTTCGGACCGGCGTGATGTCCACAAGTGCCCGCATGGATTTCCTGCAGTAGCTCCTTGCCTTGGTTGGCCAGGATGCACCGCATGAACATGCCTTTGGCGCCCTTTTGACGGAGTTTGCCGTCGACCAGTTTATACGACTTGGCCATGCGAGCGATGCGTCGAGCCGTCTCCTTGTTGGGTGGCAACTTTCCTTCCACCATCCATTCGAGGATCGGAATCCTCTAGTCGGGGTATTCGAGGTTGGGCTCTTGCGCCCTGTCGATCTCCATGACCTCTTGTGTTGACGGCTCTGGCGTCTTGTCTTCCTCGGAATGAACAGATGGCTCGTACTGGTCACTGGCAAAGACCCCGTGCGAGACGGGTTTTCGATTCGACACCACTTTCGCGAGGGTGTCAGCCGCCTTGTTGTACTCGCGCAGCACATGATTGAGCTCGAGCCCGTGAAACATGTCCTCCAGTTCGCACACCACCCGACAATAAGCGGCCATCTTCGGGCTTATGCAATTCTTCTCCTTCATAACCTGTCCCACGACCAGGTCGGAGTCCCCCCTGACGTCAAGGCGTCGAATTCCCAGCTCGAGGGCGATCTGGAGACCGTTAATGAGTGCCTCGTACTCAGCGACATTGTTGGAGGCCGCGAAATGTAGTCGGACCATGTATTCCATTCGCATGCCCAGAGGCGAGTGACAATCCCATCCGAGATAATTCTGTACTATCGCCTAAACCACTCCGTTTGGTCATTAAGCGATAATAAAGAATCATCCCGTTGAGTGTTGCCGGGTCATAGCCCGGTAAATCACTTGAAACACACACAGAGGATCGAAACGTATACATTAAAACTCCCACGAAGAAGAGTCCAGAGTGCCTTACAAATTAAAGTAAATCTTCCCCGTAGGGTCCATTATTACAAACCATGGTTCTTGACATGAAAGTAAATGGTTCAGAGTTTATTAAAACAGCGGAATTAACTAAACGGCACGATAAGCATCATAGGAGGCCGTCCATGATGCAATCACTCGTCATCATCCACCCATTCCAGCTCCCAGCCGGGTGGAATCTCTCCAGACCACACATCACATGCATTACCTGGAAACAACATTTAAATAGCAAGGCTGAGTATACTAATACTCAGCAAGGCTTACCCGTCTCAAAATAAAGGACTTTACCTCTAATCATGCAAGGCTTTTGGCTAGTGGGTTTGTTTTGCCAAAGAGCTACTAAGTAGTGAATCCTTACTATCACATTTTAGCTCAAGTTCTAGTAGAAGTAATCATTACTAGACAAGCAACTATTGCAATCATAAGTTGTACAATACAATTAATCAAATAACAATATTCACAAAGTTCCATCATAAAGGGATATCATGGCCAGTAGATTAAGTAGTCTCAGATAACGGTGAGAGGCCGACAATCGATTGATTTAAACCTTGCAAGGTAGACCTAAACACACGGGAGGTGCCCTCACTAAGAGTTCACCAACCAGGCGGCTCCTGTCATTCCTCGGATTGGGATCAGATGTTACAGTCTTAAGTACAAGGTTTACTGGGCTACGCCACCAAGGTCACCCAGCCTCACGCATGCACTCAGGTGGCGAGCCCGGGGCCGCAACCCTAAGATTAGTAGCGCAAAGTTCCCGCACCACCTCATTTAGGTACTAGGCTTACCGTGCCTATTTCCGACAAGTGCTTAGTACGTTCAAACACTTAACCCACGAAGCCATTGGACCGGAGCCCAAATCCCATGCTCTTACCACATGAGCAATCCATTAATAAATATGGTGATTCCATAAATGAGATCCTATTCTCGTGAGTGACGAACATCACTCGACTTGTACCGGATCCTTAGAGCATAGCAACTAGCGACCTAACATGCTAGTAAAAGATCATAGGTACTTAAGGATCATGCAACTAGGGTTTCAATTCAACTCCTGAACGTAAATGCACATAGATAATCAAAGATAAATTCAGAAGCTTCAAATAAACACATAGGTTAATGTTTAAACCGGGGCTTGCCTTCGTCAGCACAAGCAGTCAAACAAACTTCCGGACTTTGGTCCGGGTCTTGATCTACGGATACGTAGTGCACGTCTCCTCCTGCTCCCTCGTCCTCGTCAGCCGGTACGAGCGTGTAGCTACCGTCGGGAACTTCTACACGGAGGATGCATATGCAATAATTAGTGGTGAAATTAATTTAATTTAATTATAAACAGCAACAAAAGACAACAAGAAGCACATGGTTGACCATATTCACCTTGACAAAATATATTCATCATACTCTTCCTTTTAAAGAATATTATGAAGGGCTTTATTATTTATTCTTCTATTTATAGTGATTGTGTACATATTTAATAAATAAATTTATTTATTTGCACCAAACAGCAAGGGGTGGTTTTTAGCTCCTAAACCATTTTCAAAGCACACTCATAAGGTTCATAAGGATAGAAGGGATGGTTTTCCATTTAAACTTATTATTAAGTGCAAAATGGCTTCTCCACTTTTATTCATCAAAATAATTTATAAAAAGCCATGGGTGGTGCTCACTGAGCTCACTAACTCTACTCAAAGCCACTGAACCAGCAAGCACACATATTTGAGCTATGAAAATAAATATTACCACAAATACCATTTCTAGCTACCAAAAATGAGATAAATACCTACAAAAATAAATACATCACTTCTGGATCCCAACTTTCTCCTACAACATCTCTGACCTAAAACAAGGCTAGAAAACCAACAAACACATCCAGAGCTATTTTAGATCTTGAACTAAGCATTTATGATTAAAAACAAGCATAAATCAGGAACAAATATTTGTAACAAACCAAAAATCATGATTAAATCAGGAAAGGTGCATATAGACATTTTAAGACTATACTCAGAAGTTTAGCTCAAAAATATATTTAATTTTTGCTACAAAAATCATTAAGGCAGAAATAGCATAAATACAAGATAAATCATAATAAAATATTTACTCATCCACTTTGTGTCATTTTTGGTGTGGAGCCTAAACATGGCATGCATCACAACATATCCAAAAACCAGCTTAAGGTCACATGTAAATTTTGAACTACAACAGATCTAGGGTAAACTATTTTTAATTTTTCATGCAAAAACTATAACTCAAAAGCATGGTCATGCTTTGCAAAAGATGTTGGCCTGCTCACAAGGAAGCCAAAAAAATTGGTTTTGCATTTTTAAGATTTTTTTACGATTTTATACGGATTTTACAATATTCAGCCTTTGGAATCTAGATCTGAAATTTCCCTTTCGCAAACAGGTCCCTAATACTTTCATTCCAGCCCCTGAGGAGATTTCAGCCTAAGCAATTGGGTCCCTAGGCGCGGGTAGAGGTGAGGGCGGCTCGATTCCGGTGAGGAGCTCGCCGGACTTGGCCGGGGAAGGGTGTGGGAGCGACAAGGGGCTCACCTACGACCGATTTGATGAGTTGGATGGGCCGGGGAGAGCTCCGGTGATGGACGGCGTCGATGCAGTGGACCTGAGGCCGCGGAACGTCCTGCTCCGGCGAACTGAAGGCTAGGCCGAGGCAAGGAGTTGAACTGGAGGCTGGAGTGGAGCTATGGGGAGGCTCTTGTGTGGCCAAGAGGTGATGGAGTCGACCGGAGGGAGGAGCTCACCAACCAGTGGCCATGGCGGACAGGAGAGGAAGCTCGGGACGGCGGAGGCGGAGCTCAGCATGCACGCGCGACCGAGGAGAGGAGATGGCCTTTTATAGAGGCGAGTTTGTCGTGGAGAAGGGGTCACGACGGTCGTCGACTATAGGGGGTCGCGGCATGGGCGGTGGGGCAGTGGCGACGTGCGCGCGGGCGGCGGCCAATGGCAGAAGGCGGTGTGTGCGCCGGCGAGTGCGGGCGCGGTGCGTGGCACCGACTAGCGGCTGCGTGTGTCACGCACAGGAGCTCACGATGTTGCGCACAGATCGACGGTCGCAGGCGTGCCTCGGCGTGCGCGTACGGCGGCGGGCCAACGTGGCGCCGGGCGACGTCGCGCGCGGTGCGTTCGCGTTCCAGCCAAAATCAATTCGGTTTAGCACTGTTCGACCACGTTTATCTCACAATTTTTGAACTAAAGTGCACCACGGTTTGAATACCAAACTTGCTCATCTCACTACCCTCTACAACTTTTACAAAGGTTGATAGGGGTTTTGAGCAACAGGTTTTGAATAAACAGCAAGCCAAGTTGCAGATTTTCTCGGCGCCGGTGAACAGTGTATGCAGGCGTTGACCAGGGTTTTGCACCATTTTCAACTTCAAATTTGAAATGCCGCTCAACATGAAAGTTGTGTCCCATGAAAAACTAGACAACTTTTATATTGGGAGAATTTGAAGTGTTTAGGTGAAATTTGGAGAACGTGGCAAAAGTTCTAGAGTGGCCATGGATGTCAAAGGGTTTCACTAGGGGTTTGACTAGGGTTTGACAAAGGTTTGACCAAGCTTTGACCAAAGGTTGACCATTAGTGATTGTCGGCTAGGTTTTCGAGGTGATGACCCAGGTTGACCAAAGTTTGACCAAAGTCCACGTGTTTGACTTGATTGACTCGGTCATTAGCGTTAAATAACCCTAATGAAAACCTGGGGCGTCACAGCGAGATGAACACAAGTCCGACCCCGGCTCCGTCCTTCGTGAGGGATCCGTCGAAGTACATGAGCCACGTCTCGTGCTCGATGGGAGCAGGAGGTGTTTGGATCTCCGTCCATTCAGCGACGAAGTCAACCAATGCTTGTGACTTGATGGCGGTGCGGGGTGCATACTCGATATTTTGCCCCATCAACTCGAGGGCCCACTTAGCGATTCTGCCTTCCGCCTCTGGGCTCTGTCTGACTTCGCCAAGCGGGTACTTGGACACCACCGTGATGCGGTGCGAGTCGAAATAATGCCAGAGCTTCCCCTTAGTGATGAGGACAGCATAGATCAGCTTTTGTATCTGCGGGTATCGTGTCTTCGAGTCGGAGAGGACTTTGCTCACGAAGTAGATGGGGTGCTGTACTTTCTGCGTCTTGCCAGGCTCGTCTTGCTCAACCACCAGCGCTGTGCTCATGACCTGGGTCGTTGCAGCGATGTACAGGAGCATCGGCTCTTCTTCGGCTGGCGCGGTGAGCACCGGAGGGCTCTCGAGTAGTTTCTTGAGCGAGTCGAGGGCTTCCTGTGCTTCAGGCGTCCACTGAAAGTGCTCCAACTTCTTCATTAGTTTGTACAGTGGCAGGCTGCGCTCGCCTAGTCGAGCGATGAACCTGCTGAGAGCAGCGAGGCACCCGGTGACGCGCTGCACTCCCTTCAGATTCTTGATGGGTCCCATGCTCGTGATCACAGAGATATTCTCGGGGTTGGCCTCGATGCCGCGCTCTAACACAACAAAGCCGAGTAGCATGCCTCTGGGGACCCTAAAGACACACTTCTCGAGATTTAACTTCACGTCGTGCTCCCTCAGCTTTTCGAAGACTGCGGTTAGGTCGGGAGGGAATCAGGCCGCCCACCTTCTTTGACTTGACCATGATATCATCGACATAGGCCTCGATTAGCCGTCCGATGAGATCTCCGAAGACGCGACGCATGCACCTTTGGAAAGGCATGGAAACGTAACAGTACGCGCCAAACAGAGTGATGAACGAGGTAGCGAGCTGGTCGATCAGATCCATTGCGATTTGATGATACCCTGAATAGGCATCAAGAAAACAGAGGGTTTCGCACCCAGCCATTGAGTCGGCTACTTGATCTATGCGCGGTAAAGGAAATGGATCTTTTGGACACGCCTTGTTCAGGCTTGTGTAATCAACACACATCCTCCATTTGCCATTCTTCTTCTTAACGAGTACAGGGTTTGCTAGCCACTCAGGGTGGTAGACTTCACGAATGAACCCTGCACTAATGAGCTTCTTGATCTCCTCTCCGATAGCCTTGCACTTGTCGGAGTTGAAGCGGCACAGACGCTGCTTGATCGGCTTCGAGCCGGGCTTAATGTTAAGCTTGTGCTCGGCGACCTCCCTTGGAATCCCCGGCATGTCAGAGGGTTTCCACGCGAATACATTGAGATTCATGCAGAGGAAGTCGACGAGTGCGCTTTCCTAGTCGGAACCGAGCGCCGTCCCGATACGGAGTGTGCGGCCGTCGTCGGAGACAGGCACTTCCTTAGCGTCCTTGGCGGGCTCGAAAGAGCAGGTCGCACGCTTGGACGACTCGGGGATTTCTTGGTCCTCGGAGGGGGGCTCAGCGGCGAGCTTCTCAGACCAGATCAGTGCTTCAGCGAACTGGAAGCACTCAGCATCGCATTCGTATGCGTACTGGAAAGTTGTACCAGCTGTGATGATGCCTTTCGGGCCGGGCATCTTCAGCTTGAGGTACGTGTAGTTGGGGACGGCCATGAACTTAGCATAAGCTGGCCTTCCGAGTATCGCGTGATACGTCCCCGGAAAACCTACCACCTCGAAGGTGAGGGTTTCCGTCCGGAAATTTCTCAGAGTTCCGAACATGACGGGCAGATCGATCTGTCCGAGTGGGACCACCTCCATCCCGGGTACGACCCTGTGGAAAGGCGCCGTTGACGGCCGCAGTCGGGACCGCGGAATCCCCATGTCGTCCAGGGTCGACATGTAGATGACGTTGAGGCCACTGCCTCCGTCCATCAGAACCTTGTGCACACGCTTGGTGCCGAACAAGGGTGACACGACCAGTGGGTAGCTACCCGGTCGTGGTATGTGGTCGGGATGATCATGCCGGTCGAATGTAACCGGCATCTCCGACCACTTTAGGTAGGTCGGAGTTGCATGCTCGAGCTGGTAGACTTCTCGGCGGACCACCTTCTCTTGACGCTTGGGCAGCCGCGCCTCCGAGCCTCCGAAGATCATCATCACGGCTCTGTCTTCGCGAGGGTAAGCGCCTTCGTCATTACCCTTGTCCTTCCCTCTGTCGCCGGTCGGAGCATCACTCCACTTCTTCAGCGTGCCGGCAAGGTAGGCCTTCATCAGGTTGCAATCCTTGAAGGCGTGTTTGACTGGGCCCTCGTGGTTGGGGCACGAGGTATCCAACAGCTTCTCGAAGTGACCCGACGGAGGGTTGCCTCTAGGTTTCACTGTCTTTCGGTCGACAGCGGCCACCAAGGTATCCTCACGGTACCTCTTATCTTTGTTTTGTTCTTCTTGGTTGACGTGGACGGGACGTCGCCAGCTTCGGCTGGCTGCTTCCCTTTGCTTGCGACGGTGCTGAGCATCGCGGCTACGGCCTCCTCCCCGTTGGCATGGTCGGTCGCGATGTCGAGCAGCTCCCGAGTAGACCGCGGCTTCCGCCGCCCGATCCGATGGATCAGCGTGGCACACGTGGTGCCGTTCTGGAAAGCCGAGATGACATCCGTGTCGGTGGTGCTGGGCAACTCGGTGCACCGCTTGGAGAAGCATCGGATGTAGTCGCGCAAACTCTCGCCCTTCATCTGCTTGCAGTTGTGCAGGTCCCAAGGGTTTCCCGGTCGGGCGTACGTGCCCTGGAAGTTGCTGATGAAGGCGTCGCGTAGTTGCGACCAGCTGTCGATCTTGCCCCGCGGCAAGTGCTTGAGCCACGTGTGGGCCGAGTCCGCGAGATGTAGCGGCAGGTTCTTGATGATGAACAGGTCGTCCCACGCTCCGCCGGCGTTGCATGCCAGTCGGTAGTCCTCCAACCAGATGCTGGGGTTAGTCTCGCCGTCGTACTTGGGCACGGAGGTCGGAGCCCTGAAGCATGAAGGGAAGCGGGCGCTACGCACATTCTTCCCGAAGGCACAAGGCCCTTGGGCATCAGGCGAGCCGCTCCTGCTCCGGTCCTCGTCGCTGTCGTACCGGCCTTCGCGTCACCGGTTGTACTCCTTATGAGGCTTCTCCTCGTAGTTGTCGTGCTGACCCGCGTCAGCCCTCCTCCGCGCCTTGATGGTGTCGCGTGCGTCGCCGTGGGGACCCAGTCGGCTCTTGACTGGTACGTTGACTTCCTCGAACCGTCGCGGTTGTTGCGACGGTGCCGCAAGTTGTTGCGGCTCGGAGTGTCCGCGACCTTGCGAGCAACGCTGCTGAGAAGCGGAGCTCTCCACTTGCTGCACAACAGCAGTCTCGAGGAGTGTCTTGATCTGCTTATGCATCTCTTTCTCTTGAGGTGTGGTGGGCTCTGGTACCTTCCGGAGAAGGATCGCAGCTGCCGCTAGGTTCTGCGACACCCTTTTGAACACGGGCGTGCCGTCAACAACGTCTCGGTCATCGTTGATGATGCGCTGCTGAACGTCCCTTGCCCGGGCGCGAGCGGGAGTCGGGTTCGGGTCCTGCCCGAGTTGTTGGTGAAGCTGGGCCCGCTCATTGTCGAGCTGGCGCTGGGCGTCCTCCAACTCGTCCAGTCGGGCGCGCTGTGCGGCGGCGTTGGGAGGGACTTGGGCCTCAGCCGCACTGTCCGCCATCGAGCTATGGGCGGAGTGAAGTGCTCCATCCGGAGTGTTGGCCAATGCTGGCGCCACCGGGGCGTTGCCAATGACGAAGCACTCGTGTGTGGGGTCGTAACCCCCGTCGTCGGAGTCATCGGAGTAGCCGAAACAGTAGTCCGCCACTGTCTGGAAACATCAGAAGGCGTCGACGTCGTGAAGCCCAGAATAATCCCACTCCGGGCTCGAGACGTTGTCAGTATCGTCGGTGACGAGGTACTGCTCGTCAGGCGAGGTCGCAGCAAGCCCCATGTTGCAGCAGAGGCGGTGGCTGGGGTGGTTCTCGTACATAGCCCAGTTCGTGCTCGATGAAGAGGAGTACGCCACCGCGTAGCACGCCCCTTGAGGAGAAGGTGGCTTCGGCGTGCTCTCCCTGGTGATGCGATCTGTCGAGTCCGACGGTTGGGAGTCCTCCACTGCGTCGGTGGCCGGTGGTGCGCCAACATTGACCCGTGAAGGGGAGCTGGCACGCCTTACCCGGCGTCGGTCTGCCTTGGCCTGCTTGGAGTGCTTGCCTGAGTGCTTCTTGCGTCGAGGCGGTCGCGTTGCGGTAGTCGGAGCAGATGCTAACGCGGATGCGTCGGTGGTCTCGTTGACGAGGCGCATGAGGTAGCCATCTCCGGTTGCCTGGAAGTTCAGGCTTCCGAAGTGGAGCTCAAGCCCAGCCTGGAGCGAGCCCGGCGATCCCACGGGGGAGTCCATCAACGTCAGCTTGGTGAAGGCTTTCGTCGAAACGGATGACGAGAGGGCCGTGCGGACCCTAAAAAGAACGTCGAAAACACGTGAAGGCCCCTACCTGGCGCGCCAACTGTCAGGTTCGTTACCGCCGGCAAGTAAATTTATATAAGAGCACATGTTCTGATCCGCACGGTTGCACAGGAGACACTCGGGGTTATACTAATTCGGGCCGCCGGAGAGTAATACCCTACGTCCAGTCTGAGAGGAAGTGTTCCTTATCCTCAGGGGTTTGTAGTAGGGGGTACAAACAGGTCGGGAGAGGGAGTAGAGCCCAAGTCCCTGGTGTGCGAGTGTTTCAAGTAGCAGAAGTCTGCATACGTGAGTGTGTGTGAATGCTTGGGTTGTTTGTATGAGATGGGATATCGATGTTAAGTGCGTGTGGGGGTGGAAACGAACGTGTCTTGTATGTGCCACTGCCCTTCCCTTTTATAGTCGCAAGGGGAAGGGTTCAGGGTGGTTTACATTGAGTGTGTTGAGCTAATCTACAGTGCGAGGCATCCTTCTCTGCATCAGGCTGTCAGATGGCAGCAGCGGTGAAGCACTGTTACGGGGCCTTGGGTGACGGTGCGGATCTCGTGCGTTCCAAATAGCCATCCCGGGGCCCCCTGCGCCCTCCTCCGAGTAGTTAGTCGGGTACAGGAGGCAGAGTACGTGCCCTGATCTTGTCAGTGGATCAGGGGCTTGTCTTTTCTTGATACTGTGGGAATGGAGTAGTCTACACCGTGGAGATCGAGGGATAGGTGACGGCTTGCACTGTGTCGTTGGTGTCACAGTGTTCCCCGTGCCCTCCGTGGTACGACGCGTACCGCTCCTGCTGGGGAGTGGTAGGAGAATCCGTTTTCTGACACAAGATCGACCTGGCCAGGGCGGACCCGCGCAGGGAGGCCAACACATGGCGGACCGCGTACTAGGGTATCACGGGACGTCAATGGGGCATGTGTACCTGCGGTCTTGATGGCCAAGTCTTGAACTAGTCGGAGTCGGAGAACTACTCGTGCGAGTAGGTGATCTATGCCGCGTCTTTCGATGCTTAGGGTGTAGTGTGTACTGTACCGTACACCGTCCAGCGCCCATTACACCGTCCGCGGTACGATGGTCACTGTGTCGTTCGTGGCAGGGCTTGACGAATCCGTCCCCTGACACCGAATCGGCCGGGCCCGGGAGGACCGCCGCGGCGGGGTGGACACGTGGCGGTGTGCGGAGGAGCGTGCGCGGAGATCCCGGGATCTCGATCTGGTGGGTCCACGCGCCCCGTGCCTTTCCCACGAAGCCCGCATGTTGGTGATGGAAACTACTCGTGCGAACGAGTAGTTGTAGCTGCTGGGCGGAAACTACTCGTGCGAGCGAGTAGCCGCGGCCGTGAGGCGGAAACTACTTGTGCGAGCGAGTAGCCACGGCCATGAGGCGGAAACTACTCGTGCGAGCGAGTAGTCGGGAGTGGAGGCGGGAACTTGTCATATGGTCCACCACGTACTCGGGGAAGAGGGTACGGACGACCGGGTGCCGCTTGCCTTGTTGCCCGTGGCGAAAACTAGTCGTACGGGCCACCACATGCTCAGGCAGCGTAACACTTGTTCTGTTAGCTACCGGAGCATGCCGTACTTGGGTCTGTACAGCGTTTTTCAGGGGTCTTGGTGGGCCCTGGTCCATGGCCTCGTCAAGGCCCCTCAACCTTTTTCCCTGTGCACCGATCCACCTCGCACTCCCACGGCCCAATACTTCGCAGCCCAGCTAAGCCCGCCGGCCGCTTCTTCTCACCGGGACACCGCCAGCCGGGGCCAGCCTGTCATCCGCCAGCTAGCCTCACCTTTCTCCCCTTTTTCCCCTTTCCACCGTGCCGCATCCACCCCTGGAGCGCCAGCTCGGTGAGCTCCCCGTACCGCCCGTGGCCGACGCTGTGGATGCCCGCCACCTCGGCCCGTGTCCATCCGGTCGTCCGTACCTCTCCACGCCGCCTATAAGAACACCGCCGCAGCCTTTCACTCCCAACCCTAGTTGCCCATTGGGGTTTTCCCCCAATCCACTCTGCCCTCTGCCGCCGGAGAAGAAGAAGAAGGGGGGAGGAGAAGGAGGCGGGGAAGGCCGTCCGTGGGGATCGCCGTCACCGCCGTGAAGCCGGAGGCCGCCCGCGGAGCACCTATTCGCCGTGAAGCGAAGGACCGCGCCCGTTTGCCTCCTCTGCTTCCTCTGCACCGCGCCGCTCTGCTTCCCGCTCCGCCATCGACGCTGCTCCACGATCTTCCCCGACGCGCTGCACTTCGACCCGTGGTCACCAAGGTGAGGCCACCCGCTCCTTCTCTCTGCTGTGGACCCGGCCATCGCGCCGAGGAAGGCAAGGCCGCACCTTGAGACCCCGTGTCCGCCCCTACATGCGCCGCACCACTGCCGCTGACCGCTGACGCTTGTGACGCCGGCCATCGAGCCGAGCCTTACACATACAGGTGCCGCTGCCGTCGTCAATGTGCGCGCGCTCACCGCTTTGCTCCGTCCCCTTTTCTCTTTGCACGCCGGTGACCTCGACGTCCTGTTCGCCGCGCCGCTGTGGCCTTCGCGGCGCGGGATGCCTTCGTGCACGCGTGAGCAGGGGAGGTAAAAGCCCTACCTTTAGGGTCTCGCTGTGCATACCTCACCGCCGACGCACCCGCGCACTCACGCGCGACCTCGCTCGCCGCGGGTGCCTAGCTCTTCGCCGTCGCACGCACCGGCCACAGCTCCGCCAAGGCTGAGCCGGCCTTGTGCTCATGGGCAAAGGGCAAAGCTCCAGTCTTTTGGCCCAGATCACTTCACCTGGTGCACGCGCGTACTCGCCTGGCGTTTTGGCACACCCACGCGCCAACGCCGGCGACCAACGCTCTGCGCCGCCGCACCCTTCACCACGCCGTCGCCGTCGAGCTTCGCTCCGGCCAAAGGCGCAACATTTCTTGGCCCTGCCGTGTGCGCAAACGTCTCCTGAGACGAGCCCTGCTGCTTCTTGTCCAACCCCGGTCACACCTCGCCGCCGGCGAGCCAAAGCTCCGCCGCCACTCCTCTGCGGCATTCCATCGAACAGCAGCCAGCCCAGGCCTAAACCCCTGGGGTTTTGCCACACACACACGCACACACGCGCATCGCGTTGTAGAGGATCCGGATGGATCCTATGCGGCTGGCCACCCATGGCCAGGCCACCCCCAGGCCGCACCGCAACGCGCCGCAGCCGATCCGCCCGGGATCCGGTGTGCCCCGCCACGTGCGCTGCCGTGCAGGCTGCCACGCCAATAGGCGCTAGTTTAAAGCCGCCCATGTGGCTGCCGCGTCAGCGCGAGGAGCTAGGCAGCAGCCGGCTTAAAGCCCGATTTGAGTTAGCTGGAGTTACCATGTAGCTAGCCTAAAGTCTGTGCTATTGTATATACGTATTTTAATTTCAGAAATGTATTTTCCTTTAGAAAATTCATAATAATCTGTTTTAACTCCGAAAAATACAAAACCTTTTCCTAAAATCTTCTAAAATAGCAAACTCCACGCTAGGCAAGAGTTTGCCTCCTTTTTGGGTCTCATTTGTTTTTCCTCTTGGAGTTATTGCATTAGCAGCTGAGTTTATTTATTTAATTACGATTCTAGGAGCAGCCAGAGCCGGAGAGCTGAACCAGGACTACGACGACGACCTCGGCTACGACGACTACCCACTCCCAGGTTCACGCCCGGCCTACTTTGAATGCCCAATAGGCATTGCTTTTAGAACTGCTAGCGCTTTACTTATGCATGATGATGGATATGATGAAACCTTGCACTGCCCCTTTTAAATACCTTGTCCTTGATTGACCTACTACTACTACTATATTTATGCGTGATTAGACGCTGACCATCGTTGTGCATGTGTTGGGATTATGTGGTAGTGTTCTTGGTGTGTGTGGAGAAAAACTGGCAGGAGAAGGTGTTTTTGGGTGACTTGGCGGGGGTGAGCTCGAGACAACCCGATCCGAGATTGGGGGCCAGGGTTCGTCTTCTCAGGCGATTCCCATTTGGTACCTATGGCGGGTACACGGTTTTAGGAGCACAGGTGTTGGGGTTTTTGTGATGACTTGGAGGATAGGAGCTCGCCCCGGTCTGAAACCGAGTGGGTCGCTTTGTTACACGGGACTTTCATACACACTACCTCGCCGAGAGTGGAGATAGGGCCGGTTTGACCCTAGCAAGTGCGATACCATACCTGCCAGTAGGATAGAGGGTATCAGTGAAAGGGTGTCGGGTGAAGTCCCTTTCCCTTTGCGGTGCTCCCCGTGTGGCCACATAGGGGCATGTTCACAGTTCTGAGGTAGTGTTGGCGTTTCTTAATCTCAACACTAGGCGCCGTAGTAGCGTGAGCGTGTAAGAAACTCCCGGGTACACAGACAAGTGCGAACGAATCTGCAAGCGCACGGATACACCATTGTAGCACTTCTCCCTCGGAGAATGAGTATTCCCGTCGGGTTTCGTTCCTAGGACAGAGAGTAACCAGAGAGGGTCTATCCAAGGACACCAGCTTCCGCTGGGATAGGTCGGGATACGAGAAGCACTCCCTTAAGGGACTTAGCTCTCAAGATGCACCTGTCCGGTCTCAGTCATCCCCGTGGGGCGACAGCACGTCCTAACTTTTTAGGGAGAGGCCAATGTACTAACATCGAGCCCAACTCCGTACGCGACGCAGAGGGTTTGCAAAGGGTGCAACAGGCTGTCACCACTGCGGCCTACCTCTACGCTACAATCGTACGTGGTCTTCGCAGGAAAACCAGGGCCCAGACACCACGTCTGTACCCCAGATAAATACTATAGCGCGGTCACGTCTGTCGACCCGCTAACTACACTATAGCAACCGTATAGATACGGACCCACGAACTAGAGAAAGATCGGATTCAGACCATCTTATTATTCATCGAGCTACGGAGCAGAAAGGAAGCTATGGATGCCAACAAACGAGATACAGCGGACTCACTTAGCCAAACAGGATCAGAGCATGCAAACAGGTCTATGAACTACTGAGCTGGCTCTAAAGGATCGAAGCCCTGTGTCACGAAGAACACAAGCCTCTAACTTATGAACGAGCCAAGAACACAAGAACAATTCAACCATGCATGATGTCCACTATAGTCTAAATAAGAAATGCTGAAATACTCCCTCCATTCAGAAATGATAGATGTATTTCAAATGGGGAAAAGTCTTTCAAAGTAGACTTTGACTATTAATTTATCTTATAATATAATGTTAATTGCTAAACACTCAATGGCATACCAAAATAAATTGAAGTACAAATATATTGATGCAAACATTATATACTAAATGTGCTTATAATTAATTAATTGTTGGTCAAATTTTGCAAAGTTTGACTTTTGGCTGACCAAAATACATCTATCATTTCTGAATGGAGGGAGTACTCACTTTGATCTAAATGAAGAACAAGCATCCACGAGGACATGAACTCACTCCTCACCCCTACTCTACCTCTTAACTAATCATAATCTAGATCTCTTCTCATCACCATTCTACCACATAGAGGTGAGAATCACCTCACATGGGCAGAATTAGAGAGAGGGAGAGAGAGCTACACAAGAGAGATGTGGAACTTGAGAGCTTGGTGGTGTGTGTGAAATGGATCCCCTCCCCTCCTATTTATAGACAAGGGAGTGGCTTGCTCCGAGGCTCCAAGTGCTCCAAAACACCTCGGAATGCAGCCAAGGAGATCAACCGACCCTAGGTCGGTTTGGCCGATCCTAGGGTCGGCCGAAGCTCACGGCCCTCCATCTGGGGTGTGCTTCCTCTGGCTCGCTTCCATGTGGGCCCTAGTGCCCCTCCTCCGTGCATGGCACGTTTCCTGGCGGTTTAGTTGGCAAAGTGGGCCCATGGATCCATGTGATGCTGACGTGGCAGCGTATGATTCATCGAGAGTCCTTCACATGGATTGGTGACATCATGGATCCAGATAAATCCATGTGGCAGCCCCTGATTGGCCAGCAATTGAGTGCCGTGGATTAGAGTGGAGTGAAAGTGCATGGATTCCTCTCATTTCTTATACTAAATACCTGCATTCGAATAGACATCGACACTGGTAGAAAGTATGAGTTTAAGCTCCTATTCTAGTGTGAATGTGCAATTCATGCTCCAATTTGCAGGAGTTGACGGCCATAAAAATGGCAAATATCAGCCGTCAACAACACCCCCACACTTGACCTTTGCTCGTCCCGAGTGAAGGGGAAACAAAGCCAAGTGGGTCATGAATACCCAAGAGTAGTACAAACATAAGAGATATTCCAAGTCATACCTTGCTTCTGTGAACCTCTGTGTAGTGGCTATCATGTTCCCTTGGGTGATTGAAAAGTAGAACAGCTGTGAATCAAGTCACTTATGCACCTGACGATAAACACCTTGGGGTTTTGCAAGTTTTTCATAAACAAAACTGTAACACCCTAATTTTGAATCTATGAATTTAATAAAATTTTGCTAGCAACTTGTGAATTTGTTTAAGGATTTTAAGGTGTTGTTTAATTTTTCTAGGCATTTAAATAATTTTCTTCAATAAAATAAATAAATATAGGAATTGAATGTGGCATTCATGCTGGTCCATCATTTTTGAGTGTTTGAATTCAAATTTTGTTTGAATTCAAAGTTTGGTTGAAGTATGAAAAGGGTTTCAAAATTCAAAATGAATTTCTTCCCTCCGTTTCCCTGGGCCAGCTTGGTTTTCCCCCTCCTCTTTCTCGTTCGCGCGCAGCCCAGCTCCGCTTTCGGCCCAGCTCCGGCCCGCGAGCCACCCCGCCGCTCCTGTCACTAGCCGGTGGGACCTCCGCGTCATCTCCCACCTCGCGCCGGACTCGAACCCAGGCCGAGTCGCCCGCGTCCGTACGCCGGACGAAGCCGCGTCCGAGTCGCCTCCTTCGCGTGGCCCGCACGCCAAGGCATGTGCCCCGAGCTATTTAAGTCGCGCCACCACCGCTCCTAGCCCCCACGAACCCCGAGACCCCTAAACCCTAAAGCCGCAGCGCCGCCGCTCCTAACCCTAGCGCCACCGCTGCTGAGCCGCCGCTCCGCCGCCTCCCCGTCGACAAGAAGTTCACCCGGAGGTCTGCAAGCTTGCGTGGAGTTTCCCGGTGTCGTCCGTGTGCGTCGTCGTGCCCTGCGCCGTCCGTTCGAGTCGTCTGCCTCATCCAGCCGTCCGCCGTCTCCGTCGCTCCAGAGGTTGCCCTGTTGCCCCTGTGTAGTTCGCGAGTGTGCGCGCCATGTTTTGGTGTAGTTTCCGTGCCCATCCGAGCACCCCCAGCTCATTTTAGGGTGTCGCCGGCGAGCCCGCCGCCAGTCTCCGCCGCTCGCCGCCGTCTTCGCCGTCGTGGCGCCGCTGTTCGCGCTTGCGCAAGATCTGGACCGCCCGATCGCAAAGCGACGGCCCAGATTAGATCCAACCCTAGTCAAACTGGGAGATACCGGTCAACCCCCGCTTGCTCTTTTTAGTTTTGCATGCCGGTCCTCCCACCATAGTAAAACCCTTGCAGATAGTTCCTGATCTTTACAGTTTAAACCCTAAGTTTTCTAGATTTAGTCGCCGAGGTCCATAGCTCTAGTTTTACACGTTAGACCTTATGTTTATACGTTTAATTATGTTTTAGTCCCTGGTTTTTAGCAGTTAAGCCCCTGGAGCTCTAGTTTTCTCGTAGATAGGTCCCTATAGCTTGTTTTAGCCATAGATTATGCGTTGTAGCTCCGTTTTTAGCGTTCTTTATGTCCAAACAATCGTATCGAAGAGTAGAATAGTTTTACACAGTTGTTTTGCTATGACAATACTGTTTGGTGCTTGTTTCTTATTTGTTTTTATTGTTTGCCTGTATGTGATTGGTGTGGTGCGTAGAGGACGACCGTTTCTTCGACTACGCTGCTGTTGAAGACTTTGAAGATCTTGAGCAGCCCTCTGAGTTTGTGGAAGGCAAGTCCTTGATGTATGTTCTTTTTCCTATACAACTGCATTTTTAAATACATTGTTTACTTTATTGCTTTGCATTAAATTGATGGGACCCTATGATTAAGGTGTGACTAGTGTTGTTTACCATGTCCTTGATAACCTGAGTATTTTATTTATGTTGGGTAGCACATGCTTAGTCGCTAACTACAGGTTGAGGATGGTTTAATTGAATACAAAAGTGAACCTGATTTATTTTATGCTCTACCCTCATTAAGCAAGACTACCCCTGTTAATCGGAACATGGAGAACCACCCAGGACAACAGTGCAACCACAAGACAAATGGCTCTGTCTTGGCCAATTAATTAGAAACCTTAGTGTGTGGTATGCTTTACCTGATAAGGGTTAGGGGGTACCGGTAGTTGGTGTATAGCCCGGCCCTCAGGCTGATCTGCTCTGTGGTAGCTTCGCAGTCTTGAGAGAGAGTTATGCATTGCGTTGTCATGAAACCTAGCGAGCAGCTCATACTAGGGAATCTTTGTAAATGCCTTGTAGTGAACAAGCCACTCACCAAAGGCAGTGTTTAAGGGTCTAGCTAACTCGGGCGACATGGGAAACACGACTTGTGGGTAAAGTGTACAACCTCTGCAGAGTGTATAAACTGATCGGTCAGCCGTGCTCACGGTCACGAGCGGCCTGGACCCTCACATGGGTAAACTATGGAATATGAATTAATCTTGTGCATTGCATCTTATTATTGTTGCATTTATTACTTCTCTGGGTTGGTATACACTTACACTGCTAGTAATCAGTTGCTAAATAAAATCTGACCAACTAAAATTGCTTACCGCTTTAACCATGTCAGCCATCCACCCAAAGTGCCTTGCATGTTGTTATAGTTATGTTCCCTTGTTGAATACGACATGTGCTCACGCTTGTTGATTTTATTTCTTTCAACTACACTACTCGGACTGCTGCTCAGACGGTCGCTTTTAAGACTTCCCTGAAGACTTTGAAGATTTCTAGGCGCGTTGCTCCGGTCGACTGCCTGTGGTGGACGACTTCATTTATTTTCCATTGTTAGCTACTCGTTCAGTGTGATAGACTATTGGACAATCGGTCTGTAATAATGATAACGCTGTGACACTGCGATTTTTGGTACCCCACTATGTCGTTTGCATGTGTGAACATGATCCTGGACACATGTAAGCTATGATCTGGTTTTGCTTCCAAAACTGGGTGTGACAAAAACTCTTGGTGGCTTCCTCATTTGATTCTCTCAGATCGCTCAATGTGTATATGTCCTCACTAAGGCATTTGCCTTTCTTCATCCTACTTCTAATGATGGCTATATGTGGAGCTCAGGGTAGGGTAAAGAGAAAGCATACTTGCATCACATATTTTTCAAAGTCAAAGACTGGATCCACAGAGAAAATCAAATCATACCATCAGATCAAGATGTGCACCGGTATGGCTATGGTGTGTATGGTAAGGTGGATACTAGGCCGGAAATGGGTGCTAGATATTACCATACATATGTGATGAGAACTGTTGGTTGATGGTAAGGTGGACACTAGCCCCGGAATGGTCACTAGTTATTACCATCAAAATTGTGGAACTCCTTTTTGCATGATCATCCCTCTCCTTCTTCCTCCTTTATCATGGACATGGGCTATCCTTTCTCTTTTTTAAAAAAAACATGCTTTGGGCATGTGTATATTTTTTTTTCTTAGCCCATGTCTCTTTTTGAAGGGTACTTTCAGAGAGAGAGAGGTCACACCACATATGGAGCTTTATTTTCATGGAATGGTTGAATGATACAATGCAAACTTCCAGTGTAGAAGCATAGCAAGGGGAAATAGGTGGGGTGCACATAAGTCTTGATCATGAAAGTAATGAAAATAATTCTCACAAGGGTCACAGAATTTGACAAGGCTCAACGCAATAACAAGCAGCATATGAATCTAAGGGTTTTGCCTACGAAGATCATATGGCTCTAATGGGACAGAGGCATATAAAAGTGGAGCCTTTCCAAGAGGTTTTGAATTTTTAAAATAAACAACCCAAGAGAGTCAGTCATCAGAGCAACAGATCATATCATCCAGCCATATCATACACATCAATTACCTAGGTGAACATGCTTGTCCTGAAGAAGGTTATGGTTCACAAGCATCAGGTAGATAACAAGGAATAAAACATATGTGAGTCTACTCAGGTATCAAGCAAGCTGGGTGATCTTAAGCATCATCATTCGAGTTTTAGTTTAGAGATAGACAGATATAGCTTATAAAACTCAGGAATGAAAGAGAGTGAGTTGTCAAGATGCAAACCGGTGCTATGCATGAGAGATGAACCGTGAGCGGCTCTCCACAAGAGTGAACTCGTGTGGGTCCTGTTCAGGTTCTCGGTAGGTGATCGGTCGGCTAGCGCGGAGTGCTCACAGTGGGTATGTATGGAAAACGTCGTGCCTGCATTGGGAGAGTCGTGGCTCTTCCCCCACACTGTCTCGAACCTAGATGTCCTCTAAATCAAAAAGACCAAAGTAATGACACAAAGGTGGCTAGACCGGGTTACATGACCGGTGAGCCACTTTATTCAAATCCAAATGTTTTCGAAGCAAAATGATTAGGCACTTACACACATGCAAAGGAAATAAATGGAATAAAGGGAAACAAATCTAGACCTAGACTAGCGCCTAATGAACTAAGGTTGGGGCTAATCCCCACTACTCGGCATCATAGAGGGTCGGCTGCATGCCCTGTAGCCGAGAACAGCCTCCTCATCTTCGCACAGAGGCCGCGGCGAAGGTCGCTTATGTCATCTCTCAGCTCGGCCAGGTCCAACTTCTGCTCTGAGTAAGCAGCCCTGAGCTTCTCGTTGCTGGCCTCCAGTTCCTTCATCAGCGGGGTCAGCTTGGCCACTGAGGAGAGCTTAGGGGGCTGCTCAGTTTCCCAAGTCCTCTCCCTGGACCTCCTAGTGTAGGGCGGTGGTGGCAATCCGTCGTCCAGGCCAAGATCTTCATCCTCCTCAGACAGGACTGGAGCTCGGCGTGCCTCAGGAGCCTTCTCCTTAGGCAGTACCGGCTTAATGGTCACCGGTGGCTGAAGTGAGGGAGCGGACTGCGCTGAGCTCGTCTGCCCTACAGCTAGCGACGATCTAGGTGTGCTAGGTGGAGCGAGCGACAAACCCTTGGGGCGAAGCTGAGCCGTGGTCAGCCTGCCGTAGGGGATGGCCGCCCGTCTCATGTGCCTCTTCCCAGGTGAGGCAGAACGCCTAGATGGAGGCGTGCCTGGAATCCTCCCACCTGGCGGGATGGTGGCGAGCGGAGGAACATCTAGGACTCTAGCCACCATCGTGAGGTCCGCAACGGGGGCAGCAGCAATGGAGGGGTTTCTTCCTGCCCCGGGACCGGTGGACGAGGTGGAGCCGTCGAAGGGGACAACACTCCATCCGGCCATGGATGCGGTGATGAGCTGTGGATGGTGAGGTGGAGGAGATGGATTCTCGCGACGTGAAAACTCGTCGAGCGGCAGAGAGAAAGTTTCTGGAGGAGAATGAGACGCACACGCGAAAGAAGAAGGGAGGCGGCGTCACCAGGGTTTCGACCGAACCAAGGTTCGGCCAGCCCCAGGTGGGCCCCTCTGGCCCTCCCCTTTCTCGTGTGGGCTCCAGCAAGTCTCAGGATCGAAGGCCCAGGTGGATTCCCCGAGATGGAAAGGTTGGCTTAGATTTAAGGCTAGGATAAGGTTGAGGTTGAAAATTCATCCTCCACTATTCAACATCCTTGGCCAAGCCACGATATAACCATAGAGATTCTGGGGGAGCTCACCTTGGCAGCATACTCGGTTCGTCAAAGGTGTAGGAACCTCTGACGGTAATCATGAAGCATCCACCGTGTTGCCGCGATGGTGTTGCCTTCCTATGATCCCTTGCCTACTCCTCTTTTATCTTTGACAATTTCATTCTTCTGCATGACCACGGTTCACAAGATACCCAAGGGATAATTCTTCCTGGGGAACGAGATGAATCCCAAGAGTACTCAGGATGTGGGTGTCTTGTGATCTCCTGTCTCAACTCATGACCATCTCCTTGCAGATAATGTTGATGTGATGATAAGCTCTGATCTGCAAGGGTAGTGCATATACGAATTCGAGCCCAAAAAGGTGTATCGAAGCTGAAGGCAAGCATGATCATCCCAGAGAGGCCGAGGCATCCCTGAGGTGGTCACGGGACTCGAGGACTATAGCACTGGGGTCGCGGAACTCGGAGACGAAAAGATCGAGCACTAAGGCTAGTGCTTCACTAATAAGTACTAATCTCCGAGTGAACTCAAGCTTAGAAAGACTCTCAGCCTTCAAAGAGGATAGAGCATGGACTTCCGGAAGCCAGTGTACGATCAGGAACCAGAGTTCAGATCAAGAACGAGATTTAACTCGCTCCTACCTTAGGCAGAGGGTTCGATGTTCTCATCAAAGCGATGGAAACATCCCAAGGTCTAGCCTAAGCTTCCAATGGGAGGTTGTGGATAAGCTGGAAAGTGCAACTCCCATTGGGCATCGATCAAGTCAGGCATAAGATACGAAGTTCAAGTTTCTCCTGACTGATCGGCATCGATCGATGTGCTTGAGATAAAAAGTGAATGTACTCCATTCGATCAGTAAATGATCATGCTCCTTCGGTCTGATGGATGAATCCAATGGATTATAAAGCAGAGACCGATGTCTTGGTTTATACAAAACTTCGGTGCAAGACACTTTAGCTCAAACCTCGACGTAGAGACACGATAAGCCTCTCATACCCTCCTTAGGAGATAGTAGTGAGGATCGAACAAGTCATCCTGGCCGGGAATGATCATTCTTTCTGAACTACTCTCTCTGTCCTCCCACGAGACAAGGTCTCGGGGTGAAGGTCTAAGAAGATGCACGAGAGGGGAACCCAAGGGTAGATCTCGTGCCATGAAATCTTTCCCTTAGACCCCTGCTATTCAGGAATGACATCTTCGGCCAGAGTTCAGACAGAGTGGATATGAAACCTCGGACTCGGCTGACGATGGATCTAGGTGGCCCAACATTTTCTCTGGTGGGTACCTTATTGACCGAAATGCAAGGGGAGCTGAAATCTCAGAGATTCTCCACGATCTCTTTTCCCTCGACAGCATCTAGGTGCACAAAGGATCCTCCGGAGAGAGCATTAAGCCTCATGGCATCATCCTTCCGCAATCCAAACCAGAAGTGCTGGAGCAACATCCAATCTGGAATGTAGAGGACTGGGCAATCTTCCACTGCGGAGGCAAAATGATTCCATTCCATTCCTAGTGATTCCTCCTCACATTGCTTGAAATAGAGAATCTTGGCCCTTAGCAAGATGACACGTCGTATTGGGAAGTAGTGAGAGCAAAAAGCTGCTCTCAACCTCTCCCAAGTAAGGTAGTCTCTACCAAAACAACGGTGTCAATCCCGTGCTTCCCCGGAGAGGGATAGCGGGAAAAATTCTCTTTTCCGAACATCCGGTGATTCTCCGGTTTTACCCCGAGTTTCAATCAAACGCTCGTAGTCTCTCACATGATCAAAGGGGTTCTCATGACTTAACCCCGAGAAGGATAGGTCCTGAATTGGCTTCATGAGAGAGGGGCGAAGCCAGCAACCAGATGTAAGAGTGGGTCTTGACAAAGATGGCTTTGAGGGTTCACTCCTCGAAGGTGGAAGGTGTTTACAGGGATAACCTTCCATGAGTAGCGGGGGTAGAGGTAGAAGTAAAGAAAACAAAAGGGATATCTCAAAAGGGTAACGGGGGTGAAGGTAGAAGAAAAAGGAAAAAGATAAATACAAGGATAGACGGGCTCGAAGGTTAACAATAGCCGTCCCCGGCAACAGCACCAGAAATGCTTGTTGGTGTTTCTTAATCTCAACACTAGGCATTGTGGTAGCGTGAGCGTGTAAGAAACTCCTGGGTACACTGACGAGTGCGAACGAATCCGCAAGCGCACGGATACACCGTTGTAGCACTTCTCCCTCGGAGAATGAGTATTCCCGTCGGGTTTCGTTCCTAGGACGGAGAGTAACCAGAGAGGGTCTATCCAAGGACACCAGCTTCCGCTGGGATAGGTCGGGATACGAGAAGCACTTCCTTAAGGGACTTAGCTCTCAAGATGCACCTGTCCGGTCTCAGTCATCCCCGTGGGGCGACAGCACATCCTAACTTTTTAGGGAGAGGCCAATGTACTGACATCGAGCCCAACTCGGTACGCGACGCAGAGGGTTTGCAAAGGGTCCAACAGGCTGTCACCACTGCGGCCTACCTCTACGCTACGATTGTACGTGGTCTTCGCAGGAAAACCAGGGCCCAGACACCACGTCTGTACCCCAGATAAATACTATAGCGCGGTCACGTCTGTCGACCCGCTAACTACACTATAGCAACTGTATAGATACAGACCCACGAACTAGAGAAAGATCGGATTCAGACCATCTTATTATTCATCGAGCTACGAAGCAGAAAGGAAGCTATGGATGCCAACAAACGAGATACAGCGGACTCACTTAGCTAAACAGGATCAGAGCATGCAAACAAGTCTATGAACTACTGAGCTGGCTCTAAAGGATCGAAGCCCTGTGTCACGAAGAACACAAGCCTCTAACTCATGAATGAGCCAAGAACGCAAGAACAATTCAACCGTGCATGATGTCCACTATAGTCTAAATAAGAAATGCTGAAATACTCACTTTGATCTAAATGAAGAACAAGCATCCACGAGGACATCAACTCACTCCTCACCCCTACTCTACCTCTCAACTAATCCTAATCTAGATCTCTTCTCATCACCATTCTACCACATAGAGGTGAGAATCACCTCACATGGGCAGAATTAGAGAGAGGGAGAGAGAGCTACACAAGAGAAAAGTGGAACTTGAGAGCTTGGTGGTGTGTGTGAAATGGAGCCTCGTCCCTCCTATTTATAGACAAGGGAGTGGCTTGCTCCGAGGCTCCAAGTGCTCCAAAACACCCCTGAATGCAGCCAAGGACCAATGAGCCAGCAACACGTGGAGGGGGGGAGATCAACCGACCCTAGGTCGGTTCGGTCGATCCTAGGGTCGGCCGAAGCTCCCGGCCCTCCATCTGGGGTGTGCTTCCTCTGGATCGCTTCCATGTGGGCCCTAGTGCCCCTCCTCCGTGCATGGCACGTTTCCTGGCGGTTTAGTTGGTAAAGTGTGCCCATGGATCCATGTGATGCTGACGTGGCAGCGTATGATTCGTTGAGAGTCCTTCACATGGATTGGTGACATCATGGATCCAGAAGAATCTATGTGGCAGCCCCTGATTGGCCAGCAATTGAGTGCCTTGGATTGGAGTGGAGTGAAAGTGCATGGATTCCTCTCATTTCTTATGCTAAATACCTGCATTCGAATAGACATCGACACTGGTGGAAAGTATGAGTTTAAGCTCCTATTCTAGTGTGAATCTGCAATTCATGCTCCAATTTGCAGGAGTTGACGGCCATAAAAATGCCAAATATCAGCCATCAACAGGTGGTCCTTTGCGATGGGCCGCATCAAGACCCGGATGCAGGATGGAATCATAACTCCTAGGTGCTCGTTCGGTTGGGTAGGCTCGGTCGTCCGTACACCGTCTGGGTGCTATTCCGAGTTGGGTACTGGTGTACACGCTCTGCAGAGTTTAGATTTATACGTATAGCCGCGTCCTCGGTTTTGGACATGCCCGTTGTTTACTCCGACTCTTACGTTTTGAGATTTCTACCTCCCCCTTATAGGAAGTGAGTGTATGGTGAGCCGTGGTTGTACTCGGGGAGAGGGGAGTTGCTCCCTCTGCCTCGCGGATTCAGGTGCAATCATTGAGGTGCGAGAAGTGGGAGTTCTCGCACCGACCCTAGATGGAGATAGGTTCTGGTGACGGTGATCTGGGTGACCAGGTGTAACTGTTTGTGGTTGAGAGATGTGGGAATTGGTGGGAATTGGATATGATATTCTATTTATGTTGTTGCTGCTGCTTAGGAAAACCTAGCCCCTACCTTGTTCCTTTCTTTACCTTTAGAAGTAGGCCACTTAAAGCTTGCATACGGTTGGTGACGTGGACCTATCTCGATCCTTGGGGATAGCCCCTGAGCTTGCAGGGTACGAGTCAGACTTCGACAACAACGTCGATGGATGGTACGACTGAGGGGCACGTTGCTTCGCTCAAGGATGCCCGTAGGAGAGAAGAATAAACATGGAGACACCTTCTGGAAGCTAGCTACCGCGGCGTAGGCTTTTATTCTTGTTATTCCGCCAAGAGGCGTGTAATGATGTACTCCTTTATTCAGGACTTGTAATAATATTCTTACTCTGATGCTTTATTTCATTGTATGGATGTGATATTTATCTATGATGGATGTCTGTGCGTGATAGCATCTGATCCAGGGACTATCACGAGTACAGGTTGACGGGTTTTCCCCTTTTGAAAACCCGGGTCGTTACAAAAACCCCACTTAGGGCCTAGATGTCTTTCAGTGCTGCCGCATCCTACGCCACCGTGAGCGACGCCGTGCGCACTTCCGTATGTGCGTGAAGACCCTCGTCACCTTTAGATCTAGATATGCTCTAATCATGTGGTCAAAGACCTCATTAGGTTTGTCTCGCGATTTTGCTCGGAGTTGTGGAGGTAGTTTTGAAAAATTGACTTTATTTAATACCTATAATTTGTCATCCAAGTTGCATTTAATACTAGGTGATATTAAATTTTTGTGTTTAGATGGAGTTAGAAACATTTTTCAGCACCCTTGGACCACTGATTAGAGGTATTAAATAAAGTCAGTTTGCAAAACTATCTTCACAACCCTGCGTTATTTTGCAAGAAGAATCTAATGAGGTCTTTGACCACATGGATTAATTATGCGTATTAGATTCGTCACACAAAGTTATACTCATGTCTGAAAAAGTTTTGGAAATAAACTTTATTTAGTACTTCACCTCCGTCCCTTTATATAAGCATTTGGAGCATTCGAAATTTTTCCCAGAATATAAGCACTTGAGGGTCTTGTGGGGCCCACAATCGATTCCTCCATCAAAAAAATCCCCATCTCCTACTCCTTCAGTCCTTCCGCAACCACACGTCCCCAGTCGTCGTTCCCCAACCTCCACCGCCCCGTGCCGCCGGCCGCCGGAGAGGACCGGGAGAGGCTCCGAGCGCCGTACCGCTCGCAGCGCCGTCGTGAGCCGCGCCGCCGTCCTCCTCGCAGTCCCGCGCCGCCTCGCCGTCCTCCTCGCAGCGCCGCGCCGCCGTCCTTGAAGTGTCGCGCCCTGCCGCCGTCCTCTACCACGGATCCAGCGGGGATGGAAAGGGGAGCCCGCGCTCCTCTTCTGCTGCGAGTGGGGTCCTCTGCAGGGGTCCGACGACGGCGAGCAGCGGCCCGACGACGACGGCGGCCTTGAGGAGGCGGGCCTCCACTGCGAGGGCGACCAGGCGCCCGCCCTTGGCCCCGCGGAGGAGGCCGCCTCGGTGAAGCCGTGAAGGAGAGGAAGAGGAGAGAACGGGATGAGGCAGGGAAGGAGAAGAGGAGTGGGGACAGGGGTACATTGGTCATTTTAACTCCTCCTTATTTTTGCATTTGAATGCTCCAAATCTATACTATAAGGAGCGAAGACAACTGAAAACTTTTCTCACCCAAATCGGGCCCACCGTACCCCTCAACCCGGACCTACCCGTCATATATTTTTAGGGGTGGATAGGGTGGAAGGACTATGGAAGGACCGAAAAATCGCAATTTGGAGAGCGTTTCTGCCAAAAACGTAATGTTTTTCTCACCCACCCCGTGTCTACCCACCCCTGTAACTGTTTTGGGTCCACCACCCGTCCCCACCGTGTGTTGACCCGCATGTCAAATTAAAAAAAAAACTCCACCGCCGGCTCGCCCACCACCCGCGTCAATATATCCGTCTTCCCGCGTGCCCCTGACCGTGCCTCCCGGCGGCTCGCTCGACTGCTGCCGCTCTGATCCGCCGCCCCGCCGCCGACTTGCCCTACGGGATCTACTCCGAGCACATCATGGCTGCGGTCGCGCCGCCGGCGGCGGTGGCCACCACAAGGACCCTCGAGACGGGGACGAAGCTGCACATCTCCAACCTTGACACCGGCGTCACCGTCGAGGATGTCCAGGTGCTAGCCGTTTTTCTGCTGTTGCTTGCCAATCCACTGAACACTGAACAAGTGGCAATTGGTTGTCTTATTTGTGCTATTTGAAGGACATAGACTCCCTGTTTTTGTAATTAAGTGAGTTCAGAGATGCTGTACTTTCATGTGAACAAATCTAGCCGTGTTAATTCCTGTCAATTTCAAATTCTGTTTGATTGTTTGTCTTACATAACTTTCTGTTATCATTCAGTCAATGGAATGATGGCACTGTGCTAATTTTAATTTCCTGTAGTTTCGGTGATGCTAGATGCATTTAATTTGTTTAATTCGGTTTGCTTATCACGTATAAAGTGCGTCGACTTTGGGGTTGGCGAATGGGTGAAGGACAACTTGTGCAGCCGTGTGGGAGAGTAGAGAGGAATCTAAAATTAATTTTATCATTTTCTTTCCTATTGTATTCTGGTAAATAAAGCTCTTAAATCTTGGTTGGGTGGTTGTATGACTCACGCCTGTCTGTTCCCTTTGAGTATGCTTGTATGAAGATCTCAAGGTGAGGTCTACTGAGTAATTTTATTGGAATTCTTATTTTAGTAAAGACTTCGCAAGAAACATTTTGCATCTAAAGCTTTGTGAGCCTTTGTTTGAAGAACAGAGTTGATAGTTTTTGTGGTCATACAGACATATGGATGCTATTCTTCCACATATAAGATTCTTACTATCGTGATTGCTGGCAATGCATGAATCATGTATATGATATCAGACTATTTGCCCTTGGCTTCTTAAAAAACATGACCTTAATGGTTATATGGTAGAACTGATTCGTGATTGAAAGATTTTGGGCACATCAATTTTGGCACCTAGCATTACATAATTCCTTTTTATTTTTTTGAAACAAACATAGTAGTCCATAGTTGTGTGACCAAGCTCAATGCCTCTAAACAAAATCATTCAAAGAAAACAATTAGTTTGCTTGCCAATTCACTATTTTGTTGGGGGTAAGTTCAGTTATTTAGCCATGAACCAGATGAGCGTCAAAAGTCAATGCACTCTAGATGAGTGTCGGAGAATTAGGAGAAATCCGCACAACAATTTAGCTAATCTTCGGCACTTTTAATATTGCAATCCGCATTTCGGCATTTTGGAGCAGACTTGTGCTCTAATTTGGGGATGGACTGTCCTGTTTGTACAAACGAGATACTTTGATCAGTCAGATTCCCTTTCTCCGCTCATGTAAATATTATTTTGATCTTACACATACTAATGCCAATTATTAACACAATATTCAGTAAACTTACACGTGATTTCTTTTGCTCTATCAGACTATCACCAGTATTCCAAGATGATACAGAATCCATCTTATGCTGAGCTTCAGAAGGCTGCAAACCAAGGTAGAAGGTGTACTTGGGAAAAGCTATCAGCCATCAGGGCTAATTGTGCTATCAAGCTTGCATTGGATGAATGTGTTGCCCTCCTGAACCACCTGCGTGGCCGGTGATGATCATACTTTCCATGTCCAGCAGCTACATCATCAACATCATCTTGAAATCAGTCAGATGCCTTCTAGCCTTTTTCCCTATGAACTCATCATCTTGTAGGCGGCTTGTGGTGTTGGGCAACTTTTTTTGCTTCTTGGAAGGTGTTTTTTTTCATGTAGTTTCTCGAGGTGCACTAGCTTAGGCACCATGTGAATGAAGCACTTAGCCAGACATGTCACACATACTTCCACACTAGGATCCTCTAATGAATACATTGTTATTAGATGCCATACTTAAAAAAAACTTGGATAGAGTAGTTGGGTTTCAATTTTTATTATGCACTTTGGAATTGTACTCCCTCCTTCCTGATTTGATTTGCGTATAACAAAATAAAAGGTGTCCATGAATGATATGTGTATTCCCAGATGGAGCCAATCGTGTCATGAATTGCTTAGTTGGCTGGCTCGTTTGTTGATGCATCACAGAGAGAATTAAAGTTCTCCTTGGTCTTTACGTTACACAGTTAGGCGCATATCAAACCTGGACGGAGGGAGTATTTTTAAAGGGATTTGAGATGGTGTTCTACATTTAGCAACTTGAAGGCCAAAGGCATACAAGGAATTACATGTTTTGAAACCGCTTTTTACCTCAGCTAATAAATAGGTAAATAATGAGGTCAGACTCTTTGGGAAGCTCAGAAGCAAACAAGTCATCAGCTTTCAACATGTTCAAGGAACAATGTTATCTATTGGCTTATTAAGGTCACACAATAAAATATTAGGTTCTATACTATCATGTACCATTATTGTAATAATACTTCTTTTGTGTTCATGCACTTTGTATTTTTTTAATAGCTACGTGAGTTGGACTAGAAGGGTTTTCTAACATTCATGTGGGCTTATCTAATTTGGATGCAACCATGCAGACAAAGAATATGAGAGTTTTGTGTTTGTATCCTACAAAATCAAGTCCTTTGCTTTATTTGTTATTTCCTTCGTACGATACATGTTATGGTGAGGTTGTGATTTGCTAAATGCCAAAATCTTTTTAAAATGTAAATATTAGTTAATTGGTTATATATTTTTATTTTTAAATGCATGCATGTAAATTTTTGCTATAAATAGGAAACCATTATTTACAAAATTTTCTAAAATACGTGTGTATCGCACGTACATTTTACTAGTGCGTATAAAACAAGACTGAGGGAGTACAAGATTTCTTTTCTTGAAATTTTTTAAAAAGAATCTGAACACGTCGGCTTGGGCCTCGCGGTACGACAAAAGAAAGAGTCCCTCTCGGTGTAGGATTGGCGATTTTGAAATCAGAGGGCGCAGCATCTGTTTGGTACCCGGCCGCCACCTTTCCCCCGTTTGCTCTAGCACCAAGTCCTCGTTGCTCCTCTCAGTCTCTCACATCGCTCGCCGCTACCACCGGAATCCGGACGCCGGAGACGGACAGACGGTGGATCCCGTCGCAGGTCACCTTCACGGTAGTCCTCAACCCTACTCCTCTCTCTTTGATCACTTGATTCCATGTCTTCTTTATCTGCCTTGTAACCCTAGCTTCGTCACTTGAAGGGGGCCGCGTCGTCTGATCCCAACGGAACCCTAGTGTTCCTACTCGCTCTTACAAAATGCCGGCACCACCGCCTTGGGAAGAAGGTAAGTACAATTCATCTGCTATTATAATCTCTGTTCTGGGTTTGATCTCTTGGCCTAACTCTTAAGTATTAATTTTGTTGATTCATGTCCGCTCTCTTTTCTGAATTCTGATCTGTGAAAGAAAAGTGTGTGGATTTGGGAAGTGATTTGGATAGTAATCCTAGGATTTAGTTCAAAACTAGTCATGAAAATACAAACCTTTTAAAAGGATTCAAGGTTATGATCATGACAGTAAACATATTTTTTCACTTTAAAAATTGAAAAGAAAGGAAATCAGTTCATAGTCCAGTAAGACTTTTTATATCCTCAAAGAAGGATGAAATGTTCCTTCAAACAGTTGTGCCCTTCACCATCTCTACTAATTGGCTGGCTAAACTTACCTGTATATATGTCTTTTCAAGGACATTCAGTACATGTTAATGAATACCTATATGAAATGGGGTTAGATCAAGAATGGGGTCCAAATGTCCTAGTTCAAAGCTTAAAAGAAATCAACATTTTTTTCCATTGTCTTCTTTGCATTTTTTATCCTTTTATCAAAGGATGGTTTTAGTTATGTCTAATAGGAAGCCCTTTTCTTCTTTTCTCTTTTATAAAGATGTCACACCCCCTTGCCCTGTGCTTATAGATTCCATTGCTTTAGGGGAAGGATTTTAGTTTTTGCAATGTTGATAGTTCCAATGTTGCATGGTTCCAATGTTTATAGATTTCCATTTTCGTGCTTATAGTTCCAATGGTTGCATGGCTCACTTCTGTTATTAAATGAAAAAGATGTGAATATTGTTTTATAGGTTAAACATGAGTATACGCACATTGCTACTAGGCTCTGTATGTTGTTTTTTAGGTTTTTACCATCCATCAGTTTGGGATTCAAGTCCAACAACACTCTTTTGGTTATACTCACACATGATCTGATAGCGCTAGTTTATTTCTGAGATAGAATAAGGTAGCAGATTGATAACACCTCTGTTCGCCCTCCTTTGGAGGCTCTGAACTTCTAAGGATTATCTTTCTGCTTGAAACCTAAACAATCCTACCGGCCACATATAAGTAGAGGCCGGGCCTATCAAACTTGCTTAACAAACTCCTAAACAATCTCTAAGGAATTATCTGTAAATAAATAAAACAACCAACTAACAACTAAATCTAATCTCAGCCACTTTTGGCTGGGACTCTTTTCCTTTTGTGCTGAAACTTGACCCCAAAGTATTTGTCCATAACACGATCAGTTTTTTGTATTGATTTGCACTGGCAGGGAACACTATGGAATTTGTGTATGTTGATCCTACGCGGCAGAGAACGCTGCTGGAGACGCCCTCAGGCTTTGCGCTGTTTGATGTTAATGAAGATGCACTAAAAGAACCTAATGTACTCGTGCAATTCTCTTTCTTTTCTACACATGTTTTGCCACTTCCTTTTTCCTTTGGACCTTGCAACTAGTTATAATTATCATTTCTTTTTGCAGGATATCTGGGTGTATTTTAGGAATGTAGCTACTGCACAAAATGTAAAATCTGGAACTCTGGAATACATTTATCTGCAGTAGATCACTATTTTTTTGCTTTCTATTTGATAAACTTTTTGCTGCTTTGACAGGTCATGTTTACCCTTGGATTTGTGAAATTCCATGACAAAACTTCTGCTTTGGATGGAAAGACACGTCGTAGCAAGGAACTCATCGAGTTAATTAAAAGATACTGCAACGGTACAAAGCCTCTTATTGTTCTAAGTGCTGGTCTTCGAGATGATATTCAGGAAAAGCTGGTCAGTGTATCCTCAAACTGTCTTGTTGTTTTGTTTATATTGAATGATCCATGCTAACTTTATGTGTTCAGAAGGTTAAATGTTCATACGATCCTAGTGTTGCTGATGAACTTGCTTGGGGAATGAAGAATGTCCTTCATGAGTTTGTGATCGACGAAAAACAGAACATAACGAGGGAGTACTGTGACACGGTTAGCATGGGACTGCAGAAATGTTTAGAAGAACATTTGATCAGTGTTTCACCAACAATGGTAACCCCCCCCCCCCCCAAAACCAGCACCCAACACAAAAAAAAAAACACGGACCAAATAAATGCATGTAAAAAATATATTGACTCAAATTAGCAATAAGTAGAGCTGCCATCTTATTTCATGTAATAATTTGACAGTCTTCTTTTATTTCAGCTTGATGCAGATTTCATATCAGAAATTGGCTTATTGCGCTGTTTTGACCTAAATTTAAAGCAAGTCCCCAAGATATTGCGGGAGTCATTTGATGAACATGTTGGTAGAATTGGTGAAGATATTGAGAACGACTTGATGTACACCAGAGTCCTTGCAGGGATTCTTGTCCCCGAGTTGGCACCAAAATATGATTTCTGCAAGGTACATGCTTATCAAATGTTGGCACCAGAATATGAATATTTGAATACATGCCATAAACTTGTCATTCACTTACATTAATAATTTCTGGTATAGATGTTTCCACCTGACTTAGCACTGAAGATCCAAGAAGCAGATAAACATGCGGCTCGATATCGAAATGAGCAGCTTACCATGCATGAGATTGAAGTCATAATGGGAGCTCTCAGTACCATTTTGTCTATTCCTGATCAAAGAGATGACATTTTGATCCGTGTCAAGCTTATGGAAGCAAAACTACGCAGAACACAAATGATGATGGCTAATGATACTTATCGACCATCTATGAGGTTTGTGATTCATGTATATGCCATTTATGGCGATGTGTTTCTTGAGATCGAAAACTGCCCAATACAGTTGTCTTTTGTAATCTCACAACATCAGTTTTTGCTTTTGTGTTAATTTGAACTGGCAGGGAACCTACGAATTTGAAGCACACAACATTTAGGAGGACACTCCTCGAGACGCCTACAGGTTTTGCTATTTTTGATGTTCATGAGGATGTGTTTAAATGGCCTCAGGTATTTATCCTGCACCTTGTCCATCTTCAATTCCCTTTGGTGACTCCGTGATAAAGTTCTCTCTCCCATCCAATTTTTGCAGCGTATATGGACACAGTTTACCGATGATATGGATGCACGTGAGGTACAAAACTTAAACCCATTGCTTCTTTCCATAGTAATTTGTTCACTGGATCTGATTTAAACAAAGGTCCAAGTTTTATGGGACTTAGATGATTAAGTTCAACAATATGCACTCACTTCTTGGTTGTTTAATCCTATCAGAGGGTCTGGTAGCCTCATTTACTGCTAATTGTGTTCACTTGGCCAGCAGATTATTACTTTCCTAATCTGCAATTTATCTCTAGGAGGGCTAGGTGGTCACCTTTTAATACACCGGTTCAAACACTATTATTTCTACCTAGTGCCTAGTATGATGCAATGCAAATAGGTCGACCAAAATCCACTCCACACATTTAGAAATGGAATTCTACCTCCAATCATAGTGACTGGGTTTTTATGCTTCCCCTTTACTTAGAAGCTTGGGACCTGCTATGTTGAGATAAACATTGGTAGTTTCACACTACATCGTAAGCAGAGTTTGAAATGAAATTGGCCACTTGCTAGTTTTCCTGTGCTAGGGTTCTAGAGCACATACATAGCATGGTGACCGGTGGGTAACATTGGGTAATGAATCTGTAGGTGCTGCTGCCTTGAGCATATTCTTGTTAGATTCTTATTTTCATATTTTGTGTTCTCTTGTTTTAAGTTGTTGATCATGTACTTACCGTTGTGGGTTGAGCCATTATTCTAACATTATGTTATCACATGGCTGTCAGGTTGTCTTAGCCCTTGGTTTCGTAAATGTTCATGACAAATCTATTGCCAGGGACCGTTATCATGGTCCTGGCCAGGAGCTGAGCAGCCTCATTCAGAAGCTTTGTATGCGGAACACTAATTTGATTGTTCAAGATGATGCTCTTAAATCTGTGATTGAGGACAAACTTGTTAGTATATCCCCTTAATTGTTCCATTTATGTTAAATGATCAGTGTAGCATAAATTCTAATGGTTTATCATTTTCAGAAGGTCAAATGTTGCACTAAATTTTCAAATGCCGATGATAGTCTTGGTGATTTGATGTGGGGCCTGAAGAATGTCCTGCATGAATTTATTCCCAAAGAGGAGAACAATTTAACTAAAGAGTATTATCTCCCAATGAGCAAGGGATTGCAAAGTGCCTTAGTATCATATAGCATCAATGGCTCGCATCAACAGGTACTTATTCTCTCTTGCTACCTGTGTAAAGGTCCCAGGCTGCTTCCACCCATTTTTTTCTTCTTAATATATTGATGTGCAGCTCTCCTGCGTGTTCGAGAAAAAAAAAATCTCTCTTGCTACTGTATCGCTATCGTGTATTCTTTGTACTATGTATACCAATATAGTTGCATATATGTAGCTTACATATTACACCACATAATCATATAATAGGGTTACAAGCATAAATATTTGAGCATGCAGCTTCACCACAACCCCCTAGCATCAAAACAATCCCGTTATAAAAGAAAACATAAGCTATTCAACCTCTGTACTATTTTACTATGCACATTACATTCCTTTTGTGTTTTGCACAAAATGATCATCTCCTCATCTGGAATTGTCTGTACCTGGGTTGCTGGATATAGGTTGATTGCTTCAAAGCCTGTATGGGTAATCTGTAACCTCAAATCGATGGGAGTCCGAATGGTTTCCTCAGTAGACTTATCAGCTCTCTAGAGCAATATCCTTGATGCAGGACATAAAGTCCCCACTGCTTGAGCATTCTTATAAACTAACATCCATTTTTATGAAAACAATTTCTTATTTTTGAAAGCTGCCGCAGTCTTCAGGGCAATTGCACACTAAACAAACATGTGTTGCACAGTTTCATCTTTATAGCAAAAGGCACATCTTTACATTAGCAGCCTGATCCTATACATTTCACCAACAAGTACTTCTGTAGTCTGCAAAAATGTGTGGAAGGCCTGCTAATATATATTTTTTATTTCAGATGGACAGAAAGTTTGTAAACGTCCTTGGTTACTTGGTGCATCTTGATTGGACTTCATCAGTTTTGCCTATCATCTTCCGCAAGTCGTTCGATCGTCATGTTTGTTGGATTGGTAAATTAATTAAAGATGATGTGCTGTATGCAAAAGTGATTGAGCAGATCCTTGTTCCCGAGTTTTTATTCCGGTTTAATTTCTCCGAGGTTGTGAACATCTTGAATTCATTTACTTTAAGCTGAGTATGCACTGTTAAAATATTAACTGATAAATGTCGCTTCCTTTGGTACAGCTGCTACCAAATGATCTAGCAGAAAAGGTTTCTAAGGTAGCAAACAATGTACAGTTAGCAAAATATGTACAAGAATCAGAGGAAGATATCAGTGAGCTTGACAAACGTGCCATAATGGCATTTCATGAGTATCTTTCATTTGCTCATGAAAAGAGAGATTGCTACCTGCAGTTTCTCAAGTGTGGGGGTTCAGAAGAAGATTTACCAAGAATCGCACAGTCATATGTTAATGCACTGAACTATTGGTTAATGTCAGTGACAAAAGCTTCTTTCTCAGTCTCAGATAAGTTGATTGTTGACGGTCTGGACGGTTTGGCCGATCAAATTAGAGATGAAGACCAAGCTGATGTTGAGGTGTCCAGGACCAGAGAGAAGATCATAGGAGAAAATGATTCGAGTGAGGACAAATCTGTACACGCTGAATCTCATACACCCAATGATGTCAAACCTCAGCAGCAAGAAACAGAAGATCAGCTAGCAATCTCCAAAGGGGCAGACAACATTGATCAACAGCATTGTCTTATTACAGGTGAATTTCTTGATGTTCTACATTTCACATTGGTTTTTATTGCAGATTGTAGAGGCTAACAATTAGTTTGGTAAGAGGCAGAATATGTTTATTTAAGTATTGTACTCTAGTGCAGTTAGCGAGTCAGTCTAGTCAGCTGATACATCGTTGACCTAAAAACATTTGCCTTGATACTTTTTATATAATTCCGCACCTTAGTTTATGAACAATTTAATGAATATTTTGCAGAGGGAGAGATCCAAGGAACCTCAAGTGCAATTGGATCTTCTGTTGGTGCCAAAGTTCTATCTGTTTGTGTTGCTAACGGTACAGAAAATGATTGTTCATCTGTAACAAACTAACAATGGATGGCAACATCCAGAAAGATGTGACCAGTGGCACAGATGATGCAGAAAATAAGAAGCAAAATACAGACAGCACCAGAGACCCTGCTTCAGATGAGACTGAAGTGCCACAGAATACTAATGTTGTCATCAAAGGAGGGGAACATATCTCTTTTGTGGTGAAATGCACTGCTAGCTTTGAAGAAAAGAAACAGATTGAAGCATCCGTTGCAGATCTGGCTTTCGAAAAGATCAATGCTACTACATGCCCTAGTCCTATCTCTAATGATGTTGCCAAGATATACAGTAGTAGTAATGAGGAAAATATGCACCATGGAGAAGTAACCAAGGACTTGGACTTTATTTTTCATGGGATGATTGCGGGAGACAGCACAGATAATGTTGGCAATAGGACCCCTGAACAGACTACCTCACAGAAAATGAGCTTGGTTACCGCCACCAACTGTATTCAAGATAAGAATCTCTACCCCTAAAAAACGCGTAAGGGCAACGCCTCCACCCCGTGGTTCGCCCCCCTGGGCGTTCTGCCGGCAGAACCACAGGTGGGTCCGTGCCTCTCGCCCCGCCTCCCTCCTTTTTTCACGCAAAGCCGCACCAGGACGGCGTCTGCGCTCGCCTCCGCCACGACCTCGCTCCGCTCGCCGTCCTCCCACGCCGCTCCCCCTCACCCAGAGCGTCCTCCTTCCGCTCAGACCGCACGCGCGTCCACCACGAGCTCCATCATCCACGCATCCGCCTTCCGCCTCCGCCTCCGCGACCTCGCCTCTGCCTCCCATGGCGGACGGGCACGAGGGCAGCGGCGGACGGGGCTCCTCGACGGCGCACGCCTCCCTCCCTCCGTCTCCTGCTCGGGGACAACAAATCGACGATCGGCGGCGCTCGATTTGCCCCACGGGCCTCCTCCCCGCCAGCGCCGCCACATCAACCTCCTGCGCACAGATTTGGCGGACACAGCTCCCTCCACGGCGGCGCCCACTCCCTCTGCTAGAGGCAGCGGAGCTCCACGTGCGCGATGCGGCTCAGTGAGGAGCAGCGCGAGGGCGGGATGTCGCGCCGCGTCTCCGGGCCTACGCGCCACCGTATCTCTCCGGCGTCTCCGGATCGACGTTGCCACCTGGCCGATGCCACCGTCACGCAACCGCATCTCCGGATCGACGTCGCCGCCTGGTCGACGCCACCGTCACGCAGCCGCATCTCCGGGTCGATGCCGCCACCAAATCGCTGGTTCTCTGACCGCCAGCGAACGGCGAGGCAGCCCTGCCCCTCCCCTGCTCCCGCCACCGGGGAGGTGCGAGACCGCCGGAAGAGCAGGGGACTCTTGCGGCTCCACCCCCTCTTACTCCCCACGCCGCGCGGCCCCCTCGATCTGGAGCAGAGGACCCTTGCGGCGGCAGGAGTCGGGAGGACCAAGGGCGGCGTTGTCCCGAGGATGGCTGCTGCGGAACAACCCTCCACCCATCCTTTCAGAGGAGCAAAGGGACTGCAGCATCGCCTCGCCGCTGCCTTCGAATCTCGTGTTAGTCAAGCTGCAACCCTTTGTCCTCTCCCGCAATAGAAGATAGAAGGTCAAGCTACAGTTTCTTTCTCTCTATCTTTCTCAGTTGCTAGATTTTGATTATAAGCAACCTTTGTATTGGATAAATTTTAGAGGAAATTGATCCTGATTAGCAAGATGAGCATGTTCTCCATTGTGGGGGTAAACTTTATGTGGAATTCCTACTAACATCAATTTGGTCTATCAACTACATAGCTATATAAGAAAAATCTTTTGAGGTTAGTTGCTATTTTGAATAGTATAAGATTTAGTAATAGAGTTGGCATCTCTTGCACTCTGGGAGTGTTGACATTTCAAGCTGGAGCTTTGATTACCAAATTAACTGAAGAAAAGAATTCAACAGAATTATAGACTTTGACAGGAACTTGTAAGAGAAACATCACATTTTATCTTCTTTGTATTATAGCTTCATATTGTGTTTTTGTAGGATCTCAATCTGCGAAGCAGCTGTATATAGAATTTTCTTTTTGGTGGCTATAGTATGATGGAACTGTTAGCATTCTGGAAAATGATAGGTACCTACTCGTGGTGTCAAGATACTGCAGCTAAAAATTGCAGATTGTCCCGTTCTTTAGCTCCTACTCTTTGTGAGCAATGTCACTATTATATCAGTTATGTTTCGCTCTTAGTGTCGTGACAGCAAGGCTCTTGTTGTCTTGCATGTGGGAAGGCATATTCTCATGCAATTGTCGCACAACAGAGCGACTAGGACATTTATGGACTTCCATTTATTTAACAACACACTGGATGGTATGTAAATTGTCATTTTCTATTATGCTTGTTTAAATTGCAAATGCCATTCAAGCATTTACGGTTACTGTATTTTTTGTCTTCTTACACTGAATTTTAGTTTGATTTACTACCCAGAACAACTATTTAGATTGGTTCATTTCACCACGTGCACACCTACCACGATGGATGCGTCGGTGTCGATGTGCCTGCCTCCCTCTTAAAATAGTATAGATACTGTTTAATGTAAAAATAAACGGACCACTACAATTCATTTCAGGGCCGACCCTGCTGCTTCGAAGTGAGAATTGTGGACTTGAGAAGCTAGACCATTGGCTGTTGCAACCTTGCAGGGCATTTTGTGGTTGGCTCATGACTCATGAATTCTCTGATCTTCCGTTTCGTGTAGACCGAAGGTGAGACAACCTTCATAGATACTGAAGGACATCAAGCTGAAGAATGAGGAGCAATCAGTCACAGATCAACATTAGATCTCCCAACAAAGAGGTACAATGCAGATTCACATAATTTTAGGTATTTTTACTAGGATATTGAACTCTTTCATTTGAAATTCCTTTTTTGTTAATTGAAGAGTAAATATGATCCTTGTTTGTGGTATTCCTACTCTTAATGCTGGCTGTATTTGGGCTACATTGGTCATATATGTGTAGGAGGGTAAAGTAATCGAAGCTGTGAATCCAGGCCAAGAATCACATCCATGATGATTTACCTCTTTCATAACAATGATTTACCTCGACATGGGTTCGTCATTTACATGCCTCTCTAATTTTATTTATATGTGCAGCTTTCTCAGGCTAATACTGTGGACATCAAAAATTGCAGCAAAGGACCGGCTAATCCCTACTCCATTCAAAGATTGACTACCTAATGTTGCTTGGAAGAGAACTGATGAAGAGAAGGTTTCATCTGTGGTTACTGGGGACCTACTCTTGATGCCTATGCCTGTGTCAAAAAATCAAAAGATGACCTTTATGTCTGTCAAAAATTTTGAGAAATTGTGGGAGAAGTTTTTACAGGTTTGTTGCTTATACACACCCATCATCTAATTTTTACTGATGAAGTTTATCTTATTATGTCTGCCAGTACCATTATCATCTTGTAGTGGTTCATTTAATTGCTTGAAATAAATTAAAGGTATAGAGAGCAGATGGTGCTCCGAAATACTATTGTGACATGGTAGTTTTTATTGATGTGTGATTATCATTTTTTTCATGATTTGGCTGAGTATATTTTTTGTACTTGCTGCAGCGGTATATACCATAACACAAAAGACATGCTTTACTGATTCTGGCAGACAATCTTTACCACAATAAGTTCAAGCTATATGCAAGGTATGTTCCCCCACATAAGGGATTTTTCAATTGAATGTAACTGGACGTAAGTTACGCCTTCCCATTATTATTTAGAAATGATCTAAGATTAGGAAAATCTGGGAAAATATTTTTGTCCCATTGTTCCAACTGTCCGGCCATAAACATATTGAAGCTATTCTCCAATTACACATCAGCTTCAGTTCTACATGATTTTTTGTCTCTGATATAGGGGATTCACCTAGGATTTCTTTCTTTTCTCTCTCTCTGTCTTCATGTAAAATTGTGAAATTGGTACTTAGTGGTGGCTTAACACAAAGTCAGATGCAGGACATACATATCTGTAACATGTAGGAAATGGCTCCATGACAAAAATTGAGTTATTTCAGGCTATTAAACCCGTGATACTCAAGCGTATCATCATGCAAATTGGTTCTACAGTTTTCAGAAGAAGCAACAATGATAAATCTACTCGGGGGAATGAATCATTATCCATCTGGGTCGTATTTTCTTCCTCAGTCCTGGTTATTATAGCATCAATGACATCCTCATTCTTTACATATAAATCCTGGTGTAAGTATGCATTATTGAAGACAATGTTCCTGTTTGCTAGAATTGGGCATGCAGATCAAATAGCAAACTCTCACAAAAAGCAATTATGTATTGGATTTCTTGAAATTTGCAAAGGCCAAAGCCAATGATACAATCAGGGTTTTGAGGTTCATGCTTGGTTTAGCCTTCTATCCAGCAATAATGACTACATGGGTTATTTCTTTCTTTTTAGTTTTTTTTTAAAGGAAATTCATTTCAGTTTCTCTCTATCCTAAAATGGTTCCTTTTGCATTGTTTCACACAAATGCACAATCAAGTTCAGTATAATGCAGGGAGCTCTTGGTTACTATCAGTTTCACATGTCATGGTCATTGTGAGGAATTCAGGGCAGTGCCTTGTGGTAACTCTGGGTAGACTAAAGTAGGCCACCTCTCCCATTTTCTTGATATTTATTTTCTAATCTCTGACCATTGTATTTGTCGTGAAATTTAAATTGTAGATGCTAACAAATTTGTTGATATTTATTCTCTTATTGTTGTTTGAATAAGGACGTATGATTTGTGTAACAAATATAGGTTTTATGTCATCCTTTGGTTTCAGTCTTGCTTGCTGACAATTTTGCTTCTCAAATTGGTTGTCGTGGAGTATATGGTTTTATTTATTCTATTAACTACATTCTGGGATTATTTTTTATATTTGGGCATATTTTCACATTATTATTTTCTTGCTGAATACTTCATGTATTTTGATATATATGTTTTGTTGCCCGTAGCAACGCACGGGCACGATCCTAGTGATGAAGAAACAAGTGCAGATCCTTCTTCACACAAGACAAATGAGACATACGTCATTAGTAATGTTGATGAACAGAAGACTGAGGAGCCTTCCTTGGACCAAACCCCCAGTGTCGGCAACGAATGCAGCATAGGTGATTTTGAAGACAAGATGCAGAGTGAAGCAACTACAGAAGATCATAGTTCTGGTGAAAACGGCATGCTAAAAGGCACAGATGATATGGAAAATAAGGAGCAAGATGCACACACCATCAGAGTCCCTGCTTCATATGGAACTGAAGTGGTACAAAACACAAATGCCACTGTCGGTGGAAGGTCAAAAGATGCAAACTCAGAGGAGATCACCATAGAAAGCACTGAAGAAGAAAAAGGAGCTGATCCGAATGAAAGGACCACCGCCCATAGAAGAGATATTAAGGAGAGGAAGGATGAAGAAATAAGTGCAGACCCTGCTTCACTAAAGATTGCAGCACACACTGCTGGTAATGGTGATGAACAGAAGACTGAGAAGCCTTCTGTGGACCAAACCCCCAGTGTCGGCACCAAATGCAGCATAGATGATTCTGAAGACAAGAAGCAGAGTGATACAGAAGATCATAGTTCTGATGAAACCAAAGTGCCACAGCATACAGCAGAAGGACCTGAGGAGAAGTTAGACAAGATTACTGGCAGTGGAAGGATACATAATGGAAGGACAAAAGATGCAAACTCAGAGGAGATCACCATAAAAAGCACTGAAGAAGAAAAAGGAGCTGGTCAGAATGGAAGGACCACCGCCCGTAGCAGAGATATTAAGGAGAGGAAGGATGAAGAAATAAGTGCAGACCCTGCTTCACCAAAGATTGCAGCGCACACTGCTGGTAATGGTGGTGAACAGAAGACTGAGAAGCCTTCTGTGGACCAAACCCCCAGTGTCGGCACCAAAGGCAGCATAGATGATTCTGAAGACAAGAAGCAGAGTGATACAGAAGATCATAGTTCTGATGAAACCAAAGTGCCACAGCATACAGCAGAAGAACCTGAGGAGAAGTTAGACAAGATTACTGCCAGTGGAAGGATAGATTCCACTTTGCGGGAGCTCTTTAACAGTGAGAACATGGAATACACATTGAACAGGGACGATGGGAACGCTGGTAACAGTGAGGACAGTCGGGAGCCCTTTAACGGTGAGAACGGACATGGTGGGAACAACAGTGAAAACGGACGTAGTGGTGATATGTGGCGGTTCTGTTGCCTAAATTCCAGGCAAGACAGGCAGGCTGATTGATGCTACTCCGTAATGACTGCCAGGTGAATGTCTATGCCTTCACCAGACTGTTGAATTTGCCAATCACGCCAGGACCTTCGGCACAAGATAATGTTTGGTTCTGATTTGTGTATGATATTCTGTTCTTGCTGCTTGGCTTGTGAACTTCATTCGCTACTAGTGTAATTTGATTTAAACATGTCCGGCCGCAGCTAAGACGGTAGCTTCCGCAGACAATGAGATTTGATAAACTATTTGCCGTATGTCATTCGTTTCGTTTCTGGCACGTGTCCAGTATCCTCACGCCTACCTTATCGTGCAAAGGTGACCCCCAAATCATCACGCCACTGTGCGCGTACAACTGGGAGGGCTTGTTCTAGGCTTCTAGCATCACCTGCAAAAGCACCGCAAAAAGCCAAAGCTGGATCGTAGCCTGGCATACAAAAAGGCAACAACCGGCCAGATGCAACGTGGGAAAATCTATTTTTTATGTATGTTGTAGTATGATTTTTATTTCTAAAAGTATGTATTATATGTTCCAGGAAAACTCCGTGTGTGCATGGAAATACGGAACATACATACCTCATCCAAAACGGAACATATGTATCAATCTGTGCGTGCATGGAAAACTCTCCTGGAAATAATATGCAGATCCTTGTGTGGGGTTTTGTTCCCTGGATTAATTTACATCTGCTGCCAAACTAGCCCTGAATTTGAGTGTGCAGCAGAAAGGCTTTTACGTTCTGTTTTCACATATTACCAAATGGCATGCCTCCTTATATATGGTTAGAGGAGCAAAAGGCCCAACTGCAAAAAAAATAAAGGCCCAACCAATTCCAGTAAAAAACTCAACTTGGGCCTCTATCCTTCCTTGGCCCCATCTATCCGGAATCCTATATATCTTCCGGAAGTTAGGATGGAGTTGAAACTTTCGATCTTTAACATTCGTGCAAACCGTTTCAGCCGTTGGATCGCACTCGAACCCTAGCCATCCTTTCCCTCTCCTTCCGCCTCCCCCGACCCCACGCTCGTCGCCGCCGTCCGCGCTCACCCTGGCTCCGCGTGCCGCCGCCGTCCGCGCTCCCCGCCGGCCTCCCCCGCCGCCTTCACAGCCCGCCGCGGCCGCACGGGAACTCTGCGCCGCGCCGCCATGGCCGCGCGCGAGCTCCATGCTGGCCCGCCATGGCCGCGACCGGAGCTCCGCCGCGCGCCATGGCTGCGGCCAGAGCTCCGCGCGCCGCCACGGCCAACTCCGCGCGCGCCGGCCGTCGTCGTCGCCGGTGCTGGAGGGGGCGCCACCGCCGGTGTTATCCCAAAAATGTTGGTCCCAACAAATGTTGGTCTTAAAAATGTTGCAACATTTTACAAAATGTTGATGAAAAAATAACGTAAAATGTTAAAAAAAATATTGCAACATTTTTGAAAAATGTTTCAACATTTTTTAATAGTTATGAGGTGGATGGCTGAAAACTATTAGTTAGCAAATCTTAGGTGGATTTTTGGTGAGTTGGAAGTTACAATACTTATCCACCTTCCGGTAGCCACGGGAATCCTATATATCTTCCGGAAGATAATAGTTTCCTATGAAACTATAACCTAATAGAAGCCCAATAATAGCCCAGTTAGCCCAAACTCTAGCAAACTCTAGCAGCACCTCCACCTGTTGCCGCCGGCATCCGGAGGTCGCGCCGCCGCCGCCCGCCCGGCCGGCGAGGACCGCCGCGCGCCGGCCCCCGCGGCCGCGCCCGCGCGAGCTTGCCGCGCCGCTTGCGCCACGGCCGTGCGCCACCGCAGCCTCGCCGTCCCAGCCGGCCCTCGCGCCGTTGTGCGCCGCCGCAGGCCGGCGCGGCCTTGCCGGAGCTCGCCATGCCGCCGGCACCGGAGCCGAAGAAGAAGGCTTAAAAATGTTGGTTAACAAAATGCTGGTCCAGAAAATGTTGCAACATTTTGCAAAATGTTAAACATTTTGCAAAATGTTGACGAAAAAATAACGTAAAATGTTTAAAAAAATGTTGCAACATTTATGAAAAATGTAGAAACATTTTTGAAAAATGTTACAACATTTTACATTTTATAACTATGAGGTGGGCTGGTGGGAAACTACTAACTAGTAAGTTAGGTGAGCTGGAAGTTTCAACCCCGGAGCATCTGTCAGCTCCACCCCGCGCCGGCGCCCTGCCCCTCGTGCGCCCGCCCCTGCCCGTGCGCCCTCCCCCACCGCCGGCGAAGCTCCCTGACGCTCCCCGGCCACGACGACGAGGCCGTATTCTCGTCGGCAGCCAGGGACGGCCTCGCGGCATACTCGGCCGCCGCCGCTCCCGCCATCCGGCTCGGCATCCGCCGTTCCACCGCCATCCTGCCCGGGCCGACGCGAGCACAAGAAGAGCACCGTCGCCCTGTTCGTTTGGCTTATCAGCCACCAGCCAGCAGTACTATTCTCTCAGAACAAATCAGCTACCAGCTACCAGCCAGCAGTACTTTTCTCTCAGAATAAATCAGCGCCAGCCATCAGCCACCAGCCAGCTGAACACGCCGCGAGACGGCGGCGTCGACTCCCACCTCGCCGTCGACCAACTGCTGCTTCTTCTAGCTGCATCTGCGCAAGCTCAGCAAGCGAGGACAAGGACGGATCCGGTTGAAGGTGAGTGTGTCCTCAGTTATTTCTTCAGATTAGTGAGGTGTTTGGAATCAGTTTGCATCAATCGATCGATCGTCTCCCTGCCTACCTCTGCTATCGGAATGGTTACTTCATGGTTCATCTCTGTATTTTGCTATGTGACGGGGCTCCTCCAGGCTCCAGCTCTTGAACCAGCATGGAATTAACCGGCCGCTGTCTGTTCGATTGATCCATTCACCTTGTGCATCTCTGTTTGCCTTCTCATGCTCTGACTCTGAATAATGTTTTAGCAAATAATGTTTTATTACCCAAAAATATGTGAGCTTGCACTGGTGTGCGCATTGTGCAGCACTATGTCGTGCCACCTGAAGTATGAATTTCAGGGATACATATCTGCGATTTGGCTTATTCCTTGTTCCATTCTCTGTTTGTATGTTGACATCTGAGACCACTGCTTGTTAGTACCTTGCCTATTTTTATCAACCTAGTGTGAGTCTGTCACACCCAATTTTGGAAGCAAAACCCGATCATAGCTTACATGTGTCCAGGATCATGTTCACACACGCAAGCGACATTGTGAAATACCGAAAAGCGCAGTGTCACAGCGTTATTATTATTACAGACCAAAAGTCCAATAATTTAACTCAACATTCGAGTAGCTACCAGCGGAAAGGAAAACGGAGTCGTCCACCACAGGCAGTCGACTGGAGCAACGCGCCTAGAAGTCCTCGAAGTCGTCGGAGAAGTCGTCAAAGTGGCCGTCTGAGCAGCAGTCCGAGTAGTATAGTTGCAAAAAATAAATCAACAAGCGTGAGCACATGTCGTACTCAACAAGGGAATGTAACTATAACAACATGCAAGGCTTTCTGGGTGGATGGCTGACATGGTTAAAGCGATAAGCAATTTTAGTTGGTCAGATTTTATTAAACAACTTATTACTAGCAGTGTAAGTGTATACCAACCCAGAGATATAACAAATGCAACAAAATCAGGATGCAATGCACAAGATTAATTCATGTTCCATAGTTTACTCATGTGAGGGTCCAGGCCGCTCGTGACCGTGAGCACGGCTAATCGATTAGATTTACACTCTGCAGAGGTTGTACACTTTACCCACAAGTCGTGTCTCCCATGTTGCCCGGGTTAGCTAGACCCTTAAACACTGCCTTTGGTGAGTGGTTAGGGATTCACTACGAGGCCTTTACAAAGATTCTCTAGTATGAGCTGCTCGCTAGGTTTCATGACAACGCAATGCATAACCCTCTCTCAAGACTGCGAAGCTACTACAGAGCAGATCAGCTTGAGGGCCGGGCTATACACCAACTACCGGCACCCCCTAACCCTTATCAGGTAAAGCATACTACATACTAAGGTTTATAATTAATTAGCCAAGACAGAGCCATTTGTCTTGTGGTTGCACCTGGTTCCTAGGTGGTCGCTCCATGTTCCGATTAACAGGGGTAATCTTGCTTAATGAGGGTAGAGCATAAAATAAATCAAGTTTACTTTTGTGTATAATTAAACCACCCTCAACCCGTAGTTAGCAACTAAGCAGGTGCTACCCAACATAGATAAAACCCCAGGTTAACAAGGACATGGTAAACAACACTAGTCACACCTTAAACATAGGGTCCATCAATTTAATGCAAGCAATAAAGTAAATAATGTAATTAAAATGCAGTTGTATAGGAAAAAGGGCATGCATCAAGGACTTGCCTTCCACAAACTCAGAGGGCTGCTCAAGATCTTGAAAATCTTCAACTGCAGCGTAATCGGAGTAGCGATCGTCTTCTACGCATCACACCAACCACATACAAGCAAATAATAGAAACAAATAAGAAACAAGCACCAAACAGTGACAACAGAGCAAAACAACTGCGTAAAGCTATTCTACTCCTTGATACGATCGTTTGGACATAAAGAACGCTAAAAACGGAGCTAAAACGCATAATCTAGAGCTAAAACAAGATACAGGGGTCTATCTGCGAGAAAACAAAAGCTCCAGGGGCTTAACTGCTAAAAACCAGGGCCTAAAACATAAATAAACATGTAAACCGAAGGTCTAACATGAAAAACTTAAGCCATGGATCTCGGTGACTAAATCTAGAAAGGTTAGGGTTCAAACCGCAAAAACCAGGACTCATCTGTAAGCGTTTTTCTACGATGGGAGGACCGGCATGCTATTTTTAAAAGGATAGGGTCTCTTTTGCAAAACCGGCAGCGACCCGGCAGGGTTGACCGGTACCTCCGCGTTTGACTCGGATAAGATCCGATCTCGGCCGTCGAGACGAGATCTAACGGCCCAGGTGAAGCGCGAGCGGCTGGCGGCGACGTTCGCGGCGGCGAGCGGCGGCGCACGGCGATGGAGTCGAAGGCGAAACGCGAAAACGCGCGTCCGGCCACGAATCTGAGCGCGGACTGCACCAGAGCGAAGCGCGCGAGCTTGCGAACTAAAGAGGGGCAAAAGGTCGACCTGTGGCTCGACGGAGATGGCGTACGGCACGGCGGGGCGGCACTGCAGCGGTGGTGAACTCCGGCGAGCTCAAACGGGATCTGCAGAGCACGGCGACGCGCACGGACGGCACCGAGGGCTTCCACGTGAGCTTGCGCACCTCCGGGGCTCCTTCACGACGACGGGAAGGCGACGACGGCGGCGGTCAGCAAGCGGTGGCGCTAGGGTGCAAGGCGACGGCGCTGCGAAGCTGGCGGCTAGGGTTTCTTGGGAAACTTGTTGGGGCTGCGGCGGCGGGGATATATAAGAGGCCGAGGCGAACCTTAGCGTGCGAGCCAAGGCGCCAAGGGCCGTGCGCACGCGGCTCGGACTCGGGAGGAGTCCGGCGCGAACACGAGCGCGAGGTGGGGGATGACTGGCGGCCCCCACCTATCGGTGACTCGGAGCGGCGGGACGCAGCTGGGCCGAGGATGGGCTGAAAGGGGAGCTGGGCTGCGCGGTTGGAAAGGAAAGGAGGAGGGAAAAAGTGGACTGGGCCGGAGAACTAAGGGTGGTCCAGCGGACTTAGAGGAAAACAGGCCGAACAAAAACAGGAAAGGGGAGGGAAAAGAAATCCATTTTGAATTTTGAAACCTTTAAAACCTCAAGCAAAATTTGAATTTAAACACAAATTTGAATTCCAGCACTCAAAAAAAATGCACCAGCATGTATGCAACACTCCACTGTTTTATTATTAAAATTTATTTAAATGCCTAGAAAATTCAATTAACTCCTTATAAACCTTAAGCAAATTCATAAGTTGCTAACAAAATTTTAATAAATTCATAAATTCAAAATTAGGGTGTTACAGAGTCCTGAGCAAGTTAGTTTTATCAGATACTCTGCTTTTGGATTACAAACTTAGCATGGGCCATCCCAACATTCAGTAGCACCTTGTGATCCATTCATCCGCCCGGCCGCCACTGCTGAGTGGCCATGTTGGATGCAAATGCAAGACTTTGGTACAAACTCTTCACCAAAATGTTTGCTAGTAACTTCTTGCAGTAGTTCATGGCATAATTGTTTCTATTGGTAACTTACTAGAGTGCCAAAGTTCTGTATATTTGGCTTGATGCAACCATTTGCAATTTCCAGATTACAGGGAAAAAAGAAATGGCATCCATTTCAGTTGTAAATTTGAGGTTTTCACATAAAGTGCTTTCTGATCATATTAGTCCTTTCTCAATCTCTGGTCCATGCCTGCAAGCCATCTGTATAGACATCAGTGCTATATGACAGCAAAAATTGATGCCATGTGTAATTCAGTCTATATGAAAGCAGTGTTATATGACATCACAAGAATAGGGATATGACATCACAAGAACAGGGATGACTGAGGTACACATCCTGTTCTTTTCAGTATTTTTCTTGACAGGGATGACAGAATAGCATGATGCATTACTGAAAATTTTGAACACCTGCATGTCTTCCTGCAGTTCTTTCCCTAAGCTTAAAATTCATGTGTTCCCCTGTCTGCTCAGACTGCTGCTGGCTTAAATACATAATAAAGGAGGTTGCATTTCAGTAACTGAAAATGATCTGTAAATGATCTTAATATTTTTACTGCATACTATTTCTGTGAATGAGATTAATTAATTTGAGTCAGCATCTGTGATGTTTCCATCATGAAATGTATGTGAGTTGCATAGATCTGAATAGCATCACAGCTAGCATATTAATAGCCCACTTATTATGCATGTACATGTCAATAGCCCATACTGTTTGCCTGTTTCCTCTCATGCATATGCAATTAGTATGCATGTTGTTTTCTGGTGATGTTTGCAAAAATAACTCTCTTTTTTTTGTTGCTATGGCAGATGTCAAGTAATTCTCGAAGTAGAAATACCCATTCGTGGAATGAAGAGGATGATTCTGATGTTGAAGACCTCCTGCTCATCTAAGGTCTGCGTGAGGGTTCGAGGAGGTGAAAGAAGCTGATGGACAGGATGGCAATTCACTTGGCTGAACATTCACCAGACATCTATGAGAAAGAAGCTGATGCACTGATTTTTCCTAGAGAACACGAAATGCATATGATTTCATGAATCAAAGCATGAGCGTAGTTATCTAATTTTCCATCACCCATCGGCAAGACGGCAACAACTAACACCAGAGTACAAAGGCCGAAATCCAACCTATACAGCAATAGCTAAACTCTACCTTTTTGTAGTAGTTGAAGAACATATATGATCAGTATGGCACAAAATAGTTTTTAGTATGGCACAATTCAGTAGTAGTTGAAGAACAAACTAGGCAATATGAATAAGCAGTCCCAGTAACACCAGTTCATGCCTAATTCAGTATGGTTACTGAAACTTTATCACAATCATGAAACATACTGATCTGGTAGGTTTACAATATTTGACGATCAGCACCAATTGCTTGAATTGGTACAAAATTTCCTCAATAGCTCTTATTTATCTCCTCAAATTTACTCTTATTATTATTTTGTCTTGGACAAAACAGTATAATTTCAACTAGCAACCTATCATTTACACATATGTTAAACTCTGAAATTTGTTGGAATGAAAAAGGACAGAAAACCTGAAACCAGCGGCTACTGACTGATTTCTGGTTGAATTAGCATGATGTACTGCTGATTCCTCAAACTAGCTAAGTAAAAAAGGTATCCACTAGTTTCACCAATAAGAAACTGCACACATTTCACCTTTGGTGGTCTTCGGATAATAGTATAATACAAATTAACAGATTCATTTCAAGTAATACAAAATAGCATGTGGTTCAATGGCATTTGTGAAGACATGTTCAGACCTATGACTGGCATCAAATTAGAGTACAAGACCCCAGCAGAGCTTTCATTCAGTAACACAAGAGTTATTGAGGAAAAGAGATCATAATACATCAACCAAGTCATATGGTTAGCTCATGGTCGTATAGGTTCACCATCTCCCATCCACAAGTTAGCTCGTTATGATGCTTAAAAAAAAGTTTCTGCTCAAAAAAAAAGTTAGCTCGGTGATTGCTGTGAATCATCGGTTGCAGCTCAGATTCCGTGGTACAAGAAACTGAAGGTTCTTTCACTGAACCTGGCCGCCTCTAGCTAAAATAAACTATACAAAATGCAGGTTACTACTGTTTAGAAAAAATAAACAAAAATTTTCACTCAACATGGGCAGCAACATCAGAATGTTTGATTTTCTACACTGATTACGCCTGTTCAGCTCCAACCTAATGCAGGCCTATGCTAGAGAACTATCAGAACTAAGTTTTCATCAGTCACATTTCAACAAACGCGGCTATGACTGCATCAACGTTCACTTACAAAGGGGAAACAAATTACCACCTTCTGCTTCTTTCCCAGCTACTTCTTCATGGGCTATCTCAAATTACAAGCATGAATACAATTATACAAAGCACCCATAGGCCATAGCAAAAGGTGAAACAGAGTATGCAATCAGGTGATGAACAGAGAGCTTCCAGTGCTCATGAGGACAGAGAGCTAGAGATGCATTGGGTAGAGATGGTACCAGCATTTGCGTGGAGATGAATCCTTCGTCTTAGCCGAATTCAGGTGATGACGCACAGCTACGGGCGTCCCAGGCAGAGGCCGTGCCGCATGGTGAGCTAAGGAACGGCAGCTCGGTGAAGCTCGACGCGTGAGGGCCGCATGGAGGCTGGCCGCCGGGAAAGAGCACGGCGTTGGGACGCCGGCTCGATTCTTCTTGTCGATCCTGCAGGCCGTCGTCGAGAGGAGGCGCCATCGACCAAGGAAGTGCGGCAGGAGGAGGCCTTGTTGGCCGGGGACGCGATGCAGCAGCTGGACGAGGCTTCTTGGCCGGTGGCGTCGGTCGGGGAGGGCGCGCACCGCCGGAGATGCCGCGGGGCACCGAGGAGCAGCTGCGGCCACGAGGAGCGTCGGCGTCGGTGGATTTTCTTGAACCGGGAGTCGGCGCGGCGGTCCCGCACCTCCGTGGTGTCGCACCTCCGGAGTCAGCGCGCTGCTTGCTGCGAGTGGATCCGCCGGCACATCCATGGATGATGCCGCATGCGCGAGGCAGGGGACAGGGACGGGGCGGCGCGCCGACGGGAGGAAGAGGGAGGAGCGGAGAGAGAGAGAGAGAGAGAGAGCGAGGGAGGGGGCGGCACGCTGACGGGAGGCAGGGGAGGGAACTAGTGCGCCGACGGGCGGAGAGGGAGAGAGGGAGGGGGCGGTGCGCCGGCGCGGGAGGCAGGCGAGAGGAGAGGCCGATGCGATTTGGAGAAAATAAAAATTAAAAAAGAAATGGAGGCTTGGAGTTGGAGCGGAGGCAATTTGGAGGGGCCTATAAGTCCATTTTGAGGTCTGCTGGAGTTGTGTTTTACACCAAACCTTCAAATTTTAGAATAGAAGGCTATATGGAGTTTTTTTTGTTGGAATTGTTCTTATAAACCACAAAGAGAGGCTTTTAGCGGTGACCGTTGGCAGCTTTCCTGATGGAATTTATCATTTGGACTTGTATTTGAAATAATTCCATAGAGAATGTATCAGGTACTCCTACTCTCTCACATACTCCCTTACTCCCATGATTCATAACTCACAAAACATTTTATGAAAAATACAATGAAAAATATGAGTTAATGAAGGATACATTGATTCTTGTTCATGCAAAGTTTCAAGTTGAACAAAAATTTGTGTGAAGAGAAATAAAAAAAGACAAATTTAGCATGTTATCGGGTCGGATGCACTATTCATCAGGATCCGCAAACCCGCATCTATTCATATATGGATTTGTCTTTTTTGTTTCTCCATGCACAAATTTTTGCTGAATCTGAAACTTTGCATGAACATAGTTCATTGCATCATGTACCCATTCATATTTTTGGTTGATTTTTTCATGTACTTTTTTATGAACTTTGAATCATGGGAGCAAGGGAGTATGTGAGAGGGTGGGAGCACCTGATACGTTCTCTAATTCCATGGTTGTATTTTGACAAGTCATTTGGACCGTGCAGCACGGCGGCAGTTGTCGTGGCCCACTGGCAAGGGCACCTACCGCCGTACCACACGGCAGTAGGACTAATCACCGTGTGGCACGGCGGTAGGTGCCTACCGCTAGGCGGTAGCGTGGCCTCCAGCAATTGCCGTATGTAGGGGTGGACCGTGAGCCAGAAACTCGTGAGTTGGCTCGACTTGTGCATAGCTTGGCTCGACTCGGCTCGGCTCGATCAATTTTTTAACGAGCCGAGCAACTATTTTTGCTCGTTTTGTTAACGAGCTGGCTCAAGCCAGCTCGCAAGCTGCTCGCGAGCCAAACGAGCTAGAAAATTCTAATTTCAATATAGAAAACCGAGCTATCAAAGTTGAGCCGAGCCATTGAAACTATGCCAAACCTTTCTAAGTGCTCTATGTGTGACTAATTTTATCAATTATAACTTTATAATTATTATTTTTAAAAACTTTACATATGCTCAGAGGTTAATTTTAAATTTACATACAGCTCGCAAGCCTAACGAGCTGCCTCGAGCTATTAACGAGCCAAGCCGAGCCAGCCTTTCTGCTCGTTTGGTTAACGAGCCAAGCCGAGCTGGCTCGTTACCTTAACGAGCCAGACCGAGCCGAGCCGAGCCAAGCCGAGCTGGCTCGGCGTCCAGCCCTAGCTGTATGCCACGATGGTAGGTAGCGACCTACCGCCGTGCCCTATGGCAGTAGTTTTATTTTTTATTTTTATTTTTTTTCTGGTAAGTTTCATTTTTTGAACATTGATACTTAACGACGAATCACATAAACAAACAATGGCACGTACGACGTAAATACTACTTTGTGCCGCTGCTAGTCCTAACGTGCCTTAGGGAATTTAGATAAACGATTACAACATTTGTAGTCTAGTTGTACGAGTAGTACCCGGAGAACCCGGACATCATAGACCCGCCGGAGTGCTGGGAGGGCATGTAGTACTCGTACCCCGGCGGGGGTGGAGTTGGATCAGATGGTGGCGGGGGTGGAGTTGCTGGTGGAGTGTTGTCCTTATTCTCGTGGCATGGACAGCAGCAGAACTCGTCCTCACAGCCGGTGTTCGTCTTCACCACCGTCCGGTCACCGGTCCGTCGTCGTCATTGGTAGATGTCGGATCTGGAGAAGCCAATGCCGACGCGAGCTCTTGCATCAGGTTGAAGATGACAACATCCTCGAGGTAGTCGATGTACTGTTGATACGGGTGAATAGCTGGGGGATCCACCCATTGCACGAAACCGCAGTTATCTAGTTGGTCGGAGTACTGCAAAAACCGAGATTATATTAGTAAACCATAAAATGAAGAAGAAGAAAGGTCACGTAGTTTTACTTGCCCATGCTCGTGAACAATGCTAGAAGTGTCGACCAGAGTTGTTCCATCCCTGGTAAACTTGCATCACACAGAACTCACCGTGTGCACACCTTGGCCAGTTCACCGTTTGATTTGGTGCGTACTTTCTAACATCACGCATGGATTTGAAATCTCTCTTATCTAAGACTGGAAAATTGTTGTTGCACTCTGGATCTTGCTGGCTCCATAGTGCTGGACCGAGGGAGCCATCACCATCCCCAGTCCAGGAACTCATTGGTGCTTGTTGTGTTGAGAAGTGGCACTGGAGAAGAGTGCTCACATATATGTAGGCAATGAAGCAGACTGGACGGTAGGCCATTCGATCCGGGGCAAGAAAAACGGGCAGTGACTCGGAGGAAACACACCTCCAGAAAGGGAGAGAAAGGATAGGGGTTTAAAAGGAAAAGCTTTTGAATTTTTAAAAAGAACTTCAAACACATGAATTCAAATTCAAATTTGAATTCAACCAAACAAAAACAATGCACCAACATGTATGCAACAGTAAACTCCTATATTTATTTATTTAATTTTCAAAAATATATTTAAATGCCTAAAAATTCAAATACACCTTATATTCCTTAATATCAAAGCCTTGTTTCTATTCAAATTTTATTAAAACATTTTTTTGTAAAATTAGGGTGTTACACGCTGTGGCCCACGGCGGTTAGGACCAGTCACTGTGGCCCACGGCGGTTAAGGTCATTTTTTTTTACTTTATGAAAGGAAAAAAAAGAAAATTATTGAGAACACAATCACAATAAGATCCAGTTCAAATATTACAGTACCATGATTCAAATGAAATAGCAGTTCAAATATTACAGCACTGCAGGAAAGACTACAACATCATACAAAATGACAAACTTCAGCCATTCTTGCAATGTGACGACGAAGGTTTAGCTTTCTTGGTAGCTTTTATAGTAGGTGGATTAGCAACACACGGGTCTGCTGGTGGAGCATAACGACCACCCCAAGGAGGTTCCTCTCCTCTTGCAATAGCATCTGCAGTTTTTTCTTACAAATAATGATGCATGTCTGGTGGAGCATAAAGAGCATCCCAAGGAGGTTCCTCTCCTCTTGAAATGGCATCTGCAGTTTTTCCTTGCAAATAACGAAGCATACCTCTTTCCAACGTGCTTATTTTCTTCGGATCAGGTGGTGTATTTGTGGTTTTCCCCTTGTGGTGTGATGAATCACGATCACCATTACCATCCTCACCCCCTCCGGCAGCAGCAGTAGACATCTCTAGTTACTGTTATAAAATATCTAAACTAATTACACTATTCGAAACTAATTGAGCAGGTCTACACTATAACTATAATTTTACTAATCGATCTACACTAAAACTATAATTTTACTAAGCAGATCTACACTAAAACTATATTTTTACTATGCAGATCTACACTAAAACAGTACTTCAAAATATGAATTATCAGAGTTCAAAATTAATTACCAGAGTATTTACCTCTAACGAGACGAAAAACCGGCAGAGCTTCGCAGCTTCGCCACCTCCTCCTCACTCCCTTCTCTTCTCCTCCCACCTCTCTTTCTTTTTTTCCGAATTATTATGACATTTTCGGCTGAATTTCGACCTTATATAGGCTGCAGATCCAAGCGCCGTGAGGCACGGCGGTACCAGGCCTGCAGCCGTAGTGCCCTACGGCGCTTGGAACTGCCGCCGTACCCCACGGCGGTAGGGACATACCGCCGTGTGGTACGGCGGTATGTCCATCGGACAGTTCGGGCCCACGTCTGGCCGTGGGCCACGGCAACTACCGCCGTGCCGCACGGCGGTAGGAACCCTACCGCCGTGGGGTACGGCGACAGTAGTATAGATCTACTAAATTTTTGAGGAACCATTTATTTTTGCAAAATAGAGAAAAAAATAATAAAAAAATTCTCGACACCGACTAAATTAATTTGTCTCAATCAAATCCTGAACTAAACCAACAGAAACATCACGCTACGTGCCTTGGATTAGTAAGGAGATAACGATCGACTGACAACATAAAGAAAACAGTTGATAATGGCAGACAAGAAACATTAAAAGTATGTTTGGATGAAGAGGTAAATGGGGCTAAAGGAGCAAATTTACTCCAAAAGTGTCAAATATATAAGGTGAATAGGGTTGGGCAGTTATTTGAGTTTTTCCAGCTATATGTGCACTTGTTATTTGATTTTGTTAAAATTTACCAATAAGTATTTGAATTTCAGATGGGCAGAACTTTCATGTTTTTTTTGGTTGCTTGGCAAATCTTGAGTTTGTATCAGTGCTTGTGTCATGCATCTTCGATCTTGTCAAGCGCACTGGATCTGTTGTGGATGGAAGTCGTTCGATTCTCGTATTTTTGGGATTGGTGAATTAATTAAAGACAACCTGGTCTATGCACAAGTGACTGCAAAGATTCTTGTTCCTGAGTCTCAACGTGAATTCGATTTCTTCAAGGTTGTAAATATTCTGAATTCATTTACTATAAATTGAGTATCCATTGCTGTAGGGGTAATTGGTAATTGTATGCTTCCTTTGTACAGGTGCTTCCCGGTGACTTAGCTGACATGGCAGCTAGGTTAGCAAAATGTAAGGCAAAATCAGGAGAAGCTATCAGTGTGCATGACAAAGAAATCATACTCGGAGCCGTTGAGTACATTTCAATTGTTCCTAAAAGGAGAGATTGCTACCTGAGGTTTCTCAATGATGCTTTAATAGACATTTGGATATTGTCAGTGACAACAAAGCCTTTGATGGTTGAAGATCAAGTTGGTGTTGAGGAGGCCAAGAAGAAGACCGGAAAGATGACAGTCCATGATGTTGAGAAGACAGCCCCAGAGGTTGAGGCCATGGGCAAACATAAATCTTTGTGAGGACAAATGTGCACAAGGTGATGAATTTTGTCTCTCCTGTCAGGATAATCAACAAATTGGTAGCTGAGACCCTCCTCTCCACCGTAATTAGCACCTCCTCAGTTCTTTGGCCTGAGAATAAAAGAGATTTTTGTATATTGGTTAGCCATAAAGACTTCAATCAATCACCGTGTGATGGAGCTACTTGGCTCACGTATGACGTTAATTGAATGAGCAGAACTAACTCGTATCTGGTGGATCACCTTTTGGCGTCTAAAAAAACTAAAAAAAGACATCTATGTCTGTAGGAGGTTGGATGGGCTTAGTTTATACTCATTTCTCTTAATCGAATGCCCGATTGAAAAACTTTTGAACGTAAAGTAATTTCTCTTAAATCGAATGTCTGATTGAAAACCTTTGGAACCAAGATGATGTTCACAATTGACATAATGCTAATTGCTAATGTATGTACAATATATTCCGTACTGTGCTATATTTTAGTTTCAATCTATATTCTGAGCCTTCAGATCATAACTCAAGTTGCAGTAACCGACTCACTGTATCACTGTCTATGTGTCATCACAAAGGAACAACGTAAGGCAAAGCAATTACATCAGCAGTATCAATTAGCTGTGCATCAGACCAGACTTGGCCTGATTCTACAGCCTCAAATGCTGCTGTTTTCCGTTCATCACGATCCTTGGAAAACAGCCAATCCTGATCGATGTAGTATGAATAGTCCTGTGCTGGAGGTAAGCAGTATAATTGGCTCAGATACTTGGTATCAGGGTGAGGTTGCTTCAGACAAACTTTGTTACTCCTGTAACCAGATGAAGCAACTGAAGCTATGTCTTCCTCCCAACAATATGAGCCAGTGGTGCCATTATTGTAGCCATCTTGAGGCTTATCACGGCCTATCTCGCAAGCATTTGCGCCAAGTAGTTCTGTAGAACTATAAGGTGAGATCTGCTGAGAATGCCGGCATATTTGGTCGTTCTTGGTAGGAGAAACCCTTGGCAGCTTAGTTGTCTTCATATTGTGTTCTGTCAACATATTTGACAGAACATAGCAAATGAGACTCAAAAAAGTTAAAATTAATAAAGTTTTTTTTAGATGAAGGAAAAATTAATAAAGTTGATACACTATATGCTTATGCTCTTAAGGCTTACATGCCCATGGGCCACTCTATTAAAAAAGGAACTAAAACAGAAAGAAAGAGGGGGAGAAAAGGAACTCACCATGCAGAGAACTATTAGTGCTGAAGTTTTTCCTCTTCTTTATATTGTCAGGCACAAACTTCTCATTATGAAAACCCAAGTTCATAAGATTACTGTCCTTAATCATTCTTACACTAAGATCTTCATGTTTATGCTCATTCACAAAACCATTTTTCTTCATTTCTTTCTCTTTATTTTTGTATTCAGTCTTTTTCTTTAAAACCATATTATCTCTATCTTTGCCTTCAACAGCCTTAGTTTTTGCCTTCCCTTCAACTTCTCCATCTTTTTTTCGTAAGAATTTCTGATTCATCTTGCCACGGCAATTGTTAGCACTTTGATTTTCTTTCCGCTTCATACCATCTTTGGTGCTAATCCTATCATTTTCCCCTTTTGCTGAATAGACAAAAAACTCTGGATCGGGTTGCATTTTTCCGGCTTTTTGCAATGTATTTGGGTTTGGTGTCATTCTGCCATTTGCTTCTCTCCTTGCATCTGATACAACTGGGTTAGCAGTATGTATGTCTTCAGAGCTTCTTTGTGCATTAGAATTATCGTGCTGTACATCCACTCCCTTACAATGCTTTCTTCTGGAATGTATTTCAGCTGATACAACTTGAAGGCTCTTCCCATTCTTTATTTTAGCTTTAGAATCAACACCCCTGCACATACCCTTTTTATTGGCACGCACCATACTATCACTACTCTTCCTTACCATCCCATGATTGTCCCATGTTGCTTCAACAGATTTCTTAAACATTCTACCGACTGAATTCCTTTCTTTCTCTTTAGAACCTGTAGCACCAATGCTATCAGTGCTCTGAGGAAGCAAAGATTTACTATTGTCACATTTGTGGTTAGCATTAGCTTCTTGACCAAAAGTTTGGGTAACCAACTCATCTTTTGGTTTTATATCTTTGACTGCTTCATTCTGCCCTCTTTCTCCTGTCTTTCTATTACCATGTTTACAATTCTTCTGAGTGTCCGGTCCCAAGCTTTGTTTTTTGTATTTATCTCTGTCCTCATTATTTCTGCTGCCTCTGTGTCTATCTTCTGTGTGTTTCTTGCTGTGCTTATCTTTCCTATGATCTCTATCCTTTTCCTTTCTTTCTCGTTTTCCCCTGTCCTTTTCCCTTCTGTGCTTCTTCTCCTTGTGCTTTGCCTGAAAAAAGTGGCACATATTGTTATGGTAGTGGGTTGGGCCTGTGTGGGCTGAATAGGCCCCAAAAGGGAGCCCACAGTACTGTTCACGTGCACTGTAGCTGTCGTGTGAACAGTACCCTCGTGGGGATTAGGGTTTAGCAGGGACGCCTAGTCTATAAAGGCGGCCTAGGTCCTAGGGTTAGAGGCATCGAATAGAAGTTCCCGCGAGGGCTCTGTTCTTCAGCGATCTGGCCGGGTTTCCTGCCCGGCCAGGCGTTTCAATCTACTCCATCCTCCTGTTCTAGTCGTTCCATAACACATATTTTAGTACTGATCATTCTTCCTAGGTCTACAGTACATACTAAGAAAATATTACTAGTCCTCATTGAGTTTTAGACATGATTATATCATCATATGCAGGTAGGGATCCTAATTACTCCCTCTGTCCCAAATTACTATTTGTTTTGGTTTTTCTAGAGTCATAGCTTTTACTATGCATCTAGATACATGGTATGTCAGATACTGAGATACATAGCAAAATTCATGTATAAAACTTCAGGTATGCTGAAATGCATCTGGATCAGACTTTAAGATCCAAACCAAAATCTGCTCAAGAATATCACATGGAAAACCTATGCCAAGTGATTTGGTTATTCGAGGAAAAAGGTCAGCACATCAAACTCTCGTACCCCCATATTAAATTCAACCACAATAGCAATGTGCAGTTAAAAAAAAGCAGGAACAGGTTGCAGACTATGAAAGGTTAAGAAATCTGGGCGGGTGCGCGGAACTCCTCCGCCGCCGGCCGGCGGGTGGCCGCGGCCGCCTCCGATTCGTGTCGGCGACCACCGGCTTCGGCGGCCTGCACCACCTCTCCCCGTGGCGCCGTCCCAACCCTAGATCTGGGTGATGCCGGCTGGCGGGTGGCCGCGGTCGCCTGCGGCCGCGGCTCCTCCCCTCGCGGCCGCGGCCCCTCTCGCGCCGGTGACCGTTGTGCCTCCGCTGTGACCCCGGGTTCTGGGTGCTGGCGGCCTCCGGTCTTCTCTTCCGCCGCCGTCTCTCCCTCTGGCGGGCTTGGCGGCCGTGGCGGGCGCTCCTCCTCAGCTATACTTCCGCCCCGGCCCCCTCCCCTTCAACAGCCAGCGGTTCGGGCAGCCCTGGATCTGGATCTAGGGTTTCCTTCCCTGGGTTCAGGCTCATCGTCGGCTCCGCCGGCTGCCGCGACACCCCGCCGGCTCCTCCTCCTCGACGTCGACGACTCCTCCTCCTCGGCGTCGACGCCTCCTCCTCGCCGGCCTTCTCGTCGGCTGCCCCCCGCACTCAAGGCCGCGGCACCTCCGTTGGGGCCCCTTCGTCGTTGACTGCGGCCGCGGCACCTTCCTCCTCAACGTCGTCGCCCCCGCCGGCTTCCGGGCTGCCGTTGTGTCCTCTTTCCCTGGCGGCGCAGCGGCCTCGCGGCACCTGGACCTCCTCCTCGACGGAGGCCATGGGGGATGCGTTCGCCGGTGGCCGCGGGCCGCCGCTGCTGCAGGGCCTCTCCGCCGCTGTGGCCGCGGGCTGCCGCTCCCTCGCGGCCGCGGCTCCCCACCGTTCCGGCGGCTGCGTCTCTCTCTCTCTCTCTCTTCTTCTTCTTCTTCTCCTCTGGTGCTCCTCGTCGTCGTCAGGCTCACCTCCATCTCTTCAACCTTGCCTGCTTGCACCCTCCTTCGTCATCATCTTGGTTCCCCGCTGCAACTTCCATCGTCCTGGCTTTCCTTTGGAATGCGGATGTCGGTTGTGTGTTGTTGGCGTTTTGGAGGCCTTGGCGAAAGCCTTTCTCTAGCGTCTACTAGATCAACAATGGTTGCGCTCTTCCGTGACTCACCCTGCTGGGGGCATTGTTGCGGCCTCCAAATCGCTTCGGTCTGCCAGGTGAAGACTTTCGTGAGTGGGCAGACGATGGCGGCGCTGTCGTCGCTACCTTCTTGAAGGCGTCGTTCTGCAGGACCTCTTCGCTCGGCCTATACTGCTTCCGGGGGTTTGTTTGGCGCTAATGTGCGGGTGTCCGTGATGTATCTTCTTTGCAGGCTTGGTCGTCTTAGGTGTGTGGTGTGGGTGAGGACGTGAGGTGTTTTTCTTTTCCCCTCTGTTGTAGTTCCGAGCTTTCTTTCTTTCATGTCTTCTGCGCTTTGGGGTTTGTCCTTAAGCCGCGTTTTGTAAAACTCTCTTATCTTAATGAAAAACGTGCTTTGCACGTCTTAAAAAAATGTTAAGAAATTTAAAAGGCTGTGGTAGGGGTTAGGGGCTTAGGGCCACTCAGGTAACGTTTTGGCGTGTAACCAAAAAAAAAAGGAGTGAAGACCACTGTGAAGGTACAGATTAAGTATTGATGTAGCATATGGGGTTTCATACAGTGGACGACCAAGTACTAATACATAATTAACCTTAGGGATGAGGACGTGTGGTGCATAAGGATGTACAGACTGACCAGCAATATTTCTGTCATCCAGCACAACTAAGTATCAAGGCATATAAACATGTTATGCAAAAGAATGCTGTCACCTTTTCGATAAACTGATAGCAAACAAACGTTTGCAAAATACTCAGATAAGTTTCTTTGATGCTTTGTGATATCTAACTACTGCAAAACCATTGATCTGAATGCTGATATCTAACTACTGCAAAACTAGTGATCTGAATGCTCTTGTTATAACAGAACTTGAATCCTATAGTAAGTTTCCCAAACATGGACATTCTAGTATAATATTGATTCATCAAATAAGATAGCACAGAATAAGTATAGTTGGGGGCTTGATAGGATGATCACCAATTCACCATTTGCTCATATTCATGAAGGGCTCAAAATATTTGTTAACTTCTAACCAATCCAGACAGGTTTTTTGAACAACCCAGACACCAACATGGTAATTATTGGTAAATGCAAAACATGGCAGCAATATGATAAGTGCAACTTCTGAACAGTACAGAAAGATTTTGCTCATTCTGCCTAGTTAGTCACAACTAACACCCAAGTTTTGTGAATCAACGAAGTGCTGTCTATTTTTGGCAAGTGATTTCAAAGGGCACAGAACATGAACCTTTTTCAGCAGATCCTTGTGCTGCTGCTCACTCTTTGGCCCAGCTTCATACCCTGGCGGCGGGTACGGGAAGCACCGCGACATTATGCCACACCTCGCGAGTCAACCGCAAGACTGAATCCCCAGTACAGCAGTTCAACTTGCAGTTCTCCAGACAGGTACCCAAAATCCCTCTCATCCACCATATCCCAGTTGGTGGCGCCTTCGGCAAAACCACAGAAGAGAGCACCGCCGCAGTACCACACCCCAGATACTCGAACCAAATCCTGCTTCTGTCCCTGCAGCGATGAGCGACGATCCAATCATCCAACTCCCCAATCGAATCCAAAGTCGAAACCCCTAGGCCCTAGCAGGCGCGTGCTGTCAGTCAAGAGCAGTAAGTGCAGTCCTCTTCCATCCGCGCTCACTCCCCGCCGCCGACCCCCACCCACAGCCACAGCAGGCGGAACGACTTCCCGGGCCCCGCGCCCCAACCGGAGGCACCAGCCTCGCCGTATGCTCCGGCTCCGCCGACCGCTGCAGCGGCGCCGGAGACGCAGCGCATCAACGCGGTTCCGCGGAGCCCAGCACAACCCCAGCCACCTACAACGAGCCGTACACCGCGGAAGCTTCCAGAAAGCAGCAGGGAGCCGGAGGCCCGGAGCCTTCCGCGGCGGTTCCTCTTCGCCGATCTCGGATCAACCTGACGCTAGAGGCCCCGATATCGCGAGGAACGGGAAACCAAACTCCGGGATGCTTGATCCCCCACTGAAATCGGGCGCTCGGAGCAAAACGGCAGCAGGTCCCCGCGCGAGCAGATCGGGCCAACGAGGCGGCGGGCGCTCGGTCCGCCGGTCGCGCGGGGAGGCTCGCGCCACCTGGTGTAGCCGTGTGGGTGGGGAGGTGTCGTGAGTCGGGAGGTCGCGGCTGGCACTGCTGCTGCTCGCCTGCTCTGCTCTTGCTCGGAGCTCTCTGTTCTCTGCGGACTATTTAACTATTTGTCACTTTTACGAACGCTATCTCTAGAATGGCTTCTACATTTTCGCCGCCGACGAACGAACGAAGCAACATATTTACTGACGTGGCGTGCCATCTCCTCGCTCCAGCGTGGATGGTCTACGGGAAAAGACCAAAATACCCTCATGTTCTCATCCTCAACCTCCCACTGTTCCTTCTCGTGCCACAGACACATGGGACCCGCACGTCAGGCTCGTCTTCAACCTCGCTGCAACTTTTCACCTCGGCGCAGCAGGATCCGGCGAGGTCCACCCACCGAGGGGCAAGCGGCGGCGGCCAGCCCAGCGAGGTTCGCTGGGCAAGCCACACACGTCGGCCCACCGGACCTTCGCGACGTGCTCCGCCATCTCCTCTCCTCCTCCGACCGGGCAGGCCTGGGCTCGCCGGCGCGGAGCGGAGCTCGCCGGTGCGCGGTAGGTGGAGGACGCGGTGCCGCGGAGCTCGCCGGCGCGGAGCTCACCAGGCAGTGCTCGCCGGCGGCCCGGGAGCTTGACGCGGCAGCTGCAGCACGCCAGGTGCCCCACCGGGCACTGCACACCAACAGGAGACGGCAGCCATTACAAATCAAAAAATTGTTGTTTGCAGATGGGGGCAAACGAAGCCAGCACAGTAGCACACGGAAATCATACGAATCCAACCTGGTAGATGGGAGGCGTCAACGCGCAGGCGCACAGTGAGCAGTTCCTCACCGCGGAGCAGTTCCCGTCCCCGCCGCCGGAGAGAACGGCACCTTCGTGCTCACGAAGCTCCTCACCGTGGACCACGGCCAAAGGTTGAAGAAGACCCTGACATAAGGGTCCCACCTGTCAGTGGCAGGAGGGAGGGGAGAGGAAGGCTAACAGGAGAAAGGCATGGGCACTATGGTCATTTGACATGCTTCATCCACGCTGGCATGGTGGCGTGGCGTGCCACGTCAGCGAAAGTGGCAATTGTGTTGCCTCAAACGCGCGAGGGTGGCAAAAACGTAGAAGCCATTCTAAAAATCCTATACGAAGGAGTGACACTTGTAAAAGTGGCAAATAGTTAAATATCCCGTTCTCTGCTGGCCCGGGTGGTTGGTTTGCTTCAGGGGCGCAGCTAGAATTCTAACATTAAGGGGGCAATTAGCCATTATGAGTCAAATAACTAATTTTTAAGTCAAAATAAATTAATTTTACTGATTTTGCATTATTTTTTTTATTTTTACAATGGTAGTTCATTGTTTCTTGCCCCTGCCCGCCCCCGGCTCTGCCCCTGGTTTGCTTCTCCTTCACAGCACAGTCGCACATGGCTCTGCCATAAGGATGAATTCGGATGTGGATATCCGAATTCGTATAGATAAAAAATACCAATATAGATATCTGTATTCATATTCGTTTTTGGTGAGAAGGTTAAATAGATGTTTTCGTATTCGATTTTTCATATTTTCTCTATCCGGTTTCATATTCGTATTCGACAAAAATGTAGACTATTCTACACTATCCATATCCGGGTAGAATAAAGTAGTGATAAAGTCATCTAAAATTTATTTTGGTGACTAATTAATAATTACAAAATAATGTTAATTTAATATGTTACCTAAAATGATGTACATTATCTAAACTATTTAAAAATATCTAATAAATAATTATTTTGGTCTATTATTACTAGGTATATGCAATAATATATTTTAATTACTTTCAATATAACTATTCATGTTAATTTTAAATATATTATATTATTTTTTAATGAATAAATTATATTTACTCACTAATAGTAATATTTTTTTACTCATTGACAAAAAGCAAATCTATCCGTTTTGTATTCGTATTCGATAAGATTTGTATTCGAGATATCCAGTAAGATTCGTATTCGATTCGAATTCAAAATAAATTTTGGTGAAAAGTGATTCCGAATTCGAATCCATGCGTGTCCGACCCGATTCCATTCTTACTCTGCGGCACACCCCTTTGAAACGTTGCGCCTCTAAAGAGACGTGGGCGCCGGTGCATTTTGGGTGCGATTGGTAGGCCGCATGACCTTTGGGCCAGGCCCGCACGGTGCAAGCGGAGGCGTTTGGTGGCCTGCATAGCCTTTCGGGCCAGGTCCGCTTGGTGCAAAAATGACCCGCTAGCCTGCACCGCGTGAAACGCCCGAGGGGGTCGTTTCACGCGATGCAGTCTCGCACGGGCGCTCGCGAGGGGATTCGGTGACCTCCGGTCTTCCTCACGCACCACGCACGCAAGCAAAGGCGGAGGCGCGGGGACCGGCGGCGACAGCCGGGCACGGATGCTGCCGCAACGACGCGCGGGATGCGGCCCTGACGCTGGGAGGCTGCGGGTGACGGCGGCGCGCGGCCACGGAGAGCCGCTAGCACGGGTCGCACCATGTGCGAGGCCACGAAGGTCACGCGCGGGCGCAGTAGTGGAGGACGCCGCGCCGGCCAGGCTGCGGCGGCGCTCCGGGCCGCCGCGGTGGAGGAGGAAGAAGGCGCAGGGCCTCCTGCCAGCGCAACGCCGTCTGCACCACCGCGAGGATGTCCTCGACGGCATCTCCGACGCGATGCCATACATCGAGGGACACTGCAGGCGAATGATGAGCGGCCGAGCGGATGGGCATGAGACACTGCATAATGCATAATCGAGGGACCGCAGTGATCTGTGGAAGGCGTGGATGGCGGCGATTTGATTTTTGTTGAGGGAGGAAGAAGGATTTCGCCAGTTAAGCTCTGTTCCGATTCTGTCCGAAGGAAGAAGAAGAAGAAAGAAAATGGAAGAGGGCGCGCGGTTGGGCGGAGGCCACTGGAGCTCGCGGCAGCCGGGCGCGGCGACGCCGGCGTGCACGCGGCTCGCGTAGTTGGGTGGTGTGGCGCTGGCTGGCTCACACCACGGCGGGGCGCGGCGGCGCGGCGGCCACGGCGGGGCGCGGTGTCTGTGGCGGCGAGCGGAGGCCGCGGCGGTGCTTGGAGATAACTGCGGTTGCGACGATGCTCAGAGGTCGCGGCGGTGCTCGGTCGGAGATCACGGCGGTCGCGACAACAGCGGCACGCGGAGGTTACGAGTGGCCGGCCACGGCGGCGCAAGCAGCAGGGGTGGACGGATGAGGAAGGTGAAGGCCTGGTAAGGCCACCGCAGAAGAAATGCAAGGTAAGCCCACCAAATTGCTGCAGGTTACCAACCATGATCTGAAATGGGCCTGGTTCACCAAATACAAATTTGCCAAACGTAATTTTTGCATATCATGAGCCTGGCTGGGCTGGCCAGAGCATGGCTCATGGGCCAGGCTGACCTCATTCACTCTACCAATCGCGCCTTTAAGATTCGTCAAGAAGAGAATTTAACGACTGCAGCTCATGTTCTTCCCTCAGCTCCTCCTCCTCCCGCTCGCGACAAAATTGTCCCGGCGGTGTGTTAGAGTTTAGAGTTCCAGATTTCCAGAAGGCTCCAATGTACGATGGACCTAGCCCTGTTTGGGGGAGCCGGAGCTTCTCCAAAAGCTTCTTTTTGGAAAAGCTCTACCGCTAGTCAAAAAGTTGGTTTTCATAAAGCTCCACCTGCAGAAGCTCTGTTGTTTAGCATCAAGCTTTTGGGGGCATCAACTTCTTGGTGCAGAGGCGACGAGCTGCGGCGGCGGGCAGCACAGAGGTGAGGATTTGCGGCAGGAGGGTCGGCAGTGACCGGCACGGAGGTGAGGATTTGCGGCAGAAGGGTTGGCGGCAACCGGCAAGGAGGGATTGCCTCAGAGGTGGAGGATGCAGTGGCGGCGGACCCCCGAGGGGAGGAGAGGACGTGACATCGGCGACCGTCGAGGGGAGGAAGGTTGCGATAGCGACGGACCTCGAGAAGATGGGAGGATGTGGCGGCGGCGGACATCGGGCAGATGAGAGGACACAGCGGTGGCAAGTGGCAACCGTCGAGCGGAGGAAGGTCGTGGTGGCGGCGGAACTCGAGGAGATGGGTGGATGTGGCGGCGGCATACGTAGAGGAAATGGGAGGATGCGACGGCGGCGGAACTCAAGGAGATGGGAGAATGTAGCAGCGGACGTCGAGGAGATGGCAAGATGCGGCGCCCAGGGGAGGACTGTGCACGGCCAGCGGAGGGGAGGGCAACAGCGAGCGCAAGCTGCACCTAGGGGAGGGACTCGGACGTCGGGTAGCCGACGTGGAGGAGGGCGGCGGCCGTCAGTACGGAGGAGGGTGGCGGCCGTCAGTACGGAGGAGGGCGGCGGAGGTCTGCACATAGAGGAGAAGCAGCGGTGGCCGACTCGAGGATGGCAGCGATGGGAGGACGACGAAGGGTGAAAAGAGGCGGACGGGGAAAAACAATTTGGGAGGAAGGAGGCAGAGGGGAAAAGCTCAGGAAGCTGGGACTGGGGAGCTTCTCCGCTTGTACTACAAAGCAAGCTTTTGGAGCTTTTGCTTTTGGGAGAATCATACCCCGTTTGGGAAAGCTTCTAACTTTTGGAGTTTTTGAGAAAAGCAAAAGCTGAGGAAGAGAAGAAGAAAGAGAGATGGATCATGATTAGTATTGAACTGGAAATTTTATTCCTCAACTACCTTCCAGAAGGGAGGGATATAGGAGTCCCGACTGAAACCATTTGCCAAATGGGCTTCAACTGAAAGTTTGAAACAAACTCTTGTTGAGGTTCTGGTTCGTGATGGACTCTTGATCATTGTTACCATGTCAACGGATTATGTGGCCAATCAACTCGTACTCGCACGAGCAACACGTCGCATCGCACGCCCATTCTTCCGGCAGAATGTTCGGAGCTCTGATACATGTTGCGATAATGCAAATTTCATCATAAGACAATACAATAATGACCAATTAGTTTGAGCTAGTGGGGCTCAACTAGTTTTAAAGTATCCAAATAGAAAGATTAGATTGAGCTAGTTTACATCTAATCAAAAAAAATATCCCACCAATGATTGAGAAAGTACATTTGATGTCATTCTAACCATTCCATCCAAACACCTCTTTGACTAGAGTTAACTCTAACTCTAGCTCTAGCTGAGTTAGAGTATCCAAACATGACTAGTGGTATATTTCTTCTGAAAAGCACAATATTATTGACTTATTGAAACTGAGAGAATAACCTGTTTAGAACGCATATGGGATGTGTTGAGGTGTGGGGGGTTCCTTCCTCACGAAGGCTCTGCCCTTGCGTCTCCAACTCCTCCTCCTCCCGGCCCCTTCCCGCCCGGCTCCGGCGAGCTCGCCTCGCCGCAGCGGGTTGGGGGAGGGGCCCCCGACCTCCTTTAGTTCTAGTAGATCTAGTCTATAGCTTTGCTCTTAGTAGTATCGGCCGTATGGCGTCCTCCCCGAAGTTCGTCGGCCTCTTCGTCGTCGCCGCGGTGGTCCTCTTCCACAGCTTCGTCGTCGTCGTCGGTTTCTTCGAGGTAAACCTAAATAAATGCGATCCCCCGCTCTAACTGGCAGATCTTGTATCCAAATCCCCCATCTCGCTTCACCAGATCCACTTTCATCTTCCACCTCACCTCCCTCACACTATCCCCTACTGGAATTTCTTCTCCACAACTCTAAATCAGGTAAGAGTTGTGTCCGATTGGACTGTCCTGGCTCCAGATCGGACCTCCTCTTTGGTTGACATGGAGATTAGTTTTGTCTCTGGGCAAAACATGTGGGTGATTGTTCCGACGCTGTTTCTGCCATCTGTGGCATCTTGGTTGTTGTTGAACGCACCTCTGATCTTCTGCCTGTGCTTCTGTTGGAGTTTGATTTCTCTAGTTGGGAATCCACGTTGGGTGGTTTTCATTGTCGGTTGTTCCAGTGTTCCTGGCTTGTTCTTGGTTGTGGCCTCACCGTTGAACACGACTTTGCTTGCCTCCCTCCTCCTCTGCCTACGCCCTCCTCTTTCAGATCAGCCTTCGCTTAGCTTATCTACCTGGTTTACACCTCTTCTTCATCCGAAGTTCTCTCCATGCTGCTCTCTGGGTGATTCTTTGCTTTATTCATCTTAGATGGTTGTTCCTCCAAATTGTCCCTCTGTGGTGACTCTCTGGTTGTTGAACGCATTGGAGATTTCCCGTTGCTTTCACCCATGTGCAGCTGCTCGGCTTCAGTTCGGTCAAGGTTGTTCCGACGCCTCCGCCTTCCTCTGGGGTTTGATTTGGTGGCTATTCTGCTACCTCCGGCGACAACTTCTCTACACATTCTTCGGTCGACCGGTGCGACTTCAACTTCAAGCCACGTCGCCCCTCCTCCAACCGCTGTTTCAAGCGGCCTTCCACCCGGCTGTACACGCCATCGGTGTCCCTGCGGCCTCGCCGGCGAAGTCACCGTCGTCGAACGCTTCCTTGCTTTTGCCTCTTTTGGTCTGCGGACCTTTTTGTAATATCAGTCTTCTCCAAGGACCTTGGTGTAATTCAGTTGCTTAAGCTTAATATATTTATATGTTTGTTGTAAAAATAACTGTTTAGATGGGCGGTACACATAATACGGATCATGTCCTAGATTCACAAATTAAAATCTGCGAAGAAAGTACTTCCTCTGTCCCAATATGTAAGGACTTGAAGCATTCAAATGCAAGAAACATTTGAGAGATAAAATGACGCATGTGCCCCTTTCTCTCTTCACCTCCCCTTCCCTTTCCCTGCCTTCCTCCCGCTCCTGCTCCCCTCATCTCCTTCACCGAGGCAAGCAACGCCTCCTAAATCAAGGCGCGGAGGCATCTGGCCGGCGGGCGGCCCCGACGCTTGGCGGACGGCGAACTCGAGGCGGAGCAGAGGAAGCAGGCGGCCTCCTCTGCGAGGCCAAGGGCAGGCGCCTGGTGGCCCTCCTCGGCGGCGGCGGGTTTGAATCCTCATCCACCACCCCGATGGCGGCGAGAAGAGCACGGCGAGCGGCGGCGCATTTCCTCCTTCTCCGGCGCAGCGGGGGCGAGGCCTCCGCTTTCTCCTCCGCACGCGGCGCGACACGGCGCGCGGCCTCCTTGAGCTCGCCACCCGCCACCCCGGTCTCCTCGAAGCCTCCCTCTTCTCCGCTGGGGCAGCGGCGGCCCGCCTCCTCCGCCCGATGCCGCCGCCGTCGCCAGATACCGTGGCAGAGTTCCCCATATCCATCCCCACTAGATCCGAGGCGGTGGCCTCCGTGCCCGCCCCTCTCTCGCTGGCGCAGTCGAGCTCGATGAAGGAGCGACAGTGGATGGGGAGGTCGTTGTGGCTGCGGACCGACGGCCAGGGGCGTGCCGCCGCCGCTGGCCTCGTTGACTGCGGGATTTTTGCGGGGCTGCTCCTGCGGCAGGAACGTGCGGCTAGGGAAGAGAAGGAGATGGGGATTTTTTTGATGTGGGACTGTAATGTGGGGCCCACAAGACACTCAGATCCTTATATTGTGGGAAAATTTTCAAAGGCCCCAGGTCCTAATATTATGGGACGGAGGGAGTAGTATAGTTGAATTAGAGTAGCAGAGTTCTTGAAAATAGTAGAAATGTCTTGTTCTTCTGGCTCAATGTAATAGCATAAAGTTATCAGACATTTCATTATGTTACTTAAGTAAAAGTCCCACACTACCAGTACCAGAGTCCATGGTGCAGGCACAGCAGGTCCAAGGGATGATGTTATGATACTCACACAGTGATTTAGTAAACTAATTTGCACCCAGCTCATGTTTTTAGAAAAAAGGAATATATATTAATATCCTAGCCTCTGCATCGACCAATGCATATAGTTGTTTCTTATTACACACTTATACTTAAAATCCACGGGAAAAGATAAACACAAAGTGCTGGTCTGTAAATAAATAAATCTCTCCATCTTCACTAAGAAAGCAAATCAAAAGGCAATCCTGTTTTTGAAACTCCATCCATGAGCGGCAAAGACCTCCATGGCCGCAGACTCAAGAAGTCTACAACCCGCCTTGAATGACAGACAATCCTCCTCCTGATGAAGCAGCGACTAGAACCGAATCCAGTGTGTCCCCTGAAGATAGTATCTGCGCTTCAGTTTTCTATTTATCTCACCCAACCAGTCATTAAATAAGTGATGCATACTAGTTGGCGAAGATAAATTGAAGGAAACTTGAACTAATCTCCAGATGAACTTAGCAAGATCACAAGCAAAGAACAAATGTTGAACAGTCTTGCTACATGCGCAAAAGGAGCAAGACGTATTTCCATGCCACTGCTTGCGAACCAGATTGTCTTTTGTTAACACTACCCCTTTGATCAAGTACCACACAAACACTTTTATTTTAAGAGGGATCTCAGCTTCCAAATCACATTATTAAAAGGCAAAGCTTGGGTTATTAATATAGAACTGTACATAGAGTGAACATTATATCTTCCATTTTGATGTAGACCCCAAATAAACTGGTCTCTCTGATTAGATAACTGAAGATTCATTACCACGGCCACTATTTGGTGCCAGGTCTGCAAGTTACTACCTTTGAGAGACCGTCTAAATGCTACATTCATCGGTGTTGTGGACAACACAGATTGTACCGTAGCACTCCTTTTTCTAACAATATTGTATATTGAGGGATATAAAACTTTTAATGGACGAGATCTAACCCAAGAGTCCTTCCAGAACCGTATTTGTGACCCATCACCTAGTGAGAAACTTCCCAAACTGAGGAACTCATCTCTAACCTTCATAAGGCCAGCCCAAAACTGTGAGTCTCCAGGTATGTGTTGCACCTGTGTGATGGTTCTATCCTTCAAATATTTTCTTCTTAATAAATTTTGCTAGATCCCATCCTCATTAATTAATTTGTAGAGACACTTGCTAAGCAAACACCGATTGTGAACGTTTAAATTTAAAACCCCCGGCTCTCCTTGATCTCAAACCACGCTCCATTTAGTTAGCCTATATTTCATTTTATGCTCATCATTTTGCCAAAAAAAATCTAGATCTATAGTAATCTAGTCTCTCCATAACACCTCTCAATATCTAAAAAAAGATAACATAAACATAGACAAACTACTGAGGACTGAATTAATCAAAATCAAATGTCCACCCACAGAAAGTAGTTTACTACGCCAGCAACTCAACCGTTTCTGAAACCTCTCTTCAACATGTCTCCAATCACTATTGCGGATTGTGCGGTGATGCATGGGTATTCCCAATTATCGGAAAGGTAGTGCGTCGATATCACATCCAAAAATTTCAGAATATTCGAGTTCCCACTCCTTTGCGGCCCCATAATAGAACATCTCGCTCTTATGAAAATTAATCTTAAACCCCGACAATTGCTCAAAAGCAGAAAGCAATAACTTCATGTTTTTAGCCCTCTCAAGATCATTATCCATAAAGATAATAGTATCATCTACATATTGTAGGATGGACAACCCGTCGTCTACCAAATGTGGAATGACCCCCCTAACTTGGTCCTCGTTTCTAGCTCAATTAATTAACACAGCTAACATGTCAACAACTATATTAAAAAGGATTGGTGATAAGGGGTCCCCTGCCTAACCCCTTTTTGTTTGGAAATAGTGTCCAATGTTATCATTGACCTCTATAGCAACACTTCCTCTATTCATGATACTTTGAATCTACTCACACCAAGTGGGTGAGAATCCTTTCATTCTGAGAACTTGCTGCACAAAAGGCCACTTTAGCTTATTGTAACACCCTAATTTTCACTTTATGGCTTTAATAAAATTTTGCTAGCAACTTGTGTTTATGCTTAAGGATTTTAAGGAGTTATTTAATTTTTTTAGGTATTTAAATAATTTTCTATAATAAAATAAATAAATATCGGAGTTGAATGTTGCATAAATGCTGGTGCATTATTTTTGAGTGCTTGAATTCAAATTTGTGCTGAATTCGAGGTTTGGTTTGAAGTTCAAAAAAGGTTTCAAATAATTCAAAAGGAATTTCTTTCCCTCCCTCTTCTTTTCCTGTTTTTGTTGCGGTCCGTCTAGCTCTAGGTCTGTTGGACCTCCCTCAGCTCCCTGGCCCAGCTCACCGTTTCCCCCTCCTCTTTCCGCCTTAGCGCGCAGCCCAGCCGCTTCCGGCCCGCCTCGCCTCAGCCGCTGACGCGTGGGGCCCAAGTATACCTGAGCATTTTTTGGCCCGACCCGACCCGGCCCGCTGGCCCGGCCCGGGCCCGGCCCGCGCCAGGCCCGCCCACGGACCTTACTGGACGGGCGTGGGTAGAGATCTTGAAGCCCGTGAAAATTTTTTTTGGCCCGAGCCCGGCCCGAAATGCTGTTTTTAGTTACTTTACACTATAAAATGCGCGGGCGGCCCGCCCAAGCCCGGGCCCGGCCCGAGCCCGGCCCGCAAACTGAGGCCCGACACGTCCCATGGGACGGTCATGGGCAGGATTTTCTCAGCCCGAAAAACCCAGATTTTTTTTTCGGCCCGGCCCGAACCCGGCCCGGCCCGTGGAATGCTCAGGTCTAGGCCCAAGGGTCATCCCCTTCCCTGTGTTCGACTCGGGACGGACTCCGGTCCGTACACCGGCGCGTTCGAGTCCACGCCGCCCCGTCGCGTGGCCCGCACGCCAAGAAGCCGTCCCGGCCTCTATATAAGCACTGCCACCGCTCCTGGCCCCTCTCGATCCCCGAACCCCCAAACCCTAGAGCCCGCAAGCGCTGCCGCTCAACCCTAGCGCCGCCACCGCTGCTGATCTCCTCGTCCGCCGCCGGTCCGTCAACGTGAAGCTACTCCAGAGGTCCGCGTGGAGGTGAGGAAGCTCCCGGTGCCGCGTATTGTCGTCCTTGCGCCCTGTGCTGGCCGCTCAAGCTCGCCGGAGTTGCTCCAGCGCCACCGTCCGCCATATCGAGCTTCGCGCCGTCGCCGTCACCCGTGTGTGTGCCCTGATGCCCCTGTTTAGTTCGCAAGTGCGCGCGCTTCACTCTGGTGCAGTCCGCGCTTCGAATCGTTGCCGGATGCGCGCTTTCGCGTTTCGCCGGCGACGTCACCGCCGCGCGCCGTCGCCTGCGCCGCCGCCGACCGCCTGCGCAAGTTCCCAGCCGTCAGATCCAAAACTGATGGATCAGATTAGATCCAACCCCGAGTCAAACCGAGCGTACCGGTCAACCCCCGCCTGTGTGTGTCGGTTTTCCAAAAGAGCCCCCATTCTTTTTAATATCACAAGCCGATCCTCCCACCTCTGAAAAACCCTTGCAGATAGGTCTTGATCTTTACGGTTTAGACCCTGAGTTGCTTAGTTTTAGCGCCTGAGGTCCATAGCTCTAGTTTTACGTGTTAGCCCCTGAGTTTATACGTCTAATTATGTTTTAGTCCCTGGTTTTTAGCAGATAAGCCCCTGGAACCATAGTTTTATCACAGTTAGGTCCCTGTAGCTTGTTTTAGCCGTATCTTCTTCGTTATAGCTCCGTTTTTAGCATTCTTTATGTCCAAACGATCGTATCGAAGAGTAGAATAGTTTTATGTCATTGTTTTGCTCTGTTAATACTGTTTGATGCCTGTTTCTTATTTTTATTCTATTGTTTGCCTGTATGTGAATGATGTGGTGCGTAGAGGACGATCATTACTTCGACTACGCTGTTGTTGAAGAATTTGAAGATCTTGAGAAGTCCCTCGAGTTTGTGGAAGGAAAGTCCTTGATGCATGCCCTTTTTCCTATACAACTGCATTTTAATTACATTGTTTACTTTATTGTTTTGCATTAATTTGATGGGACCCTATGATTAAGGATTGACTAGTGTTGTTTACCATGTCCTTGATAACCTGGGTTTATCTTTCTGTTGGGTAGTTTTGCTTAGTTGCTCTACTTTGGGTTATGGTGGTTCTAATGAACAACAATAATGATGAACTTACTTTACTTTTATGTTGTATCTCTGGTTAATACAAGATCATATACATTAATTAGAACATGGAGAACCACCCAGGAAAACAGTGCTACCACAAGACATATGGCTCTGTCTTGGCTAATTAATTAGAAACTTTAGTATGTGGTATGCTTTACCTGATAAGGGCGAGGGGGTGCCGGTAGTTGGTGTACAGCCCGGCCCTCAATCTGATCTGCTCTATGGTAGCTTCGCAGGTTGAGAGAGGGTTATGCATTGCGCTGTCATGTAACCTAGCGAGCATCCCCCACTAGAGAATCTTTGTAAAGGCCTCGTAGCGTCCCTATGCAATCACACCTTGGTAGTGTGGTATGATGCCTAGCTAGCATCACATGGTTGGGTTTAAAGTTCCTAGAACTTTTACGCGACTTGTGAGTAAAGATGTGCCACCTCTGCAGAGTGTAAAACTAACCGGTTAGCCGTGCTCACGATTACGAGCGGCCTGGACCCTCACATGAGTAAACTATGGAATATGGATTTAATCTTGTGCATTGCATCTTATTACTGTTGCATTTATTATTCTTTGGGTTGGTATACACTTACATTGCTAGTAATCAGTTGCTAAATAAAATCTGACCAACTAAAATTGCTTACCGCTTTAACCATGTTAGCTATCCACCCAAAGAGCCTTGCATGTTGTTATAGTTATATTGCCTTGTTGAGTACGACATGTGCTCACGCTTGTTGATTTTCATTCTTACAACTACACTACTCGGATTGCTGCTCAAACGGTCGCTTTGAAGACTTCCCTGAAGACTTTGAAGATTTATAGGCACGTTGCTCCGGTCGACTGCCTGTGGTGGACGACTTCGTTTACTTTCCGCTGTTAGCTACTCGTACGGTGTGTTAAACTATTGGACAATTTGGTCTGTAATAATAATATCGTTGTGACACTGCGATTTGGTACTCCACTATGTCGTTTCCATGTGTGAACATGATCCTGGACACATGTAAGCTTATGATCTGGTTTTGCTTCCAAAACTGGGTGTGACACTTATCATATGCTTTCTCGAAGTCTAGTTTTAAGACTACACCATCCTTTTTTTCCTATGCATTTCGTGAATTGTCTCATGCAGAACAACTACCCCTTACATGATACATCTACCGGGGATGAAAGGAGTTTGAGAAGGACTAACAAGCTTGTCAGCAAGTAACAAAATTATGTTATTAATTACTTTTGTGAAAATCTTGAAACTAACATTAAGAAGGCAAATTGTCCGGTATTGCTGAATTTTGTTTGCTTCCTCCTTTTTTGGTAACAATGTGATCACTCCGAAATTTAGACTATGTAATGACAGTCTTCCTTCATGAAACTCATGAAAAAGAGCGAATAGGTCTGGCTTCTACTTCCCAAAAAAATTGGTAAAATTTTGTCGGGAAGCCATTCAGACCTAGCGCTTTATTATGCTCCATCTGAAAGATTGCAGACCTAATCTCCTGTTCGGTGAATGGTGCCATCAAGATCTCATTTTCCTCCCTCGAAACTTGAGGTATATCATCCCTCATTGTTTCGTCCATGGTGAAGGAATTTGATTCATGAGGTCCAAACAACCCTTTATAATACTCTGTAATATATGTTTTAAGGTTATCATTTCCTACAATCGTTCCTTCATCCTGCTCTAGTTTTACAATTCTTGTTTTCCTATGTCGTCCATTGGCCACAAGTTGGAAGTACTTAGTGTTAGCATCTCCTTGCAATAACTTGGTTGCTTTCAATCGTTGGAGCCAATAAATCTCCTCCTCTCTAAGCAATTTAGTTAATTGCACCCAGCTCATGTACATTTGATTATTCTTTTCACTTCTTTTTGTGTGCTATTTTTTCTTATTTTTATCTCTACCTTACAATGATCATCGCACTAATGAAGAGAGCAAGGGGGTGAAACTTTTTTTTTTTGACTTCACCAGCTTTAGCTTCACCGACAAAGTCGTTTTGGGAGAAGCCCTCCAAAGCAATCACTTAGTATTCTTACGATCAGGAAACACTTAAAGGTGTTGCTTTCAAAAAATTCAGTTCCCGCAACAGCCAAAACAACCTTTTCCAGTTCGCATGAATATAACACTGATTTTTCGGGTTGCCTTTCTTTTGAACGTGCATGTTTTTCATTAAACAGAGAAGCGCGAGTACAAAATAGCACAAGAACTCGAAAAAAGAAAGGCAGAAACCAAAAGTATAGAAGGCATGCATTATAAACTAAAGTGAACTAATAAACTAATAATGAGTGAACAAAAGGCCGAGACATCTTCTCAGCCTGGAGCACCCATATGAGATGGTTTTTCTTCATATTTTTTTTTTAGATAAAGGACCAAACCTGATCTTAGCAATCAAAGTTTGACAGCTTACAACCGAAATACATAGCAAAACATTATGCTGCTCAAAGCAAGTGTTGGCTTCACATTCATTACCTAAGGTGAATCTGCTATGCAAGTGATAGAAGGCAAACGTTCAAGTCCGACGTCAAATTTATAAGCAGACGAAGATGGATGGATTGACGCTACAAAAAGACAATGCAAGTTTGAATATGGATGGAGAAGAAGAATGAAGCTTAACCTTTTAATTTTTTCTTTGTCTTAGAGCTCTCTTTCTTGTATTTTGTTGTCCAAGAACTCTTTGCAATGTTTTGGTGGTGTAAATCTATCTTGTAAATACAGAGACCAAATTTTAATCCTTAATTTAAAATATAAGTTAAGTTTTTGTCATGTAGATATCATATTATATACTCTGTATTTCCAGCACCAACTACCTGCAATGTATATTGTGTAGTCACGATGCATGGTGCAATATACTATGTCATGGAATTAAGGAATAAAGAGAAGAGAGTAAATGACACCACACAAGATCACACTGACAGTGTGGCCTCAGCATTATCACGGAGACGTGGTTTTGAGCACATTTTGATCAATACATGCCTACAGTATTTGCTTTGGGAGCGCTGGTTATGACAACATGATACATTGCACTCAAGTGATATTGAGTACATTTTGATCAATACATGCCTACTACAATATTTGCTTTAGGATCGTTGGTTATGACAATATGATACATTGCACTCGAATTGATATTCAGTACATTTTGATCAATACGCGCCTACAATATTTCCAATGAAGTACAGAAGTAGTCTGATGGAGCCTTAGCACATTTATACACTTCCTCCATCCGACTTTTCTTGGTACATAATTTTTTATATGCATCTAAACATATATTTGGATACGTAGCAGATGTTATGAATATAGAAAATCAAAATAAATGGTAATTTGATATGGAAGTGTTAGATTGATCTCCTCCCTGATGGGCCCAACGGCCCGTCAGGCCCTTAATCCCGCGCCCTGATAGGGGGCGTCCAAACCCTAATGGTTTGGTGGGCCCCTGTTGCACTGCGCTATAAAGAGGAGGTGGGGGCCGCAGGCACCAGGCACGAGGTTCGCCGCCGCCAACACACCCCACCTACATCCCTATCCGATCTACAGGGAGCGCAGGCTGCAACGGGAAGCTCCGCCACAGCCGCCGCCACTGCACTGCGCGTCGCTGCCCTTGCGCAGTCCCGGCACTGCGCGTCGCTGCCTTTGTGCAGACTTCCCCAACCGAACCAGCGATGGCCTCAAGCTCTACCACGCCTGTCACGACCGGCGAAGGTATTGATCCACTCCTTCCCTCTCTTTGTCACCTCTCTCTCTTGTGTGCACACACACACACTTGTTACACACGACTACTGGTTCTTCCCCGTATAGATGCAAACCTAGGTGATCAGTGGGATCCATCAATGGTATCAGTCGCCTACCTAGTTTTTGGATCTGTTTCGGGTAGAAGAAAGAAAGGAGAAGGTCGAATCGAATAAGAAAAGGCAAATGCACAGTCGAAACCCTAACCCTAACCCTAGATCGGGAAAAGCAAAGGGCAAAGGGGAGAGGAACCTACCAGGGAACTCACCTCTTTGCCACACTCGCCGCCGGCGCCGTCTTTTAGACACTCGCGCCGGATGGACAGGACGCTCACGGCCTCCGCCGTCGAGCGCATGGGGCACCGTCGAGAATCCCCTCGAAGGCGGCGCGCTCTCCCTCGTGGGGAACGCACTCGCCGGCGAGAGGACTCACGGCGGCGCTGGCACCGTCTTCCCCTCCGGCCGCCATGGTTGGCGACCTCTCTGGATCTTGCATATCTGCGGCTCTGGAGGAGAGGGAGGGGGAAAGAATAGTAGAGAAGGGAGGGGGAAAGAATAGTAGAGAAGGGAAGGGGAGATAGCCGGCGGCGCCCTTCTCCACTAGCACCGGCGAGCTCGCCGGCCATGGCCTCTCCTCCGCCGCCGCTCTGCGTGCGTGTGAACCGGGGGGAGGGGAGAATGGAAATGCCCTAGGGTTTCGAGGGGGTGAAGGCCGTCGGGGGTTTTGATCGAGTGAAACGCGCGCGGGGCCGTCGGTTCGCCTGCTGCGGGATCGAACGGCTCCAGATGGATGCGCGTTTCATGGGCCAGATCAGGCCCAGGCGGGCGCGGCGCGCAGGCCGCTTCGGCGGCCTGCCCGTCGGTTTTCGGGCCTTGAGCCCAGACGGGAGCGGGAAGCAGGCCATGGGCCGTGTTTCTCCAGCGGGCCGAGCTTACGGTTGTCAACAGTGACAGTATTCTGTTTTGGTATGATTATTTCAGAAGTGTTTATTTGCTGAATTTTGTATAGTTTGTAATATCTATTCAAATTTTGAACCAACGGGATAATTTGCTTAGATAAAAGTACAGTAAACAGTGATATTGCTTCTGAATAGAAAGTTTTTTCATGAATTTTACTCATGTTTCCGCTGCGAATTGTTTAAAGAAATGCTTATTGTTTAAATTTAATTGGAACCAACGGGAAAATTAAATTTAAAAGGAGCATGTTAAAGTAATTTTTTCTGGTAATTATGGTGCTGTTATTTACTGACCAACGTTGTTAATAATATCATCATGATTAAAAGGTTGTTTATGTGCATTTATTTCTATTTTCTGCCCAACGGTGATATAGATTTAATTGCATAGACAGTTGTATGTTTTAATTTTGACCAACGTTGGATTAATGCATGCAATTGTCATTATGATTATGATTTTCAGGAGGGTTCAACTTGATGAACTCCATCGCCTCTGTTCCTGTCCTCAATGCTGAGAATCACAAGGAATGGAGCAGAAAAGTGAATGTGGCTTTTGTTTGTGCTGAGGTTGACTGGGTGCTGAAGGAACCACAGCCGGCTCAGCCACCAAAGCCACAGAGAGATGATAAAGATGATGATGCTGCATGGAAAAAGAAAGAAGAGGATTATTCCTCTTTAGAGTTTTCGTGGACCATCAACAACAAAAAGTGGACATCGGCAAACAAAAAGTGCATGGCTTTCATAGAGAACACAATTGAGCCCTCTCTTTTGAGCTCAGTTGATGGTTGTAGCTCTGCCACAGAGTTACTTGACAGGATAAAGAGTCAGTTTACTGGCTCTTCAAAGACATATGCCACCATGATGCTGAGGCAGCTGGTGAATGAAAAGTATACAGGCAATGGAAAAGGTATAAGGGAGCACATCCTTAGGATGAGCAACCAGGCATCGAAGCTAAAGCCACTGGATGCGGATCTGGAAATTAAGCCCAAGCTCCTTGTTCATCTGGTTATGGCTTCCCTGCCAAAGGAGTTTGATACTTTTGTTGTCAACTACAATATTCATCCAGAGCAGTGGGATCTGGAAAAGATTATAGCCATGTGCGTACAGGAAGAGGAAAGGATTAAGTCCAACAATGAAGGTTCTTTGAACCTTGTGAAGAAAAAGGACTTCCATCAAGGCTCTTCTTCAAAGCCACATGGTAAAGGTCCCATGCAACAGCAGCGTCAGCCTCAGAAGAAGAACTTTCTTCCAGTAGAGAGGGATCAGTGTCTCTACTACAAGAAGAAGGGACATTTCAAGAAAGAATGTCCTGATTTTCTAAAGTCCATCATGGCAAGGAACGGTAAGAACGTAGTTTCTTTTGTAAATGAATCCTTGTATACACAGTTTTCTAAATCTACTTGGTGGATTGACTTGGGTGCAACTGTTCATGTTGCAAATTCTTTACAGGGGTTCCATTCGACCCGGAGCACGGAAAGAAAAGAAAGATACATTGAAGTTGCAAATGGAGTCCAAGCAGAAGTTGAAGCTGTTGGCGATGTCTCTCTGGAGCTAGTTGATGGTTTTACACTTTTGCTTAGGGATGTTCTTTATGTTCCTTCATTAAACAGAAACTTGATTAGTATTTCACGTTTGGACAAAGATGGTTTTGAATGTTTATTTGGACATGGCCGTTGTACCATTTGGTGTAATAATACTTGTGTTGGTATTGCTTACCTTTATGATGAGCTTTATTTGTTATCCTTATGTGAGAAAGTTAATTCATTGTGTGAAATGAATGTGAATGTTTCCGGGTCAGAGAACGTTCAAAAGAAAAGAAAGAGAACTCATGATATTTCGTCAAAATTATGGCACTGTCGTTTAGGCCATATTTCGAGAGGGAGAATGGAGAGCCTCGTTAAAAATGAAATTCTTCCTTCGTTAGAGTTCTCTGACTTAGAGCAATGCGTAGATTGCGCTAAAGGAAAGTATGTAAAGCAAATTAAAAAAGGTGCAAAACGTAGCACAGGGACTTTAGAGATAATCCACACTGATATTTGTGGACCGTTTCCTGTGAAAAGTGTGGATGACTATGACTCATTCATAACATTCACAGATGATTACTCCCGTTATGGTTATATTTATCCAATTAAAGAAAGATCGGAAGCACTGGATAAATTTAAAATATTCAAAGTTGAAGTTGAAAATCAACTTGATAAAAGAATTAAAATAGTAAGATCTGATTGTGGAGGGGAGGACTACGGTCGACACACCCCATATGGCCAAGTTCCTGGACCGTTTGCAAAGTTCCTACAGGAAAATGGCATAGTGGCCCAGTATTCAATGCCGGGTGAGCCTCAGCAGAATGGAGTAGCTGAGAGGCGTAACCGTACACTGATGGATATGGTGCGCAGTATGATGAGTTACTCCACCTTGCCATTGGGATTGTGGATGGAGGCGTTAAAAACCGCTATTCACATTCTCAATAGAGTACCAAGCAAGTCGGTGCCCAAGACACCGTACGAGCTGTGGACAGGAAGAGTACCCTCTCTAGACCACTTGCGTGTCTGGGGGAGCCCAGCTGAGGCCAAAGTGTTTAACCCAAATATTGGAACGTTAGATTCCAAAACAGTCAGTTGCTACTTTATTGGGTATCCAGAAAAGTCAAAAGGTTTTCGTTTCTACTGTCCAGATAGATATACAAAGTTTGTAGAAACGAGACATGTTGTTTTCTTAAAGGACGAAATGATGAGGGGGAGCACGGCAGTGCGGAAAATTGATCTTGAGGAGAAGCGGGTGTACGCACCCAATCCGATGATCCAAGAGCCATATTTCTCACTACCTGTTGTATCTGTACCGACAGTCCCTGAGGCTGTGGTGCAAGCACCTGTTGTAACTCAACCTATGGCAACAATGAGTGAAGATCCGGAGCCTGTCCTTCAGGATTCGATTGAGCCCACTGTTGCACATGAGGAAGAGATGCAGCAGCCACCTCATGATGATGTGTCGACAGATGTTGAGCCACCGAGTGTGCAGATAGAAGAGGCTCCTCGGAGGTCTCAAAGAATTAAAAGATTGGCAATTCCCAGTGATTATAAAGTATATAATACAAAAGTTGCTCATATGGAGGGCGATCCCGCTTCATATGAAGAGGCCATGAGAAGTGCTGACTCATCGAAATGGTTGGAGGCCATGGAAGATGAGATAAAATCGATGAGTTCCAACGATGTTTGGGACTTAGTGAAAATTCTCGAAGGAGCCAAAACGGTAGGCTGTAAATGGGTCTTCGAGATTAAACGTGACTCTAGAGGGAACATAGAAAAGTATAAGGCACGACTTGTGGCAAAAGGCTATACCCAAAGAGAAGGAGTAGATTACAATGAGACATTTTCTCCGGTCTCATGTAAAGATTCCTTCAGAATAATAATGGCATTAGTAGCACATTTTGATTTAGAGTTGCATCAGATGGATGTAAAGACGGCTTTTCTAAATGGTGACTTAGAAGAAAATGTCTACATGAAACAACCGAAAGGTTTTGTCATGGAAGGAAAAGAACATTTAGGATGCCGCCTAAAGAAATCCATTTATGGATTAAAGCAAGCATCCAGACAGTGGAATCTAAAGTTTGATGATACAGTTAAAAGATTTGGGTTTGAACCTAATGTAGAGGACAACTGTGTTTATGCAAAGTTTAAGAATGAGAAATATATTTTCCTAATCTTGTATGTGGATGATATCTTGCTTGCTAGCAATGATGTTAGTCTACTATGGGAAACAAAGTTTCTGTCCTCAAACTTTGACATGAAAGATCTTGGTGAAGCCTCATATGTTTTAGGCATAGAAATTCACCGAGATAGAAAGAATGGGGTTTTAGGATTATCGCAAAATGCATATCTGGAAAAGATTTTAAAGAAGTACAATATGCATGCGAGTAAAGCATCACCTGCTCCTATAGTAAAGGGCGATAGTTTTGGAGAATTTCAATGTCCTAAGAATAAATATGAGCTCGATCAAATGAAAACGGTACCATATGCTTCAGCTGTTGGAAGCTTACAGTATGCACAAGTGTGCACTCGCCCTGACCTAGCGTTTATCACCGGAGTACTTGGTAGATATCAAGATAATCCAGGCATGGAGCACTGGAAGATGGTAAAGAAAGCATTGCGTTATGCGCAAGGCACAAAGCATTTCATGCTGACATACAGGAAGTCTGATAGCCTAGAGATAAAAGGGTATTCAAATGCAGACTATGCGGGAGATAGAGATGATAGAAAATCCACGTCTGGATATATATTCACTCTCGCTGGGGGAGCTATCTCGTGGAGAAGCTCCAAACAAAAGTTGGTTGCATCATCGACGATGCATGCAGAGTTTATTGCATGTCATGATGCTATTGGACAGGTGATATGGTTAAAGAAATTTGTACCCGACTTGAAAGTGGTAGATTGTATTCATAAACCACTAAAGATGTACTGCGACAATCAGCCCGCAGTGTACTATGCTCACAACAAGTCGAGTAATGCTTCCAAACCAATTGAGGTAAAGTTTTATGTTGGGAAGGATAGAATCCAGGATAAGACCATAAGTCTCGAGCATATAGGGACAAAGGATATGGTTGCGGATCCGCTCACGAAAGGTTTACCACCCAATGTGTTTAGAGAACACTTAGCCGGCATGGGTTTAAGGGAAAGCCTATAATTCCTGGATTATGTTGTGGCCCAAAAAGGAAAAGAATTTATTCCAAAATGGAGAAGTATGTTGTAGCTGTTTTTGTCTATCGACAATCGAGTCGTGACGATGAAGCATGCTCTATGTACTAATCTGTGATGGAACGAATAAAGTGTAAATGATAAAGTTAAAAGTATGTGATGAGATCAAGGGGGAGAATGTTAAATTGATCTCCTCCCTGATGGGCCCAACGGCCCGTCAGGCCCTTAATCCCGCGCCCTGATCGGGGGCGTCCAAACCCTAATGGTTTGGTGGGCCCCTGTTGCACTGCGCTATAAAGAGGAGGTGGGGGCCGCAGGCACCAGGCACGAGGTTCGCCGCCGCCAACACACCCCACCTACATCCCTATCCGATCTACAGGGAGCGCAGGCTGCAACAGGAAGCTCCGCCACAGCCGCCGCCACTGCACTGCGCGTCGCTGCCCTTGCGCAGTCCCGACACTACGCGTCGCTGCCTTTGTGCAGACTTCCCCAACCGAACCAGCGATGGCCTCAAGCTCTACCACGCCTATCACGACCGGTGAAGGTATTGATCCACTCCTTCCCTCTCTCTGTCACCTCTCTCTCTTGTGCACACACACACTTGTTACACACGGCTACTGGTTCTTCCCCGTATAGATGCAAACCTAGGTGATCAGTGGGATCTATCAGGAAGGAATAGCAAAGATTCCATGCATACAAGCCAAACCAACTGTGGCAATATCTTAGCTAAATATCTCGGAGCACAGCACAGCATACCACAGGTGCAAGTTGTGGTGGTATACAATTAATCTCAGCCGTTGGACCATTTCATACTGGTCCTTTTCCGACAGTGGTATAGGGTGGTATGGTCCACCGTAAAACAGTCCTACCTAAATATCTCGGAGCACAGCACATATATGATATATGTAGCAATTGAATATGCATGTACATATGTTCTGAGCAGGCACACCATTTTTTTTAGAAACCTACCATGCAACAGGCAAAGCGCTGACCTGAACATCGAATTAATATGCAAAAAAGTTGGGGCATACAAAGGATTTGAGAAAGCAGTTAAAAGAGAGAATACATCAAGGGATTAACCTATTACATTAGCTATGTTAGCACTCCCAAAACAAATTAAAGCACAATCGGTGGATGAGTGTGCACGGTGAGACCAAAGCTGAAGGTCACTCTTGCGCTCCTTGTTTTCCAGATGCTCAAGACTCAAGAGGATGCATGTTAGAATATTGGTTGACTTGAGGGGCGCTTACAAAGCTGCAAGGAGGTGATGTTGCCAGAGGTGCTGAACCGAAAGAGACAGCAGGCACACCATACGCGTGCCTTATTGCAAACTGGTTATCTCCGTTTCGAGCTCGTCCTGCCTCTCTTTATGCATGATGCATGGTTCGCTCTTTTATCTTGCTTGCTCCTTCATCTTGATTGGGGTGATCCACGGCTGCCAGAACTGCGGCAGATGTATCTAAGAAGGATAACATCCGCAGCCAGCTTCTCGATAACACATTAACTAAGAACTGGAGCCTATTCATTCCAAAAAAGTAGATCAACCATAACGTGAAACCTTTAACATTGAGTATGTGGAGGATGAGATATGCAGCCAGAACTCCTATGGGAAATAAGATTGCAGCAACCATGACCAGCTTCAGGGTCATTAACACCCACGACCATGGACTGCTAGGATTCAATAGGACAAGAACCGTATACAGTGCAACTCCTATGGTAAACAAGATCACCCGTCGCCATGAACCATTGAGATTAAGTAGGTAGAGGACCAGATATACAGCTACAATTCCTATGGCAAATAAAGTTACCAGAGCTGCGACAAACTTCAGGATCATTACCACCCATGACCATGGATTACTAGCTTTCAGTAGGACCAGAACTACACCCAGAACAGCTCCTATGGCAAGTAAGATCAACCATCGCCATGAACTGCTGAGACTCAGTAGGTAGACGACGAGATATACAACTAAAATTCCTATGACAGATAAAGTTACCAACTTCATGATCATTATTATTACCACCCATGTCCATGGACTGCTGGAAATCCATAGGGTGAGAACAGCTCCTAAGGAAAATAAGATCGCCCGTTGCCATGAATTGCTAAGATTTTGTAGGCAGAGGATGAGAGCTAAAAAGACAGTTCCTATGGTGATTAAAGTTATGATGATCTTGAAGAACTTCAGGGTCATCACAACCCATGACCATGAAGCGCTAGGATTCAGTAGAATGAGAACGTCTACAACCAGTACAACTCCAGTGGAAAATAAGATTACCCGTTGATACCATAAATCGCTGGGAATCAATAGGTAGAGGATGAGAACTACAACCACAGTCCCTATGACGAATGAAGTTACCAGAGCCGCGACAACCTTCAAGGTCAATACCACCCATGGATTATCGGAATTTGATAAGATGAGAGATGCAACCAGTGCAGCACCTATGGCAAATAAGCTCACCCGTCTCCACGGACTGCTGATATTATGTAGGTAGAGGATGAGAACTACAACCACAATTCCTCTAGAAAATAAGGTTCCTTGAGCTGTGGCGAACTTCAGTGACCATGGACTACTTGAATTCAATAGGAAGATAACTGCAGCCAGCACAATTCCAGTGAGGAATAAGATGACCCGTCGCCATGAACTGCTGATATTTTTCTGTAGGAAAAGAACGAGAACTAAAACCACAGCTCCTATAGCAAAATCAAATAAGGTTGCCCGAGTCATGACGAACTTCAGGGCTGTTATTATCACCCATGAGCATGAACTGTTGAGATTGAATAGGACGAGAACTAAAGCCACAACTCCTATGGCAATCTTCGCAGTCATTTGTGCCGATGAACATGAACTGTTGCCACACAAGAAAACAGAACATCAGTGTGCAATTCAAAAACAGTAAAAAATATTGCTTTGTGAAAATTTACCTTTTTGTATTGATTTCTTTTGCAGCAACAATCTCTTCCCCTTGTACTGCGGGATCCTGTGGGACAAGCAAGGCGCACATGATAAGAATAGACTCCCCCTCTGTTCACGAATATTCACGAATATATGCACTTCTAGCCATTTTTGGACAAATTAAGCAATAAGGCACTACCAGAGCGCGGCAAACTCCTGACGGTCAGGAGAAAGTTCATTCTACCCCCTCAATAAACAAGCAAAAACACTACTGGTTACCTTAACTTTAGATATTTTTGGACTTTTCCAGAACATTTAAAGGCGGTTTAATATGAATTTCTTTTGGGGTGGAGGTCAAGATAAGTTCAAGTATCACACGATGAAATGGTAGAACAACATTCTGTGTACCAAAGGATAGCGGGGGTGAAGATACCGGTCATGTGCCTTTTTCCTTTCTAACATGGCATGCATAGTAGCTCGACAGTGATCATGAGCCGGGTAGATCAAATTTCTGCACGGTATGCAGTTTTTTCTTTCTGAAATGAAGAGGGGGGGGGGGGCATGCAACCCCCTGCTGACACTAAAACGTGATGCTTATGCAACATCAGGAAAATTTTAGGGTGCTTGTAATTAATGTGAGCCATCCATCCGGTGAAATCTAACGGTGGTAGTACCCGGTAGTACCAATGGGGTAATACCCGGTAGTACTATTTTGGTGGACCCGGTACCTGGTACTACTCGGTACTACCTAATTAAATTAGCTGGTGAAAAAAATATTAGTACAAGGTACTACCTGGTACTACCCGGTACTACCCAAGTACCGAAACAAAGCTCACAACATCAACCTAAAATAACCCTGGCAGCTAACATCTATAGAATACTAGCTCACAATAAAGCAAATAAACAAACTGTAAAACGAAAGTGACCAGCAATGCGTCTTTGTTTACGTATCATGTAAATGTACCTGATCAACCTTATGTATGCATCTTCTAGAAGAAAGTATAAGCGCCAACAGTTGGCCGGCAGAAGGTCTTCTTTCCTTATCAACCTCAACGCAACAGAGCCCAATGTCAATGCATTTATGTACTTGCTGGAGGCAGCATGCTCCGAGTGATGGATGCTTCGATGCTATTTGAGACAAGTGAGTCCAATCTTTACGTACCTAAGAACAAGTAACCAAAATGACAGTAAAAAAAGGTATAACAAGAAAAAAGAGAAATTTCACTGTATTTTCTTAGAGGTCTTTTCCTGTGCCTTATACCACCGATGAGTGGTATATGGTATAGAGTAAGGATAATTTAGTAATTATATCTTTAATACTTAATTACCTCGTTTTTCATCCCACCCCCTCAATTTTTGTATCCCGTGTGCCTTGTGCCCTAGCAGTTCCACCTGATCCCATCTATCCGCCGCCTCCTCCCTGACCACCTGCTCGTCATCCTGTTGCCCCGGTGGCTCCATCCTCGACTCCTGTTCCCCGTTCACCTCCTCCCCCACGGCCCCACCGCCTGCAAGACCGACGGCTGACCGTCGATCTCCATAGTTTGACATCCTGTGCACCTCCTAATCTCCTATTACTAATATGTTGCGGCATGTGTGTAATCCAATTCTTTTCTATCAGAAACGGCTGTGGTGAGTGCCTTGTGGAGATCTTGCCATGCACGCAGCAAGCAACTTGGCCATGGGTGTGATTCTAAGTTTTAATCGAAATGGGTGTGATTATAATTACAAACGAGATGAGGTTCTAATTAAAAAATTATTCAAAATTACTTTCCCAAAATACCCTTATACCACCTATACTACCCACTCATACTACTATTGAAGTTTTCAGCAGTATACAATTAATCTGAGCTGTCAGATGTTTATATACTAGTCCTTTTCCAACACCAGTATAGTATAGTATGAGGCACCGGAAATTATTCCCGCATTCTTTTTTGCTGTGGAGCGAAAGGGGTGCGAAGCGATGGAGGCACGACGTTGTGCTGGTCGATGCCGCTGCTGCCATCCATCAACGTCGTCTCACAAGCACATCGCTATTTTGAAGGACAAAGGGCGGGTCCTGGAGTCATGGTGATGGGTGATGCAATGGAAGAGCGGCCCAGCGCTCCCATGGCCGACCCTGTCACTATTTTCTAGCAACGGTGTGGTTTTTTTTATAAGGGAAGTTTTATTGAAACTTAAGATTGTTGCAACGATGTGCTTGTTCGGGAAAAAGGGGAAATTAATGTTGTCTGCTCGGTTACTTCCTTCCGTATCTGCTCCTCACCCCGCCGGGATGTTTGGTTGGAGACCTCGCCCTGCCACGGAAGGTGTGGCGCCACCGCAGCTTTGCCATCATTCCGTGGCTCGCCATGCTGCAGCAGGACGTCAGGTCGCCCGCCGAAGCTGAGGCGAAGGATTTGGCCGCCAGATTCATGGCGAGATTTTGTACTGGCAATACTAATAGCTGCCACAGCTTTGTCAGGAAGCAAACACTAGCCTATAGACCTATGGCCGCCGCAGTTTATGACGAGACGACAGCAGCAAGAAACCAAACACTAACCCTATATCGGTGGCAGCCACAGGTGTGACATGGCAAACATCGGCCGCCAACCAAACATCCCCACATGTCTGAGGGGGATACACTTGAGGACAGATGTGCAGTACAAGACCAGATTTTGGAAGGCTAAATTGCAAAACTCTAAGGCTCCGTTTACACTGGTGGAAAAACAACCTTTGATCCAACCCTTTTGTCCCGGTTGAATTTTGGAGCCGGGACAAAAGGGTTTGGATCGACGTGGCCTCTAAAAACTGGTTGCGCCGCCCCCCTTTAGTCTCAGGTGGTATGACCAACCTAGACTAAAGGATGCATCCAAAATTACTACACTGGAAGAAAATCTTTAGTCCCGGGTGGAAATACCACCCGGGATAAAAACGTGTCCCGGTCGATGGCCCTGCCGCCCCTCTCTCTCCCTTCATCATTTATTATTGGAATCCACCGTTGCCTTATCTCCTTCATTCTCCTTCCTTCTTCATTCATATTGTGCTTATCTCTTCTTCTTCTCCAGATGCAGGCGGCGTCCGGCGCGGGGGCCTGGCGGGCGCCCAGCGGGAAGAGGCCGGCGAGGGCGCGGCTCCCTCCCGGCGAGGGCGCGGCTCCGGCGAGAAGAGGCCGGCGAGGGTGCGTGGCCCTCGGCGCGGCCTCCCGCGACCCCGGCGCGGCCTCCCTCCGGCGGGAAGAGGCCGGCGAGGGCGCGGCTCCCTCCGGAGCGGACGCGGGGATCTAGCCGGCGCACGGCCAGGCGCGTCCCCCGACCGGGGATCTGCCGGCCGGAGCTCTGGGCGTGAACGGGATCCGCCGGCCGGAGCTCCTAGCAGGGAGCACAAGATTTTTTTTCTTCCGTGAGTGATTCCATATTAGTTCATCATTTGTTTGTGATCGAATTGAAGTGTTTGATCGAATTGAAGTGTTGTGATTGAATCGAATTGAAGTGTTGTGAGGTCAATTCATGTATTGTGAGATCAATCAAATTCATGTGTTCTTTTTGGTGGAATGGAACTAAGTATTGTGAATTTGATTTGTATGTTCTCGGATGTTCAATTTGTGAAGTGTTCGTTGTTCTTGCTACGGAGGACTATGGAGGATGGATGGGGATCGATGGGATGGGGATGGGGGACAGGGAGCGCAGGGTTTTTTTTTTTGCAAAACCCTTTAGTCCCGGGTGGGACTACCACTCGGGAATAAATGCAACCTTTGTTCCCAGTTGGCCACCCGGGAATAAAGGGGGGCCTTTTGTCTCTACTATTTTGTCCCGGTTAGACTCTAGAGACATAATGCTCTCTCCAACCGGGACGGAAGCCCTGATTTTCACCAGTGTTAGTTCGGCACGAGGCTCAATACGGCAAGTTGTTAACAAATTGACATCCCGTATTGAGCCTCGTGCCGAACTAAACGGACACCACTCATGTCGCTCCATGCTGGCAATGCCACAGGCACAGTAGGGCTATATGGACACACGGGATCTCCGCAACCACTCTTTATTAGATTGGGGACTAAGACGGTTGAGAAAGTTTAAGGATCCAGATGAGAATGCTTGGAATAGTTTTATGACCTACAGTAAAATTCATTTGAAAACAGTATGAACTTTTTTTTACTTACATCCTCAATAAAGTGCTCGCCTGACTTGTTAGTCATAACTTGGTGGTTCTTCTTTCCTGTAATAATCTCTAGGATTAGAATACCTAGACTGTATATATCTGACTTGGTTGAGATCTCCCCTTTAAGCCAATACTCTGATGCCATGTATCCTCTGCCATCACAAAACGAGCAAACTCAAATCAGTAAAATAAGCATCTATATAGGAACTGTACTCGGTACTCTCATCCCCCATTTTATTAGTGTGATCAACACGAATAGATGGTTGGGGAATCAGGTTCTAGTGTCCCTATCAAAGTGCTCACTAGCTTAAGCTGGAAATGTGGCAAGTTAAAGGCAATCAATATCTGGATAAAAGTTGAGATATTACATTGACCCCATAAGATTATCGGTGCAAGTTAGGCTTTGTTCTTGACCGAAGAGCCTGGACAAACCAAAATCTGCAATTTTGGGCTCCATCTTATCATCAAGTAATATATTGCTTGGTTTTAAATCCATATGAATAATTGGAGTATTATCCCAGCCTTCATGGAGGTAATGTAAACCCTGGCAAATACCAACGATTATTTTGTAGCGGTCTTGCCAGTTAAGTCCAAGGGACTCATCTGCAAAGAAAGCATAGAACGTAAGCTTAGATCAATGAAAGCTTACGTAGTGTGAAATTTGGTACATGTGGATGCAGCACCATCTTACCAAAAATGACATTGTCAAGGCTTCCATTTGGAAGGTACTCGTAGCACAGTAACTTCTCTTGCTTTTCAGCCACAATATACTTCTTCTGGTAGTCGTCGTACACCGGTCCTTCTTTTGTTTCCTCACAATAGCCTATTAACTTTACAATATTATGGTGATTGACTCTTGCAAGATGATTGGCCTCATTCTTAAACTGCTTAACTTGTTCGCCTAGAATCGGCCTGAGCTTCTTCACAGCTATCACAGCCCCAGATTGAACATCAATTCCCTGTTATAACTACTCTTGTTAATAGTGTTTACTATAAAATAAAAACTGCATATGTTGATGTACCTAACTTTTCGTTGTCACACAGAGTTATAAAAGTCAAGGAAAATAAATAAGATCTTACCTTATAAACCACTCCAAACCCGCCTTGACCAATTTTTCTACTAGAAGAAAAATTTTCTGTGATGTCTATCAAATACTGCAACGGCAGTTGCAACTTGTTCTCCATGTTATGTTCTGTACCGGTTCTGTCGCCCATCGATCACTCTCAAATTCTATAGACCAGACCAAATACTTCAATTGTACTCACTCACACTGCACGTAGAAACATCAAGTAAATAGCTAGTCTTTGTATACAACTTTGAAAAGGTACCAAAATAGTAAGGTAAATTTGATACCTAAGTACGGCATGAAAGTTTTTTTAGTACCTTGGTACCCAAAATTGGTATGTCGAGTTCTGGCTGGTGTCTTTGCAAGGACTAAAAATCCTCTGGTACAAAAGTCCACACGAGAGGCTAGCTACTGATCACGTGTTACCGTGTTAGGATAGTGGAACGTGAAAACCAGGACAGGAATTATAATAAATCGTCATGGGGAAACTCATGTAGAAGAGCTAAGCCAAGAGATTGTGCAAAAGATACACGCCCTGTTCGTCTGGCTTATCAGCCACCAGCCAGCAGTACTTTTCTCTCAGAACAAATCAGTCACCAGCTACCAGCCAGTAGTATTTTTCTCTCAGAAAAGATCAGCATCAGCCACCAGCCGTCAGCCAGACGAACATGGCGCTAAGTAGTGATAAGTAGAGAGATGAACACTACAAATGGAGTGGCTAATCCAGAGTGTTAGTTGCCGATTGTACCTGTTTGGATGGAGGAGGCCGCGTCGAGGAAGGCGAAACCATGAGTGCAGGAAGGTCGCAGACTCCCTATCAGGTTTTAATGCATGAATGCGTGTAGGATTCTCCTGGAGACGACGAAGACTCGATAAGAATAATAAGTCAACTGGCCCTGAAGGGTCCAGAAAAATACTATTCCAAGGGCAGGAAGGAATGCGGTCGCTCGCCCTTCGCTGTCTCCCCCCTCGACGAACCTCCGATCCTACGCCTGTGTTTACTAAAAAGTTGGTATTAAATGCTATTTGACCACTAATTAAAGGTATTAGATAAAACAGTTTACAAAACTATGTCCACACCCCTATGTAAATTTCTGAGAGGAATCTAATGAGGCCTCTGACCACACGATTAGAGGATAATTACTGTAGCATTACTGTAGCAAATTATGAATTAATTATGCTCGTTAGATTCGTCGCGAAAAGTTACACCTATCTGTGAAAAGGTTTTACAAATAGACTTCATTTAGTACTCCATGCATGCAGGAGACAGGACTCGAAAAACTTTTGGGAAGGAATCTAAACACGGTCTACTTCCGCAACACGCGGTGAATGACAAGGCGGCGACAGCCGACACGGATGCGCTAGGCGGACCCGGCACCGGTATTCTCGACTCCGCCCGCTCTCACGGATCTTTTGGGGGAACAGTAGCATTCCCAGTCACACTCTGGTTGGGTTCACATTACGGAATTCCGCGGTAACCGATCTTACCGCTCCGGCCCAATAGTAAAACCGATCGATAATCGGTGTCTAAACCAAACCTAAAAAACCATGTCAAACCAGACCTTCCGGTTTACCGACCGGTAAGACGGTTAACCAGTTCAGTTTTTATCTCCACAAAACCGACTGGTTAGCGATAATTAGAACCCTGGTCACACCTGCTCACCTGCAATTGGGGAACAGTAGCATTGTAGAGATGCGATTTAGGTCCTGTTTGGTTTCCATACATCACCTAACTTAAAAGTGAAAAATATAAATAAGTCATTTGTGAGAGTCAAACAACCCTGACTTATACTCTATCCGTCTCAAAAGTATGTCATTTTAAGATTCAAAATTTGTTCCGAAAACCATATTGTTTTACTTAATTTGGCATGTGGCATGCAAAAATCAATTAGCACCAAATCTGACTAATAAATAGAGGCAAAAGAGATCATTTTATCTCTTTAATAGTCTATCCTAAAATTTCTAAAACAACATACTTTTGGAATGGAGGGAGTAACGCCCTGTGCGGTTCTCATAAGTCACCAACTTATAAGTCTCTATAATCAAATATGACTGAATGAAATCTAACAAATTAGACAAATTAGTAATCATCACGTCGGGAAGTAGAAGGTTCCAACTTCCAAGCACGCGCCCTCCCTCCGTCTGTTGACTTGTTTAATTCGGCTGCGTCCCGTGGGCCGCACGGACTGAAACCGCTTTGCCGGATGGGCTTTAAGCCTTTAACTGAGCCACACACACAAGCAGTCGTCAGTTGGGCCATGTTGTTGTGGTTCGTGATGACTTTTTGGGCTCGTCGTGTCTAAACTGGACCCGGCCCATTGTACCACGCCTTCGGGTCCTCTCCGTACACTCTTCTTCTTCCCGGCAGAATGTTCAGAGCTCCAACCTCATCAGTGCGGGCGACGCCGTCGTGCTCTGTTCACCCCCGTGTGGCTGCCAATTTCGCCGTGCTTTCCAGGAACAAGTTGACCTTCTCTGCCACACGAAACTTTTGGCGAAATTTTTGAGGTTTCCTTTCAAAGTTTTATTAACAGTATTGAACGTAGACTAATTACAAAAACTAATTACACGAATGAACTGAAAATCGCGAGACGAATTCATTAAACCTAATTAATCCATCACTAGATATTGATTATTATAGTACGATATTGTCTAATCATGATATAATTAAGCTTGTTAGATTCATCTCGAAAATTAATGTAGAGGTTGTGAAATGGATTTTGTTATCAATCCATATTTAATACTCCTAATTAGTGCTCGAAGATTGATGTGACGGGTAGTTGATGAAATTGTTGGGAACTAAACCGGGCCGGCAGGATTAAGGGAGCATGTAGAAAGAGGGCACGAAGAGAGGTCGTCGATTGCCCGACGACGACGAGCTACTCGTCAAGTTGGGATGCAGATGCAGCAGGGTCTTTCAGCCAGATCAGAAACATTTCCGTGCGGCTGTGCAGCACAAAGTTGGATGTTTAGTTCCCAAAAATTTTCCCAACTACCCGTCACATCAATCTTCTGACACTGATTAGGAGTATTAAATGTGAATTAATGACCAAACTCATTCCATAACCTCTACCTAATTTTTCGATACGAATCTAACGAGCCTAATTATGCCATGATTAGACAACGTCGTGCTACAGTAAACAATCTCTAATGATGGATTAATTAGACTTAATGGATTCGTCTCGCGATTTCCCGTCCATTCGTGTAATTAGTTTTGTAATTAGTTTACATTTTTTTACCTCTAATAGACCTTCGAAGCGGCTGCCAAAATTTTTTGCCAAAAATTTTGGCAACTAAACAGGCTAGGAAGGGGGCACCAGTGCTGTACTGCAGGCGACGCAATGAAGAAACCTCGGTGAATCTGTGATGAGTGATTAGCACACATGCATGGTTACCTCGATATCCTCAATGCTGGATCAGGAAAAGCCCTTGCGAGATCGTGCTGTCTGATCGATGCAAGATCTGCTGATGAAAAGCGAAAGCTCGAGCTCATTCGTCCAATGATCCATGCATGGCTTCAGCAGCAAGGGACGAGACAGGGAAAAAAGAGGCATGGATGGTGTAGATTACTGTAATGCAATAGTACTACAAAAAGATATAGACAGCTCCAAACTCAAATCTTGCTTTTGCCACTAAGACCGACTCCAACAATGTATTGCAAACTGGAGAGGCAAAACACGGTTTGCATCGTGCGCACAGTACACCTAAGAGAAGGCAAAAAATGGGATCTCCAAGAATGAGAGGCATTCCAGAGAGAGGCAAATCGTCTGCTTGCCGCGACGCAGAAGAAATCAGGAGCACGGCAGCGACATTCCATCGAACAGGTGGCCTGCACGGCAGTCGGAGAGGAGGAGGACGACACGAGGCTGGTGACTGACCTGCACATCCTACGCGTTGATGTCGAGGTGCTCGGCGAGGAAGGCGGGAAGGAGGCACGAGGTCGAGCCGCCGCTCCCGTGCGCGCCGACGGCCCCGCCTCCACGCGTGAGCTCGAACCGCCGCCCCGCGCGAGCTCGAACCGCCGCTCCTGTGCGCGCCGGTGGCCCCGCCTCCACACGCGAGCACGAACGGCCGCTCTCGTGCGCGTCGGCGGCTCCGCCTCCGTGCGCGGTCACGCTGCCGCCCCGCGCGAGCTCGAGTCACCACTCCCGTGCTCGCCGGCGGCCCCGCCTCCAAGCGAGGTCGCGCCGCTGCCATGTGAGGCTCCTTTGCTCGGGGCCATGGCGGACAAGTCTGGGGGAGAAAAGAAGAAGACTGGGCCGCGCCGCCCGCCGGAGTCGCCTCCTGCTCGCCTCGCGTGCCGGCGGGCCGCCTTCTGCTCGCACCCTGCGGCCGGAAGGAATCGGGCCTAGCGAACACTCGACCAGCAGCAGCTCCGCCCGTCCCGGCTGCGAACTCCGCCCCCCTCTCCGTCCACGCCCGCCTTGCGCCGCTTTCACGCCCGCGAGGTCGCACGCCGAGGAGGACTGCCGCCGCCGTGCTGCTCTGCGAAGCCGCTCGTGAAATGCATTTGAGGAGAGAGGTGATGTAGTTTTGGCTCTCCTCTCTCCTTGAAGGCAAAATGCCTGCCGCGTTTGGCTCGTCTGTTGGAGACGATTCCAGGAAGGCACAGTGCCGTTTTGAGAGGCAAAATGCATTTGCCTAGTGCTGTTGGAGTCAGTCTAACCGCTGAAGTGCAACTCCAAATGCTGATCTAGCCTATTTTGATGGTCTGGAACTGGTACTGTGTGTTTGAGTTTTGACAAACCAGGTTTTCAATTCTTTTGGAATGAGAAGAAAAAAGGGGATAGATGTACTGAATGCTCAGTTATTCGGTTATTACTATAGGAGTCCTGGATTTGCAGGAACCATATGGGTTAAGTCATCTGTCCTGGAGAACAGCTTTCAATTCCCTTTCAGAAGTTAGACGCAACAGTAACAAGCACCAGCAAAATTGAATTCACTAACCAATTCCTAGGTTTATGGGTCAGGGAGTGGGCTGCTGGCCATTGCTTACAGCCTAGCTGGCCATTGTACAGGCAAAACCTACTTAGCATCATGAAAAGGTTAGAAGGAACAAAGACACATGGGGTGAGCAACTAGAAGTCAGCTAGCTGGAAAAGACAATCTGCAAACTTGCAATCTCAGTGATCATGGGCCTTGTTTAGTTTGCTAAAAATTCTAACGTTTTCTCCACTCTCTCCATCACATCACATTAAATACGTCAAAAGACATAAGTTCGGAGTATTAAATATAGGTAAAAAAATAACTAATTACACAGTTTTGATGTACTTCGCGACACGAATCTTTTGAGTCTAGTTAGGCCATGGTAGGATAATATTTACCACAAACAAACGAAAGTGCTACAGTGTGCTACAGGAGTTCAAACCGTTGAAAAGACAAATTTTCCCATGACCTAAAAAGGGCCATGGTATTCAGATATATAGGCAGCTGCATGCCTGCATCCATGGCTCTTTTGTCAGTGAAAAAAGTGAAAAGGTGGATAGAGAATTTGCAAGTTGTGAGGCAACAAGGGGACCAGAGTTAGATGAGGTCAACACTCAACACCTCCCTAACCTCATGCTGATGCAGGTCAAAGACTGCTAATCATACAGCTCACCATGCCCATGGCCACGGGGACCAAAGCTTCTTGTACAATAGTGACAATAAAACCAGCCAGGCCTAGTTGTTGTACAGTACCAGGCCAGGCCAGTGGGCATCGGAGACTTTGTGTTTGTGTAGTTGTATGTATTGTAGCTCAAGTGGTACCAGTAGATTGTAGTAATTTATCATGCTGTCAATGAGTACTCAGAAGGACTGATTAGTTGGAAAGTTTCAGTGTAGCTCATTGTAGTAATGCTGCATTTATCACCTGACCTTTTTGACATCAAACAGGTGAGAACATCTTCAGTTACTTGGGCCTTGTTTAGTTGGCTATTTTTCCTCCTTTCCACTCTCTCTTCACCACATTAAATACGTCAAAAGACATATGTTCGGAATACTAAATGTAGATGAAATCAAAAACTAATTACACAGTTTTGATGGCCTTTGCGACACGAATCTTTTGAGCCTAGTTAGGCCATGGTAGGACAATATTTACCACAAAAAGTCGAAACTTACCTTTTGCTACACTGTGTTAGAAAGGCAAATTTTTCTAACAACTAAACAAGGCCCTGCTTCAACAAATAAAGGGGGTAGGGCTGAACGGGAGTGCAATGCCAGTTGCCCCAGCATCAATCCTGAAGATGCCTGGTCCAGAATCAGATTCAAAATGTCTTATCACCATAATTCAGACTGTCATTGCTCCCAAGAAAATTCAGAGTTCTAGCAGCCCTGTTACCACGATTCAGACTCTTAGTGCTCAAAATGTTCAGAGTTTCAGAGGCTTTGTTGCCACAATTCAGACTGTCGGTGCTCAAAATATTAAGATCTTCAGAGGCCTTATCATGGACGTATGCATACTGAGTGATCCTAGTTGAGACCATGTTCTTCACTGCATTGCTCTTTTTCACACTTCATTGCTTGCAGCCTTGCAGGGTGGCATCAAAACGTAGACTTACCAAGAGATTAGGTGCCTCTTGCAATTGAGTGGACAGGGATAGTCCTCACGGCATGGATGCATGGTTGCATGCTTGCATCTGAGGGGCACATGGATAATGGGGCTAATGGCCCAGGGGAACGCGAAAAGCTCCGTAGGCATCCGAGGTGCACTAACAGTGGAATGTCTTCTGCATTTCGTCATCCTTTCATATCACTATTGCTAATCGAACAACGCCTGTTTGGAATTGGAATCCAGTCATGCAGATAAAACACTTCCAGTTCGCCCACAGGTGGGTATCAGCCAGGTGTCCGCATAGGCCAAGCACTGCAAAAACTGACGCTGCTTCTCGGTTCACACTGCCAAGAAAAATAATTTGAACAGTTGCAAGAGGCCAAGACACCGTACAAGCGGGGTAATTAGTGGTCCAAGCAGGCAAGCAAAAGGAGACTGAGGCGACTGAGGCGATTCTGGGCGACTGAGACGGCGGTCGGCCAAGCGCGCTCCGCCGCGGGCCCTCGCCGCGCGCCTCGCCGCGGGGGTCTCCCTGCCGCCCGCCGGGACCCCGCCGTGTGTCTCGCCGTCGGCGACCGGATGGATGCCGGTCTCTTTGGCTCCATCGATTCATTCCAAGTTGTCTTCGTCACTGCAAAGGATGGATCGCAACCTCCACCGCGTGAGCCACGGTGGATGATGCCCGTGACGGAGATGCTGGCTTCGGCGGCCACCTTGCGGCACCCCTCCAGCCCATTCTGGGATTCCGATTCAGATTTGGAGTGCGAGGATTTGGGCATCGCGGTGGACTTACCGGTGGAGCCGTCGTCGCCGGATTTCAAGCGGGCGCTCCCGGTGGTGGCCGCGCCGCCGCAAATCAGAAGAACGCCGGCGAGGCCGGCCTCTACTCCGCCGCGCCGGCCGCCATGGAGGAACCTGTGGAAGGGACCCCTGCCTCCTGCGAGGGTTTCCCCGGCGAGGACGCTGGCGGATTTCCTCCCTCCGGCCTTCTCGGCGGCGGATCAGGACTGCGCCGCCGCTCGGTCGCCTTGCGGGGAGGAGGGCGCGGTCCTTCGCGAACACCCGGTTCTGCGCGACTCGATCGTGGAGGAGGGCGCGGTCCTTCGCGTGCCCCCGGTTCGCGACCCGATCGACTGCGGTACGGGTCCCAGGCGGAGTCGCGACCCGGACCCGGTACTGCAGTCCTCTCCTATCGGGATACCTCAGGGGCAGACCGCATCGTATTCTCCAATTGCTACGCCGCCGCCACCGAACCCTGCTCAGCAGCCAGGCCGACGGCGCCGCCTGGTGAACGCGGTTGTACCTCAGCATCTGCTCTCCTCCACTCCCTACCGTGACGCGCTTATGGCGGGGAGAGGACGCCACATCCGTCGACGGGGCTTTGGAGGCTGCGGCACTCAGGTGGGGGGTCGTGGAACCGCCGCCGCCCCGGCTTCTGGCTCCGGCAGCCATGGTGAGGCACCGGCGACAGATCGTGGTCGGGGAACCTTGGCGTCGCGTGGTCGCGGGGCTAACCCCCAGCCCGCGCAGGCTGCTGGGGCCGACGCGCCAGACCGCGCCCGGGGCGCGGGGCCTGGGCGTGGCGGTGCGCAGCCTGTTGATCAACCACGTCGGGAACGCGGCGACGACACTGCAACAAATGTCGGTCATAACGTCATTGCCCCGGAGACTGTGCAGGCTGTTGAGGGCGGCAAAGGGAAGCGCAAGCGCACTATGGAGTGCGTTATTTGCACTGATGACCACTTCACCAACCAGTGTCCGCTTCTCCGTGGTCCGAAGCCGTCGGTCGCCTATTGTGCTGCCTCTGATGACAATGGAGGTTTTTTCATATCCAGGCAGCTAATGAAATTGACATAGTTTCAACAGATTTTTCTCCAGTCGCAGCCATCATTAAAGTGGAGTCCGGTGAGGTTTCTAAGGATCTCCTCTTGGCCACGCTAGCACGGATCATTCCTGTCCCCTGGCAATGGGAGGCGCAAGAAGAGGGGCACAAGTGCTTTATTGTGCCTTTCCCCAGCAAGGACGAATTGACCCGTATGGTTGCTATCGGAACTATCACGACAAGGAACAAGGAAGGTACCTTTTCTATTGAAGAATATGTTGATGATGTTCAACCCATCAAAGTCCTGGATCAGGTTTGGGTGACTGTCACAAAGGTACCGAGAGCACTTCGCTCCTTCCTTCCGTTGTGGGCTGTTGGAACTATGATAGGTGCTACTCAAAAGGTTGACGTGTACCACCTGCGGTGCACTGGGGAGGTGCGTATTCTGGTTGCGGTTTTGGATGTCAAAAAAATCCCAAAATTCGCTGATGTTTGCGTGAAGGGATGCATGTACCGCCTCTTTTTCAAGCCTGATGAGGTGGTTGTGCCAGACCAGGACCAGGATGAGGATGAGGACTTGCTCACAGATGATGACAAAGGTAATGATGCAGATGGGGGTAAGCACATGGGAGACGCTGTGCCCCCTCCAAAGCCACAGGGTGACAAGGGGTCTAAATCTACCAGCTCACAGCCTTCTCTGCCCCAGAGCGAACAATCTCACAGGCAGACTACTTTGCTACAAGAAGCATTGGATTTAGCTTGTGAGCAGCTGTTTGATGAGATTAGCATTAAGGTCATGGCGGAAAAGGATTCAGTGGGTTGGAAACGCTACAGCCCGCTGACTGATGAAGAGAGGAGGATGTACAATGCTATGGTGTCACCTCCTGTTAACCCTCACCCTTTTTTCTTTGATGAGTTTGAACAGGCTGCTGTATCTCACCTCTCTTCGGTGGGGGGAACACCGTTCTTCTGCTACCCGGAGTCTACGCCACACCACGCGGAGGTGGAGGTCGGAGGCGCGCCCACCCATATTCCATCTGGGGGGGCGGAGGCTCCGGCGGGGGCTGCCATGCTGCATCCGCCAGTCGCCGTGGAGGATGACGCCGACGAGGACGGGCGGTCTCACCCTACGGCTGGGGGGGTGCTTCCCTCTCCACTGTTGCCACTGAGGTGACCGTGGTGGCTGCAGCCGCTTCGGACGGGCTGCCCCCTACGGCCGGGGGGGATGCCTCCCTCTCCACTGCCACTGAGGTGGTGGCCGCAGTGGCTGCGGGGGACACCGCTGCGGCCTTCCCTGAGGGGGCCTTACACCCTACTATGGGGGAGACCGAGCTGATTACCAGCGCGGCACCGCTGCGGGTGGTGGCACCCGCGCCTACTTCACCGGAGGAGGACGCACCCAGGAGCAGCAGGATCCCTGCTAAGGGGGTCACCGCGGCGGCCACTGCCGAGGGGGCCGCAGCCCCAGTTGGGGTCGAGACCGAGCTGGTCACCAGCGCTGCACCGCGGCGAGTGGTGGCACCTGCGCCTACGGCTGGGGAGGATGCCCCCAGGACGCTACGTCGGAGCAGCAGGAACGCGGGAAGGGCTGACGAGCATACCCTACTCAAGGCGGAACGTTTGGCGAAGAAAAAGAACCTCGAAGGTATTTCCTTTTCTAGCTTTTCAGATTCGCGCATTATTTCAAACCGTGGTAGGTTAGCCATCAATAAAAATACCTCGGGTGTCACTCGTATTAAGAACTTAGAGGTAGATAGATTAGTCGTCTGCGCTAACAAAAATAATAAAGTTAACGCTAATGATCTAATAAGTGATGATGAAAGGGAAGAAAGACTGCAGGAAGCTCTCAACCACGCTGGTGGTTTCCTAAATGAGAGCTTGTTTGATGCAGAGAATGATCATATTCTAGACCTCTCTCCTATCAGTCGAAAGAAAAAATTTAATAAGGCCAAGACACAAAAAACTGGCAATCTTCCCAAGAAGCCAAAAACCCCTTCAAAGATTATTATAAAATGAAAGGGGTATTCTGGAATAGCAGAGGTCTGGCTGACTTGGCTAAACACAGATTTTTGGCTGAACTAGTTAGAGAAGAGCAGATTAATTTTATTGCTTTCTCTGAAACTGGTCGTGAGTCCTTTCCTGATCACGTCCTCAAAAATTTATGTGCTGGACGTGATTTTCTTTGGCACGCTATGGCTCCCCATGGCAAATCAGGTGGGATCTTGCTTGGGGTGGATCTTAGTGTGTTTGATATTGGTGCCATCGATGAGGGAGATTTTTATGTCAAATTCACCCTTAGATACAAGTCAACTGACTTCAAGTTTGTCCTTTATTCTATTTATGGACCGGCACAATCACAAAACAAGGGTGCGTTTCTTGCCGAACTCGCTAATACCTGCTCAAAGGAGAACCTTCCTTTTCTCATTGGCGGGGATTTTAATATTATGCGAAAACCTGAGGACAAAAGCTGTGGAGATTTTGATACTAAATGGCCCTCCCTTTTTAATGTTGTCATTGAGTCCCTTGATCTTAGGGAGATTGTCATGACAGGTCGCCAGTATACTTGGGCGGGTGCGGGGATAATCCGACTTATGAAAAGCTTGATAGAGTTTTAGCTAGTACGGAATGGGAAATTAATTTCCCCTTGGCCAAGGTCGAAGCTAGAGACCGGAACATTTCAGATCATACTCCACTAGTTGTGTCCACAGGTGCATCCACTCACCAGTCCGGATCCAGACCCTTTCGATTTGAGAGGGGATGGCTCCTAAAGGAGGGTTTTTACGATATGGTTGCAAATATTTGGCGATCAAAAAACTCATGATCTTCTCCACTACAGAGGTGGCAGTCCAAGATCCGCAGACTTAGGCAACATCTTAGAGGCTGGGCGTCTAATATGGCGGGCTCCTATAAAAAGGAGAAAAATACTCTTTTGGCCCTACTGCAGGAGGTTGATAAAAAAGCTGAAATTGATAGGCTATCTGATCATGAGATCGATTTAAAGCACTATCTTAAAGAGCGGCTAGTTTCGCTTTTGAGGGAGGAAGAGATTAAGTGGTATGAAAGAGCTAAGGTCAAAACTCTCTTGGAAGGGGATGCTAATACAAGGTTCTTTCACCTTGTTGCCAATGGCAAACACCGTAAGCAGCATATTTATAGGATGACAATGGTGTTGCTGTTAGTTCTGACCGTCTTAAATGCCACATCACGAATTATTACAAAAATCTGTTCGGGGTCCCAGAACAGACGGAAATCATCTTGATGGAGGATCAGATTCATGATATTCCACAAGTATCCGATGAGGAAAATGAGATCCTCATTGCCGATTTCACTGAAAATGAGGTGAGAGAGACAGTCTTCCAAATGGAGCATAATAAGGCTCCTGGACCAGATGGCTTCCCAGCTGAATTTTATCAAGTGTTCTGGGGGGTGATCAAAGATGACCTTTTGGCTATGTTCCATGATTTCCATAAGGACAGTCTTGACCTCTTTAGCCTCAACTTTGGGATCATTACTTTAATTCCAAAAATTGAGAATGCCACTAAGATTCAGCAATATAGACCGATCTATGTCCTCAACGTTAGTTTCAAGATTTTTACTAAAGTTGGAACTAACAGGCTGAATAAAGTAGCAAGGACGGTGGTGAGCCCAACACAAACAGCCTTCATGCCTGGTAGGAATATCATGGAAGGTGTTGTTATTCTACACGAGACCATCCATGAACTTCATACCAAAAAATCTAATGGAGTTATTTTTAAGATTGACTTTGAAAAGGCCTATGATAAGGTTAAGTGGTCATTCCTCCAGCAGACTTTACGCATGAAAGGTTTCGCACCTAAATGGTGTAGATGGATCCAAAACATGGTTTCGGGAGGGAGTGTGGGAATCAAAGTTAATGATGACATTGGACCATACTTCCAAACGAAACGGGGGCTCAGACAAGGGGATCCTATGTCCCCTATCTTATTTAACATTGTCGCTGACATGCTAGCCCTGCTCATTAATCGAGCGAAAACAGATGGGCAAATTAGAGGGGTGATACCCCATCTAGTTGATGATGGTTTGTCTATCTTACAATATGCAGACGACACCATAATCTTTCTAGACCATGACCTTGAGCAAGCTAAAAATCTTAAGCTCCTTTTATGTGCATTTGAGCAGCTTTCGAGGCTGAAGATTAATTTCCACAAGAGTGAAGTCTTCTGTTATGGTGCGGCCAGAGAGATGGAAGCTTCCTATACTTCTCTCTTTGGTTGTAATTCGGGAGATTACCCTTTCAGATATTTAGGTATCCCGATGCACCATAGACAACTCCTAAATTCCGAATGGAGTAAAGTCGAAGAACGCTTCCAGCAAAAGCTCTCGTGTTGGAAAGCAAAATATCTATCCTATGGGGGGAGGTTGGTCCTGCTGAATTCGGTGTTAAGTAGCCTACCCATGTTCATGATGTCCTTTTTTGAAGTTCCTAAGGGAGTTCTTAAAACCTGGATCATTTCAGATCTAGATTTTTTTGGCAAGGTTCTGCTATTAAGCACAAATATAGACTTGCCAAATGGGATATCTTGTGTCGCCCCAAAGATCAGGGTGGCCTTGGGATTTTGAACTTACAGCTACAAAACAAATGCCTGTTGGCTAAGTGGTTAGTGAACATATTGAACACTGACGGGACCTGGCAATCATTGCTAAGGAACAAAAATTTGAGAACCAAAACCCTCACGCAAGTATTATCAAAACCAAATGACTCTCACTTTTGGAGAGGACTCATGCGTATTAAAGATGAGGTTCTGTCTAACGGTTCTTTCGTTATTAAAGATGGAACCAACACGAGATTTTGGGATGATACGTGGATAGGGGATAAGCCGCTCAAGGATACCTACCCATCCTTATACCATATAGCGCGGGATAAGCATGTCACGGTTTCTAAGGTTTTGTCCTCTAGGCCCCTTAATATTTCTTTCAGGCGGTCTTTGGTGGATAACAACCTGAGCCATTGGCTTCACCTAGTAGCTCGGGTCTCTAATGTTGTTCTGGTGGATGATAAAGACTATTTTAAATGGAGGCTGACAAAAAGTGGTTTTTTCACTGTTCGGTCACTGTATCTACATGACATAGATACTCATCCACCTTTTCAGCATAGGAAGATCTGGAAGTGGAAAATACCTCTAAAGATCAAGATTTTTCTTTGGTTTCTTCAGAAGGGGGTCGTTTTGACAAAAGATAACCTTGCAAAGAAAAATTGGAAAGGGAGCCAGCAATGTGTCTGCTGTAATTTTAATGAGACCATTCAGCACCTGTTTCTAGATTGCCCTTCCGCAAAAATGATTTGGAGGATTATTTTCTATGCTACTAATTTGACCCAGCCTAGATCTATTAGCCATATGTTTGGCACGTGGCTTAATAATCAACATAAAGACTATAAGCCCCTGATTTGGGTTGGTGTCGCTGCCATTTGCTGGGCTATTTAGAAATGCCGGAATGATATAGTTTTCAAAAAGACGAAGTTTAATTCGATTTTGCAGGTTATTTTCAGGGGAGCTTACTGGCTACGCTTCTGGGCCCAGTTGCAGCATAAGGAGCAGGCTAAGGATACCCTCATCGCCATGAGCAGGAAATTAGAAGTCGTTGCTCTACAGATTGGTAATAGAGGATGGAACAATTTTTTTCGTTTACCTTAGTCGGGGGCTTGTTGCCCGTTGCTGCTTTTTTTACCTTTTTGTGGACGGTTCTTTTGAACTCTGTAATAATTGGCTGTGTACATCTTCGGGTGTAGAGGCCGGATTTAATTATCCAATATCTAAAAGAAAGACACCGTACAAGCTGTCCTTTTTCCCCGTGGTCTACACCATGCGAAAAAGGAGCTGTACCAAGGCCGAAACAAATTCATTCGCTGTCTAGTGTCTACCATCTTCAGCCACCAACCTCCCTCACGCAGTCACGCGAGCTCTACGGAGTTCAGAATCCTCATCCACCGCCCACGCCGCATTGCAACAAAATTCATGTTTCCCAACAAAGATACCCTGGTGCATAGAACCGCAACAAAAAGGCAAATGCAATGCCCAAATTTGCACAGGTTTATAAATGGGGGGAAATGCAGAAGCTGCATCAAGTCCACCGCCAAAACCTAAACAATGCACTTTTGGCAGCCTGCAATCGCTTGGAGTTACATCAAGCACAGCATCTTTGAGTTCTTGGCATGTTCAAACTTCAAAGGTGACTGTGAATTCTAGTATCTGACCAAAAAATAGTAATAATGTGACCAGAATAATCTGAAAAGCAAAAGGAAGCCAGTGACCTCATCTTTGGTCAGCAATGGCTGTCCTTTGCTTTGCTCTGTTGTCTATCTATACCATACCTTCACTCTCTTTTTTTTCTACTTTTTCTCAAGCTTAATTTAGCCATGGATCCCTTTTCCCTGCCACTAAGCACCGCCATGGTAGCATGCAGCATCATGAAGAAGCAAAGCAGCAAGGCTTAAACAAATAAGCACTTGCAAAGTTACAGGACTCTGCTTAGCTAGCCTTCAAGGACAGGAGAATGCACACTTGGTGGTGGAGCGGCCGGGCCGCGGCACCTCACGATGCGGCCGACATGGCCAAGGATTTCCTCTTGGTGGTCTTGCCGGCGAGGACATTGCCACCCTTGATGTCGAGCTTGTAGTACTGCACGAACCACTCGACGAAATGCCGGAGGCCGACCTCGAGCGATGTGGCGGGGCGGTATCCGAAGTCGTGGGCGGCGTGGCTGACGTTGGCGTGCGTGAAGGGCACGTCGCCGTTGCTCGGCATGGTGACGACGCGCTTGTGCGCCTTCTTCCCGAGGAGCTTCTCGAGGATGGCGACCATGCGGGTGACGGGCACCGGCGAGGTGTTGCCGAGGTTGTACACGCGGAGTGGCGCGGGCCCGCGCTTCTTGCCGGACTTGGAGCCGGTGCTCCTGCCGGCCGTGTCGAGCGCGCCGAGGCATCCCTTGACGACGTCGTCGATGTAGGTGAAGTCGCGGCGCGCGTCGGCGCCGTCGGCGGCGCGGAAGAGCGTGATGGGCTCGCCGGCGACGATGCTGCGCGCGAAGGAGAAGTAGGCCATGTCGGGGCGTCCCCACGGCCCGTAGACGGTGAAGAAGCGGAGCCCCGTGATGGAGAGCCCGTAGATGTGGTTGTACGCGTGCGCGATGGCCTCGCCGGCCTTCTTGGTGGCGGCGTACAGCGACGCGGGCCTGTCCGTGCGGTGCTCCTCGGAGAATGGCGCGTCGGTGTTGAGCCCGTACACCGACGACGACGACGCCCACACGACCGCCGGCTGCGGGTCGGCGTGCTTGGCCGCGGCCTCGAAGACGCTGACGAGCCCGGCGATGTTGGACGCCACGTACGTCTGCGGCGCCCGCATCGCGTAGCGCACCCCGGCCTGCGCGGCGAGGTGGAGCACGTGCGTGAATGGCGCCGCGGCGAAGAGCCGCTCGAGCAGCGCGCCGTCGTTGATGTCGGCGTCCAGCACCGCGACACCGCGCGACGCCAGCAGCCGCTGCCGCGCGCGCTTCAGGGACGGGTCGTAGTAGGCGTTGAAGTTGTCGAGGCCGACCACGCCGTCCCCGCGGCCGCGGAGCGCCAGGGAGCAGTGCGCGCCCACGAACCCCGCGGCGCCCGTGACCAGCACGGAGATCCCACCGTCCCGCCGCGGCGTCGCGCTGCGCCGCACCTCACGCTCCCACGCCGCGCCGCCGTACGAGGCCCCCGAGCCCAGCAGGCTCCGGTGCGACGACCGCGACCGCGGCGAGGATGATGATGAGACGGAGGAGCTGGAGCCGGAGGGGTGCGACGCGGAGGAGAGGGTGAAGGAGCGGGAGAGCAGGGACGGGTAGTGGACGGCGAAGAGGAGGACGAGCGCGAGCGTGGCGAGCACCGTGGCGCGGAAGAGGAGGTGCGAGGACGCCGACACGAGCTGCTTGGCGCCCGACGCGCGGCGCAGCAGCACCGCGGCCCCCGCCGCGTGCCGCTCCAGCCTGACGCCCTTGGCGGCCGCGTCCACCACGCCTGCCGGAGGCATCCTCCTGCTGCGCTCGGCGGCGGATGTGTGAGCTGGCTGGGGGCGTGGTACGGCCGAAGCGAAGCGGGCAAGCAGTGAGCTGGGGAGTGAGACTGTGAGAGTGATGGGAATGCGATGGGCGCGAGATATAGCGGAGGTGGAGACGAGAGCGCGGGGCCGCGGGTTTTGGTTAGTTGCGGCTGTGGTATACGGAGTATTAGGGTGGAGCTTAAGCTAATAAGCTTCTAAAACAGGTGTAGTTGGCTCGGGAGGAGGAGGGGATCACCGCGTCCGGGTGGGGATGCCATGTCGCGCCGCGTAGCATCGCGGGGGAGACTGGCTGGGCTCGCTGCCCGTGCGTCAGAATTCACCGCGTGAAGGCTCTCGAGGCTTGTGTGCGCGGGACTGAGTGAGCTCTTGTCCGCTTTCGCCAGGTAGGCAGGTAGCTGCCGGCCAATCAACACCACCCAAGCGTTCAACTCGAGGAGCCCTGACGTGCTCTCTTTTTTTTTCTCTTGAAATTTAAAAGAAAAAACAGTGAAGAGAGGAGCATTCTCAAGGTGTCTGGCTTCTGGGCCCCGTTTTGGCCGAATGCCGGTCTCCTGTTTTCAGAAGAAAAAAAAACTTTGACCGTTGTATCTTCTCCCAACTGGATGGTGGTACAAAAGTATAAAACCGTAGTAGTTTAGCTTCTTGCAAGCGTAACATGGGAAGCATTGATTAATACTGATAGCCGAACTAATCAAGGATTCAATTCAAGGTCGTCTTTGTTCCCTCTTGCGCACTGACCCTTTTTTTCCACTTTGCTAACATGGTAGGGCGCTACGGGCGGCTGTACCGTCGAGTACCCAGCCGGGCGTGCCAGTTTGTAAAGCTGTGGGAACGGAGTGACTTGATGATCGTAGCACGTAGTAGCCGGAAGACTTTGATACCACAGTGGCTACAAGGGTTTGGGTTTCCATCGAGATGGATCTCGTTCGGCGTAATAGTCAAAATCGATCCGGAACTATGGCCCTGTTTAGTCCGTGGTAAGATTTTAGAGAAAATTTTTGGAGTTCCCTTCCAAGATCTATTAAGAGTATTAAATGTAAACTACTTACAAAACTAACTACACGAATGGACTAGAAATCGCGAGATGAATCCATTAAGCCTAATTAATCCGTCATTAGAGATTGGTTACTGTAGCACAACGTTGTCTAATCATATCATAATTAGACTCATTAGATTCGTCTCGAAAATTAAGGTAGGGATTGCGGAATAGGTTTTGTCATTAATTCGCATTTAATACTCCTAATTAGTGTCCGGAGATCGATGTGACGGGTAGCTGGTGAAAAATCTAGGAACTAAACAAGGCCTATGCTGTTGGGCTCAATTTGGTCCCTGAACTATGAAAACGTGCAATTTGGTCCTTGAACTATGCTAATCGAGGTTAATTTGGTCCCTGATCTTTGAAAATGTCTAATTTAATCCATGAACTATGCTAATCGGCTCACATTTGTCCCCCGCGGCACCACTGACAGCGTGAAGGAAAAAATGACGGTGTCGGTAGGTACTGTACTATTCCTATTTTCCTCTATTTTCAAAATTACTTTCAAAATCATATATCAACATGAAAATCTTCAAAAATAAAAGTTACTCAACTTTTCAAGATCTCCAACTTTACCTTTGGAACCATCTTTAAATTCCAAATATTTTTGAAAATAAGGTTTTGAAATTTGAAACCCCTATTTGAAATTTTAAAATCCTATTTCAAAAATACTTGGAATTCAAAGATGGTTCCAAAGGCAAAGTTGGAGATCTTGAAAAGTTGAGTAACTTTTATTTTTAGAGATTTTCATGTTGTTGTATGATTCTGAAAGTAATTTTGAAAATGGAGGAAAATAGAGAGCTGCTACAGTACTGACACTTCTCCTCCTCCCTCTCACTGCCTCACTGGTGCTACCGGGAACGAATGTGAGCCGATTAGTATAGTACAATGACTAAATTAGATGTTTTCATAGTTCAGGGACCAAATTGATCCGCTTAGCATAGTTGAGGGACGAAATTGGACGTTTTCATAGTTTAGGGACCAAATTGAACCCAACAGCATAGTTCAGGGCTGATTTTGGCTATCCTCTTTTCTCAACCCTGGCATGGAGAGCCCCGAGCCCCCCATACTTCGCCAACGAGGTACGGAGGAGCAAAAAGAAAATGTTAGTCTAGCGTTTATTTATTTATTTATTTATTTTTGAAAAGATGAGATCGAACGTTCATCCGCGCGTATACGTGTTTAATTGCAAGTCGCAGTTCGAATGGCTCTGTGATTTTGTGTGTTGAAGTCATTGGTGGTGTCCAAAGCTAGAGTATTTTTGATTTATCAGTCACCAACTAACGATACTATTCTCTCAAAACAAATCAGACACCAACTACCAACCAACAGTACTTTTCTATCGGTACAAATCAGCGTAGACCTCAACCACAGCCAGCTGAACACGCTGAGCGATTACGCAGCAGCGGCTGATGCGCTACGCTGGGCGCTGGGCGGCACCGGCGCGTGCGAGGCAGTGACGTGTGGCCCCACGCGGCGGGGAGGAAATGCTGCTGCCTCGGTTACGGCGCGGAAAGAGAGGCCGGCGCACCTCCCTTTGACCACATCACCCGCATGAAGCATGATGCCAGTATAGTATGCCACCACACTACTACGCTACTGATGCTATACATACGGTCATACGGGAGCCACTGCGCTGACGTTTCAGGAGCACCACATTCATCAGAGTCAAGCTAGGGTCTTTGAGAGCTGGAACACGGAAGAGACACACATGCAGGCATGCAGCAGCTTCGGCGGCCACGCGACACGAACGAGCGCGCACAGCGGACAAATGCCCGGCCGGGCTCCGCCACCCAGGACCCCCAGGTGCGCGCACGTTGGCGAACAGTTTCCCCGACGGCGATCCGGCGGCGGCCGGCGATGGACCGACGCCTCGAAGGGTCGTTGTCGGCCCGTCGGTGCCTGATGAATGCTCGCTGGGGCCAGTGTCTCATCACCAGCTGCCGCGTTGTGGGGGGTTTTAAAGAGCCTCACATGACACATGCATGCTCCACCGATCGGCACTGTGTGCCCCTGCCCCTGACTCACGGCCAACGCGGCGAGCGGCCGCGGACGGGGTGCTCGCTGTTGCTGTTGTGCACGCTCCCGTTTCTACGAAACAGGCGAACGGCCATTCGCGACGGATGGCAAACAAAACTCGGCAGATGCAACTCGAATTCGCTTCTATGAACACGACAGATCTTCTGCTCTGACGATGCAGAGAGGCCAATTTGATTTCGTAGAGAGGTTTATAATTACCCCAGAGTCCCGGGAGGTTTACAGAAATACGCGGTAAAATTACTCGTTGGGGGAGGGTAACTACTTGGGCAAGGTATCACTAGCTAGGCGACAGCCGGTCAGAAGGGGTTCAGAAGTGACGCGCTTTACCGGGCAGAAAGTGAGAGTGCACGGGATGTTTGTCGTCTCGTCACTGGTCTAACGAGATCAACTGTCAACTGAGCTAAGCTACTATACTAATCCTACCACTAATAAGATAATTAAATCAGCTAAACCTGCGGTGAGATTGCCTAGGTATTCGTGACCAGGTGACAGCATGCACGGGATACCGCGTGGTAGATACGCTTGTCGTCGATCACTGAATTTACTACTCTAGCAAGAGTATAATAGAAAAGGGAGGGAGGAGGTCTGAACCTCGTGGTGGGTCGGGCTGGATTCTAGCCCGCGGGCTTGCATGGCCTTCGGCAGGCTGAAATTCTGAATGCTGACGGCACAGATAGATGATGATGACCTCTCACTCATTAACGCACTGCAATTGCCATGAGAGACTCGGTTCTGTCGGTGGCCTTGATGGCTCCACTTGTCTTGCTGTTCCACGAACCACTGCATATGCATCGATCAAGCATCGAAGTGGCCTTTCAGCTTTAGTAACTGACAGAAACTCATGCACGGTGCATGTGCAGGAAGTTAATTAATATGAAATGACAACGCCGATCATTTGCAATCTCTTCCAAAGGTTATCAGTAACCCGAGCAGGTCACTTTATGTTGCAATGCAGAGATCGATCTCGGTGTGACTGAATCACTTTAGTGCGTTTTACAATGGGTTTGTCTCGCTGCTAATCAGCATGTTGTTAGTAACCTGAGCAGGTCACTTTATGTTGCAATGCAGAGATGAGAGATGTTGGTGTGACTGAATCACTTCTGTGCGTTTGGCAATGGGTTTGTGTCGCTGCTAATCAACGATCTCGTTGCAACTGAACGGATTACATAGCATAAGCTTCGTTGCTGCTGCATGCTTGCTCATTTTCAGTGACAGAAGAAGATGAGATGAGCAGTACGTCACCAGGCAGGCAGGCTGTGGCCCCACGGGTCAGGCTCACACATGGTCAGGTTTTGAGAGGTCCATGTAGAACATGATGATCGATGAGTGAGAGGTGTCCGAAATTCCGAATCCACATTGCATGATTCCATTCGCTCATGCTGTCCCTTATCAATGTCCGGACAGGCCCGATCGAATCCAAATCCAATGCGGCATCTAGTCCGGTCCGGGCACCGCCCCGCTCGAGCTTTTTCTGGACGAAGTGGACAGCTTGGCCCTTTCTTTCACGGCGGAGGGAAAGAAGTAAAGAAGAGGCATATTTTCATGTGCGTCACGGGAGGAACAGAAGATAATGCAAAAAGAAAAAGGGAAATTCGACTGAAGAAGGTTCAGCTTCACCGACAAGGGGCATTATCGATCGATCTCACACACTTGACACTCCCTCTCCCCTGCCTGCATTGGGTCTCTCGAATCCTTCTTGATTCAAGGCCCAAACGGCCTGCAGGCCCAAATCAGATTCAGACTTCAGACAGACGTAGCGGCTTGTCTCCTTTAGCTGTCTGACTGAACTGAGGGATGAGCTAAGTTTGACTTTTTTTTTTATTACACAGTACAACGCAGACGCTCACAACACGCACACACACTCACCCCTATGAATACACGTACGCAAACCCTACTCTTATGAGCACCTCCGAAGGACTGAGCACCAGCAGATCGGAGATTCTCGAAGTCACCACCGACGCCTCGTCGTCGACAGGAACGTCGCTTACCACTTAATGCATAACGCCGGAAAATCCCGTAATAAATCCAGGAAAAGGTGCGAGCACCAGGATTTGAACCCTGGTGGGTATCGTCCTACTGGACCGTCCTACCATTGGACTACAAGCCCATTCGCGAGCTAAGTTTGACTTATTTCCTCTCACACAATATTTTTTTACGAATTCACACAATATTATTCAATCTACCAGCTCAGCATTATACAGAACACGAGCTCCCTACACCCAGGGTTCACAAAACCGTAACTGGACATCCCCGGTTTTCTACGTCAAAAAACCGACGGGTAACCGGTAAAACCGAGCGGTTAACCGAGGTGGCTGTTTTTTAGTTCGGCCAGCCCCCGACTACCGACCGGTTTTACCTAACGAACCGGACCGTTAGGACCGGTTGCCACTGGTAATGTGAACCCTGCCTACGCCATGAGAACAGCATCTGTAAAATTCAAGAAGTAGATTTCAGGCTTGCAGTTCAGATACCGGACGATAAACATGATAGCATCCGGCACGTGTCTAGTACTGGTGTGTGTCTGGAACTGCAACACCCTCCTCTGATCCTCTCCACCTCGGGATACTAGTGAATGGAGTTCTGAACTCGGACAACAAACAATGGGGAGTGATACTAGTAAACACCAGGGCAAACAGCCAAACACATTGAAGCTATGTACGTTTTGTTTTCTTACAGATGCAAAGCTAAGCTTACTCAAGAACAAAATCACACATCAATATCATACATCCACTGTGAATTGAGTACGAATAACCAACACAAACAATACAATGCTTACTCTACCATAAAACAGTAACCATGAACAACTCTACATGTCACTTCAAAAAAAACTGAAGCTGTCACAAAAAGATTATGGAGATCGTTTAATGCCCTAGAGATGGGGAATGAAGTCTAGGCTGAATCACGATCGCTCTTTCTCCAAATTTGAAGTCCCCAAAGGAACCGGCATTTTGTATCCATCACCATCCATCATGCCATGCCATCTCTATTTGCACCATCCAAAGCATGAGAACTTCTGCAATCCAACCAAATGCAAAGCTCAATGAGATCACAGAATGAGCAAGCAAGGAGGTCAAGTAGTTGTGTTGTGTGATCTGCACAATATGGTTGTGCCTGCCCACTCACCGATGATGAGACGTAGCCGTCGTCGCCGTAATGCTTGTTGCCGTTGCCACGCGCGGCGTCTTTGCCGGACACCGCCGCCGGCTTCCCGGCCTGGGTCTGCTTCTCCTCCCTCACCTTGTTGAAGATGTGCGTGTAGCCGTCCGCCGACGCCGGGTTCGAGTCCCAGTCGCCGAACTTGGGCACCGCCGAGCCCCTCGTCGGCTGCATCATCGATCAGTAAGCGATGAGCTTCCAAGCGCATGTCAAGGCAGGCCGGGACAGAGAGCAGAGCAGATCGAGCCTCACCGTCTCGTTGCCGCGCGAGCCGCCCTTGGCCCGGGAGTTCGCGACGAGGCCGTACCCCGCGCTCTCGGAGCTGTACGGGTGCACCGGCGACTGCTCGACGCTGTACCCGCCGCCGCCTCTCCTCGGCTGCTCGCCGCCGCCGGCGTGGCGGTGGTAGGGCGACGAACCGGCGTAGGGGTTGGGCGAGGACATCGGCGGCGGCGCGTCGCCGCTAGGCCGGCGGTCGTGCCGCGGGGCCGGCGACCTCCCGGCGTCGGAGCGGTTCGGCGACGGCGCCGAGATGGAGAAGGCCTCCGGGTTCTCGGCGGGGTCGTTGGGGTTGATCATCTTGCCGCCGGCGCCCTTGCCCTTGCGCGCGTTCTCGAAGTAGAGCGTGTAAGGCACGTTGCCATCGTTGTCCCAGTTGCCGAACTTCGGGACATGGTTCTTCTGCTGCTGCTGCGTGCACGAACAAACGTCCAATTCAAATCGAGAAGAATCAGCCATTGCCACCATTTTTCCCTAACCACTTGTGGAAATGTAGTATGTTTATGCTATTTGAAATATGGATTCTAATGCTATTTGAAATATGGATTGAAAAAAAAGAGAGAGACAAAAGTGCTAAGTGAATCAATGTTTTTTTTTGTTCTCCTTTCAGAACGGTCAGCAGTCAGAATTGTAAGACCAGTTGCAATGGTAGAACATGCACAACAAGTCAAGTTGACATGGGGCTGCCCTGTTCGGCTGGCTGGTGGCTGATGGCTGACGCTGATTTGTTCTGAGAGAAAAGTACCACTGGCTGGTAGCTGGTGGCTGATTTGTTCTGAGAGAATAGTACTGCTGGCTGGTGGCTGATAAGCCAAATGAACAGGTAATCAAACGGCAGGAGATCACACGCCATGACTTCCGGCCGCTTACACACTGCATGGACTAATCAACTGAGCATCTGATTATTTGTCTGAAAAGAGAAACTAATCGATCACATGCTTCTACTTCGCCACTTGTGCAATTTAAGGCTAAACAGGACACGCTAGTGCAGTGGTTGGTATTTCAGGTTTGACAAATCTGCAAAGCTTTCTGAAGGCAGGCTGACAGCGATGACCTGCCTGGCTGCTGATGCCTCATACGTTTACTTCAGTTTCGGAAATGGAAAACTATTCAAACCAGGAGTAACGGAGCAGCTTACGTGTAGATATTGTTTTGAATTGTAGCATATAAAATTGAAACTTCTTGCATACGAGCTGTTCTATCTTGATTATTGATAATGTTTTAGCAGGTAAGAGTGGCTGGTGTATATCGATTGAGTAAGGGAATACAACCAGGACGTCGTATTCCAGTGAGTTAACCTGGAACCATCTCTCTAGCTTTTCTTTATCTACCTACTATCATTTATGAGATGATGAAGACTGTCAGGGTAATGGATTGTGATGAAAAGATATTTCGCTAGTTTCAGGGTCTCTGTCACAAAATTGTGGATCTCTACACTCCAAGAGAATCACACCAATAATTCACGCAAGAAATGGCTTCTGGCTAGGCTTCTAGCTCTAAACGCCAAGATAAGAATAATCGTAGCGACCATCTTGGATTCCTTGGGGAAATTCAGGCTCAGATATCTCAAATCCGGAAACCATACAGCGAGACCGGCACCTACTGCTACAAAAAAGAACGAATTGAACTCTTCTCAAGCGAACCAAGAACTTCCAGTTCTTGGGGGAAAGTTGTTCTTGCAGACAAGATAAACACTAGGCTACGTGCCCTACGTACGCTTCACAATCTAATCGAAAACTGCTAATTCACAAATCACAACTGAATGGAAGGCTTGTCGCCACGGAAGAAGAGCATGCAAGGATGGAAGAGAGGGAGAGGAACTTACAGCCATGGCGTTCCCAGCGTCTAGAAGAGAAATAGTAGAGAGAGATGGATCAGGCCCGGGAGGGTCTCCGAACTCTGGCTCTCGAGCGGCGGCTGCCGGACTGCAACTGCGAGAAGGGGGGTGGATTTATGCGAGTGTGTTGTCTGTTCCTACCGGCTGGCCCTCCTGGCAATTAGCTTGCTGATGATCGATCCTCTTCCAGGCCGGCCGGCAGGACTATAACTCCCCAAGAAAATGACGGGGAGAGAGGCCGCCGGTTGCAATCTTATATACAAGATGACAAGAGGCCCCTTTCTTGTACTACTGCTTTTTTTTTTCTTGTTGCTCTCTTGCATATCAGTCCCTCTGAAAATCTTTGTGGCTTCGTTCTCGTCTTTTTAAGGGAATGTTTGCTTTTGTCATTTCTGAATTCTGATGCAGAGGTTCAGGATCAGGAAAAATAAGTACATATAGTCGGGTGAAAAACGAAAGACACGACAATTTCCCCCCAAAAAAGTTAGCCCCGTGAAAGTCCCTGTTCCGAAAACCTGGAGACTGTGGGGGTCTGGAACGAAAAGGCGAAGGGAAACGTGACCGTTGACCGGTGACGAGCTCAAAACGCATACTAGAGCGGCTGCCAGCCAAGCCAGCGCGGCGCACCAGTCCACCGTCCCGCCGGATCAACACATATACAAAAGCGTTGGGTCGGCGGACATCTTTGACCGCTCGGCTGGCGTTGCAATTTGTTTGCAGCGCAACCAACAACCCAGCACAAACGAGCTCGTTCGCTGGAGCCCGGACGCTTCCGTTGCCAGGTCCCCCCAGCTGCTGCACAAATCAGCAACCTTTTTCCTCGTCGCCGTGGGTCACTCTCTCCAGTCTCCACACGCACGCACGCGCGCACCTCAGCACCGAACCCGCCGGGCACCTTCTTGTCGGAGGCTCGGGGCTCAGGGCTCGCGCGCGTTCGGTGCGGGCGGGTGCTCCCCGTGCCCAAGAGGCCGCAACGCGCTGGACGGCGAGACCAAGACCGGAGCCTGGAGGTGCGGTGGGAACGCGGCGCGCGCGGGGCCGGGGCCTGAGCGTGCGCGTCGTCCGTTCTCGCTGGGCTCCTCGCTCGCTCTCGGGCGGAGACGGGGAGCGCGACGAAGCGGTTTGGAACGCGGGAGGGATGATCACGGCGACTCGTTCGTTCCCCCGCACAGGTCGTTTCGTCCACGAGACTCCCCTTGTTGCCGGGTGCTGCGCGCGTGGCTGCAGACAACATCGCCGGCGGCACGTATCCTACGCCGCTCGTTCCTGTCGGCGTGCCCCTACCTCGTCAACTCCTCGCTGCTCGATCGATCACGGCGGCTTTGGCCGGGCACGAGACCACGCGCTGCCGGGTCGTTCGGTCGAGAGCGCGCCTGAGATCGACAGCGTCCACGCTATCTGACACGGTGGCGGCGACGGGCGTGCGTACGTATATGTGTTTCAGCGTGAACAACGACGGAGGCAACGAAACCAAGGACCGTTGAGTCAGCTATTCATGCACGGAGCTTCTGGGTTCTGACTACTGTACTCTGTTTCTCTGTACACACAACCCACCAGGGAATGCCGAGGTGGCCAGGTGTGAAACTTGGTCCCATCATGGACGACGTCTGTTGGACCATTTCACAGGAGACAAGTAGGCAATATCTACTTGTTTGGTATCTTAAACCAGTTTCAATGAGGTTATATGAAAAGTTTTACAGTATGTATTAAATTTGATGACGTGACGGTGACAAAGAACGATGGAGTTTCATGAGATGTTACGAGAGTTTCATCTTATAAAACTCCACTAGCATAATTACCTATTTTCCAGTCTAGATCATGTATAATGAAACTGTACACCAAGACTGGTCGTACGAAAATATTGTTGGTGAACGACCAGCTTCCTAGTCCCTAGCACAGTAATGGAGCAGGACGCCATTTTTCTATTTTTCCATATATCGACTTTGTTCCTGTGTAAGATAAGACCGTTTATGATTGTGCTGTCTGCCGTCATTGCCGCTTGCCATTGTAATCGGATGGCGATAGCACCGCAAGCTTTAGTTAGGAATCACTTTTGTAGACAGAGGTGAAACCAAGATGAGATAGGGTTTGAAGCTGAACATCTAGACTACTAATAGTTTTCTTGACCTCTTCCTTACTTCATCCAATAGAAGATTTACCTTTGGTTCTCACTTCTCAAGCAAGTGCTTGCCTCATCTTGCTCGCATGCAAATCGAAGCAGAGCGAGCGTTTGGAAGCCATATTGCTTTCTTTGAGGCTTATTATGGCGAGGTTTTTTCTTGCTCTCACAAGAGAGTGAGTTCGGCTAGCCTGCGTTGGCAAGGTTCGCTTTGCTACGCGAGCGAAGCCAACAAGCGAACCAAATGTACCCTATGTGCGTGCAGGAAGAGGGGGGCCTCAAGTCCCCCCTAGTCCTGTAAATCCGCCGCCTGTTTGTAGAGCAAAAATCATTTGCAGTTTGATCATATTTGTTCTTATTGTGCAAGGATGGTATGCTCAAGCTCATAAATCTATAAATGTTTGTGTTGTCGTTGGCTTGTTACCATTGGTCACTGTTCACTCATGTTGTGAATCTCCTTTGTAGACAGAGGCAAAACCAAAAATATAAGATGAGATAGAGGGGGTTGAACTGAACATCTAAGTACCTCAAAATTTCTCCAACTACATTTTTTAAACGTGAATTAATGAGAAAACCCATTTCAAAATCCTCCTAATTTTTCGAGACGAATTCAACGAGGCTAATTATGTCAAGATTAGACAACATCGTGCTACAGTAAACAATCTCTAATGACGGATTATTTAGTCTTAATGGATTCATCTCGCGATTTCCCGTACATACATGTAATTAGTTTTGTAACTAGTCTACGTTTAATACTCCTAGTAAGCCTTGAAAGAGAACCGCAAAAATTTCTCCAAAATTTTTCACCGAACTAAACATGGTCTTCCTTTTCTCCATCTATGGGCGTGCAAGAAGTAGGGGGGCTCGAGCTCCCCTAGTCGTTGTACATCCGCCGCTGTCTGTGGAGCGAAAACCATTTGCAACAAGTTCAATAAAACTTTAGGTGGAGATGCTCCCCCTACTAAAAAACTGTTTTTTCTTAACACGTTGCTCATCAGTTACCGAGCATCTTCAAAAGTTTGCTATTTTTAACTTTGCAAATCTTATAATTTGCCAATTTCTAAAAAGATTTGCCAAGTAAAAAAATAATGCATCTTCAAGAGTTTGTTATTTTTAACTTGGCAAACTATTTTGTTTTTCTTCTACATTTGCATTAGGAACCCTTCTGTATTTTTTATTTTTTTCCACCCTCCTACCTGGCTTCGTCCACAGGAGAAATGCGGATGTCAAGTCGAGTACGTACGCATATATTTGCACGCTGGAGGCAGGTTTTTCTCAAGTTACCAAAAATTGCTAAGTCCTTTGACCAGCTGTTGGAGAGGGTGTTTTCAACGTTTTTGCCAAAAATAAAAAATACCAACCCGATTTGACAACTTGTTGGAGATAACAAACTCAACAAGCTTGCCAATTTGACATGTACATGGAATGGAGCAACGTCAATTTTTTACTGTTCAGCAAAAGTTGAAGGGATTGTAAGTATTGATCTGGTCTGACTTGGTCCAACGACCAAGTCAGAGCCCCTAGATCACTCCCTGATCGGGGGAGTCCAACCCAATCGGGTTGTGGGCCCCTGTCGCGCCGCCCTATAAATACAGGAGGTGGGGGCCGCAGTGGGTGGTGTGCCTAACAACAGACCGTATGCCCACTCTACCGATCTGGGGGAGCGGACAACATCTGGGGGAGTTGACTGACGGCATCGGGCCGGCGACACTCAACCTCGCCGTCGTCGGCAAGGGGACTGGCGACGGCACCGCCACCCTCTAGGGCCGTCATGGCGGCCGGACTCTGGATCTCGCGGTTGTGAATCTAGAACAGAGGGGGGGGGAAGCATGGAGTAAGGGGAGAGACGGTCGACGGCCTAGGGCCAGGCGGCGCTTGTCTTCCCCGTCGCCGGCGAAGAGCACCGAGCACGGGAGCTCCCCTGCCGCCGCCGCTGTGTGGCATAGAGATAGGGAGAGAAATGAAAGATAGGGTTAGGGTTACGGGATGCGACCACCGCTGCTTCGGGTTTTGTCTGCGCGAGATGGACGGACGACCGTCGGATGCAGATCAACGACGATGGACGGCTGCGAGCGGTCGATGGCTGCTGGGCTCATTTAGGCCCAGGCGGGAGGAGGTGCTGGGCTGCTTCGGTGGCCCAGCCGTTCGCTGTTGGGCCTATGGCCCATGCGGATGCGCGTGAAGGGGCCATGGGCCGTTTTCTAGTATGGGCCAAATTGAATGGTATTGCATAGAGACAATTATAAATTGTTTTTCGCTAATTTTCAGAAGCACTATTAAATGTATTTGAATATTTTGTCTAAATTTTTTGATCTCTACTCAAGTTGAACCAACGAGATATTTGTTTAGAGATTAGAAAAGTGACAGAAATGTTTATGAACAGTATGCTTTCATGAATTTTATTCATGCTTTTTCGCTACAAAGTAAAAAAAAGGTTTCATCCTCTAATTTGGAGGAATATAAAGTTTTCCGCTTAAAGTTTATTGTGATATTGTTATTTTCTGACCAACGTTGATGATAACAATATTATAATTTTTTATTTTAAAGTTTTACTTAAAGTTAATTATGGTATTGTTATTTGTTTTAGTAACAATATTATGATTTTATCAGAAAGTGTTCTTGTCTTAAAGTAGATTATGGTATTGTTATTTTTTCTGACCAACGTTGATAATAATAATACTATAATCCTATGAGTTTTATGTTTAAAAGTTTAAATCTTTGATTTTATATCAAAGTGATGGATTTCAGAGAATGGAAAAGATCAAGAGATGCTCTTGAAAGTATAGTATTGTTTAGTAAAAGTATTGCTTCTGAAAAGAATAATAAAGAAAAGTTTTTTCCGCTGCTATTTATTGTTTATTTTCTCAATTAAATCGGAACCAACGAGAAGATTTAATTGGGAGAATAGTTTAAAAGTTTTGGTTAAGTTTTCCCTGTGGGTAAAAGCTATAATAAAGTTTAGAAAAGCTTTCGTTGTTTTAAGTTAAAGAAAAGTTGCTTATTGGTATTATTTTTGCCATTTGAAGCATCAAAGTTTGAGCATTAATTTGCTCTTGCAACTAAGTCAAAGAAAAATTGAATTTTGGCATTCTCTTACCATATAAAATGTTAAAGTTGAGCATTAGTTAGTTGTTACATCTAAAGATAATGCTCAAAGATGAAAAGTTTTAAAGACGTTGTCATTTTATGATCAAAGTATAATGATTCCAACATTATGATTTCATGATAGTCACGAGTTCTATGGTGACATAGAATTCAAAGTGCATGAATGTTGTATGTTTTAATTTTGACCAACGTTAAATTATGACATACGATTATTCCCAGTAGAGAGAAATTGATAAGAGTTGATTTCGATCAACACTACAGATAAAGTTTTGAGTTTACCCAATTGCATAGTTGAGATTAAGAAATGAAAAGATCTTTCTTCATTTTGACTTTTTGGTTAATTTGGAAGAGAGTCCCAAGTGTTGAGAAAATAGTTTTAGTCTTTTCTCTCACTAAAGTTTTCGTGACATTATGTTTTTTGTCAATTTTTTTCTGATTGAATTGGAACCAACGAGAAGATTTAATCAGAAAATAAAGTATAAGTGCATGTTTTAGTCATCGTGACTAAAGTAAAGTATTCTCACTATAAAATAGTTTATTGTCCTTCAACAGTAAAGGTAATACGTGAAATAGTCAGACACATGTCTATGTTTGACCAATGTTGAGTTAAACATGTGTATTGACAAAAGCCTTTCAGATTCAATTCTGGAATTAATACATTGGTTGTTGCCAATGCATTCAAAGTTTAATGTCGTTTGTCAGGAAATGTTTTGGCACTTGTGTCATTCATTCTTTGAATAGCAGGCAAAGTTTTGTGATATTCATGTGTGACTTGAGTATCACATAAAAGGTGAGAAGTCTGGGGGAGTTTTTTGCTATCCCAGCAATACTCATGTACTTGTAAAGAGTCGAAGGACAAAAGGACAACTGAATTTGATTCAAAAGTCAAAATAGCAAACATGACTTGCAAAAGTATAGCAATATGAAGAACTTTAATGAGCTCTTCAAAGCATAGCAGTGAAGAACTCTGATGAGTTTTAGAAAAGGAACAAGGAAATCGTACTCCCATTATTTCGCATGACTTGATCATGTGAATAAAGTTAAAGATTAGATGACTCCTTGTTCACAAGTGTTGAAATAGCTTCGAAATTAAGGCTTCAAAGTTTACACCATATTTCGAGGGGAGAAAGATAGAAAGATTAAGATTTAGAAATCAAATTCCCCTTTAAGTCAAAAGTGATGCATTTTATGCATTTAAAGAATGATCTATTAAAGAAAAGTATGACCGAAATGGGAGTATAATGGTCATAACATTCATACCCCAACCATAGAAATAAACAAAATTCCTTGAGTTTTGTTTTACCACGAATATAAAGAAAGATAGTTGAGCCTCAAAGCACTTAAAAGAAAAGGATGATGCTTAAAACATCATACGAGGCTGGTAAAGACTGAACCCAACCAAAAGTTTAAAGGAATTTGTCTAATTGATAGATGGGATAATCTGGGGGAGTAAAGAATGTTGAGAACTAAGGCTTGAAGAGAAGTGGGACTGTATGTTCACTCCAATGATTCAAGCACAACAGTTGTCTTGACATACATTTTGGTGTTGTATGATCAACAGAAGTTGAGGTGACGACAGATGTTGATGTAATTCAACACCCGTCGTTAACTCTTCAAAACAAAAATAAAGTCAAAGAAATTCTTGCTACTCAGGACTCTATGGTAACAATTGTTTCTTTGGAAAATCATAAAGAGCTACAACAACCTCAGACAGAAAACAATACACCTAGTTGTATATTGTTAAAGTATAAGATAAAGAAGCATAAATGGAGGTGATTCCACCTCATTTGGAGAAACCATGAGAGGTGTTCATTCATCCTTCATGGAAAATGTCATGAGACATAGATGTTTCAAACTTGTTTTGGAACATAGAATAAATTCCTAAAAGAGTCAAAACAGTAGACTGTAATGGGTCTACAAGGATGAAACGTGACTCCAGAGGGAATATGTAAAAGCAATCTAGCATGTCTTGTGGCAAAGGGCTTTATGCAAAGAAAGGACAAGTTAAAATGAGATTTATTTCTGAAGTCTCATGAAAGGATTCTTTTGGAATCAAAATGACTATAGTGGTATATCATTGTATAGAACTACATCAGACAGATGTAAGAATAATGATATACAGAGATTTGTGCGAGAAAGCATATACATGACATAACCAAATGGTTCTTGTTATGGAAAGAAAAGAAAATTGTGATACCATCTGATGAGATGGTACTTTCTGATTTATGTATCACAAAATAGTGATATCAATAGTTCTACGAGAACAAAGAAAAGTTTTTGGGTTTAAGTAAAAGTCAAGATGACAAATTTGCTCATCTGTAAAGTTCAAAGATGGGAAATACTTTTCCCACATTCAATATGTAGATAATGTACTACTTGCTAGTAGTAATGTTCAATCTACTATGGAGAAGAAGAAGGTTGTTATAACCTACAGTTTCAAAAGGAATAATCTTGTTGAAAATCCATTCGCTCCAGCTAGGAATGGAAATTCATTGAGATAAAAGCAAAGGGGTATTTTGGATTATCGCAAAGGGCATACTAAGAAAGAATTATAAACGAGATAAAGTATGCATGCGAGCAAACTTACGCCTGTCTTACAGTCAAGGGTAATAGTTTTGGAATTTTAGTATTCCAGGAACCAATATGAGATCGATCGAAAGAATGGTGGTTCCATTTACTTCAGCTGTTGGAAGCAGAATCAGTGCTCAAAAGATTTTACCCTGACATAGTTTAAGTATCCGGGATGTTTTGGCAAAAGTCCAATCCAGCATAGATCACTGGAATGAAATTAAAAGAATGTTTTGCACTCTTGCAAAGTGTTGTAAGTCTCATGCTAAGAAATAAAGAAACTCATACTCTCAAAGGATTGTGAGTAAAAGGAACTAAGTTTTGGTGAGTTGCTTTAGTGAAGCCCACAGTAGTAGCTAACACTCACATTTGGAGTTTTATTGTGGAAAAGCTCCAAAGTTGAATAGTTGTGATAAGATGGGTCATGTATACCCGAAGTTTAGCATGATATGAGGCTACATGACAGGCTTAATGGTTGAAGAAACCTTGCCCGGAATTGATAATGGTAATCAACAGTAATGTACCATTTAAAAGTTTTCTCTCCTATGACAACATGTCAAGTGTGATGCCAAACACATTGACAAAGTGTTATATGTTGCAAAGGAGAAAATCCAGAATCACATAATAGTTTTGAGCAAAAGTACCAAGCAGTTGCTTGCGGATCCGCTTAACAAAGGCCGACCACCCTAGTCGACATGGGTTTTATGGGAGGCCTATGATTTCTGGATAACAAAGGGCCCAAGTAAAAGTTAAAGTATTGTTTCACTGTAGAAAGGTACATTGTGGCTGTCTAGTCTTACAGTAATTGATACTTGTTATGATGAGGCACGCCCTACGTACTGATCTGCACTGAGATGAGGACCAAAAGCAAAGCAAGTGAAATGATTACGTCAAAGTATAAAGTTTAAAGTATAATATGAGATCAAGGGGGAGAATGTAAGTATTGATCTCGTCTGACTTGGTCCAACGACCAAGTCAGAGCCCCTAGATCACTCCCTGATCGGGAGAGTCCAACCCAATCAGGTTGTGGGCCCCTGTCGTGCCGCCCTATAAATACAGGAGGTGGGGGCCGCAGTGGGTGGTGTGCCTAACAACAGACCGTATGCTCACTCGCCCACCTCTGCCACTCTGCCAATCTGGGGGAGCGGACAGCGACGGGAAGCCCACTACCCCGGCCACCGCCATCACCGTCACTGCACGTCCCCGCCAGTCGCCACTGCACAGCACTGCACCGACCGTCGTCATCTACAACGACGAGTGCCCTCCTCTACTTCCATAACTCACGGTACCTCTCCTTCTCCCATTCCTTCTGTCTCTCTCTCGGTTAATCAACAGAATGACTTCGATTCACATCACAGTAAAGATTTCAACCCCACTGATCTACACCTAGATGATCCACGGGTTTTACAGGGATGAATTACAACAAAACCTCAATGATCTCGAAGCTTACCAATGATATCATTAATTCAATTTTTCTCTCTATACAATGCAATAGCTATGTACAACTGTTTACATAAGAATTTTGCAATTCTTAACCACAACTAAAAAAATTAGGGATCAATTTGTTGAACTGCCAGACGTATAGACTCCCTGGTAGCGGTTGGATCGAGCACGTGAGGTCCAGATTGCTTGCAGATTGCATAGTCATTGGTTTGATTGGGTCAGTCCCGATATTGTTGCCGCCGTGAGTGTGGTTATGTAGCTGCAAAGCATCTGTTCACATACTAGTTTGAGCCTTTCTAGACCATATCTGTCAGCTGCTACAAGCAAATGCTGTGCCATCACCATTGTATCCTTCCTGTCGGGTTTTTTTTATATTTTTTTAATTATTTTGCAAAAATATACGACGGTTTCAAAATTTTACAGTTTTGACAACCATTCGCCGTGGCCCACGGCGGTTTCAGGTCTAACCGCTGTGGCCCACGGCGGTTCGGCAGTCGCCGTGGGCTACGACGGTGGCAGACGGCGGTTGCAGTGCCCCCACGGCGGCATGAAGCCGCCTTGCAACCGCCGTGGGCCACGGCAGTTAGTTTTTTTTAATTAACGAGAGAAAACACACACATTTGCAATGGCATGTACGGTGCTAGTACCCTAACGAAGCACCTTACGTACAGATAACATGCCTTAGGGAATTTAGAAATTTCATTGCAACATTCCTAATGAATCTAGTTGTACGAGAACTGCCCAGAGAGCATAGAGCCGCCGGAGTGTTGCGACGGCATGTAGTACCCCGGTGGGGGTGGAGGTGGTGAAGGTAAAGGGGACCAATCTTTCTTGTGGCATTCACAAGTGCAGGTCGAACATTTGCAGGACCGGTCTTCTCCTGCGCTAGACGATGGATCTGGAGAAGCCAATGCCTCCGACAGCTCCCGCTTCAGGTTGTAGATGACGACGTCCTCGAGGTAGTCGATGTACTGTTGATAGGGATCAATAGCTGGTGGATCCACCCATTGCGAGAAATCGCAGTTCTCAGCTTGGGTGGAGTACTGCAAAAGGCAAGAAAACATTACCAAACGAAAGAAAGATGATGAGGAAATTTGTGGACATTGCTTACCTATGCATATGGGCAGTGCCAGAAGCGACGACCGGAGTTGTTCCATCCCTGGTACACTTGCATCACGCAGAACTCACCATGTGAACACCTAGGACACAACACCGTTTGCTTCGGTGCGTAACTTCTAACATCACGCATCGATCTGAAGTCACTCTTGCCTTTCAGTGGGAAATTGGCTTCGAAATCTTCTGATTGCTGATGCCACAACTCAGGACCGAAACCGTGTCCATCCCCACTCCACGAAGCCATTGTTGAGTGTTGTGAGAAGAAGGCAATGGAGTGAATGGTGGTATATATAGAAGGTGGCTGCCTGGGTGGTGGGCCCTTCGATCCGTGGGAAGGGAAACGAAGAAGTGACTCGGAGAAAACACACCCTAGTACTAGGGCACTGTCGCTTTGTGGGCCAGACGATCCGTGGGAGGGGAACGCATCAGTGACTCAGAGGAAACACAACGACTCTAACATTAATACGACTGGAATCGGCATAAATTATTAAAAAAGAATAGAACAATCACCAGCAAAATAATACAAATAGAAGTTCAATTATTACAATACAGTACCATGCATAAGTTCATACAACAAATATAGTTCAAATATTACAAATTCCGAAATTAAATGCTCTAACATTACAAGCAATTGTGATCATCTGAATCCTGCGTTGGTCCTACGCCCACGTCCGCGTCCGCGTCCACGTCCGGATGGGGGTTGGGATGGTCCTGAAGTTGGTGATGAGTCCACACTGGGCGTAGGTGGTGCGTTGCAAGCATAACTTGTGGCTGTGCACCTCTTGTATGTGTGACCCGTGTTGAGGCAATTGTAGCACATCACTACTGTAGCTCCAGCTTCTGCTTCATCCATGTTGTTCCTAATCCTCTTCTTCTTCCGTCTTCCAACGCCTTGGCACAACTGAGGATCTGGATTTGGTATGTGCACAGTATTTTCTTTGGGGTTCTCAGTAAAAGAACCCTGCACGAGGTAACTTTGAATTGTTTGGTTCCAAATGTTCCGAACAGTTTGCTTGTTATAGTACCATGGCACGTACCTATGGAAGCTGAATTGTTGCAGTTCATAGCATACGGCGACCACATGTGAGCAGGGGATGTGTAGTAGTAGTGGCTTCCGGCATGTACATCTGCATATTTGGTTGCCAACTTCAGCAACTTGAAACGTCTTTTCACGCTGCGGGCCTAGGCGCATTTTCCCTTCGGACTCAACCTCATAGCTCCACAAAATTTCATTGTCATCAGACTGGTGCAAAGACTGCGCTGTGACCTTGTGTTTAAGTGCTTTGTCCTGAGCCTTGGTCAGATACTCAGTCATTTTTGTGCAGTATCTCATTTGAGTGTTCCTCATAACCTCATCCGCTATCTGGCTCCTAGTGTGAAAGTACAACATTGTACGATACAGAAAGAACTCAATGATGCCAACTAGAGGAAGAGGTCTTGCACCGCGGAGCACACAATTGTAAGACTCAACAAAATTAGTGGTCTTTATTCCATGTCTTGCTCCGCCCTCGTCAAACATGAGACACCACTTCTCCTTAGGCTCATTCTGAATCCACTGGCTGAAGGTCTTCACAGCACGCCCTCTTCTGCGCCTGACTTGAGGGCCATCTAATCCCACATCCTCGAGAGAAATTGGCTCCTCTCCAGGTTCGGGATTCACTGGCCTCTTTGCTATCTCCTCTGATGTCTTCTTTGTCAGCTCATCTAATTTCTTCCAGATCGCATCAAACTTCTTCTGCTGAGTCTGCTCACACAACCGCTCAAACAATTTAGCCACGGTCTTGTTCTTGAACTGGCTGTGGAAGTTTACTTTCATGTGCCTAACGCACCACCTGCTCTTAACATCTGGCCACAATGGAGCTCTGTATCGCTCTGTGTCGCCCTCTTTCATGTCATTGATTGCTTGCAAAATACCTTTGTGCCTATCGTGTATCACACACACATTCTGCACATCCTGGACCACCATGTTCTTCAACCTCTCAAGGAACCAGTACCAACTGTCACCGTTCTCCCCCTCAGCAAATGCAATGACCAAAGGAAGCAACTGATTGTTACTATCAGCTGCCACAACTGTCAGGATTGTTCATTTGTATTTGCCTGTGAGAAAAGTGCCATCTATGCAAATGACCGGTCGACACAATTTGAAAGCCTCAACGCAGGCACCCAATGCCAAGAATGACCGCTGAAGCACAAGCTTGCCTGGTTTCTCCACACAAGGATAGTCCTTGATATCATAGTAGCTGCCAGGATTCATCTGAACTATTGTGTGTAGCAAGCTAAGCAAATTATGGTAGGATGCTTCATAAGTACCCCACCTATGCTCCAACACCTTCTTCTTTGCTTGGTATGCCTTGCCGTAACCGATGGTGTACCCAAACTTTTCCTCCATTGCACCGATAATTGCCTTCGGTGCATATTCAGGGCTATTCACTATGTGAGGGTACATGTGGCTTGCAACAAAATCGGCTGAAATGTTTCGGTGCCTTGCATCAATACGATCAAGGGTACAAGTGTGACCTTTCACTTCTTTCACCTGTATGTAATTGTCCCACTTCCCCATATATGCATACACTCGAAAAGAACAATCATCCTTGATGCAACACACATCATATATCCTAGGAGAGCTCTTGACTACCCTGAACTCCCTGTGTAGAGTCAAGGTGGACCACTGCTTCACTGCATCCTTCAAATGTGCAGTACTGGGGTACATAGCGCCTACACAAACCTCATTCTCCGTGTACTCCCATGGCACATTCTCACCAGTATTAACAGTACACCGGGAGAAATCGTAGTTCCGCCAATGCAAAGGCACATGATCCTCAGACTCATCATCATCATCATCATAATCATCATCTGAAGAGTCCTCTTCCAATGCACGTTCATCAGCTTCCAACTCTCTCTGACATTGTCTCATCACCTCTGGGTTTACTTCTCCCTCATCAATAACACCAGTGACAACATAACCTCTAGATGCCTGCTCACCCTCAAAATCCCCTTCTTCCTCCTCTTCTTGTTCACCTTCTTCAGCATCTTCAGCACCTTCCCCTTCTTCAGCACCTTCCCATTCTTCACCACCTCCCCCCTCGTCCACATCCTCAGCTTCCTCATGCACTTGACTGCTAGACCCACCCTTCTGGTAAACTTGGACAAACAAAATCACAGGCAAACCAACTCGGCATGCATTTATGATAAAACCCCTCCATCGTGGAGTCCCTTCAAGTGCCACGAGCTCCCAATACACTGGTGTACTTCTGTTGATTAGTGCCATCACCGACATGCATTGGTGCTCTAAATCTACTGAAAATGCCTTGACCAGCCAGTTGGTTATAGCCTCCTAAGTTCTTTCTCCTGCTCTTGGAACATTTTTCTCAACTGAACTATAATTTGACAAGTCAACTCCTTGTGAACCATATATAATCTCTCCAATTCCATAATATATTTTGATTGTGACTGACTCCGACATGTCTGATTCATAATAAAAAGCAGTAACTACTATCAAATGCTACATCCAGGGACTAAGAAACAAATAAACCTATCTAAACTACATTAACAAACTAATCAGCCGCAATCTACACACTTAACAGTAAATATGTTACGTAATATAAACTACAACTACAAATCTATAAACTACAACTACAGATCTATAACCTACAACTATAGATCTATAAACTAAACTACAACTACATATCTACAGAAATCTACAGTACACCGAAATAGAAATTACTGGAATTAGTGAAATCAGTGAAATACCTGCAATGAAGCGAAGAAGTAGCATAGCTTCACTGCTCCGCACCCTCCACCTCCCCTCTTCTCCTCCTCAACCCTAACCCTACAAACAGGACATTTTTAATACTACAGATCTAAAGAAACGGAGTGAATCACTAAATACGGTTTCTAAGTAGCTGCTAAAAGAGTTTAAATCGACGAAATACTTACAATGAAGCGAAGAACCGGCAGAGCTTCGCTACTCCGCCCCCTCACTCTCCTCCCCTCTCCTTCCCAACCCTCTCTTTCTTTTTTTTTCGAATTTTTATGACATTTCCAGGCTAATTTTCGGCTTATATAGAGGGCAGCAAACTTGTCGCCATACGCCACGGCGGCTGCACGGGCCTTACCGCCGTGGGCTACGGCGGTTGGCCTTGCCGCCGTAGCGCACGGCGGTTTGTCGTCCACCGCCGTGGCCCACAGCGGCTGACCTCCACGCCCGTTGGGGCCCACGGGCGACTGCCGAACCGCCGTGGGCCACGACGGTTAGACCTGAAACCGCCGTGGGCCACGGCGGCCGTCGTGGGTCACGGCGAATGGTTGTCAAAACTGTAAAATTTTGAAATCGTCGTATATTTTTGCAAAATGATTAAAAAATATATATATAAAAAAATTCCTTCCTGTCTATCTCAGGCAGCAAGTCAGTGTAGATGAAGTGGAGCATCGCCTTGAGCCCAGCCCAGATAGTAGATAGCTTGTATTAGACGTGGGCCTTACCAAAATATACCAGTATTGGGCTGATTTTGCTAAGTACAGGCCCAAATCATGCGAATTCGTCAGTCCCATCTTCACAGATCAGAAATTTTGGAAAAACACCTCCAAGCTCCCCCATATTTTCCAACTCTCTCCACCTCTCCCTTGTCCCTTCCCGTTCCCGTCCCCCCGTTGCTCGTCCTCCCCTCCTCGCCGACGAAACCCTACGCGCTCCCAAGCCCTCGCCGCCGCCGCCACCGCAGTCGCGATGTACGCCGACAGGTCCTCCGGGCGTAAGCGCTCCGTCAGGGACCGTCTCGGGTCGGGCGGCGTCTCGCGCTCGCGGTCTGACGACGCAAAAAGGTGCGTCCTCGAGCTCTCCCGGTTCCGAATCGTTGCTCATTTCGCCATTCCCATGCTTGTTGGCGCTACATGCTTGCGACTTGTGGCTGGATCGGTATTCGGACAGAGATGGTTGCGGAAATGCTGTTTAGGACTGAGGAATCAGGTGCCCCGTGGTCGTAGTGCTGATACCTCTAATGCCTGGTTGCAAAAATACTATTTCCTTCAACACTATCGTCAGCTGTGTTTTTCTGTATGAGATTTCAATAGGTTGATAGTATATGCAATGGTTGTGGTTGATTGTGTGATTAATCAAATAGAGATAATTGTGCTACCGTTACTGCTTCTACAAATGTTGTCTGTCTGTCTGTCTGTTGTTTGGAATTTCTTTCTTAGTCCACTAGTGGATAGATCGTCACAGTATATGCACACACGGACACCAGGTTTCCATGTTTTTTTTCTACAAGGGTTTGTCCATTTTCCACTTGTGCTGTTGTACAATGGAAAACTGCCCTGGGGTTGCATCAGTTCCTCCAGTTGATGTGCATTTATGTTTTATATACGCCTATGGCAACTTCTTATTGTAGTCTTAACCATGCAATGCTTTAAATGGCTGTGTCGCACCTTCCCAGAAATGTCTCCACTCCTTTTCTTGGGACTGGCTAGGAAAGCACATGCAAATTGCTGATGTGATCAGTTGGTTCATACGTCCCAGTTTATTCAGAAGGAAAATAATCCTGTTGTTTATATCATCTATGTTGGAATTTTTACAGGTTTCGCCGGGATGATGGGACTTGGAGGCGCGAGCTTTATAAGGATTCTGGAGGAACTCAAACTTCATGTAAGGGCCATGGCATGGATAGTTTTGAACATGCCTTCTTTATTTATGCTTGCCTCTGGAGATTTACTGTTAGCTTGTTGCTTCTACTGTGCATGGTTCAGCTGGACCTACTTCCAGAGATGTTCAACCAAACAAAAAATCTCGAGTGGAGCAAAGGATTGAGGTTGTGAAGAAATCATCAGTTCCAGATCTTCGTGAAAAGTTATCTGGTATCCCGAGTCAGCACCCTCAACTTAGCAGTACTGTTCAGGTCCCAAAGCCTGCAAGAGAGATTGTTAATGGTGACAGACCTGTTCAGAAGAGAGACCCCCCTCCAATTGCCACCCCTCCTGTCATTAAGAAAGTCAGTGCACCTGCACCCGCACCCGCACCCGTACCAGCACCAGCGCCACCTGCGCCGCAACAATCCCAGCAAAAGGTGAGATAATTGAGGATTCTTTGTTGTGTGTTCTTACAGGATTTTGTCCCAATCAACTATTACAGTTCTATTTGTTCTTATGTAGTGGGAGTAACATACCGTTACCTCTCCTTATTCTGCATGTGCTGCGGTGTGAATATAATGAACTAAATGACCATATCATGTTGGAAGCTCTTTGATGTTTGTGCAACCTTTATTATGATTCTGATCCGGTTGTGATCCTTTAGGTTTTAGTCTTATGCATGTTTGATCTTCTAGACCTTTAGCGTGTTTTGCATTCCAAAGTTATGTTTGCCTAGTCTGTTATCAATGCGCGATTTGCAGTGTCTAAATTCTTGTATGGAACATGCTCTTCATCATTTAATCTTTATTCCAGTGCTGTAATAATATATTTCTTTGAAATGTACAGGTTGATGCCTCACTTGAGAATTTACTGAAGTCTCTGGATCTAGAGAAGTATTTGATAAATTTCCAGGCTGAAGAGGCATGTTTGTTTAATGTGTTAATTTCATATTGTGAATGTGACCAGCCATATTCTCAATGGTTATTCCTTTTTTAAAGGTTGATATGAAAGCAATGGCTTACATGAATGAAGAAGATATGAAGTCTTTAGGAATTCCAATGGTATTGCAACACCTTCGATATTGAAACACTATTTATAGAATTCTCGATTGCTAGTCTGCTGCCTTTTTTCTTTCTGAACCGAGTGGCATGCTTATCCTCTGCTTAAATAGAGCTTTCTGATTGACACAATTCAAATATATAAGTTGGTAGAATTTGCTAATTTATCACTTCGCTGCTTTTAGATTAACAGTCATTCTAAAAGGGAAACTGTATCAATGAGTTACTAACTTCTGAACTATGCTAATGACTAAATTTTGTTTTCAAACTATTCGGAATGGATGCCCATGGATGATGGTAGAACCTGTCTTCTGATTTCTGCTTGCTGTATACATATTTACTAAAATAGGTATTGATCCATATTCTAGTCCTGGTTCGTCTAATTAGAAGATACTTTGATTGGGTAAGCTGGATATAGAATGGCCTGACTACCGAGTGCCCTGAGCTGTACATTTTCAGTATGGTTATCATAAGAACCAGGTGCTATAAAGAGTAAAAACTTAAGTAGTAAAATATATTCAGTTATTGATTCAGCTAACCCACATGCATTTTTTATTTTCTTTTTCTCGAATACGCAAGAGAGCTGCGTATATTTATATTAAGAGAGAGTGAAAAAGTCCAATTACAAAAAAACACTGCCCCCATCTTGGACCAGAAATGGGAGATGTGTGAAGTCTGCAATAAAAAAGAATTTCTATAGGAGGATAAAATGCAACCCGACCTTGCTAACTCAATCAAATTCCTCGACCCTCACAAGACCTTGGGTTTTCAAATTTCAACCCCTTAGCTCCAGCTAAACACCATAGATGGTATTCATCCTTGAAGGTTTGTAAAGTTCCTTGGATGCTTGATGCTGTCGTCACAGTAAACGGGGAGCTGTCCCATCAAATACGCAAGTGTTACGGCGCTGCCCCGCACTGAGCTATTGCCATGTTAATGAAAATAGGTTTTTCTGTTTCATATACATCTCATGGTGTTTCCATTTTTGTACTACTGCATCTACAATTGAAAAGTAGCAACAAGTCTGTTATAGGACGGGGTGTCTATTATTGTACTAGTGCCCAGCTATTCATTTGTTTGCAGTCTATTCAAGTTTCTTTCCCATATTCATTCGCTAGCTTTACCATGTTTACAGGGTCCCAGGAAGAAGATACTATCAGCATTGGCTCACAAAAAGAGGAAGTTATCGAAATCATTGCCTACCAGTTGAGAGATATCTGGGCTTGTGTATTAGCTAGGCAACTTGATGATCTTGGATATGTGTGACTGCATCGAATTGCAGAGTTAACTCCACTGACGTGCAAGATCCCCATCAAGAGACTAAGGCAATGAGGCATGTATAAATAGAGAACTCTGTGATGTTGGTAGGGTTTCAAGGCAACAGCTTGTTGATATATGGTTCTATTGCTATCCAGAATTCCAGATTATTTGGATCATTGGATGTCAATTTCTTATGCCTTAGGGGTTGTTCCCTTAATGATATGAACCCAGTTGTTTCTTGTTGCTTCTGCAAGTGTCACTGTTGCTGAATATCAACGGGATTCACGGCACCATGTTTTGGAGGTTCTTGGTGTTTGAATCTCTTTTTAATTGTTGGTCCCCTTTTTTGTTTAGTCAGCTGTGAGCTGATGCTTTATTTTTTCTTCGTGTTTGCACCTGGTTCGATGTCCTTGTTTACTGATCGTGTGATCGTGTCTGCGTTCGGAATGTCTGCTTCCAAGTTGATCATCCAGGATTCTGTGTTTTCTATTATATTAAAGGCCTAAAGTTGTGTTCCAACAGATCGGCGAACGGTGGTCATGCAGAGACGCAGGAGAAAGTTGCTGCTTCTTCAGTTCCCTTTCTGTCTGATCTTTTCTTTTTGAGAGGTTTTGTTCTTTCCTGGGTGCTCACTCCTTTCCGACAGTGACCACTAACCTGTGCCTTTTCTTCACTGAAATTTCTCGATTTATACATTGAAAACTCCATCGGATGTAAGTTTAAATCATGTACAATGTTGTATTAAGAAGTTGCAATCTACAAATTTCAAAAACTTTTGTTTTGTTGAACCCCATTTCATCCACTGGCGACTGCCGAGGTGAAACCGCAAATGCCTGCACGAGACTGTCAGCAGCGCCTCCCAAGGCTGCAGGCAGAACTCGCCATGACCGTCCGCGGGCTACACGCGATCGCCGATGAACAAGCAGCCCTCCCGCTGCCGACGCCACCGGAGGGCAATCTTCTCGACCCCATCGCCGTCGGCCCGTCTCCTCCCCGAGACTCCGAGCGATCAGAGACCCTTCGGTGTTTGTGGTGCTGGTGCAGCGGCGGCGGCGGCATCGCGCGCGCGCGCGCGGTTGGTAGGGAATGCCGGCGCGGCGGAGTTGATGGAGTCCAAGCGGGAGCTGTCGCGACGTCCAGGGGGTCAGGTGCGGCATGCCCTCGAATTCCTTGCTCCTTGTTTGTCGAACTCTGATTTGTGGATGGAAGCAGTAGTGGTGGTGGTATAGTCGCGGGATTGAGAAAGTTCATCGATCGTGTGGCTTGAGATTAACCATCTCATCCTAACGTTTTCCTGCCGAAAACCAAACTAGTTCTGGTTACATATGTGTCCTGCTATCCTTGAACTGTATTTTGCTGTAAGTTTAGAATGCTGCAATTTTATAGTTGTAAATTCATTTGTTTATGGATTAAACATAGGACACATGAGAATCCTTTTGTTTTCCAATGCATCTACCTGCAACTTTTGGGCTCACTAGGCCCTTCTCGTTGCTTGGTCCTCTGTTAAAAAACAAAAGCATCCACGCTGGTTCCCAGAGGAAATTTGACCCTTGTCTGAGCTGACTTGCTTGGTTATATTACTGAGAATCTGAGATATAAGGTGTGCACCATGGACATTGTGACAACGCAATGCCATCATGCTTCTGATGTTATTGATCTCCAGTAGGTACCAAGGGTGATGGCACTTTGGCGCTTTATCAGACGTGTGGATTTTAGAAGTGACCATGCTAACTCTTTTCATTCGGCCACTGATGGCAAAATATTTACCTTTGGAAAGCAAGGATGTGCAGTGCTACAACACGATGCCACTTCTTGTGCTCAATATGCCCAAGAGCTCTGACATTCATCTCTATATTTCTCCTTTAAGAACTTTACATGTCCATGTGCTTGGAAGTTTCATCCTCAATCCTCATTTTCCAAAAAAAAACTATAAAAGGATATATCCTTTTTTCCCATCCTGTATGACTCGTCAACTAAGGCAAAATTGACTAGGCAATTCAATTGTATACTGGCTGTCATCATCCAATGCTCGAGATATTGTAAAACTTCAATGCTACTCTTTATTACTTTATTTGAACTTCTTAGTGTCTTGATTATATCATGTATGAGCATGTAAGTTGTAACCTGGACAAAGGAATCAATCTCGTTGTGAGCAGCCTGTTGATTCAAGAGGGAAATCCTAAGCAGGAAGGAAGGTATAAGTAACTGCAGGAAAGAAGGAAGTCACCAGAGTACTCCTGAGATCACCACAAGACCCATCTGGGAAGAAAAGACAAGAATGAAGTACAGAAGAAGCAACACCCTCCTCCTCTACATCTAATTTTCTTACTTCCCTTTCCATTTGCAGTAATGCCTAGTTCTTTGCTCTACTTATAGAGGATTCATACACCAGCTTAGCACCAGAATTACAAAGCGGGGAAAGAACTTTGAAAAGGTAATTTTTTTCATGATTTCATCTACTTGTTCTGTCATCTGTATTTCAATGCAACCTGGAGACCTTGTGAATTACTTCATCAAACTTGTTTGATCTTATGCTTTTCCGTTGCTTCCACTTTCTCATCCTTTTGCCATTCCATTATAACTGTAACTTCAACTAGCTGTTTGTGGCATACCTATTCTTCCATGTACAATGAATAAGGTCAAAGGCTAAAAATTAAGATTAACATACTCACAGGCCCCAGATGCACATGTGATAGTTCTACTGTAAATTTTATAGCTTTCATTGTGCAAAAAAAATTGCACATAGATCTCAAGCAGAGCTCATATCATGGGGGACATTTACACATTTACGGAATTTTTGAAATTGTTTGTGCTTGTACAACTATACTGTCTAATTAATTCTTAGTTGTATGGAACATCTACTCACTGAGCCAATATTTTCCATGGCTCTCTGTTTTTATCCCTTATCCATTCCCTTTAGTTTTGCAATTGGACCGCTCTTATTTATGTTCACCTATCTTGTAGTGATGGCTGTCCCACAAGTTGACAAGAAAATACTTGGTGAACTTGAAGCCATGGGATTCCCAACTGTTCGTTCAATTAGGGCACTCCATCTTTCAGGTATATCTATTCAAACGAACTTACCGGGTACTGACCTTGTATGATGCTGGTTTTCTTTACCAAAGATATACTGATAATGCGCCAGATGGATAACTACAGGACATTTGGTTCCTTCTTTGTGTATTTTTACCCATTTCCGTGGTTTTTATATGTTCCCCATTGTTGACAGTTGATATGTATGTTTTTTCACTAAAGTTGCAAATTATGTGATTGAACTGAAGCTATGGCAAGATATTTCCTGTAAATATTTAGTATATTATTTTTTGAGGACAGTTTAATGAATTGGAGAGATAATCAAATGTCTTGGTCAGGTAATTCCAATCTTGAATCTGCTGTAAACTGGCTTCTGGAACATGAAAGTGACCCAGATATTGATCAGCTACCATTGGTAGGTTATTTATTAACAATACAAATATTCATTAGCAGAAGTCCTTTTTTTTCGAATATTAGCAGAAGTCCTTTCTCAAGTGTAAACCTCATGCAATCTGACAGCAAGATAGCCTGAATATATATACATAACCACAAATTATTTGGTCTGATATTGTAGCTTGTGGAACCCTTTCAAATATTGTTAATCTTAAGCAACTGGCATCCAAATGCTGATGTTATGGGAATTTACTGTTACAATTTCACTACATTCAAACAGATTTTTTATTGTTCCCTTGTATGGTCTAGGTTCCAAGAGAAATCAACATTGAATGCGGTGACACATCAACTGAAGTAAGAAATGACGTCCAAGGAATGAGGTAAGTTCCTTAAAAAGTTTCATATATAGAAATATTATAGTAATATTTCAGTGGGAAAGAACATCAATTCCTATTTCCTAAACAAGACTCTTTTAAATATCTTGAGGAATCTGCAATGTACAGCATATGTTGAATGGGTGACTGTCAGCGTGGGATGTCATATAATGTAATGCTACCTAAAGTTCCAAGTCTCTGACACCTCAAGAAAGCACTTTCTTCCTTCAGACTGCCCGCTTTCTAAGTGATTTGTGGTCGTGCTAGTTCTTGTAATCGTAACTGTACTTGTATCAGCATGGTATGCCTTCAATACACAATGTAGGTTTAATAAAACAAGTCGTATGTCGTGATTAGATGTTTTTAACAAAACTTAAAAGTTGGGTGACTCAATGCATGTACTGGCCGGTATTTCTGTTGTTTGCTATGCTACGTTGTTGCAATATAACATTGTGGCGTGCTTGTCATGCAGGCATAGCACGCAGGAGCAGAAACCGGAAGAACGGACTGAAACTGGAAGACACAATGTACTTATTTTCTTCATAATTTTGATATCTCAGATTTTTTCTATCAAATTTCATGCCGTAACTTTCAACATTCAACTATTTCACTTTACCAATATATTATGATTTAGTGCCTTAGCTTGCTGCCGCTTGCTAGCATCTTGAATTGATGCTTCATTCTTTTTATTATTTCGTGTCACCCAAACTTCTCTTTTAGGAGACATCCCAGTTGGAACCAGAACTAAATGCAGATGAACAGGAGGAAGGGGATAGAAAGAGGTTCGTACCTTGCTTTGGAGATGTAGTTATTAAGCTGCTCTCATTTTGTTTATCACATACTCACCCTAGTCCTGTGCTTCTCAGGATATTAGCACTATATAAGCAAAAAAGAGATGAGGAAGGAAGAGAAAGAGGGAGAATACGAAACCAAATACAAGAGGACCAGGTATTGTATTTTTTTTTCATACTCTTAATGAAGTAAAAAGAAAAATACTACAGAAGGAAGAACCAAATGTGCTTACTTACACTACATTTAAGTATATCCGATGGCCATTTTCTTTTCAATTGAATGTTTCTCATTGTTTCTATAGAGGGAGAGGATTCGAGCTGCTAAAGATCTTATGGAAGCAAAGCGAACTGTTGAGGAAAATCAAAGAAAGCGGTTTGTTTCATATGCATGTCACGTTCGCTATTTGCAGATCCAAATCGCTTATTGGAGAAGTGATATGTTTGTTTACTGCAGCATGATGGAAAGTCGGATAGCAGATAAAGAGGAGGAGAAAAGAGCAAGAGAGAGAATACGACAGCGCATAGCAGATGATAGGGTCTGTTGCTTTTAAATCCTTTATTCAAAAGTTTTATTATCTTGGAATTTCTCGATTAAATATTGTCACTACAGCTTTCACAACTAGATGAAATATCGTTGCTCTTATTTTGCACTGCGTGGATTTAACTAAATCAAACAATTTCCATTGATTATGATCAAACTTTCGTTTAAATAATGAAATATATTCAAGGGCTCTTGCAACCACAAAAGTGACATTATTTTCTTACACTTTAGCAACTACGAGTATGTCTCATTTGGCATTGTCCTCCAAAATTTTCGAGTTATCTACGTCCAATGCCCAAATATGTCCTTCTATGCAGGCAGAAAGGAGGAGAAGGTTTGGTTTGCCACAGGAAAATCCTGAGGCTTCAGTTGCGAACATAACGCCCATAAAGGTCTTAATGCCTTTCCACCATACTTTTACATCTCACATTCTCACAATTGAAACCTCCAAGCACACTCATCACGTACTTTTTAACTGCAGGTAAAACCTGTTGAACATGTTGTAACATCAGAACAACTGAGAGATTGCCTGCGAACTCTGAAGAAGAATCACAAGGTAAAGTGACTGCTTGCAGACACTAGGTTTGCTCCATAGTGATCTTAGGCATTTCAACTGGCGTAGAAGCATTGATGATTCTGAATATGGTGCTTTATAAATACCACAATAAATACACTGTGTGCCCTTCTGCATCCTGGTTTAGATCAATATTACAGATGTCCAGGATGTTCAGCGTTCACCTTAGCTTGTATATTGATGTATTCTAGGACTAGTTTTCGTTATATTCCTCAATAGCCCGTCATATGAGAATGCAAAATATGACCAAGTACGACATCAGATTTTTGTGTTACTTTTGATGCCAGGAAGGAAGGAACCAGTAAATATGATGTGTGTCACTTTACTTGCAGGATGACAATGGCAAAGTCACAAGAGCATACCAAACATTGTTGAAGATTATTGCCAACATAGCGAAGAACCCGGCGGAGGAAAGGTTCAGGCGGATTCGTCTCAGCAACCCCATTTTCAAGGTAACAACGCAACAACACATCGCGCTCACAACATTTCAAAAATGATGTGATCCCCGGCCTGCAAGATCCTCAGCTACATACCATACCATGATCTCCGCAACAGGACCGGGTGGGTAACCTGCAAGGGGGTGTGGAATTCCTTGAGCTGTGCGGGTTCCAGAGGCTCAGCGCCGGCGGCGGCGGCTACCTGGTGATGACGAGCGACGTGGCGCTCCTCAACGCCGCCGGAGTCGAGATCGCGTCGGCCATGGAAAACCCCTACTTCGGGCTGCTCTCCAAGTGAACGGAACGGCCATTGTCGCTGCTTCGTCGCTACGAGCAGCTTGGTTTTAGTCGGCCGAGATCACCATGGTACTGAAACCGTGTGTATTCATCACCGAACCGAACGGACTTGCGCGCTGTAACCCGGCCCGTCACGGTTGACAGAATCTGTCCCTGTTGCCAGTGCCGTTGTACAGAGTCAGTGAGTCACCCCGTCCGGAACAGAAACAGGGCAAAATGTCCACGCAGTGAAATAAAAACAATGTCATCCGGAGGAAATCAAACGCACCATGTACAATACAATGGTCCCTTTTTTTACTGTTTCCGTTGTGTGTTTCGGTCGTGTTAGTGTTACTGTGCATGGTTAGCCATGGCGACGGTGTACAAAGCTGTAACTGGGGAAGGGTCGTCTCCAGACAGCCAGTCACTGTGTCGCCGATGGCGTAGGGTGCAAAACAGAGCATTCAAGGGCGTGTTTGATTTCTCGGCTCTGGCAGACCTGGCCAGCGAGCCAGGCCAAGGCCAGCCACGGCCAGGTTCAAGGAGGCTCAAGAGCGTGTTTGATTTTTTTGACTCAAATGAGCCGAGTCGAATAGGAGTTGTGTTTGATTTGATGCAAAGATGAATACAGGTTAGCCTTGAGCATCTGGTATCTTTACCACCTCACCCCCTCTCTCCTCTTCTTGTAGGCATTTCATCGAACACTCTACTCGCGCTGCCATGGCTGTTGTTGCTGCTCAGGCCCATGGCGGCTACTGCTTCACTCTACTTCCCTCTTCCTTCTCGTCGTGTGGCTCGTCGCCGGCCGTGTCGCCAGGGGGGACCCGCTCGACCCCGTCGCCGACGTCAATGTCGTCGCGTGCCGCCTCCGCCTCCGCCTCCGCTGCCTCTTGCGCCGCTAGGGGAGTGTGGGTGGCCCCACTTCGTCACGCCGGCGACCCGCACGGCGGGCAAGCTCCCGCGCGCTCGCGGCGGCGTGGCCGGGATGGAGCTCCCCGCGTCCGCGCTCGCGGCGGCGTGGCCACCGGGGCGAGCTGCCGCCGCGAGGATGCGGGCGCGCGGGAGCTCGCCCCGGTGGTCGCGGGGATGGGTCGCGACGAGCCACACGACGAGGAGGAAGAGGGAAGAAAGAGAGCGGTGAGAGAGGGGAGCGGCTTGGGAGGTGAGGGGAGCGGCACCCATCGCCCGCGCGAGCTCCGGCCAAGCCTGAACGCTCCTACCTTGGCGTCGGACGGGAGCCATGAGAGAGAAGGTTTTTTGGTTCACGGGAGCCTGGCTCGTCGGTGGGTTCTGCAAATCAAACACGACACCTTGCAGCTGGGGAGGGCAGGCCTACTTCTGCAGCCCGTATCAAACACGCCCCAAATGACCTGTGCTGCATGCCGGCACCCACCACATGACATGCTTTGATGCAATGTATACTTTGGAGCTTCAATTCCACTGCCCGCGTGGGGCATGAATCCTTCCGAATCCGTCTCGTCCAACTCTCGGAAACAATGCAACAGCATCTTGTTCTCGGAAACCACTCTCGGAATCCTGCACTTCCCATGGTACTATCAATCAGTATCTTGTTCTCTGTTGTGTATTTTAACTTTTATTGTAATAAGATTCTGTTTAGTTAGGTGAAAATGGGTAAAAGTTTTTGCATTGGACCGCGTGTGTAGATAGAAGAAATGAACTAACATGATTCTCTAAGTGAAAAATTTTGACGAAACTTTTGGGACTAAACAGGGCCTAAGGTCCATTGAGCTGGATCAACATAACAGACACGACGCAACAGAGGTAATAGTAGGAGCTTTTTTCACGGACGTGGATGTCCCCCCTTTACTGTATGTACTTGGAGACGAACGGGCGAACGGCGGGTTCTCAACTTCTCATAACTCATAACTCCACCTCCACCGTGTTTGGAGCCATGACTGATGCACACGCGTACACCGAAAGTGGCACGAGAACCCCCGCTATCGCTTCGCTTCCTTTGGCACGAGGAGTTCACTGCACACTGCTGCCTGCGCCCGACGGAATCTCTTGGAGGTGGACAGCAACTGGAGAATACCAGTGTCGAATCAGCGTACTCCATTCCAGTTCCAAGGATAATCCTCCTCGTCGGTAAGGGTGCCCCCGGGCAGTGGCGGCGTGAGCGGGTCCCCGGCTGGCCATCGTCGAGCGCGGCCGGGGCCGGCGCGTCTGGGAGCTGCGGCGCCGGCGCACGGTGCGCGGACTCCGGCGGGTCCCGGCGGCGCTTGAGCACGTGGTCCGACGTCTTCCTGGGCCCACCCTTCAGAGGCCGTTCTGCAAGGCGGGGGCCATGTCAGTCTGTCACTCCGTCAATGCAGGGGGGGGCACGGGGCACCCACCCAATGCGTATTCGCCCCACTGGCCCCTGCATTGACCATTTGACCGAGGCGGGGTGGTCCCCAACACGTCGTCCTCGCCCGCGACAGCGCTCGTCGCGCGGCGGCGTGGCGCTTGACGACCCGCGCAGGGCGGCGTGGAATTGCTTTTTGTTAATTAACCCGTCTCGCTTTCAGCCTCATGGCCAGCGCGGGGACTCCACCACTCCTCTCCTCCTCCCCCTCTTCCCTGCCCTGCGGGATCTCCCACCGAACCCACGCGAAGCCGGCGCCCAGATCTTTTCCCCCGTGGTTCAGATCCCCTGACCCAGCCGGCGCCTCGTCAAAGTCTGCAGCGGCGGCGACGAGGTAGAAAGAAAGGTTCTTGAGTTCTTGTTCTGTCCTCGAATTGGTACCGATTCGCAGTTGCTTTCTCTGCTAAAAGGTGGTTTGATTGGCTTCTTTATTTGGTAAAATACCTTTGCTGCTCAGCTTGAACCTTCTGCTTCTCTCTAGTTTCAGCTGGTTTCTTTGTTGGTAATTAAGCTCAGAGGTGTTTTTCTTGTTAACAGTTAGTAAAAAAAAGTACACTATTTAAGCAATAATTGAGTTCCTTATGAGCATCGTACGTTGTAGTGGTGGGCGGGGAGCACGGGATCCAACTCAGCATTGCCAATTCACTGACATCACTGTTTCAGCCAGGCGGCTTGGAGCTGTGGATCTGCTGAGGTGGCGGCATGGGGCTGGATTTGGGAGCTGTCCTCCTCAAGACCGGCGGCCTCGCGGTCTCGAACCGCGACGCGGTCGTTTCGATCAACATCTTCATCGCGCTGCTCTGCAGCTGCATTGTCATCGGCCACCTGCTGGAAGGGAACCGATGGGTGAACGAGTCCATCACCGCGCTTGTCATGGTGGGCGCTCTGCTCTTGCAGTCCAGGATGTTTGTGGCTTTGCTTCAGTGAGCACTGGTTGGAGTTTTTTTTTCTTCTTTAACCATTCCGTGTTGTTGCCTGTAGGGTCTCATCACTGGAGGTGTGATTCTTTTCGCCACTAATGGGACAAATTCACGCATCCTTGTTTTCAGCGAGGACCTTTTCTTCATCTATTTGCTTCCGCCGATAATCTTCAATGCTGGGTGAGTTTGCAATATACTATGATGGTCTTGGATTTCCTTTTCGAACCAAGTCTTTTCTTCTGTGCAACCAAATGCTGTCTTAGTTTAGATTTTGATCAATATCTCAACAACAACAAAGCTGTTTAGCCCTAAGGAATTTGGGATAGGCTAATTCCAATAAATTTATCATTCGATTAGCATGCAATTCTGAGTTTCTGAAGCCATGTAATGTTTGTGGTTAAACGATAAATCCTGAATACACAAACAATATAGTTACCTTCAAATGCTGAATACAACATTGTTTAATCATTCATACTGAATGTGGTAAGCTATTTCAGTAATTTAGGCTAACAGGACTGAGCTTGACTACCATCCGCAGAACCTGCTCAAACATTTTATTGTTAATTTGCACTGTTTGTCTAAAGTTACGTTTCATATGAGTAAACCTTTAAGCATACCTTTTTGAATGTTTTTCGACATTATTAGGTTTCAAGTAAAGAAAAAGCAATTCTTCCGCAACTTTATCACCATTACTTTGTTTGGTGCTGTTGGGACTCTGATTTCCTTTGTAATAATCACTCTTGGTAAGTTTTGCTAAACCACCTGTGCAATTTGCATGCTCTTACTTTTGTTTCACATGTATGGCATAATTCATAACGTTTCAAATTAGCAATTACACAACTTTTTTTAGGAAATTGTGATTTAAGATAGTAGGTCCAGTTATAGGTTTGAAAAATAACTATTTAGCACTGACCTTATGTCATTGCCACGGGAATACTTTTTAACTCCATGTGTTAAGTGTTTTAGATGGAAAATTTTCCTTCAGTCCTTGCTTTACTGTCACTGATATCTTGTAGATTTTTTATAAAATAAAATATCTGTTTATTAGCAATGAATACCCATAACTCTTGTGCAGCTACTATGCCAGGCTTGATTTTCCCTTTTCAGTTGTAATAATAGACTGAAAAACTTTCCAGTTTCTTGGTTATATTTGGTATACCATGTGGGATAGTACTTCAATAAGTTAATAAGTCGAAACAGAAGGCTTTTAGAACCTGGATCAACAACTTGGGAGTGTTAAATGAATAGATGTTCTGCAGGGTAGGGGCCGGTGTCTTCAGGGATTGGCTCTCCTTTCAAATTAACATAAGTGTCCTGAGACTATCATAATAGGTGAATCTAGTACAGTATGGGTGCCCATCATTTGTAAACCAGTGACTAGAACACCTGACAATGGACCTGGAATGTAGCTAGTTCTTTAAATTCAAAACACTGAAATGCTCACTTGCATATGTATTTTAAATATTCATGAAAGTGAGATAGTTAATAGTTTAGATAAATGCTAAAATAAACTACTATGCTTGTTGATAGTTGGTGATCATATGATGGATCGCTGATAATTAGTTTTGAAATCCATTCATTTGTGGAGGTCATCTTCGTTCAGGAAACTGTCTTCAAGCATGATGTGCTCAAACCTTGTAGTCCTCGAACTTTGATTTCTCGCTGAGTTTTCTAATATTTTTGTCTAATGAACATACCAGGTGCTATGGGATTGTTCAAGAAACTTGATGTTGGTCCACTCGAGCTCGGGGATTATCTTGGTTGGATATATTCTTGACCTTTTTTACTCGCTGATTAGACTATGGATTGTTGATTTGCTGATACTTGCTTTTTTTTTTACCCTTATGTGCAGCCATTGGTGCTATTTTCTCTGCTACAGATTCTGTTTGCACCTTACAGGTTTCTTGTTGAACAATATGCTGTCTTTTCTTATAAAATGAGATAGGAAAGCCAATTTAATTGGAAATTTGTTACTTTCAGGTGCTCAACCAGGATGAAACACCCCTACTCTACAGTCTAGTTTTTGGTGAAGGTGTTGTTAATGATGCAACATCTGTTGTGCTCTTCAATGCAATTGAAAACCTTGATATCGGTCATTTTGATGCTCTTGTTCTGTTTAATTTCATTGGGAAATTTCTCTATCTGTTCTTCACCAGCACGCTACTTGGAGTAGCTGTAAGTAATCCCCTGCTACTGTTGAGTTGTGTCTTTTAGTACTCTCCTATTTCCAGAGTAACACTAGATCAGGAAACCCCAAGCAATCTACCCTGTTGATTTGAGCATGCTTCTTTTGACTGACTGGCAGTATTCTTTCATGGCAGACTGGCTTGCTTAGTGCGTACGTTATCAAGAAACTTTGCTTTGCAAGGTCTGTACAGAGCTCTCTGGTTCTTTCGGGTAGTTTATTGTGCTCTACTTTTCACTACAAAATAATATGATGGTAATCAGTGCGAGTTAATGCTTGTGGTTATGTGCAGACATTCAACTGATAGAGAAGTTTCTATCATGATGCTCATGGCATACCTTTCATACATGCTGTCAATGGTAAGTGCCTTAATATAAGGAGTTCCAAACATCAGACATAACCAACTCTTGCTAGTAAAATGTTTAGGGGAGTATATGGATATCATATGATATTGATAATATATTTAATTTTAAACTTTAATAACCAGTTTCTGTTGATATGCAACCTTTGTTCTTATTTTTCAGCAGCATGCAATGATCTCAGTCTCCTGTTAGCCTCTTGCAACAACCTGATATCAATATTGTTCTGATCATTTCTCCAATATTTCAGCTGTTGGACCTGAGTGGCATTCTTACTGTCTTCTTCTGTGGAATAGTAATGTCACATTACACTTGGCATAATGTGACAGAAAGCTCAAGGGTTACCACTAAGTATGTATTTTCTGCTCATCAGCTTTACTAGAAAACATTGTGGTTCTTTTTATATTAAAACATTATATATACGACCTTACTGAATTTCCTTCTTCATGCTGCAGGCATACTTTTGCAACTTTATCATTCATTGCAGAAATTTTTCTCTTTCTCTATGTTGGGATGGATGCATTGGACATTGAAAAGTGGAAATTAGCTAGTAGCAGGTACCTTTTGCTGTTGATACTTAATGGTGATATTTACGGACTAGATATATCAACCTACATAACATACTAGCAAGAGAATCTCTACAAATTTCCAGTGTGTTACTAGTTATCTTGAACAAACTACGTGTGATGCTATTAGCTTTGCTTCCATTTAGGCTTCTGCTATGTTAGTCCTGACTTAAAATTCTTGTTATCGAGATCTGTTGTTGGCAAGAGGAATATGTAGTTTTTTTTTAAAAAAATGGATCCCTGCTTTTTCTAAGATGACCATTTCTCCCAAATTAATATTTATTTGTTTCTCCTATGACGCAGTCCTAAAAAACCAATTGCTTTAAGTGCAATTATATTGGGCTTGGTTATGGTTGGAAGAGCGGCATTTGTGCTCCCTTTGTCTTTCATATCCAACCTAAGTAAAAAGGAGGCACGTCCAAAGATCTCCTTCAAGCAACAAGTTAGTACTTGAGCACTTCTGCCATTTTTGTCTACCTTGGAAACCAGGAGCTAACTTGCTGGTATTTTCCTTTAGGTAATCATTTGGTGGGCGGGTCTAATGAGAGGAGCAGTATCAATTGCACTTGCCTAACAAGGTGAACTTTGAACTGAATTCTCATCATTAGAAAATGCTTTGAACCTGCAATCAGATTTTTTACATATCTATGCTTGAGCACCTATAGGCTCTGATTCTTATTAGTCCTTGTAAATCATTGCAGTTTACAGCATCCGGTCATACTGAGGTGCGAGTTAATGCTATCATGATCACCAGCACAGTCATTGTTGTTCTGTTCAGCACTATGGTAAGACTGCTGTCTTATTATTTTCATATATGCGCATACCTAAAACATTGTCTGGACACAGAACATGATGCTGAAACTATGAGTGCTATAAGACCTCGTGCAATACCTTTTTATACTTGTTTCTTATGCAAATCAGATGAATGGTCCGTACACGTGGATTAGCAACTGTTTCCTTGAGAAAAATGAGAGTACCATTTTGCTAATTAAAATGCCATCATTTGATTCAGGTTTTTGGTTTGCTGACTAAGCCACTGCTTACTCTCCTCATCCCACCAAGGACTGGCCCGAACACTTCATCTCTGCTCTCAAGCCAGTCAATTCTGGACCCACTTCTCACTAGCATGATTGGGTCTGACTTCGACGTAGGCCAGATCAACTCCCCTCAGTACAACCTGCAGTATATCCTGACCGCGCCATCTCGCTCTGTCCATCACCTATGGCGTAAGTTTGACGATCGGTTCATGCGCCCAATGTTTGGCGGGCGGGGTTTTGTTCCATTTGTGCCCGGATCGCCAGTGGAGCGGAGCGTCCCTGATTCTCATCTGGGCACTGTGACTGAGGCAGAGCATAATTGAGTTGAGGAGCAGAAGACGTAGACAATTTTTCTGTAAATGTTCAGGCAGATACAACTCTATTTTGTCCTCTGAAGCAGGTGGTGTAAATTGCCGTTTCTTCTGCAGATAGTTTCTGTACCTGTAGAGCTACATAAGGTTTTGTACATTTCTGGGAGGTTAGATTAGTATAATTCATTTGTAAATTTATTTTTTATTTTTTTTGAAGAGAATAATGGCATGCTGGCATATTGACATGGTTTCAGATAAATGTAATGGACATGTACAATTTGTCCCCTTTTATCCCCTCAATGGAGTTTTTTTTATATTTCTTGAAGCAAGGTCTCATTGAGAATGTTTAATCCACCGAAGATCTTGTTTTTCTCATTCTTGGGGTAAATATATATCCCATGAAAATGAGGCAAAAGAAATTCAAATGCGTGAAAGATCTTGTTCGAAATTCAAAAGAAAATTAAAATAAGAACACTTCTTTTTGTTATTTTTCAACTTGCGTGATTGCAAAATTGAATTTTAATTAGCGAACAGCAAAGGTAAGGTGTTGTAGAGAGCACCGGCAAATAGTAGTTGATGAACCCCGCCGCTGAGGTCGTTAGTTACTTGCCATAGGATATCCCAGAACCTGAAAAACCAGCAGTCGCTGTCGCCGCGCCCAGAGCAGAGAGCACCATCTGGTTAGGTTTTTTTTTTATTATTATTTTACTCGACCATCCGGTTAGTTGATGAACGAACCGGCCGTTGCAGGCGTTTGGTTTGGGTTTGGAACCATGTTTTATGCATGGTTCCTTCAAGAAAAGGGGCAGGAGGGACCAATGGCGGCGAACGACTCCAATCCTCCCTACGGCCTCGTTCGTTTTCTTCGGAACGAGCCCAATCCACCGGGAATGTGTTGGGCCGGTTTCAATCCAGAAAACACAAAAAGTGATGTTCGTTTTGGGCCGGTCCGGAAAATATTCTACATTCGGATTCGTTCCTGAGCCCACCTCCACGGTCAAGTCCAAACCCCGTGTCGCACCCTCCGGATCGAAGCCTAGACGGACGACGCGAGGCGGCGCGTAAGGAGAGACGAGACGGCGGCGCGGGAGGCGACCAAGCTGCGGCCGGCATGAGGTGGCGACCTGGCCCCGCGAGGTCACGGCGTGGCGGCGCGGCACATCTTCGACGGACACGGCGACGACGACCATTCCCTTCTCTACGGTCAGCCTCTGCCTTTCCCTCTTCTCTCCCCAACCCTAGGTTTCTTGCTCCCTATCCATGCCCCGGCGCACTGGGTGCCTTGCCAAATCCAGTGGCGCACCGGTGCTGGCGCCGCCGGGAAGCCGGATCTTTCCTTCTTTCTCTACTACTACTTCTATACTCGCTGTGTGCTCCTGTTTCGTCTCAGATGGATAGATGGCTTTTTTTTGACCCCTCGCTCTCCGATCTGTCAGCCCTGATGACGTATCCGGCATGTCGATGGCTGCTGGCGCCGTGTTTCGTCGCGCGGCGATGTACGGCGCCCGCGTGGATGTGTGCGTGTGCTCCTGACGATGAGCGACTAGGTTTCTGATGGATCTATTATATTTGACAGTAAAACTGTCTCCTTTGTCAGTTCTTTTGTGCCATATACCGATTCTCTGTTTCTTTTGGAGCTTTAGGTTGGGAATTATCGTGCTGCAGCTATGTTTTCGATCTTTCAGATAATATATGGCTTTGGGTGCTGGCTGTCCTGCCACTTGCGTGTCAATCTCATATCTACTGGTGCAATGTGCATAATGTTAGCCAAACAGAGTCTCCAAGTTAGGAAATCGTTCTACTTCAGGAATTCCCAGTGACGAAAGTCTCATGTTCTGTGACCGCTGATGGTCTTTGACAAACTGTGCATTATCGTCGGAACTCTGAAAATTGTTTCTCTTTTGTTTGTCAGAAATTGTGTTGATGTGTTTAGCCCACTGTGTGGTTCAGTTTGAATTGCTTGGTGAATGTGAGTGACCCTTGTACGTAGGAAAAGTGTTAATTGGTAGTGATGCAAATACTTGATGGAGTGTCCTGAAATGAATTTAAATGGTAGTGTCTCTGGCAAGACAACATGAGTTCTTGGCGTCTGCCATGTGAATTCCTGTTGCCTGTAATAATCCATCTATTCCTTTTTTTTTGGACCTTGTAGTCTATGTATCAAATTACATTTTTGGCAACTATTTGGCATTGTATCAAATTACTACGATTCAAACTCCGGCTTCTATTATTCTGATGGTTTAGGTGATTATCAAGCAGATGTGCATATGTGAATAACTGGTTTAGTCCAGTCTTTCTCCAAAACTGTTTTTGTGGCATTACCTTGATGTTTTGTTTTCCCCCAAAATTGACAGGGAAATGGGTTACTCAAGAAGAGGCCTACAAATCTGTGCAAACTTCCAAAACAGATGTTTGTCAATCCTCAACTTCACAAACGAAAGCTCCTCCTGTTGCGGAAACAACTGTTCCGGCTATTAAAGGAGGTCCAGCTCCAGTTCGGGTTGGTTCTAATACAGATTACAGAACTGGGAATAACAGCACACCATGCATGAAATCAGTGTCTGCATGAAATCAGTATCTGCATGAAATCATTGATTCTAATACAGCTCAGTTATTATCTGAACTTTCATGCTTGATACATGTGCAGGCCATTTTGTTTTGTGCTTTGGATTTGTGCACAGTGATAGTTTGTGTGAGAAAAGATTGTAATTCATAAGTAGATCGTGCCAGCCTTTTGGTGAACCGTTTGGCACTAGCTAGTATGTATTTGATTTATGCTGAGCAAGAGTAGTCTTTTACTAGCATGTGTGCTGAGTAACTATGATTCTGTGACATGATTTAATCCCTGTGTAACCGAACATGCTAGCTATCCCAGCCGACCGGAACGCTGATGACCAGGAATGCTGATGAGCAGGAACGAGTGAAACAGCAGGATCCACTCGTTCCTGGGCAGGAAATAAAACAGGCCTGGGCCCAAAACTGAAAAAACGAACGAGGCCTACCTGAACATTCCTCCCCTCACCCAACCTCGTACCTCGTGTGGTGCCGCCGCTGGAGCGGTTGGTGCTGGGGCCAGCCGAGGAAGGGACGGGAGGTGAGCGCCTGAGCAAGGGATGGAACTATGGAAGGAAAGGAAGGAGGACAAAGGGTTGGTCGCCGGCGCTTGTCGACCGCGATAGCGCGCAGGTCCCCGTTTGGCTCGGTCGCGTGTTCCCTCCTCGGCGTCTCGCACCCGTACCGTGTGTTTGGTTGTGGGTTGGAGCGGGTTGAGGCTGTTGAGCTAACCCGCTGGGTTGGAGCGGGTTGAGGCTGTTGAGCTAACCCGCTCCCGCAGCTGTTTGGATGCAAATGAGGAGGGTTAAGTTGGCCTCAGAGGGGAATATTTCTCCTAGATGCGGGTTTGCTTCCACCCTCGAAATCTGACGGACGAGTTCGCTCCGCTCCGACTCACGGTCACGTCTCTCTCCCGTCATCTCTCTCGCGGCGCTCGCGACGGAGGCGGAGCTCGCGCCTGGAGATCCTCCTCCTGCTCGTCCTCCTCGTCGCCACCTGCGGGAGCGGGTACCCCCTCCATCTTCGTCACCGCCTGCGACAGTGCAGGCGCGCCCGCCGCCGCCGCTCCCACTGACGCCACGGGCTGCGCGCGGCGTCCCTTGCCGACGCTCTTCTGCCGCGGTGGCCGGAGGACTCACCCGCCGCACCTACCTGTCGTGCTCGACGTCGCCCTACCCGCCATGCTCGAGGTCGTGGTGGGCTCCGCGCGCAGGCCGACCTCGCCCAGGCCGAGCTCGCCCAGGCCAGCGGCGGCGGAGCTCGCCCAGGGCGGCGGCGGTGGACCTCTCCAGGCCGGCTGCGGTGGTCCTCTCAAGGCTGGCATCGGTGGATCTCGCCCAAGGCTGAGGATAAGGTTTTGAAAAAAAAAATAAAAAGAAAAGGGGAATAAAGGGTAGCATGAGAGTTTGACAGGTGGGGTCCGTTGGTGACAGATGGGACCCGCCCTAACGGTGTTATTTTGACATCCATCCCAGATTTTTAATTCCTTCATCCAAACAAAAGTTGGAACGAACCCATCCCAACCCAAAAAAATGAACCAAACATAGTAAAGGTTGGAGCCGTCTCCAAAACGAGAGTCGGAGCCACTCCAACTCACACATCCCGCAACCAAACACACGGGTAGCGAGTCACCGGCGTGTGCCCCCATTGGCCATTCCCAATTTGGGACGGGAAATGAGGCCGTTTTCGTGATGCTGAATGATGAGTATCAGAGCTTTGAAAAATGTTCAGCGCCTGACACCTCAAACCGGAGAAAAAACTGGAGCTCTGGAAATCTGGAATGTCGAACATTCCATGGCATCGATCCACTAGTGTGTACATCGATCGATTCGATCGGAATGAAAAAATGGAAATGAAATACGAATTATCTGATATCTGTATCTACTAAAATATAAATATGGATATTCGTAATCGAATTGAAAAGTGGTAGTAATGTGGATACATCCGAATTCGTTTTTGTCGATTTTTTCTCTATCTGATTCCATTCGTATTCGGTAATATCTGGCACTTATATAAAACTAGAAGTTGTCTATATAACTAATGGCAAATTATGTTTAATAGAATACTAATAATGATAATGTATAACTGAAAAAATATATATCCATAACTAATGATTATGACATTAGTTTTAATATTAAAAATATTGCATCCATAAAACAATTTTAGAGTTATATTTAAATTTAATGACCAATATTATTAATTTTAATAATAAAAATACATTTATATAAAGTTTAATTTTAATTACTCTAATTTATTTATGTATTGATGAAAAAAATCATGTAGTTTTAACTATTTGTTTGATAAATGTATATACATTAAAAATATGTATTTATTAATAGTTTTATTTATTGTGTGATTAATTATTAAAATAAATATGGATGAATGTGATATTCTTAATGAGCGATCTCTGTTGTGTACTAATACTTTAGTCTTTACATGATTTTGTAATTGTAAATTATCAATAAAAAAATTGGTAAATGTTGTTTTTCAAATCGAGTAAATATCCGAATGCGTTTCCGAATTCGAGACATCCGTTTTGCATTCGTATTCGAGAACATTCGAATCCGTATTCGTATTCGAGTAAAAATGTGGTAAAATGTGTTATCCGAATCCGATATGTTTCCATCATTAGATCTAATCACGTACTGTACACGACAACCAGGAGAGGTACGAGATTTCTCACAGACGCGGATGTACGTGTCTCCTTCGCTGTGTCCTTGGAGACGAACGGCGCGCGGGCTCTCATAACTCCACACCGTGTGTTTCGTGCAGTCGTGCACGAGTTCGATCGCCGTGGCATGTAACGGAGACGCATGTGTGGTACTGCACTACTGCTGCTTAAAGGCAATGATCGTATGTACCGGGATGTATGTACACGCACGCAGGCCGCACACGTACACTGAACGTCACGGCTGCTCGTAGTACAGCGGCAGCGCGAGGGCAGAGCGAGCGAGAGCATCGATGGATCCGCATGCATGGAATGGAAGGGCGCAGCCGCGCAGCGACGGCAGCAGGCTATGGAGTTTGTAGGCTACTAGGCTGCATTTAGCTCCGACAGACGGGGGGCGGAGCAGCAGCAGCGGTCAGCAGGAACAGTGGCGCAGACGCAGGATTGATTGCCCGAGATGGGGGCGCTCGTCTCGCCGGCAAATGGAATCCCATGCCGATGCCGCCGTGCGCTCCCTCCCCGCCTCCCGGAGTCCCTCGCGTTCCTAACTTGCTTCGCGTCCGGTCCCGTGTAGCTGATCAAAATTAGGGTGAAATGAGTGAAATTTTTTTATAAGTTAAAGAAATGAACTGATATGATCCTATATAGAAGATTTCAGTGAACTAAACAGGGTCGGAGGCAACACTACACCCCCTCTCCACTCCATGCGCACATTTGATGCAGCGTGCGCGCAAGCACCAACTCCTCCTCGTAGTCCTGGGTCCGGAGTCCGGGGGCGCGGTTATATATCGCAGGCGTGATGGATTCCCAACCCTCGCGCCGGCACGGGAGAGCACGCGCAGGAGGGTGGGAGGTGGGGATCACAGAGGAGTTAATCTAATCTAGAATTTAAAAAAAAGTTATAAATCATAAACCGTGCGTCTAAATTAAATTCCGATTTCAAAAATGGATTTCTTGTGTCGAGATCTTCAAAATAAGATCCCACTTGACTATGTTTTGATTAAAATTTTAAAAAAACATTTTTTAAATACCAAAAATTAATTAGGTTGTTCCTCAGAACAATCATATGTGTTTGTAGGAACAAGTTAGGTTGTTCATCAGAATAAACGTATATATTTATACGAACAAGATTAACAGTGTTTAAGACAAAGTGAATTTTCATGGAACAAAATGATGAAGCTGAAGAATAAGTAGAGTTGTTCAATAGAACAAGCATCTACAAGCATCAGAATAAGCATATATGTTTGTAGGAATAAGTTAGCTTATTCATCAGAATAAGCGTATATGTTTGTAGGAACAAGTTAGCTTGTTCATCAGAACAATCATATATGTTTGTACGAAAAAGTTAATTTGTTCATCAGAGCAAACATCTACAAGTCAAGGAACCAAATTATTCCTCAGAACAAGCATGTATGTTTGTAGGAACAAGTTAGCTTGTTCATCAGAATAAGCGTATATGTTTGTAGGAACAAGTTAGCTTGTTCATCAGAATAAGCGTATATGTTTGTAGGAACAAGTTAGCTTGTTTATCAGAACAAACGTGTATGTTTGTAGGAACAAGTTAACTTGTTCATCAGAACAAGCGTATATGTTTGTAGGAACAAGTTAAATTTTTAAACTTAATTTGTTGATGACAGTAATTTAATCTTACTAACTAGAACAAATAGATTTGTTCGGTCTCATGTATTTTTGGGTCGAACAAAAATTCAATTGGACCGAACAAAATTTCTCTTAGGACGAACAAATATTCACGAGAGACGAACAAAAATTCACTTTGTATACTTAATACGGAACATAAATGTATAGAAATCATAAATAAATAAATATAAAAAAAGAAAATAAGAAATAAAACAGAAAAAATTAGAAAACAAAAAATAGAAATAAGAAAAGAAGAAATAAAAAATAAACAAGAAAATAAAAGTAAAAAATAGAAAATAAAATGAAAATAAAATAAAAGGAAAGAATTAGAAAAATAAATAATGAAAAAATAAAATAGAAAATAAGGAAAGAAGAAATAAAAAAGAAACAAAAAAATAAAAATAAAAAATAAAAAGAAAGTAAAAAAGAATAGAATTGAAAAATAAAAAGAAACAAAAAAGAAGAAATTAAAAAGAAACAAGAAAATAAAAATAAAAAAGGAAATAGAAAGTAAAATAAAAATATATAAAGAATAAAACAAAAATAAAAAGAAACAAAAAGAAAATGAATATAAATAAAAGAAGAAGAAAAAACAACCGGTTCATCCCGTCTCCACGCCTTCCTCCCCACTTGCAGTTACCCCCGCACCCACTAATCACGCACCTTGGATGGATTGCTATCCATCGCAAGCACGATGTATAGTAGTCCCGGAAGTCCGGACCCCGAGGATCCCGCCAGGTTCCGGGCGCAGCAGTGAATGTGCGGGTACGCGCACGGCGAACCGGCCGGACCCGTCCGTAGCATGCCACTCCGCCGTTGGTGGCTTCATGCGGAGCAACCGGGCTGGCTGGCGGCTGCGTTCTATACTTCTATCCATTCTGTTCCTGAATCGGATTACCGCACTGCATTGTGATTCACTGCTTGGTTTACGAATTACAAGTCCTCGCTAGAGTATGCATCGTGGCATGGCCCCAGTGGCGAAGCTGGGAATGGTCGGTAGGAGGGTTCTTTCCTCTTCTTCCTTCTCTAGTCTCTCCTCTCTTCTTCCTTCTCAATTTTATTAGAGGGACTTCGGTGGGACTCTCATGGTGTTCTTCGTGATATGAGGGGCTCTAGCCCCGTCTGACCCGGTGCTGGATCCGCCGCTCGGCATGGCATTGGCATGCACGGCACGGGGGCGAAGAATGATTGGCATTTGGCAACAGTCACACTGCACACGGCCAGTCAGCCAAGTTTGGGCCCTGTTTAGTTGGTTAAAATTTAGCTAAAATTTTGCTACTTTTTCAACTCTTTTTCCATCACATCACATTAAATACACCAAAAGACATATGTTCAGAGCAGTAAATATAGGTAAAAAAATAACTAATCATACAGTTCTGTTGTACATCACGAGACGAATCTTTTGAGTCTAGTTAGTCCATGATTGAACAATATTTACCACAAACAAACGAAAGTACTACAGAGATGCTACAAGAGTTGAAACAGTAATTTTGCTATTTTTAGCTAACTAAACATGCCCTTGGTAGGAGTAGCTCCATCAAATTCTCCAATCCAGGGAACGTGGACGTGGACGCAGAATTCCAAGAAAAAGCGTCAGGCAAGCTTTATCGACGAGGCTACTCTACCAACCTAGTACTAGCTAGCAGGATGGGAGTGTTCGACTAGGGGCCTGTTTAGTTGGCCAAAAATTTTGGCAAAAATTTTTGGCCCCTCTTCGAAGGTCTATTAGAGGTAAAAAATGTAGACTAATTATAAAATTAATTACACGAATGAACCGGAAATCGCGAGACGAATCCATTAAGCCTAATTAATCCATCATTAGAGATTGTTTACTGTAGCACAACGTTATCTAATCATGGCATAACTAGGCTCGTTAGATTCGTATCGAAAAATTAGGTAGGGGTTATGAAATAGGTTTTGTCATTAATCCACATTTAATACTCCTAATCAGTGTCGGAAGATTGATGTGACGGGTAGTTGGGAAAATTTTGGGAACTAAACATGCTCCTAGAGTGTCACTACTAGTTAAACAGTGATCTACAAACATGCGGGAGGGGCTTGCCGGTCTCACTGGGGAGTGTCTTCGCATAATTAACGGGATTGGAAAGTTGAGATGACACTCCTGCCTCATGAGTCTAACAACAACTCTTCTTTCAAAAGACCGTATATCATTTCAGCAAATTTATTAGTACTCGTGACATTCTTATGACACTTTCTTTAAGACTGACTTAAGGTCAATCTCAATATACAGTCTCATGACACAATTGTCTAGATTGAAAATTAGATAGATGTACTACCTCCGTATCGAAATACTTGTCACTATTAACTTTTTTTTTACAATTTTGACCATTCGTCTTATTCAAAATACTGTGCAAATATAATTTATTTTGTGTGCAAAATATTTTACTATTGTATGTATTTTAAGTTTGGCTTATCTTTTACATGTTTGCAATAATTTTTTGAATAAGACGAATGGTGAAAGTTGCAAGAAAAAGTCAATAGCGACAAATATTTTGATACAGAAGGAGTACCAATGAACTTACGATTCATGAAACTTCCTCATTCTCTCTCATCACCACGTCACGAAACTTTCTTATTCTCTTACAACCACATCAATAAAACTAATGGTATGTATAGAACTTAATGTTACAAAACTTTTCATGAAGCTTTCTAAATAACATCATGATCTAGATATATTGTTTTACCATTTACCATACCGGGGCATTGTTCGGACAAAATACTAGGATGGGAGTGCTCGACTAGATTGGCCATAGGTATGGCCACTAGCCCACTACCAGCTAGTAGGTGCCTGCTTTTGACCAATGATCAACCTAAAAGGTAGTTTCGGTCAATGGGTCATTTTATTTTACCACGGTATACTGTTAATGAACGCTCCTCAGCATGAGTGACATTATTTTATGCAAAATAAGCATATTGGTCTCTGAACTTTGCATAGAGGGTCAACTTGGTCCCTGAACTTTGCATAGAGAGTAAACTTTCAGATCGGTCAATTTAGTCTCTCAACTTTTATTTTTGGATCAAACTCGTACTTGTACTAATATGTGGCTCTATATTGGTATGAGACTAATACAAAAAATCCATTTAACCCTTGGCTATCTTCTCTCATCAATTTTCCCTTTAGAATTTCAACAATGTATGATCCCAAATGAATATGAGGATACATATGTTTGCTTACGGAGTATGAATATATACATGGAGCATGTATAACATACCACAAGTATGTGAGCACATGTTCATTTTAGAACATACACACACATTGAGTTATATATATACCAAAAAATATGAGTATATACTTGTTTGAGTACATATATTTTGCTTGTCAAATTCGTATGAGCATGTGCATGACCTTAAATAGTATGGGTAGATACATCTTTTTGCAAACAATAAGTTGTGCTATTTTAAAATATATATTGTTACGTGTATGTATTAATTACGAGAGTATGAGCACATATGTTTGACATAGATGAGATAAGGGTAAAGTGGACTTTTTGCACTAGTCTAATGCTAATATAGAGCACCACATCAACACAAGGACGGATTTGACCCAAAAACAAAAGTTGAGAGACTTAATTGACCACTTTAAAAGTTGAGAGACGAAGTTGACCCTTTGTACAAAGTTCAGAGATCAAAGTGGCTATTTTACCATTATTTTTACCACGAATTATTGTGTACGGCCCCGTCAATGGGACATTTTGTTTTTTACCATACCGGGCACGATCAGTGCTCATAATAAATAGCAATACATGGAGGGTGTTCTGTGCAAAAGTTATACTAGAAAAAAAAAGGTTGTGTTGTGCATTCCCATGCTTTCCTTTCGAGGCTCACTACAGTGCCAATTCCATATAGTTTTTGCCAAATCGAGGTTTAGGCGGGAGCCACTAAAAGTCTTATGATTGGAGTTGGAGCCCAACAAGGATGTTTATGGTCAATTTTCAGTTCTCAGTTCTAAACTCCACGACTGAAGGTTGACCTTTGTATGGACGTTCAAAGCCCAAACCTAGCAGGTTCGATTGTACCATGCTCCTTGATCTGGTACGGGCTTGTTTGGATCAAAGGTTTTCAAATGAATTTTGAAGTTTTTCATTCCTTTGGAAAGGAATTGTGTGGCTGTGTTTGGAACACAGCATCGTAGAATTCTATTCCAAATTTTCTTCAAAAAAAGAATTCCATTCCAAAGGAAAGAGAACCGTCCATGCACTTTTCAAATGAAAAAAAAACAACCACCACCAGAAACCAAAGGGAAAGCATCTTTATCAGTCTCTTCCTCTTTTTTTGAGCATAAGCATGAGATTTCATTAACCAACAGCAGGGTTACAATCCGCATTTGCAATTCCCACTAAACCTTCAGGGAATGCATCTGCCCAGAAACACACCGAGAGCGACCCCGAGGTCTGCTTTGCACAGAAGTGAGCAGCCTCGTTGCCTTCTCTGTTCACAAACAAAATTTGAAAAAGAGTAAAAACCCTGCTCAACTCTCTAATCTCTTGCCAAAGGCCTGCGATTTGGCTTCGTTCTCCAGCTTCAGAGCGTAGAAGGTTCACCATGGATAGATTATCACATTCCAAAGTCACCTTCTCATAGCCACACGCTCTCGCTAGGAGAACCCCATCTCTGGCCGCCAATGATTCTGCCGTCAAGGCATCCGGGATGTGCTTATAAAACCTCGACGAAGCCTGAAGGAGCATGCCATCCTCATCTCTTATTACGACTCCTGCTGACCCAGAGCCCAACGCTGGTATGAAGGAAGCATCAGTGTTCACCTTTGTCCAGCCCTGGTCAGGTTTCTTCCATCCTTTTCTACGGCACGGTGGAGTGCCACTAGACTTTCGATCCAAGTAGATCATATCCTCAAGCATTGAAGCTATGTGTTTTGCTGCCGCCCTCGGATTCCACTGCCCTCTTCCATGCCGGCGTGTATCAGTCTCTTCCTCTAATACGTTGTTTTAGTGCTGTCTCAATCTCTTCCTCTAGCTCCCCTCCCCCCCCCAAAAAAAACTCTTCCTCTAGTATGCCGTTGTGTGCTGTCAGAGATCGTTAGTGAGCTAAATAAGTAAATAAGCACTGAATCAATATATATCGGTCGATAGACTGATTATGATATAGGCATCCAATTTTTAAATTACAAAAGGCTAGCAGAACTAAAAACACTTATTTTTAGTATTCCAGTTCTAGCATCCTCCGTTCTTAAATATATGACACTGTTGACTTTTTGCTTTAACTTTGACCGCCAATATATATTGAATAAATTAGTTAACTAAAGTAAAATGTATATCATTATATCTATTATCTAATGTACTTTAGATTTAACTTATTAGTTTATCGATTTGTAAAAATATTTGTAGAAAAGACGAATAATCAAACGAACGAAAAAAGTTAATAGCGTCATAAGAACGGAGGTAGTAATTGTTAATTAGCTTGGAGACCTAGTACAAAGCTACTACTCAATTAAGTGGACATTGTGGTTATTTTGTTTAATTGGGCGTGTGAAGATAATTTTTTCCCCTGCGATCCAAACAGGCAAAGTTTTCCATTTTTGTGTTTTGGAATCCTATAGTTTTGTACTTTTCACTCAACTCAATTCCTGTGGGTTTTCCTATTCTATTTTGTATTCCTTTGTTCCAAACAGACTGTACAATCGTGTTGGTTAAAGCATGGTACAATCTGCTTCTTGATTTTGGACTTTGAACCAAGCCGAGACTGAACCTAGCAGGTCCGAACCTAACCGAGTTTGCTTCTTGTACAATACTGTTCTCTCAGAACAAATCTGTCATACAAATAAGTCAGCAGTGCTTTTCTTTAAGAACAAATCTGCTGTGCAAATCAGTACAAGATCTGCCCGAACAGAGTTTTGAGGCTAGCTAGTGACTGAGTTCCTCAAAGCAAAACTGATCACACCCCCTTACCAGTCACTTGCAACGAACTTTGCAGGAGTGGTGGCACTGTGGCACTCATCAGAAAAGCCCACCCAAAGCCGTCACAGTTTGGCACCTCCCACAGCCCCCCACGTTCTTCTCCTCGGCCTGACGGCCTCCATCCCCGCGGATGCGCGCGTGGCACGCAGGTCGCCCCCCGCACGCCAGGAATCTCGGCGTGCCGGCACCGCCGCCCGCCGGCACGGGCACACCCCGCCGAGACCTCCCAATCCTCCATGAGAGTCCTGTCCGCGCCCGGCACCCCGCGCAAGCCTCCAAATCCGCGAGCGCCATGCCACCGTTTCCGCGCTCGGATCGTTCTGGCCCGCCGCTGGCCCGCGCCTTCTTTTCCACACGCCCCTCGTCACGCCTCCTCTGTCGTTGTCGGCGTCCGGGATGGCAACAAAACAACCAACAGATATGGCACGATTAAGAATCCAAATCCAGGGAATCGTATGCACTAAAAAAATTGGAGTAATGCTATTAATCTACTCCTAGAGCACCGGCAGATTCCGGCCACGCTCGGGGCGCGATCGCGCTTTGACCCGTAAACGGCGCGAGGGCGTCCAAATCAGATGGCAACAAGAATGGTTAAATGAACCTGTGACGGCTCGAGGTAGCTTAACCACCGGATGCCTGGGGATGATCACGCCGGCCGGCACGATCGACACCAGTGACTGTGAGGTCGCTCTCGCCGTGCACCCGGTTGACGGACCGGCCATTGCTGGCGTTTGGTTTGGGGTGTACTTCCAACAGTTTGAGGCAGGAATTGAGGCGAGGCGAGCGATCTCCAACTCCTCCCCACCACCTGAACATTCTTCCCAACCTCGTACTCGTACCCGGGCGATCCGAGGCCGTCGTGGTGGTGCCGTCGCCGGAGCGGTTGGTGATCGAGCTAGTTGGTGTTGGGGCCTGCCGCTGCTGGTGAGCCGCTCATCCAACCGGAACCTACCACCACCGCGGGTACGAGACGAGCTCGCGACCGAGCCGTGCATACTCGGGCTGTGCGCGCTACCACGGCCGCGGTGGCAAGTGCGAACCGGCGGCCAATCCTTTTTCCTTTCTTTTTCTTTTTCTTTTCTTCCACCTGTGTGCCCCATTGCCATTGGGGACGGGAAAGAGAAAGGCCGTTCCGTTTTAATCGTCGGGTCGGCATCACCGAACGCCACCGGCCGGCGGCGAGGTTGATCCTGATCCGCATCAGCAACGAACAAAAAAGCCTCACGAGTGCGCGGCGGGCTCCTGCGTGTTGCGTGTCAAGGTGGGATGGCTGTGGCCTTGCCTGGCACAGGTGACGCCCGCCCCGGCGGCGGATAGAGTAGAGAAGGTATATTTCCAAAGTTGACATACTACTACGTGTACGTGCGTATTCTTCCATCGGTTACAGTCGGTGTCATGAGTGTATGAAACCCCCTCCATCTTATCTCTTCATCAATCTCATGGGTTTTATTTTTTTTTTCTTATATATCTCGTGGTGACATCACGACGCGTTCCAATCAGGGGGCTTTGAAATGGTCAACGTCTGTCTGACACCTCAAACCGGAGAAAAAATGGAGCATCAGAAACGTTGACAGTTTTGTTTTTTTAAGCAAAGGAATGTTGACGTGCAGTGCAGTGCAGTGCGGGCGCTCCTCCATGGACTTGGAGGGGGGGAGCTCACAGCTGAAGCTCCAAGTCGCAGTAAATGGACTCATGCAGTGGCAATGTGCTCTCGGAGTGGAGCAGTAAAACAAAATTGAAAACGCCCATCGCCCATCGCCTCGCCTGTGCTGGACTCTCCCCCTCCTTGAGATCTTCAAACAGTGGCGTGCTTGCTAGCTGGACTGCAGCAGTGGGGAGTAATTGCGGTGGTACTACTAATCGCGGGTCAAAAGCCAATCTTAACCGGCCACGCAGCTCGCTGCCACAGCGAGCTCGCTTGCACTGATTGCCTCAAGAACTGAAGAAAGGGTTGGAGAGATCGCTTGATCTTGATCCAGCCTGGTTCCTGGATTTGGGAAATGGCAAATGTGCAGAGCGGGAATGGTGATCTCGATTTCTCTGTGACAAAAAGTCGCAATTTTGGAGAAGACGGTGAAATTAATCGAAGTCGGACATGTTCTGATCTTTTTTCACAACCGCAGCAGCACAAGAACAGCTAGGGGGGAAGAGTTGTTGATTGGGAGATCTATCATCTATGTCTGGATCCTAGTATTTCAGTCGCGGGCGCACCGGATTGTCCCCGATCCGCGGCGCGCGCATTCCGCCGGACGAGGTGTCGGCGCCGCCCGACGGGCGAGCGGGGTGGTGTCAGAAGATGTCGAGGACGTCGACGATGGCGGCGTTGCAGAGCGGGCAGCGGCCGCGGCCGGCGAGGAGCTCGCGCGCGCAGGCGCGGCAGAAGGTGTGGCCGCAGGGGATGAAGGCCGCGCCCTTGGCACGCGCCATGCACACGCAGCAGCACCCGGCGACCACCCCTTTGCCCCCCGCGGCCTCCAGCTCCGTGGTGTCGTCGTCCTCCACCAGCTGATCCAGAGCCTCCGCTCCCGCCAGGTCCTCCTCCTCATCCTCCTCGCGCGGGGCCGCCGCGGCGCCGCCCGCGCTCCACTGCCTGTCTGTCTGCTCTAGGAGCGCCATCAGGGAGACCCTCTCCCCCTGCTCCTCTTCCTCCTCCGCCACCGCGGGCGGCTGCGGAGGAGTAGGCGGAGCGGGGGAAGGGGCGGCGGCCTCGGCGGGCGCGGCCGCAAGCGCCGCCGGCGGGGAGGCCTCCGCCGCGGTCGTCGGGGCGGGCAGCGACACGGCGCGGCGGACGAGGAGGAAGGGGTCGGCAGCGCCGCCGGTGCCGTCCAGCCCCGCCGCGGCGGCGGCAGCGGCGTGGGGAGGAGGGAGCTGGTGGTCGTCCCGGATGATGTCGAGCAAGGTGCGCGCCGCGGCGGCCGCTGCCGCGGCGGCGTTGGGCTCCGGCAGCGAGAGCTGCCTCTCGGCGGCCATGGCGGAGGCGAGCGTGACCGCGGCGGCGCGGCGGCCCGCGGCGAGGTCGTCCTCGTCGCGGAGCTTGAGGAGGTCGCGGAGGTTGCACGACCCCGCGGCCGCGGCCGGCGTAACCCCGACCGGCTGCGGCGGCCCCACCGCGGCGAGCTGGTCCGCCAGCGTGACGCTGCGCCGCATCACCCTCCCCGCCGCCTCCATCCCGCGCGGCCGGCCAGTCAGGTGACTCGGTGTGCCGGGGAGAAGACAGACAAACGGGGGAGCAGGGAGAAGCGAAGCGAAGCGCCTGCTATTCTGAGCGCAGCGGCGGGCAGGCAATGGGAGGGGAAGGAGAAGGGGGTAGCAGCGGGCACGCTTGGGTTAATGAGAGTGAGGGCGTGGCGCGGTCTGGGGAGGCGTGCGGGGGGGGGGGGGGGGCATTTGTTTGGGCTTGGATCTCGCGTGCGGAGATGGAGGGGGGCGCCGCGTGATGGGATTTCACGGCCGATTTGGGGGCGGAAATGGCTGGTTTTTGCGAGGGTTTCCGGCTGCGTGAGCGTGACAGCAGCGCCCGGGCGAGGAGTGTTTGTTGTGCTTCTGCTGCGGCGCCGGGCGGCCTCGGGCCTTTTGCCCTCTGGCTCAGGGTGGTGGGTGGGTTGGCGGATCCGCGGCTTGGAAGGTTGCGGACTTGCAGCAGCGGCGCTCGTGCTCGAGGAGTGGGAGAGGGGGCTCGAGGAGGGGAGTAATAAAGGCTTGGCGGGCTGGGAGTCGGCAGCGGCGGGGGAGTGCGGGATCCATCCATCTGCCACGGTGAAACGTGATGCCGTTTGTCGGGGAGGGGGAGCCGTGCCGTGCCCGGGGCGCGGCGGAAGTGCGGCGGCGTCCGTGCGGCGGGACGGTGCACGAACGGTGAGTGCTTGGTGATGGCAAAGTCTGCGGGGTCTGGGCCGGTTCACGAGGGGTTAGACCATCCACACTCGTGTTACTTCATTTCCTCCTTCAAAACAGAATATTCCGTCCTAGTCAGCAATATTCTCTCCTTCATCTCCACTTCTCTCACACTCATCATCCTTCATATCTCATCCTTCATCGTATTTTATTCAACTATCTTCAACTAGCCTCTTCATATTCTTTTCTTCTCTCCTCTTCTTCCTTTTCTCTCCTCTGTTGCTCCGTCTCCCCCCTTCTTCCCCACAACACCGTCCTCGATCCACAAGCTCCAGCCGCGGGAGGAGGGGAGGCCCCCAAGCCGGCGGCGGAGGAGCTCCATCCCTTCCCCGCGCCTGCTCCCCGTCCCCCTCGGCCTCGCTCCCGAGGTCTTCCGTCGCCGTGCCGCGCCGAGGCCGTCGCGCCGTCGCCGCGCCCTCTCCCCATGCGCGGCGGCCAGCTCGCCTCCGGCCAGCGGCGCTCCCCGGCCGTACGCGAGATAGACCGTGAGTGGCGGACCAAGCCGTACACGCGCTACCACGACCCCGTCGCCATGGCCCACGTCCGCGAGTATACCCTCAAGCCGCTCGCCGCCGGCGCGCCGGCGTGCACGAAGAACCACTCCGTCCCCGGGTTCCTCTTCTCCAACGGCGGCTTCTCCGGCAACCTCTACCACGACTACACCGACGTGCTGGTCCCGCTCTTCATCAGCACCCACCAGTTCAAGGGCCGCGTCCAGTTCCTCCGGGCACGTCTCGGTGGTCGACTTCAAGCGCGCGCTCCGGCGTGCGTTCGGCCTGGAGCGCGAGGCGGCGTCCCGCGGCGGGGCCACGGGGAACGGGAAGCCCCGGCTCCTCATCATCTCCCGGCCGGTTCCTGAACGAGCGTGAGATGGCGCGCGTCGGCGCGGAGGCCGGGTTCGAGGTGCGCGTGGCGGAGCCCGACCAGCACACGGACATGGCCGGGTTCGCGCGGCTGGTGAACTCGGCGGACGTGATGGTGGGCGTGCACGGCGCCGGGCTGACCAACATGGTGTTCCTGCCCCGCGGCGCCGTGCTGATCCAGGTGGTGCCGTCCGGCGACGAGGCGGGGCCCAGGGAGGAGCTCGCCGGGCTAGCACGCGCGACCTCCGGAGAAGAAGAGGCGCGGCCATCCCTCCTCCGGTCGGCGTGCTCCTTCCCCTAATCCTCGCGGCTCCCCAGTGACCGGCTCGATCTGCAGGCGGAGGCGGAGGAGGTCGCCGCTCCTCCCGCACCGGCGCGACGTCGACCCCTATGACCGTGCGCGCGCCAGCCCGGACCTCCTCCCGCGGCTCCCCCTCCCTCCACCGCCTCCTTCCCCGGCGGATCTACGCGCGGAGCGAAGGAATCGACGAAGCTCGACTCGCCTGCTCCTTGTCCTCCGGCGGCCGCGCCCCTGCTCCCTCGCTGCGCCCCTCCTCCACCCTCCCCTGCTCTTCCTCCAGAGGTAGAAGCTCTCGGCGGCGGCGGTGCGGCCACCAGCAGAGCGCTGACGGGATGGCCGCCGGTGTCCGTCTGCGCCGGAGGTGAAAGATGAGCAGGGCGGTGGCTCCCGACGCAGCAGCTCGAGGCTCGACGACGGCAGCGACGGACGGTTAGCGTGGCGGGAGCTCCGGGCAAGGGCGCGAGGTAGTTGGGGCGGCGGCATCGGGACGCGTTGTGGGCCCTCGCGGAGCCCTCTCGCTCCTCTGGATCTGGAGGAAGCGGGGGCGCGACGCCATTTTCCCGGTCTCCAGGAGACCGCTGCAGCCCTTTTTCCTTCAAAAGGCGACGGGAAAAGAGATGGCGCGGTTTCGAAGGAGACCGGTACGGGTGGTCTTAGTTGGTGCCTTGCCTTGTTGCCTTCTCCTGCCTGACTCCGACCGATTGCAACGGGGGAGGCGAGATCTTCGTCGGCCGCGTTGGCGTTGGTTGGGCCTGTAATTCCGGGCCGCGTGCCACCACCTCTGATCCACCACTACTGAGTACTGACTGACTGGCACAGCACGCAGCTCTGATTGCTGCTCAACCTTCCAAAGTCCGAACGCTGCGCGCTCTCAGTGAAACGAAGGACAGCATGAGAGGTCGCATGCTCCATCCTATGGCTGTGTTTAAATGTATTCCACAAAATTTTCAGAAAAGGAATATCGCATGCATTGAGTACTAAATGAAGTCTATTTGCAAAACATTTTCACACATAGGTGTAACTTTACGTGATGAATCTAATAAGCATAATTAATTTAATAATTGCTACAGTAATGCTACATATGGATACAATAACTTTGACTCAGAACATGGTAACATTACCCCCAAACGGTTGTTGTTGCCATTTCATCGAACATGTGGAGGGCGTGCACCATGGTCGGCGAGCTCGCCAGCCGCGTCGCGACCTGCAACCAGCGCCAGCGGGCGAGGCCGCCCCGCTCCGCCTCGCGCCGCGAGCTGCTGGCAATACCGGTGGGCGAGGCCGTCTTTCCGCTACGCCGGCGAGCTCCTTCTTCCCTGGATGTGCCCTCCCAAAGCTCCCTCCCGACCAGCCCCTCCATCTCCGGCCAAGCTCCTCGCGGCAGCCTGCAGCACGCCGGCTGGGACACTCCCCTCCCTCTCCACACCGGCCGCGGCAGGTCGAGCCGGCCAAATCGACCATGGTGGCACGGATCGAGCCGGCCTATCCGCCGCGGTAGCCTCTCGAGGGTGGCGGCGCAGGGGCCGCGGTGGCATATCCTGGCCGGAGGCGGATCCAAGGCTGGAGGAAGCACACCTCGCTCTTCTGCCCAAATCCGGTCGCCCCCGCCCTCTACGACGGCCGGCGGCACGATGCACGGGGAGCCACGATCTCGTGGATGCACGTCATGCACTGCCTACCGCGGCGGAGCTCCTCACCTCGCTCGCCGGCGGCGGATCAACCGCATCCATGGCCGGATCGCCCCGACGGTGGCGCGGTTCAGCTCCTCCTTGAGGCACGCGGCGCAGAGGCAGTAGCGCGAGCACGAAGCAGAGTCGGCGGTGCGGAGCGGACTCGGAGGCTGCCGCATCGTCCAAACACGGTGGGAGGTGACTTCATCGCGCCCACGCGAGCGCACGCGCGCTACAGCCAGCCGAGTTCTGCAGAAACGTAAGAAATTGACGTTTCCCGAGACCCAGACTCCTACGTCAATTTTGACTCCTAAGAGCCGGGCTCGCTCGCGAGCCAAAGCCGCGAACACGCTGCACCCCACGAGCGCAAAGCCGGCCTGAGTCGCAAACGCACCGCAAGGTCCGAGTCACCATCGATCGCTTCCTCGTCCTCGCCGGGCTCGCTGCCACCGCGGGCCACGCTACTCAGCAATTTACACAGCGTGGCGTCGGCGTCGCATTGGTGGGTGTCGCGCCGTGCCGGAGGTTACTTGAGGAAAGAAAACACAGGAAAGATTAACGCCTGTCGATCGAGTGCAAGTGCCAATTCGGTTACGCTGCGTGTCGCTCTCCGTCTGAAAGGTTTGCGTGCCCGGCAGACAGGCCCAGAAATGGACCTGTGTCTCAACACTTTCTCTAGTCTAGAAAATGTTAGCATGGAGCACACCCAAAACTCAGCTACTCTGACCAATGTGCGTCGAGCGTGTTCCGGAAAAGAGAGAAATGTCGCCTTCGGTGCATCAAGAGGTTCAACTTTTTTCCGTTGAGACAGCTGGAGCAGACAATTGACTGTTGAACATCTGATTTTAAGCGACACCAGCAGAAACCTGACATCAACGCCGGTCGAAACCAGAACAATCTTTGTGGCGTCGCAGATTAGTCTTCCACAAAAATCTTTCAAAACAAATTACAATGAGCCTGTTAACTGCAATTTCAAGGTGTTGCGCGTAAAGCGTACTGCAGACAATATAGCTTGCACAAAGCTTGAGTTTCAGTCAAAAGCTCAACGAATCAAGAAATACGTCCTAAATTTTCCACAATGTAATGTATAGTAAACTATCATCATGCAACAGTACCATCCGTACAATCTTACAACGCCTGTATGGTCAATTTACCACGTGCCCCTTTCCATTCATAGTTTGATCCAAGCAAAAGGAAACAGCAATGGGATATGAATCAGCCTGACCAGATCGACCGCAACAACTCTAACTTTGTACAAGTTGCAGTAACCCCTACAAAAAATGGACTTGATCAAGAGCCTAAACATGTACACTAATTGAATCTTCCAACCAAAGAATGCTAGCTAATCTCATTCATCTGCATGTTTTGTGACTTTTTATTTCAATGAGTTGTCAGATCCATGTCTTAGCCTTCCACCTTCTCATAGAAAAGAATGTATGCCTGGCGCTTGAGAACTTCTTCTAGAGTGACTTCTCTGATGTTACCATCGTCTGCACAAAACCATGAGGAAGAACAGCTGCTCTCCTGTTGCTGGTTTTCAAGCCTTCTTGCTCTCACATAAGCAACATAGTGTCCTGCATTCATTGTCGGTCCAATGTGCTCTACCACACCAGCTAGACGATAGAAAGATTTGTCTTTGTCCACGGAACTGAATATTAGAGAGAGAGAGAAAAGGTAAACCCAATGTATGGCCATAAATTATTGTAATAACTTATCATCGAATCCTAAACAACAAATATTGTTCACAAGCAATCCCTACAAATAAAAACCCATGCAGCAAAAATAATCAACAAATATAAAGGATGCCATTACATAATATTAGGTTTGTGTGTATCCAATATCCATCAATCTCAGAAATATCAGCACAAGAATTATACCAAACACCAAGCATTTCATCAGATAAAAAGGCTACAGGGTTAAGGATTTAAAAGGTACCCACAAACACGGAACAAATGAGCTCTAAGATATTATCATTCTATCTTTTTTAAGCTTATATGTATATTTATTTTAATATCCACGCTAAAGTAACTGCTACGCTGCTAATCTGAATGGGTATCGTAGCAGATAACCTGCCCACTCAATTCATATTTGAATATGACCAAATCTATAGTACAAGCAAATTCGACTGCAATTATTGACTAAAGCAGTTTTGATCTAAGACAAGATTTTGTTTTTGAAATTAACTAAGACAAGATTATGACAGGCATATAGCACAGTATTCTGGTCAAAATAAGAATGGAGAAAAAAAGACACTTCAATCCATTTACTTTTCTCAAGCTGGAACAACAATTAGTTTGAAACATGGTAGAACCATTTGCATTGACATCTAACTCCCTTTCTTCATAAGCACAACTGAAACATAGAATAGCTTTTGAAAATTTCTTGAGGGGAAGCTGCACAGGCACCAATAAATACTCCTTTCTGAACATGTTAGAGGTAGCAGTTATGCAATTCTCTTCACAGAATTCAAAAGGGGGAAAGCTATCCAAGTTTTAGGAAACGAGAATGCTCTATATGTCCTTCATTATCATGAACTGGGATAACATAACATGCTTATTTTTAAGCTCTAATTGTTGTATTGAAAAGTCAAAAACTAGTATGCACATAGTATATGGAATTACGGAGACATGCCCACATGATCACACATGAAAACACCACTAGAATATGGAGTCACTAAAGTACTAAACAACTCCTTGACCTATAGTGACATGTGTTCTAAATGCTATCTTAGAGAAGATACTCTTCAAGCTAGAAGCAGTAAGATAGGCCAAAAAGAAATCCCTTATGCAATCAGACATCTGATAAAACTGTGTAGAAGTATTAACATTACTATGAAGAATTATCAGTACCTGGGGTCCATGAATCTCCCTACATCAAGATACTCCTTATAGCTCACTTGTGTTTCAATTTTATGATGGTCATCACCATCCTTGATGTACCTCTTAATATGAAGAGTTAATACAGGTGGCAGCTTGCTAATACGAGGTGTTTCGGTAGAACATCCACTCCTCTCTTTCTGTTCATTTTTATTGTCTCCTAACTGGCTTGTATGAAGATCCAGCTCTACTTGCTTCCTCCTGTCCTGATTTGGTATGCTAAGATTTTCACAATGATGAGTGCCCAACAGATTGGTCTGTTTTTCATCTGGAAGGCAACTACTTGCAGCTTCTTGAATACCTTCTTGACATTCAATTTCTTTATCGCCATAACTCACCTCTGAATTTATTCCTTCCGCATTTGCTTCCACTGTTTGTATAATTTCACTCTTTGCATCAGAATCATCTGGTTGCTTATTTGAAGAAGATTTGCATTCTACTGATAAACTGTTTGTTTCAATAGATTCCTCAGTTTGGTCTGCTAACCTGTCTGACTGTTCAGTCTGATTCCCATCAGCTCCTGTGTTATCAGTGGTACTTGACACCATTTTCTCAGCATTTCCGCTTTGATTGGAACTTGGATCCTCAAGAACCTTGGGACAATAATCACAGTTCCGTTCTAGCTTCTCTTCTGTGAAAAACAATGATAGACAATCCTCGATTGATGGTATAGAATTGCTAACCTCTACCTCCTTATCATATACAACATCTCTGCTCTGAGCATTTCCTTTGTCTTCTGCAGTGCATTGTAATATGCAAGCGTTCTCCTTGGCTTGTACACTAACTACCAGCTGATTCGTGATATCATCAGGATCAGCATTGTCATTTTGATCTACGCAGCTGCCTGATGCCATCGGTGCACCATTTTCACTTAGTGGAGCAACCAGTGGAGGTGGATCCATATCTTCTGGACTGTGGGAATCTGTTGTCATCTCAATCAATTGCTCAACTTTCGCATTATACAAATTGTCCGGAACAACACTAACAGACTTTGGTGGTGCCTCAGTGATCTCTTGTGAAACCTCCGAACATGAGACTTTATCCTCCCGAGTCTGCAAAGGATCCTGTGTAACATCCTTGCTTTGCCAGATACATTGCCCTTCAGAAGAATCTGGCAATTGCGCTTCAGAAGAATCTGCATAGCCAAGCACATGATACTTAATTTTACCAGAAATAGCAACATCATGCAACAAGTAATTGTCATCCTCTAAATATTTTTTAGGATTTCTATCCTCCACATTTGAAGCAGCATTCTTTTGTGAATACCGACACACGATTAAGTGGAGCAACTGTTTCCAGTGAAGCTTATTTTTGGAAAAGCAAGCTATATTCTAGTGGCAGTTTTAAATACTACACTAGACTACTTAGAGCAAACATTGTTGCTACATCAATACTACTGAACATCCTGCTCATTTATCTATGCACATCCTGAAGGTTTCTTCTTCCTTCAGTCCATGTGGGTAAAGGGGTCCCATTAAACAATTTTCTTCATTTGGAAAGTGTAGGAGACCCGATCCAACTTGTTTTCTTATTTTGACCAATGCAGTAAAAATATTAGTGTCAGTGTTCCACAGTTTCCTGCATTTTAATTCCTCATCCTCAACAATGGTGCAGTCTAGGACACTAGGACATCTCCAGAATCTGCAGTCAGTACTTTTGAATGGATGCAGGAGCGAATAAACTCACCAACTTCCAAAGGCTCAGGTATTTTCTCCACGGCAACATCTTTCAACTCTGAACCAAGAAGATCAGAATCACCGCTTTTGGCAACTGATTGGATCTTTACTGATATACTCTTCTCATTTGCTGGAATTAATTGAGTAGCAGTTTTATCCGGTTGAGATTCGATACTCACACTTGTTTGTGGTGCTGCAGCACTTCTGGATGGATGCTCCTTTGATGGCAGTGCCAGTGAGAGTTCATGGATCTCATCGTGGAAAACCTGACTAGATCCACAATATATGCAGGACCGTGTATAAGAGAGTTCACCCCTGAAAATGGAATCAATTACTGTAGGATCACCTCTTTGTCTGTTAGGAGTCCCAGTTTCATTTTCCTCGGTATGCAAAGCATTGCGCAAGGACTCAAGCAGTTCATGGCTGTCGTGCATTCTATAGGGTTCGAACTTGTCAGCATGTAAGCGTATGCTTCTCAAGAGTTTATCTGGGTTCAGCATGTCTCCCACATCATCTGACACACTTGTATCCAGAAAAAGCCCCATTAGTGCTAGGCAAAGGTGACCAGATGGAGCATGCCGTCCTAACATAGCTGCCTGCAGCTTGTCAAGCACAAGGAGGCACTGCACTACTGCACTCACGTAGCATGTGCTGCCGCGATTCGGTATCCCTCTGATAGCAAAGCCTTGCACACTAGATGATCCGAACTCATGGCTATGCCATGTGTCTCCAAGATTCAGAAACCCACTGGCAAGATCGGAGTGCACATCAAATCCAAACGCATGACCACCTATCTGAATTCCGCCTGGTGTTTCCTCCTGCTCTGGATACAGAACCACTTCAGATACACACATGAAGCAGAATCCAGCTTGTGGATCGGAGAACATCGCCGCAACCCAATGCTGCTCCTGCTTGGCGTGATCCCGAGCGTGCCCATATGGGATATAACTAGCCAATTCCCCGCAGGATTGCCGACCGCAGTCCAGGCACACCAAGATACGGCTATTCCGGGACTTCTCCGAACGCCGGCAATCCTTGCAATACCCTGCGTCATCGGATTGCAATGACGAATCCAAAATCACCTTGTGAGCACTGTCGGTTGGGACGTGACTGCACCGATCGCTGTCCCCGGTCACCTCCGGCCATTCCTCCCACCGATCCTCCAACGCCGTCGTAGCCAGGAACTCCAGCCGCGGAGTCTTGGCATCCCGCGAGCTCTCGCCCGCCTCCCACCCCCTGGGCCTCGTGTCCCCCATCACGCCTGGAACAACAGAACCACAAGAAACATGAGTCGGATGAATGATGAACCCTAGAAATGCGGATGACCCAAGAAAGCCAAAAAAACGGGGGGAAATTAGTGGAAAATCCAAGAAGACGGCGAGAAATCGAACGCCTCGGCGAGGAACATGGACCCGTACGGGCCAGGGGCGGACCAAGAAAGCCAAAGGGCCGAGAATCAGAGGAGGGGGAATAATCAAGGCCAACCGAAATCGCAATCCATTCTGGTAAGGATCATGAACCGTGCGGAGTAGGGGATTAGACCAAGATGAGGAAAAAGGCGAAAGAAATGGGGGGAAGAAAAACCCCATCAGAACAACACGAAAACAAGAACGCTGCCGCGGATTCAACAACCAAAACCCCATCGAGGCAGGCAGAAGAACCATTCAAGAACCATTCTGGGTAGGATCAAGACCCGTACGGGATAGGCGGATAGGGATTGGACCAAAGATAGCAGGGAGGCGAAGAACCAGGGAAGAAAAACCCCATCAGCAAACCACGAAATCGCACGAGGTTCCGGCGAGGATCAAGAACGGCGCTGCGGATTCAAGAACCAAAACCGTCGACGCGACAAGAACAAATGGTAGGGAGAGGAATGCCGGGGGGAGCTTACCGCGAGACGGCGATGGGGTCCGGGATCGAGCGGGCTGCGGCGAGGCCGCGGGGGTTTTGGTGGGGAGAGAGGGCGGCAGAGAAGCAGATGATTTCGCTCTGGCGTGGCGTTAGTTGAGATTGTTTTTTTTTAATCGGGGGGCTACTTGATATTTGAGAAGCCGTGCGGAGGATGCGGGAGGCGGTTGGGTGGACCAAGCGTTGCAACGACCAAAATTTCTGAAGATTGCGGGCCAACATGGGCCGAGCGTAGCGGGCCTTTTTAGTCAATAAAGGATTATTCCGTAGATTATGATCAGAATTTTTAAAACAACCTCTGAAGATTTTGCAACGACCAATTTATGTAGATTTTGCTTTTAGCAGCACGTTTGGCAGAAAACGAAGCTAGTATTGTGAATCAGCAGACAAGGGTACATTCCTAAGAATGGTTGAAAGTTGAAACAGGTAGTTGCCTGTCCAACCATCGTTCAAGTGACACCCAACAAGAAGTTTCTGTGATCAAACATTAACGCTGAAACAAGAACTAAGTCAAATATATTGCAGACAATGTAGCTTGCCCAAAACTAAATCCAGGCAAAGCCCAAGACATCAAGGAGTATGTTCAAAATTCTCCACATCGTAATGTAAACCATTATCATATAACAGTAGCATCCAACACAACCTTACAAAGCCTGTATGATTTGCCAATCTGACCAACGCCACGTGTCTTGTTTGTATTCACAGTTTGATTCTAAAAGGCAAAGTAATTGGAAAAATCGGTTTATCTATGCCGAGAAGACCAAAAAAAAACAAAAAAACTCCAGTGTGGTACCAGAGTACCAATTATAGTCAGTTTGAAGCCCTGTGACAAAAATGAGCTTGATCAAGTGCCTGTTCTACTATGCACACCAACTGAATCCTTGTGACTGCATTCTGATTAGTTGTGAGATCTTATGCTAGCCATGTCTTAGCCTTCCACCCTATCATAGAAAAGAATGTAAGCCTGGCGCTTGAGAACGTCTTCTAGAGTCACTTGGCTGATGTATCTATCGTCTGCACAAAACCATGACGATGAGCAGCTGCTCTGCTGTAGCTCATTTCCAAGCTTTCTTGCTCTCACGTAAGCAACATAGTGCCCTGTAACCATGGACTCGCTGCCACGGTGCTCTACCACACCAGCTAGACGATAGAGGGTATTACCTTTGTCCTCAGAGCTGAGTATTGGAAAAAAAAAAGCAAAGTTAAACCAAATGTATGGCTATAAATTATTGCAACTGGTTATGAAAATGACATGCCTCTCTTGGTCATACATGCTCGTTAACTGAACATTGTCAACAAGAAACCTCTACAGATCTACCAGATAAATACCCATGACCATGATACTTCTCAAGTGATTAAGCATATGACAATGAACAATTCAACAAATAAAGGCCCTACAATTATAAAAAAACACTATGTCATCTGAATATTGGAGAACACAAAGCAAGATTAAACCAAATGTGTGGCTACAAATTATTGTAACATGTTATGAAAATGACATTCCTTTCTTGGTCATGACTGAACATGGTCAACAAGAGACGTCTATCAGATATACACCGTGATCCTTCTCAAGTGATTAATCATCCAACAATGAATATTTCAACAAATAAAGGCTCTAAAATTATTAAGAACGCCATTACAAAGTACTAGTTTTATTATAGGCATTTATCTTCGAAATAACAACACCAGGAAGCCAGAAGTGTAGCTAATATCCAACTTTCCAAAAAAAGAAAGGTTGCTATGTTAGGCTTTTAAAAGGCATCCACAGACAAAGACATAATGAGCTCTTACATAACATAAATCTAATTCACAGTGAAAAAGATTGAATTTGTGTGGATTAATGGATTGGATTATTGAGAGATCCACATGCTACATATATAGGGGTGAGGAGATCAGGGCTCTCTAACCAACTATATCTCTACAACTACCAAACATAGGGTTGGCCGGCCATACAAGCCAGGCATGCACCCAGACATGGGCAGGCTGGCTAACAAGCCAGGCGCATGACCCAATCAAACAAGCACATACAGTGATTGGTTTTGTGGCAGATGAATTGTGTGTTCCCCATTCATAATGTGATTGGTTGTCATACAAATAAACTCAATTACAACTGGTTCACTGAAGCATTTTCCAACCAAAGACAGATAATGGAAGGTAGGTTCAACATGGTGCTGGTCAAAAATCAAACTAGAAAGGAACTACAAATATACACAGCAGCTCGCAGCTCTCCTATGTATTGTAAAAAAAGAAGACTGTGGAAAAGAACAATTTACTTCAGATGCTGTGTGAGAACAAATGAAACCTCTACTTCAGTCGCAAACTGGAATCACAGTTAGTTTAAAAACATAGATCTCTGTGTCTGAACAGATGAAAAATACAGGGGAGCTGCACAGGTTCCAACAGATGCACCTTTTTAGACATGTTAGCAACGGCATCTTTACAATTCCTTCACATAGTTCCAAGTTCCAAATGTGTCATGGAAGTACTATATGTAGTGGCCCATTCCCCTCATTTATGAAAGGGCAGCAATGTATTTTGAATCTGATAATATGCTGGTAACTTATGAACCCATGTATGGCCTTTTTTTCTTCTCAACCTTTCAATACCTCTGCATATTTTACTACACATAAAACTTCTTCCTTTCTCTATGCACAAATTATTACTATGCCTACTATTATTTTGTTACACCTGTTTAGTGAATATAATAAATAACTTACAAGGGCCTACATTCTTTTATCACCCATTACCGCGCTGCTGAATATAAATCTTTCCAAGGAAATTAGACCAGTTGTTCAAATTTCTTTATTCTAAATCGACTTAATCAGCACAGATAAAGATAAGTAGATTTGTCCTAAATGATCTCTGCAAATGAGGGAAATTATCCTATTTTGACCTCTATGCAAATAAGGGAAATTATCCAATTTTTCAGGAACTTACCATACTCTACGCCATTCATTTTTAACGCAATATGATAGCATGCTTGTTTTAAGACTCTAGTAGTTTATTGCAAAATCTGATGTGCACAAAGTATATGGTTACAAATCCACACAATCACAAATAACAACACCAAAATATGTATAAACAACTAAATGGCCAGCACTGACATGTGCTCTTAAACCTTTGTTTAGAGAGTGCCGTGTATTGTTGAATCTAATAGAAACAAAGTGGAGAGAAAAGGCTAATGCATTTAGAAACTTATTAGAGCTTAGAGCTGCAAAGATGTACAATATATTATTGTGAAGAACTATCAGTACCTTGGGTCCATGAATCGCCCTACATCAAGATACTCCTTAAATCTCACATGCTCACAAATTTTATGGCTGACTTCGTAACGGATGAAAGCTCTCTTAAGCTGAAGAGTTAATACAGGTGGCAGTTTCTTAAAAAGAGTTGTTTGAGTACCATTTCCAACATTATCTCCCTGCTCATTTGAGCATGCTGTCCTGTCTGATTGTTCAGTCTGGTCCCCAACAACTTTTGGGTCTTCATCGGTGCTTCCCACCATCTGCTCACCATTTTTACTTTGGTTGGCACTGGCCTGCTCCTGTTCCTTGACACAATTATCACAGCGCCAACATAACAGTCCTTCATGAAACAGTAACAAGCAGTCTTCAATCGATCCCATTGAATCTGTGGTCATCTCATTCATTTCCACAACTTTGACATCAGACACATGAGGAAGAAAACCAACAGACTTTATTGGGACCTCAATGATCCTTTGCGGAAGTTCAAAATGTGAGACCTTGTTCTCCTGAGTTTGCAAAGGACTGTGTACAGCATCCTTGCTTTGACAGATATGTGGCGCTTCAGTGAAATCTGCAGAACCAAGCATATAATATTTTACTTTTTTTTAATCTGCAGTATCGACACCATGCAACCAGCAACTGTCATCTAAATATTTTTTTAGGATCTTTATCCTCCACATTCGTAGTAGCTTTCTTTTCGAGAATCCCACACATAATTAAGTTAAGAAACCATTTGGAGCAAATTTATTATATCGAAGGCAAGCACCCGACATCCCAAGCTATATTCCAATGGCAGTTTTAGCTACTACACTACGACAAACTACATTGCCATGTTAATACTGTTGAAAAGATCCTGCTCCTTTTTGTATACACATTCTGAAGGTTTCCCTGAAACTTTTCTTCTGTCCATGTGTGCAAAGGGCCCTCAAACAATTTTCTCCATTTAGAAAGTGTAGGACACCTATTCCAAAAAAAAAAGAAACTTTTTTCTTTTGTTGAGCAAGATAACCACTAAAAGATGCAGTTTCATAGTGTCCATGGTGCCTGCATTTTGAATCCTCGAAAGTAGTATGATCTAGGACTCTAGGATACCACCAACATCACAGTCAAGGCTTTTCAGTAGGTACAGGAGTGCGCATAAACTCACCAACTTCCAAAGGTTTAGTTGTTTCCTCCAAAATCACCTCTTTCAGTTCTGAACCAAGAAGATGAAAATCACCACTTTCAGCAACTGTTTGCGTCTTGTCCAAGTTACTCTGCTCATGTGCTGGAAATAATTGAACATCAGTATTCATCTGTCGAGATTTGAGACTCTGGTTTGTTTGTGGTGATGCAACACTTTTAGTTGGATGCCCCACTGATGACATTGGCAGTTCCAGAACATAGAAGAAAGAATGGTTAACTGATTTAGTTCCACACTTGCAGGATAGTATCTGAGACAGCTCAAACCCAAAAATGGAATTGATAAATGTAGGAGCAGTGGTTTCCCCTTCAAAATTTTTAATTGTCATCTCCTCTTCATTCAAACCAGTACACAGGGAACCAAGCAATTCGTGGCTGTCATGCATAAGACCACCTATGAAGTCCGGATTCTGCATGCATACACATGCCAAGATTTTATGTGGGTTCAGCAAGCCTCCTGCAGCACTTGTTGTCTCCTCAAAAAGCTCCTTGAGTGCCAACGCAAAGAGACCCTTATCATCCGGTTCTAACAGCCTTGCCCGCAGTTTATCAAGTGCAAGGAGGCACTGCAGGATTGCATTCATGTAGCATGTGTGTGCGATATTTGGTATCCCTTTGATAGCATAGCCTTGCGTATTAGCTGATACGAACTCATGGCTGTGCCGTCTGTCTCCCACATTTGGCAACCCTTCTGCCTGAATTTGGCCCATCATTTCCACCACCTCCAGCCTCGGCCTCTGCCCCATCACGCCTGGAACATAGGAACCACAAGAAAGAAGAATGCGTGAGCCAAAAATGCGAGAACCCTACGAATGTGAACGATCCAACAAAGCTATTGAATTTTGGGAAATCAAAGAACCCCCACCAAGAAACGAGAAATTGAACACTTCTCCGACTTTCCGAGGAGTAAGATTCAAGTGATTGTACCAAGAAGTTCAGCAGAACACAAAATCAGCAAACGTTGGGGCGAGGTTCGAGAATGGCACCACGGATTCAAGAAGCAGCAAAACCATGGAGTAGAACAAATGACGGGAACAGAAATGAAAGCTTACCAGAAAGCAGCCGGGGCACCTTCGGTAACCAACTGACAACATCACGGATCACATCAATTCCAATCACATGACCATCAACCTCAAATTCGGCCGGCATTCCCACCTCAGCGTTGCACTTGAAGCAGTATCCTTTTTCTGCATCATCGTACAGAGCAGCAACCCAGTGTTGCTTCTTCATGGCGTGCGCTCGAGAGTGTCCGAACGGGTACTCAATCCCCCCAACCCCACAGCAGAGATGCCGGCCGCACCCTAGGCACATCAAGATACTGCTCTCCGAGGGCCGTTGCTTACGGTAACGGGGACCCTTGGCGTCCTCGCGCCGACAACCAACGCACTTCCCTGCATCATTCTTGGATAGCAACGACAAACTCAACCTCGTGCGAGCACTGTCAGTGAGGACGTGGTTGCACCGGTTGTGGCCGCTGGTCCCCTCCGCCCCCTCCTCCACCAGGTCCAGGCGCGGAACCTTCGCCTTCCGCGGGCTCCCTTCCCGCTCCCCCTTCGGCGGCGTCTTCTTCCCCATCGTGCCTGGAGGGAGCAAAGGAATCACAAGAGAGAAGGGCCGCATGAGTCCATCAAACCCAAAACCACCAAACAATCAAGAACGCCGCGGAATGCATATCACCCAGGAAAGCCAGAGAGGCGGGGAAACAGGAGGAAAATCCAAGAAAACGGCGAGGATTCGAGCGTTCCGCTGAGGATCAATAACCGCTGCCAAGAACCGTACGGACGAGGGATGGATGGGCCAAGAACGCAAAAGGGCGGAGAACCAGAGGATCCATCAAGAACAACCGAAATCGCAACCATTCTGACTAGGATCAAGAACCGACGGAACAGGGATTGAGCTAAGAAACCTGAAAGGCGGAGAACCAGAGGGTTGGGGCGAAATTGAAACAAATCAAGAAGACGCGCGAAACGGGAACCATTCTGGCGGGGATCAATTCAAGAACGGCGACCACGGATTCCGGGATCCGAACCAGTAAAACACCAATCGAGCGAGGAAGAGAAACGGAGCAGCGCCGGGGGAGAGTCTCACCGGAAGACGGCAGGGGCGCTCGGGTTCGTGCGGGCCGCGGCGAGCCCGGGAGGGAAGGGGGAAAAGGGGTTTGGAGAGGGAGGGCGGCAGGGAAGCAAAAGATTTCGCGCTGGTTTCTTCGGTTGGTGCGGTGGGGGTTTCGTGGAGGAACAGAGAGGAGACAGTGGCTCGTGTTATTGGGCTGCAGAGTTGGACTGGGTTGGTTAGTTGAGTTGGGCCGTGCGCAACATGAGACACGGATGTCGACCTGTTTGTCAAATTGGGCCATGCCCAAGCCTCATTTGCCAAGCCTAACCTGGCCCAGGTCACATTTGGATTTCCTTTATCCCCCTAAAAAAAAAGGATTTCCTTTATGGCTCACACAACCTACCAAAGGCAGGGAATATTCATGCATGAAATGGGTTGCAATCTAGCCCTAGAAAAAGCTCACATTTGGCTCCCATTCTACAATGAGTGCTAAAATTCTTGGCATGCCGCATAATGGTTGCAATTTAACTGCTAGAAAAGTGCTTGGAATTCAGAAACAAACATCCCCAGCTCAAATTTGGTGTTGCCAGACGTAACGCGTGCGCGTGCCTATATAAAGGCAACATGGGCCTCTATGTCTTCCCATTTGCCTCCATTATTCCTCTGAGCCCTGCCCCTCTCTCTATGCGGCAATGCAAACGTTTCGGAAGGGTGTCGTTGATGCCAGGCGTGTTATCTAATCTAACGAGGTCATTGATCCGATTAGTTGTTGCGCACATGTAGGATGTGTGGTTCTTTCTCTGGATTTCGGCGGGGATTGTGAGTTGCTTGTGAAATTCCTGCAGAATTCGGGCTGGCTCTCGAAGGTAATGCATCACATTTCTGGTTTTATCATACTCTTGGATCCATATACGCTTGCATGCTCTCATTCTCGCCTCATCTTTCTGCATCTAGCTCATGTTTCCATGCTAGCAATTTATCTCAAATTTCTGTTTGCATTTTGGGGATATTCTTCACACAATCCTATATTATTCGATGAATGTACCTTTTTCAAATTCGTCATTTCGTCCTTCGGATTCAAACACTCGATGAAGAAATGAACAACTCTAACCAGCCGTTTTTCCAAGAACAGATGCCCAAAATAGATTTCTCACTTTTTCTTTTCTAAATATAACTGCAACGTGAGTAGTGTGCTGATGAACAATGATGCAGCTGTTCGTTTTTTAAGCAGGGTAATCGGAGGCAGAGGCGAGAGGACGAGCAAGAAAAAGCCGGCGCCCCAAAAACAATCGATTAGATAATCCATGGAGGAGAAGAAGAAAGACCTGCTCCGGAAGCTGACGATCATCTCGATCCCGTTCGTGTTCGTGGCGATCCCTTCCGTGGTGATCATCGTGGGCATGCTGTCCCCGCACGCGGCGGAGCCCCGCGTCGAGGACGGCTCGGCGCCGGCGCCGCCGGGCCGGAACCACTCGGTGTCGATGCTGAGCACCATGACGGGGGGCCAGATGATCCTGAGCTGCCGCGCCGACTTCTCCGGCAACTGGGAGTACTTCCACTACTTCATCCTCGACCCCTACAAGCCCCAGCAGGCCTTCTTCCAGCCGCAGGCCGACCCTTACGTCATCTTCTGCAAGTGGGGCTACATGGGCAACTTCCTCCAGGACGTCGTCGTCTTCAACAGCACCGCCGCCTGGGCGCCGGAGTGCCGCGTCGACCGCGGCGGGTGCCGCTACCTGTTCCAGGACGGCCACATGTTCCTCGTCACCGGGAAGCAACCGCCGCCCGACGGCCCCGTGCCGGCGGCGAAGGTGTCGGAGTCGGAGGACGATCCGGGAGCGCCGGCGCCGGGTCCGGACCCAGAATTGTTGGCTCCGGCGGCTTCGCCTCCGGCCGCCGTGCCGGCGCCAGCAGGGGAGGGGCGGGAGAAGACGCTGGTCGGGGATGTGGTGCTCAGGGAGTGCCGGCACGTGCTCTGGGTGTTCCCAACCATGTGCCGGAAGAAGCCGCACAGCCACGAGTACGTCGGCAAGATCATCGGCCGCTGGCGGTGGTGGTTCAACTACTAGCTCACCTCTGCTAATGGCAGATTGCCATTATGGATGAACATGAATGGCACCCGTTGCAGGAAACGAGACGATGAACTGTACTATGTAACTAACAAGGACACGATGTGTAGATACAGATTTACTGAATTGGAATCCATAACTGCTAGTATATAGTAGTGTACATTAGTGATTTGGCATTGGTTGTATTGTATCCCTACTGCTCATATAAGTGTGCACTGATACATCAAAAAATCCTATGCCAGAGAGCAAGGATCACTGGATCAGATGAGAATATGTTGGGCAAGGTGAGGGGGCACAGAGGTTAGGGAGTGGCTGAGCAACAAACGAATAGGCGCGAGCAGGAGGAGCTAGAAGAATGACAGGCAGGGCAGGAGGAACTATTACAATGGTGGGTAGAAATAGGACGAAAGAGAGAACCCAAGGAAGAGGAGGCCTCCGACGGTCGCTACTGTGCCCTGAGATATCTTGGATGCCAGCATGCTGCCACCCACAACCGCGATCGATGTGCAGATGGTGTGCCCCAAGGTTGCTCCCGTAGCGACGCCAATCGCGTTCTTGTGTGTTGCCAGCTGCATTGTGGTCAATGCTCGAAGTTCAGTTACAATTTTCTTTGTGGGTTCAGATACAAATTTGAGTAAACAAGGAAGAGCTTGGAGTTTGATTAGAAGAGGTAACTGAGCCATACCGCGATTGTAGCTATCTGACTCCGGTCACCCCACTCCGCCAGGAAGGTCAGCACAAATGACTGAAACCAAAGCAAGCCGTACGTACAACAAGTTAAAAACATTACACAGGTGCAGCATCAGCAGTGATATGTTTTAAGCACTGTACTAGAACTAGTAGTTTTAACGGAAACAAGAACTGTTGAAAAGGATTTCAGATCCTCTCAAAGAAAGTAAAACGATTGCAAAATCAGATGCCAGTAAATGTAAATTTCAGAGAAATGAAATAGCGTAAAATGAGAAGGGAGGGAAATCTACCTCCAAGAAAATAGGAGTGCAGAATCTTGAGAAAACACGTCTAAATGTTGACTTTCCTTGACCTGCTTCCAGCTTTTCCTCTACCTTTATGTGTCAAAAAATAAATAACATATAAGCTGAACAGAGATCAATCATGATAACTAACAGGTCACTGCAACTAATGCGCACAGTAGGGATACACAAAATAGCACAACTATACAAATGTCATCTTGCCAAGTAATGAATAGTTAATTGTGTAACTCTTTATATCAGAAATTAAGTTTCAACTTTCAAGCACGGTATGATCCTGAATACTAAACTTTTAGGGAACTCTGAGTAATTATGGACTTAAGTCCTTTACACTACATCTAGCAGAAGATGGGTGCTGCCTGTTATTTTGTAAATGAAAAGAAGGTGGAGGGCTGATAAGAACACATACTTCTTCTATTTCCTTTTTCTGTGATGCCTTGGAATCTGACCTCCAGGCAATGTACAGCAGACGAAGCCCAAAGAATGCATAAAGGACTGAAACACAAAAAAATACCAAAGGAGTTGAAAAAGACATCACTGAAGGAACGGGTGCATGCTACAGAAGAACAGAACTAAACTGATATTCCGGTTACATATCATAGCTAAAAAGATCATGAGAATAAAAGTATTTGTGTTCAAAAGAGTATCTACATACACCAAAAGAAGACCTTTGAAGCTGAATAAGTTCTCGGTACCATTCTTTGCTTCCGGTGATTAAATTTTGAATTTGCCCGTATAATGAATATCCACGGTTAAGGAGTGGCCAAACTAATTTAATTGAAAGAAGAACAATAATTTCGTACCCCAGTAAATTTCAAGTATACATATCTAACACCTGAATATTTCAATTCAAGTACATGCATGTATGTAACATCTAGTGTACCACTTCAGGTGGACTGAAACAAATAGTAACCAACAGTTTTTACTACTCATTTCTTCCAATGTTTGGAACATTATTCTCCAACCTCTAGGACCTCTACCAGTCAGATTGGACATACCAGTTGCTGCGCTGTTAGTGTGCTTCCTTGATATCAAATTTGGAACAATTCTTCCTAGCCCAGTTGACAGCACCTGAAAGAAGGCAACACCATGCCCAAAGAAGGATCAGTGAGACCAAACTGAATCCATTTTAGCCCACCAGGTAGCTGCTGCAAACTGCGAAGGAAAGCTTCAGTTTCACCTACTGTCATAACGAACAGCGCCGACAGCGCGCCAGAGAGCACCGTCGACTTAGGGTGCCGCATCGCCATCAGCGCCGCGATGATGAACGTCTCGTCGCCAATCTTCAGAACACAAGACACAGAAAATTCAGAAACATGTTCCGAGGACCATACCCACACGGCCACACCCACATAGGAGCAGAAGCAAGCCCGTGGATGAACGCCAGCGCCGCGGCAGTCTCACCTCGCTGACGAGGATCATGGAGAGGCTGGCGAAGAAGGCGTCGATGAGCCCCAGTTCCGGCTCCTGCGCCCCTGCATCGGCCCCGCGCGCCCGCGCCGTGTGCAGGAACATCTGAGAAGGATAACATGTGGGAGGGGGAGTTCAGAAGGACAAATCCAGTTCAGGCCCCGTTTAGTTCCCCAAAAGTCCTAAAAATTTTCGCATCGCAGACCGTGCCACCACTCACAAAATAGGCTTCTCAATGCAAAATTTTCACCACTTTCCCTAAAATTTCACCGAACTATGGTCTGGTTTGTTCAGACTTCAGACAATCAGCGAGCACATGCTCACCTTCGTGCGGCGGTCCAGACGGGCGGCGCCGGCACCGGTGCCATTCCCGGCGGCGCCATCAGCGACCTGGCGACAGGAACGCAAAGACTGTAAGAACCCCGCGCGGTGACGAAACGGGGGGAAGGACGCGGAGCTGGTGGGAAATGCTGACCTGGTCCGCGCCAGCGGCGGCGGAGGCGGAAACTGAAACGGAGAGCGCGAGGGCGACGAGGAGGGCCGCGGCGGCCGCGCGCCCGTTCATCGCGACGGGGCGGAAGGCGAGGCGAGATCCGGGCGGCAGGTCGGCGGGGAGGCTGTCGGCGCGGCGAGGCGGGATCTCGGAGGAGTGGGGGGCAGCCAGCCGGGCGACCCGCGAGGCGTCGGGATGGCCGAGGAGTTAAAAAGAGCGTGGGCGACGGGCCCACCCGACCCTGGTCCGCGTTCCCTTCCCTTGCCATTCGCGTTGGGCACACCCGGCGGGCACACGGCGCGTCGGCTGCCGACGCGCCGTGCCGTTTTAGGAAACGAAATTCAGCCGAAATTCAGATAAAATCAGCCTGGGGTAATTGGGTTAGGAAACAAAGAACATTTTGAATTTTAGTGAGTTTTTGAAAGACCATTTCCGTTCAAACTTTTTTCGTCAGAAAGCGTTGCTTGAGGGGAACAGCGTTCAGAAAGTGAAACCACGCAGAAATGCATTCTCTCTTGTTTTCACAGTGTCTCGAGAGCACTCAAATTGAGTTGGCGTACGCCAACTTCCGCCGAACCTGCTACTCAAAAGATTTCTTTTAACCATTTTTGACGTTCCCGTTAGGTTGGATCTCACGTAACGATGTTGACGCGTGCACACACGTGTGAATACGCAACGAATCTGGTGGTGCGCGCTCCGAAGCTGCCGCAGCATCCATCAACAAAAAAAATTGCTTTGACCACCTCGTGCGCCTCTTGCTTCTTGGAGGGTGAACTTTTTTTTAACGTGCAAAAACACGTTTTTCGTTAAGAGAAGAGTTTTACAGAACAACACTTTAAGAGAATTTCTGAAGAGCAGAGAAACAACAAAGATACAACGAACGAGAAAGAAAGACATCGCACCACCACGGGAGGAGGCAAACTACAACAAACGCCTGCAGGGCAGGAAAGCACCAAGGATACACACTCGTCATTGCGAGTCTAACATCCGAGAACAGCAGAGGCAGAGTGGAGCGGTCCTGCAAGACGACGCCTTCAAGAAGGGAGCGACGAGGACGCCGCCGCCGCCCGCCCGTCCAAGGATGGACAGGCCAAGTCTTCACCTGGCAGACCAAGAGGCTTTGGAGGTCGCAACAACGCCCTCAGCAGGGTAGCTACGCAAAGAGCGCAGTCGTTGTCAGCACTAGCGAGCGCTAGGCCAGACTTTCGCCGTGATCTCCAAAGCCAGAACCAGACCGTCTGCCGCCCAAACCAGGATGAGAGGCAAAGCGATGGGAATAGCAGCAAGCATCCTCGGCGACGGCAACAAGCAACACCTGCGGCACAGCGAAGAGACGACCTTGGGGGTAGCAGGGAGAAGGGAAGCGGCAGGAAGCAACGACCCAAGATAGCCAGCCAGGAAAAGCCCATGACCACACGCCGCGAAAGCACCGACGGAAACAGTTCCAACGCCGGAGAGTCGACGCCGAGAGACCAACGAGAGACGCCGCCGGGGGACGTCGACAGGAGGGAGGTGCTGGGGCTGCCGTCGTGGAGGAGGGGCAGCGGCACCAGCCGGGGGAGGTAGCCGCGACCGACGGCGCGGCGGAGGGGCCGCAGCCGCCGGTGGAGAGAAGGCACCGCGGGCGCCGGCACGGAGAAGGGCCGCGCCGACGAGGAGGAGGGGGGCCGGCGAGGGCACAGTCGGGGAGAGCGCAGACGGAGCGTGGGCCACGACCACCGGGGACCATCAGGGAGTCGGGCGCGGGGTGCCGCCGGGGAAGGAGTTGACGCGACCGACGGCGAGGAGGAGCGGCGCCCTACGGAGCAGCAGGCGTCCAAGGCGGCGGAGGCCCTAGCAGGCGGCTCCTGCGCCACGGGGGAACCACGGCGGCACGAGAGGGGGTGGGTGCCGTGCACCTGGCCGCGGAAGGCAACGCCGCCCACCGCCCAGATCTAGGGTTAGGTGGGCACGCCGGGAAGAAGGGCGACGGCGCCCACGGAGACCGTGTGGCGTAGGTGGCGGAGCCGGTACGCCCGAAGACCGGCCGAGGCGTCCGCGCAGGCGGCGGTGAGTGCGACCCTGTTAGGGGCGAGGCCAGGGCCGCGCCGGCAGCCAGCCGGAGGGGGTCCGCCGACCATGGCGCAGGGAGCAGCCGGGACCGGCGACGACGGCGCAGGGGGACAGCCGGCGGCGGCAAAGCGAAGGGAGGGCTCGCCGGCCGTGGCAGCGCACGCCGGCCCCGCCCCGCCCGGGCCGCCCCGATCTAGATTTAGATCTGGGCCATGGGTAGAGGAAATAGGGGGAGGGAGGAGAGGCGGCCACGGCAGTGGCGCGGCGTCCCGGAAGAAGACGGCGCCGTCGCGGCCGAGCCCGCCCGCCGGGGGAGGAGGATGCGACGACTGCGACCTGTGTGGTGTGGGTGGTGCGGCGGGAGAAGGGAAGAAAGGGGAGGGGAGGAGAGGAGGAAAAGGAAGGAAGGGGGCGAGGCGGAGCCGCCGCCGTCGCCCGCACACCGATGGCGACGGCCGGCAGCGGTCGGAGAGGAGGGGCTGGAGGCAGGGTCGAGGTCGCCGCCCAAGGAGGACGACACGGGCGTGTTTTTCCGGAGTAGGTGGATTCGTATCTTCTTGGAGGGTGAACTGAAATCCCCTAAACCCTGGTACCTCTGATACGCGACGACTTCGGAAAGAACGTTAACTACTCCATCTGTTCTTAAATATATGATGTTTAGAACAACAAAATTAGTTTATTTTGAACTAAATTTTTTGTCCTAAACGTCATATATTGTAAGACGGAGCGAGTACAAGATTATAATTCGTCACCTCTCCTTTTCTGAAAGGAAATGAGCCATTTCCTCTCTCATATGTACTCCATCCTTGGCAAAATCTATGAATGAAGAAATATCAAAACGACCTACAATTTGAGACCGAGAGAGTATCATTAGAGAGTTGCTACATACTACTCAGTATTTGATGTTTGTCGACAAACTGGATCCCACTGTCTTTGTTTCTACCTTTTGCCCACCGGCAGCCAAAGTGTCATTCCTTGGCATCATCAGGTATGAGTAGTACTCATTCGTGCTATCAAAAGCATAACCAAGTTTTAGGATAATCCAGCCACCTTTTGGAGCTGACCAACCTTTTAGGACAATGCCAGTTCTTAGTTAACCCAACCAGTTCTCAGATAACCCAACCATTGAAAAAAAACTACAGCAATAATTTTTCGCATTTCCTGGATCCTGCCAAGTCAGTAATCTGAACTTATATCACAATGGCACATACTTTTTGAAGTTATATACTTATATAGCAGGGACCTTCCCATCGCCCAGTAATAGCTCTATCAATCATTAGAGGCACTGCAAAGTAACTGAATTTATCAATCATTAGAGGCACTGCAAAGTAACTGAATTTAAGTGTCATGGGTCTTATAATATCAATTTCACTTAGAACTCATGGGACCTCACATGGCATAGACAGAGTGAAAAATAACTGCTGGCATCAACCTCAGTACGGCGGCATAGCAATATTGACATGAAAATTTCCTCTTGAAGTAAAGAAAATGACTATCTAAATATATTTATCGTCACTGAAGAGAATACTCTAAGTAGTCATATAAAAGTTCCTGACATAAAAATGGGACGGTCACACGGGGCTTCAAAGAAGAATGTACTTGCAGCACAACTCAAAGAAAAGACCAAGCTACAGCTAAGAACATTAGACGATCTGCACTCTCTAAGGCCAGGGGTCATCTAGATCAGGCTTCTTGACAAATATCTGGTTGTATTCAGGTCGTGACATCTGCAGGAAAAACCAATCCAATCAATAAATAATTGGTGTAAGGCAAAAGTTCCAAAATACCAGATAAAACAATCTGCATTCATCTATAGTGAGGTAACTAAATCACAGGTAGGTCTCCAGATCAAACAGTCTGGATGACAAAACAAAGGAAATGCAAATGATATTTTTTATTCAAACATCATAATTTATATGCCAGAACAGAAAGTACTGGCAATTTACCAGTTTTTTGTGAAATGCATAATACCCAAGTTGTGTGAAGGAGAGTATTTGTATTCAGCAAGCTACTATAAGTCTATAACTTCTATGATTTCAGCTGATTTCTTAATAATCATTTTAAGGGAATAGGTAGGTCTCCGATCAAATATATCTGGATGGCTAAACCCCAGCAATGCATATGAAGTCAAAATTAGTGGTTTCTTTCAAACACTTAAACAATATAATTCCCATAGTAGAAAGATCTAGGGTATATTGTTTAAGTGTTTGAAAGAAACCACTAAAACAATAAATGTATATGAATTAAGTGTCAACATTAGTGGTTTCTTTCAAACACTTAAACAATAAATGCATATGAATTATAACACCACCATTCTGCCCATCATTATCTACACAACTACACTATGGAAAATTCTAAGCTTTATAGATCAAGAGTATCTGCACTCACTAAGTTACCAATGCACACCTTCTGTGATTTCATCTGAATCCTTAACAATCATAGCAAATTCGTATTCAAATTCAAATGGAACTACTGTACTCTTCAAAAATCATGACCACGCAGTAGTGCGGCACCAAATTGACCAAACGCGCCATGCGAATTGAGAATTGAACTACCCTATCGATCTCTTTTTGGTGAAGCCGATACGTTCAGGGGAGATATACTGGGTCGATTTGGGTGCTTACGAGGTCCTTGAAGAGGAGGAAGGCGACGAGGAAGAAGAGGACGAAGAGGATCTCGAACTCGGCGAGGCGGACGAAGCGGAACACCTTGTCCACGGCCCTCGTCAGGAGCCCCGGGTCGTCCCCCCTCCTCCCGCCCCCGGCCCCGCCCCGCTGCTGCCGCATCGCTCCCGATCGCTCGTGGATTCCTCTACTCTTACCTCCCCGCCGGATCCAAGAGGTCAGCGTCACGAAGGCCAGGCAAGTCCCTTGCGGCAGAGGTGGGAGAGGAGCGAGAGGGGGAGCAGATACCGGATCTCCGGTCGTCCGGTGGCGTGGGGGTGCGGCCGTCGGCCCCGATCGGCGATCCCTCGGTGAAGTCGCGAGAGGGTGCAGTGGAGGGGAAGGGGGACGACGCGAGAACGGAATCGGGGCGCCTCGCCTACTCGTGGTAGATGCGTAGCCCACGTCCGTCGGATGTCGATCGAACGGTGGATAAGAGATGAGAGGCGGCTAGCCGTGAGGACTGACTGAGAAGTGAGAAGGGTGATTGAAACATCACTGCATCTTCAGATCCTGCTTCGGATACATGAATTTCGTACAAGTTCAAAATTTGTAGGATCAGGAGAAAAATATATGTGTGTGTTTCATAGATATTTGAATTTGACATGAAAAGTCTTCAATTTCTATACGGTGGGGAAAATACATGTTGGACGAGCGTGGTCCTGGCTCGTCTTGTAGTCTTTTATCGCTTCAAAAAGAGGGATTATATGATCCATCGCTCAACAAGAGCATGTGGGATTCCGAACTGCAAAGGAATGAAACCTGGAATGCACCTGCATTGCATTCTTTGCCAGATAATCTTTCATGTTTGCAGCCGGCTGAACATGTTTCATGAAATGTTTCCAAGAAAAGGATAGTGATACAGAAGCCATTGTTGACTACTGGCACTCCCTAACCGCCACAGTTTGTGCAAGAAGAGAAAACAGCATAGATGCAGAGCTATCCGCTGATTCACCTCAATAAATGGCATTGCCATGTAGAGAGCCTCATGCGTAATCCCGTACGAAAAAAATGCATTCCTGTGAATTAGTGAATATAGCCCCTAAAGAGTGATATTTTCTGGTACCCTGAAAAGAATGGCCAATAGAGTAGTTCATGACTAGAATACATTTACAAAATACAACTACAAAGAAGAAAAAAGAAAGAAGAAAATTCCCGTAGGAACTGACTAAACCAAAGGTGTTATCTTTGTATGATTCTGAGAACATGTCAATGCATCAAGTTATCCATTTCGAGGTGACCTGAGCACGCTGCCTGGGTTTCATGGGAGTTTGGGACAAGTTCCTCTTCTTCATGTTGGAGGAGACGGTTGGGCTGAAATAATCTTGGCTCTTCTGTGAAATGGCTGCAGCCTGTAGATGCGGTTTTCTCAAAGGGATGAAGGTGTGCGACTTCGAGGGGACTCCTTTTGATGATTCAACACTTTTAGGTGAGTCCCATTTGTTATGATTCACAAAACTTTGGGATCGACCCAATATCTCAGCCTTCTTGTCCTTTGGACTTGGAATGTTCCGGCTTTCCCTTGTTTCAGCAGAGTACATTGTCTCCTCCCCACTGCTAAAACCGTCCTTCTCATCTCCTAATTCTGATATTGCAAGTGGGGAGGAGCTGGACTGCACCTCACTCCAGCAATTTTCCTGGTAAGCAACATTGTGAAGAGTGCCACAGTTGATTTGCACATTAGATGGATGTATTCCATGTGGAGCTGGCCTGATCGCCTCATTTTTGTTCTCATCAGGCATCATTTGCTTCAAGGGAAGCGGTAGGCGAATAGATCTTGAATGCCCAGGAGGAAGGTTAATATCCATAAGTGAAGCAGCTTGCTCGTTCTTAGGTTTGCACATGTTTGAGGTCAGCTCATGTTGCCCATGGAAAGAATGTGAGACAGTTGAGTCCTTTTCGCCATATGAAACCTTGGCAGATGCTGAGCTGCAGGCTCCGTGCTGCCATGTTGGTCTTGGTGGTATCTGTGATGATGACAAGGCATTACCACCCTCTCGCTCTGTGGTCTTAATAAAACAAAGATGGCCAAAGGAAGAACGCCCACTTCGTTCTCCAGAGGTTGTCATCCGTGCAGGAGTCATCACTGGCTTGCTAACATCTTCTAAGCTACCATTCCAGTGTTGTTTTAACCATTCACATACTGCAGGGATAGGGATCCCAAACTGTGTGGGCACATCCTTTCTTGATGCAAGAAGCACAGTTGATGATGCGGAAGCATACCCATTAGGTGTAGAAGGTGCAATTTTCATGGGATCACAGACCATAAAAGCTAGATTTCCGTGCATATCAAACCCAGCAGATCCAGGACGCCACAAGACTTCATCAGTTGAGAACTTTATAAGGTTGTCTGTAGCTATTACAACCTTCCCCTCACCTACAGCCAAATCCCTCTTGTTATGTCCCAGTAGCAAAACTGTACTGCCAAGGTCCAAGCTGGGGTTCAAGCAAGTTTTCAAGAAATGAGGCTGTTGCCCATGTGAACTTGAGTCATCGTCCACGACATCAAGACCAACTATCGTAAGGTCAAGAATAGGACTGGTAATAAAGAACCTGAAATGAGGACATAAAATGTGGAGAAGTAAGTAACTTGGCAAAGGCATGGAAGAAAAAGCCCCATTCAAGTTCAAGTTCCTATACATTTTTAGCATATTCAACCACTGATGACAAGGAGAATACACATCATTTTTTTCATGGCTACTTTTAAAAAAAAGATTTTATATCCTTTCATTTTTTTCTTAAGAAAGGAGGTTCCTTTGCTATTGTTGAAAGCATTTTTTATATCCTTCATCATCACATAAGTAATCATTTGAATGTCTGACTGTTGGACAATAAAGTGTTCCAGAGGAAAATCCAGGTTGATCCCATGTTGAGTTAAGAGTGCATTAAAAACATGTCCTGCACTCATCAATCAAGTGAATAAGTAGACCTGAGGACCACTTCTCAGTATATACTACTTGCCAAATAATCTTATGTACCCATTCGACAACCAGAAATTTAAACTTGAAAAGAATTTATGCCATCCTGTACAGAAACAGAAAGGCAATCCAGTACTAGGCTTAAAGTTATCCACTATTGCACGAACCAGCATTAGTCCCCGTCCCTTACAAAATGGCAGCAAAGCTTTCTAATTTTATTCAGCCAGGCTGAGAACCTGAGTCAGTGAGCATACGTCTCTCTTGGTATGCTGGTCCATATATCTGCTACTAGCAGATCTTTAATCTCACAAAATCCTATCAATAAGGAAGCATAATGCACTTACACTTTCTATACCTGTTCCTCACCAACCAAACAAAATGAAAATCCTATCCCCACCAGCATGTAATACTGTTGCTAGTTGCTACATGACTAAGCGCATCAATAAAATCGAGATTATCTAAGTCCATGACCACAAGCCCAAAATAATCTCCTGAACAACGTGGAAGTCAACGCAAGCACAATGACCATGAGTCCCAAGCTTCCCAGCAAACAAAACCCATTTCCTCACATGCAGAAATCAGTAGTTGGCAGATACATTAACAAAAAAATTAATCATATTTACATCTGGGAAGAGTGAGTTACTAAGAAAACCACCAGCTTTCAATTAACTGGGGAAAAAAATCCTTTTACCCTACGGTCAAGGAATCAAGGTGCCACATCAATAATCACTTAATCAGGTACGAGGGCAGCAGAAAGAAATTGGCAAAAGTGTTGCACTTTCTAACCCAAAATCCAATCTTTTCATGCGGCATTGTACTATTCTGAGGGGATGAACTCGCTCCCAGAAAATCAAATCGCTTGACACCCATTGCACATTCAAAACGAAGCCAAGGGGAAGATAAACAGGAGAGTCCAAGAAATGCGCTGTTACCTCTGGGGAACCAGGCGAGCTAGGAGGCGGCCATGGCTGAGCCGGACCTCGGCGGCGCCCGCCGCGGCGGCCGAGGGGATGGTGCCGTGCGTTGTGAGCAGGAGGCCGCGGTGGATGAGGAGCCCGCTCCCGCCTTTGCCTCCAGCTCCCCCTCCTCCTCCGCCGCCGCCGCCGCTGGGGAAAGATACGGAAGCTACGGCGGCGCCCTTCGTGGCGAGGAGGCTGGACTTGATCCGCTCCAGCTTGGCCCCGCCGGAGCAGAAGCACCACCCCGAGGCATCGCGCAGGACCCCCATCCGGCGGCCACGCTTGCCTTCCCCCTGCTACTGCTGCTGGTGGTGCTCCGGCAAGCGGCGGCGGGCCACGGACGGCGACGCCGAGCGGCTGGTTCGTGTGGACTCGTTTTGGTTTCGTGTTGAGGGAAGGGGACGGGACTACGGGAGTCGTGGCCTCAAACACCGAACGTGACACAGTGTGCTCATGTCAATGTCCTGTGTGATTATTGCTGCCTCCTTGACTCCTTGTGTTTCTTGATTTCTTCCTGGGATACTCATCTGATCATGTGACCTTGCTTCCTAATTTTCATCGACTATAAATAATTTATTTTATAATGACTGAAAAGGTAATTTTATAATAGCTCTGATTGTCAGCTCTAAAAGGTAATTTTATAATAGGATTGTTTAAGAAAGCCGGGCACCTCAATCCTCAAGTGATGTTTCTTGTGGTTCATTTTGTGCCTCAAAAAAGGCTTGATGGGTTTCTTCATTTTAGGCTAAGGAGCCACGGTTTAAAGTTAGCTAAATTGGAACTAATTGCTGTAAAAGTCAAAATCATACCTATTTCAAGCTAAAAATTTCAATCAAATGAGAAAAAAAATAGTGAATGAACTACTTAAGTCACAAGATGGGTTTCTTTAACAACATATCATCCTCCCTCCTCTTTTATGATATAGCTTTGTTTGTATCATAGAGAAAGAGTATTTATTATTCCTTTTCATTTTAGGTAAAAGAATCCATAGTTCAAAGTTATCCAACTTCAAACCTTTAAGTTGAGGAGGAAAAATCCAAATGCCTTTGTATATCTTGTCGAGTTTGAGAAAATATGGCTCATTGGCTCTCTCTCAACCTCTCACACACATTGTTCTCTTGTTAAAATATTGTACAAGCATTCTTTATTGAAGAGTTGTTAAATGTTAGTCCTAATAAAATTGAGAGACATGGGTACCCATGGGTCTCCACCGGCCAGGGTCTCAGGGGCTCCTGACAAGTGGACCCGACCTGCCAGAAGACCCGCCGACCTTACAAGTGGGCCCAGCGACCTGATCAGGATCCCGGAAGACCCGCGAAGCCTTGGCGTGCAAGTCAAGACACGGCGACCTGGCGCGCCGCCGCCTGTAGACTCCGTGTATCGCGGGATGTTCCTTGTAATTCGGGAGATAAACTTCCCACAGTTGTAACCGACCCCGACATGGGTCAACCGACCTTGCAAGGAAACCCTAGCCCGTCCTCCCCATATAAGGCGGCCTAGGGCTCCATGCAAGGGGAATCAAAACTCAACCTCGCATAATCCACCACAATTGGACGTAGGGTTTTACTCTCCGAATGCCTGAACCAGTATAAACCTTTGTCTCCTTGTTCTTCACCGCCATACTCGCCTAGTTCCGTGTGCATCACGTGCATAACCACCTACGCTCTTAGGTCCCGATCCTCCATTAACCTGCAAACCACTAGGGCACCCCCCTAGCGGATCTGTCCAGGTCTCACCCCTGACAAAAATTAACTGAATAATTAATTTTCCTCATTTTATAAGTTTTTAGCATAGAATATCATATCTCCCTGTATTTTAAAATATATGACTCTTAAAACAAGCTAGACTATCTTAAAACAAGCTAGACCAAAATATATCATATCTAACAAGTTTTTTTAACAATATTTTTGGATTTGGTAAAAGAAGGGTCATTATTTGTCCTGATTTTTTATTTTAACATTTACGTATTAAACACTTTTCTGTTTTATTTTTTAGTTGTCGGCCATTTCAACCTCCAACTGCCTTTCTCCTCTTAACTAGATCGCAGAACATCAAACCACGTCTACTCAAAATCCTCTCTTATTGCCACTGTCCTCCTCTTTCATACCCTCTCTACTAGTACGGACTCCCATCTATTATTAATAAGGTAATCTTATTATATGTTGACTGATACTTGTTATAGACTGATTATTTTGTGTACTATTATCAAACACATTCAAATTTCATAAATACTATGTCAAGCAACTTGTAGATTTGGATGTCCTGCTAACTCAATCCAGCATAATCTATCCAAACGAAAATGCCCTGGTAGCACTCCAACATAGCACAATTTTCATCCTTCTCTTATTTTTTTTATAAAAAGGAGAGAAAATGCAGAAAAATCCTTTTCTTATAGCATCACTGGACACTGGGCTTCTCACCTTCTTCTCCTGTGAAGCATTCCTCTGTGAAGTGATGCGCTGCTGCTGGCCCGTTCGGCCGTTCCCCCAACCCTAGATCGATCGAACTCTCGATCTCTCCGTCCGGCCCTCCCCGTCAGCCCGATCGCCGGAGGCTCGCAGCTCCTCTCCTCCCCCTCCTCCCTTCCACCCGGCGGATCCGTCCCGCGCAGGCCCGCAGCTCCTCTCCGACCCGACGGCGCAGGCGCTGCCGTGGTCCGATTAGGTGCTTCTTCTTCCCCAGCTCTCGAGATCAAGGTACCCGAGCTGCGGCTGCATTCGATTTCCCCAACAATTGGCGGTTCGTCCGGCCCCCATGCCCCACGTCAAGGCCGTCCCTGCTTCCCTGGGTGCGTGCGGGATGCCCGGTGGGTCTTCAGGCGCTGATGGTGAAGTGGATTTGGGGTTCGCCAAGCTCCAGGGCGAAGATTTCGAGTACTACATGCAGACCTACTCCATCATGCTGGGCCGCAACAGCAAGAAGTCGACTGTCGATGTGGATCTCTCGAGCCTCGGCGGGGGTATGAACATCTCCCGCCACCACGCCAGGATTTTCTACGATTTCCAGCGCCGCCGGTTCGCCCTCGATGTTATCGGCAAGAACGGGTGCCTTGTTGAGGGTGTCCTGCACCTCCCTGGGAACCCGCCCGTTAAGCTTGACTCGCAGGATCTGCTGCAGATTGGGGACAAGAAATTTTACTTCCTGCTGCCGACGCGGTCCATCTTTGCTACGGCTGCTGCTCGGCATGCTCCTATTATTCCACCGCAGCTCCCTCCACCATCGTATGCACGTCCAGGCCGCCCTCGTTTATCCGATTTTCACGACCGCTCCTATGAAGGTGATTATGGTCGGGAGGTCGACGACATTGGGAATGGAATCAGTGAAAGTGGGGTGAGGGGGAAGTTGATAAAGAGAAACAAGAAGTCCTCGGGAGAATTGGACATCTATGGTGGGCACCGAATCAACGTGGAAGCAATAGGAACGCTTGGTGAAGGTAATCATATGCTCCCTGTGTGCTTTTATTGAATGTGCTATTGGATAGTATGATTTATGATTCTTCATCCTCATGTTGTATTATGAAAGACACATAGTAAAATGTGATTGTGCTTGGATAATAATTTAACCTAGTGGTTACAATAGCTGCTGATCGCGTAGTATGTAAGGATTTATCATCATTCCACATTCCATATCAGTTGATAAACTAGAGTATAAGTGTATAACACAAGCTAACAAGAGTGATGGTTAATGAAATTTTTGTGTCTATTAATTGTCATAAAAGAAAAGATCCATCAATACTTTCTTTACACGAATATAGCATTTTCTGGATGCTACTGCAAATCCTTTGTCAAAAAGAGTTTTTTTTTGCAACAGTACCTTCTAATCTTTTATATATGTATTCCCACCATGATATCTCTTTTATGTTGAAATATAGGCATGTAGCTGCATCTGCTTTTTTCTAATCTGAAACTCTACCTTCGCTACTATTAATACATATCAAGAGGCATATTGATTTATTGAATTCGTAAAAGTATTTAGCTCTTTCAATTATTAGGAGTTAGTATATGATGTGATGGATGGGTGTCAATCCTTCTATCCCTTTTTCAGTTAGCATATAGCAAGTATATTCAATGTGAAACACTTCTGCTGTATTCTGATTTTTAGAGTTATTTCGGTTGCAAGGAATTCACAGTGCAGAAACAGTTCATTCCATACCTCAACTGCTGTCTTTTGGTTTTGCAGACAGTAGATCAGAAATAAGATCAAGGGGTGACAGGGATATGGAGAGCCAAATCCTTCAAGCAGAAGAGAAGGAGGTTGTGTCATCTGTTGCCACAGTGTTATCTGACCTCTGTGGTCCTGGAGAATGGATGCCCATGGCAAAACTCCACACAGAGGTTTGTTATAGAAAATCATAAATATATACCTGTTCCATTTCGATGCTGAATTTAAAATCTCTTGTTCCCTAATTAATCCAAATTGTATCCTGTTACTTAAATCGAGGCACACCTACTGCTATATCATATGTGTTTGTAAACTGAAGGGATGGAGCATGGGGATACATCAGTAAGGAAAAGAAATTCAGATTGAAATTAGTGATAACAAGAATAGACTATGAGAAACTTGTGGACAAATGCCAACTGGAACTGTAACATGTAAGTCAAATGATAGAATTCCTATCCTGTAAATCTGAACTAGATAATCCAGGTCATGAGCAGCACCATTCTGACACACATATTATCTGGATCTGGTCTAGATTATGTCCTATTTTCCTATATGTTGTCTTAGCGGTCATCAACATTGCAAAGCTTTGTTTGATGTGTATACGAGCTGACCTGAGAAAACTATCGGTCGAAGCATTTGATTTTTTGCTTATAGACTATAAACCTGCTAGTATATTAATAATGCATGACTTTGTCTGTTAGCATCTAGATCCATAACATGGGCATTGTTACACACACAGTTGCTGTTTCCTATTGGACTGTTGCGGATGTTGCATGGCCCCAGCAGCTGCAGAAGTTGCACAGAAATACCGAAGGAGTTATGTAGCACCGAGCAACTGTGGTGGCAAAGTCCTGTTCATAATAGCTCTAGTTTATGGATGATGAATTTTAGTTGGATTATTTTCTTTTAGATACGCTCTGCATACTAGCGATGGATTTTCCTGGGTTTTGATTTCCTATGTGTCAAGACTCAGGACAGGTCATCCTTATAGAAACATCAGTGTATCTACTAGGAAGCAGTTACAGAGGGATTGGTCTATTTTGTATGTATGCTTCGACCAATTCTCTGAATACCCTAATCCCCTTAAGTGATGCGATCTGCTGCTAGGTGCACATCACCTAGGCCGAGATGGTGATTTCTTGTAGTTATGATTTGTGTTTACTATTTTATTTTAGAGTGAAATGCACTGTTGGCCCCTGAACTTGTAGGGCTGTGTCAAATAGGTCCATGAACTTGAAAACCAGTCATCCAGCCCCTCAAACTTGCAAACCCATTCACTCCAGGTCCAAGGCAGTTTTCTAGGCCACGTGGCAGCCTCTGGTAGGCCGTGCATGGCACTGTTTGTGGTGCTGACGTCAGCGATGATGTCAGCACTTCTTTTTAATTTGCGAAATTGATATCTTTTTATTCGGAGCTCCAAATATAGCAAATAATATATCGATTTTGATCGTCTCGACGAGCTCTTTGCAATGGCGTACTCCGTTTTGTTATTTGAGATAGTTTTATTTTGTGAAAAATTAAATATTTCTACAAAATAAGTAAGAATAACAAAATCGGGGAATTTGTTAGATAAATAATATTTTTGTTATTATGTAACGTGGAATATTGTCTTTTTAGGTTCATTTGGCCATAGAATATGTAAGTTTGATCAAATTGTTATTCCCACTTGTTTTGTTATTCTCACTTGTTTTGTTATTCAAATTGTCTTTTAAATTATTGCATTTCAAAAATGAACAAATTGTTATTCCCACTTTTAAATTATTCAAATTGTTATTCCCACTTTTAAATTATTCTCACTTGTTTGTGCCGCGCTTTTATTTGGTCATAGAATATATAAGTTTGATCATTTTGTTATTCTCACTTATTTTGTAGAAATATTTAATTTTTCACGAAATAAAACTATCTCAAATAACAAAACGGAGTACACCATTGCAAAGAGCTCGTCGAGACGATCAAAATCGATATATTATTTGCTATATTTGGAGCTCCGAATAAAAAGATATCAATTTCGCAAATTAAAAAGAAGTGCTGACATCATCGCTGACGTCAGCACCACAAACAGTGTCATGCACGGCCTACCAGAGGCTGCCACGTGGCCTAGAAAACTGCCTTGGACCTGGAGTGAATGGGTTTGCAAGTTTGAGGGGCTGGATGACTGGTTTTCAAGTTCATAGACCTATTTGACACAGCCCTACAAGTTCAGGGGCCAACAGTGCATTTCACTCTTGTTTTACCGAATTATCCCACTGTGCTTGCTGCCACTTCCAAATTCTAACCTGTTTAATTTCTTGCAGCTCCTTGAACAGTTTGGCAACGTGTGGCATCCTAGCAGGGTCCGAAAGTACCTAACAACAGATGACTGGTCACCAACGGAGACGAAGGGCAGGCCTTGGTTTGGCCTTCTGGCGCTGCTCAGAAAGTACCCAGAGCATTTCGTCATCAACACAAGATCGAAAGGCAGAGTCACCTCGGAGTTTGTCTCTCTGGTCTCCTTGCTCTCCTAGAGAGGGAATCTATATCTGGCTGTGGCCTGCCAAGGAAATAACAGGCATTACCGGCTCCATCTGCCTCTTGTCTGTGTTAATAGTTTTCTGTAGCCCGTGTTCAGAAGGGTCGGAGGTGTCCCGTGTCTCATTTGCCTCCTCTGTTGAACCCTGTTGTATTGTATCTCATGTGTTTCAGCTATATTGCAGTATTGGTCTGGACCATGATCATCTGCACTGTTGACATGTACATGGATTATGGAAGCATGAATGTTTACCAATGCTAGCAACTTACTATGTGTAGGGAAATCATTGTTGACATGTACCACATGAAAGCATGAGCCTGCATGATCACCAATGGAAGCATGAGCCTACATGTCTGGCTGTTACTAGCAATCAACTTGCAAAGGAAGATAAAATGCCTGGAAAACTGGTGTTTCGTTGCGGCGTGGCAAATGTGTGCTGCTTTCTTTGCTTGGCCTGTCGTAAGATCACAATCGGCCGATGGATCCTACATTTTGGAGCATGAATAATCGCTCTGAAATTTCACTAAAATTCTCATTCGTTTTCTCTCTGTGCACGCAATCTAATGCAAAAAATTTCACTTATTTTCACCAAAATTTCGGTCAACTAAACGGGGTCTCAATTGCAATCCGAACTACTACAAATTCTGGAGGAGTCAGAAGGGGGCATCAACCACGTCCGGCCGCCGCGCCGTCATCACAAGCAGTCAGATTAGAGATGGCAACGGGTAGAAACCCGTCGGGTAGTACTATTCCATACCCGCACCCGCTAACTCTAACTCTACCCGTCAAAAAACCCATACCCGCATGCGGGTGCAAGTTCTTACCCATACCCGCACCCGCGCGGGTTTTTTTACCCGTCGGGTAACCCATACCCGATAGCATACTCATTGTAATCTAATATAATTGGAAACATAACACATGAGAAAGTGCATATATCAACAAATTGGAATGAATAAAAAAGATAAATTATAATTCTAAACCAATTAATAGTCTAATGAAGCATAAAATTATTAGTTAGTTACCAATATTAAGCTATTCTTCACTAACAATGTGCAAATTCACAAGTTTATCACATATTGTAGACGGGTATATTTTACCCGCGGGTATGCGGGAATGGGTAGTATGTACCCGTACCCGCACCAGCTTACCCATCGGGTACATGATATTGCCCATTTGTGTACCCGCGGGTAGAGATATGTTTCCATACCCGGCTTCTTATCGGGTAAAACCCGTTGGGTACTCGGGTTTCGGGTACCCATTGCCATCTCTAAGTCAGATGTTGGCAGTTCTGTCAGCACAAATCAAAGAAGCGCAATGTTTAGTTCACCTTTGGGAGCCTCTTTCAAAGTCTATTAGAGGTAGTAAATATAGATTAATTATAAAACTAATTACATGAATGGACAGGAAATTTCGAGACGAATCCACTAAATCTAATTAATCCGTTATTAGAGATTGTTTACTGTAGCACGATATTGTCTAATTATGACACAATTAGACTCGTTAGATTCGTCTCCAAAATTAAGATAGGGGTTGTGGAATAAGTTTTGTCATTAATCCATATTTAATACTGCTAATTAGTCTTCGAAGTTTGATGTGATAGATAGTTAATGAAATTTTGGTGAAGTAAACACACGTTTGATCTTTGATCTGAATCCTGCTGTCGCCGTGGTCCGTGGTGGACACTGGACTCCCGCAGGCCGCAGCGTGCCGATCCCCTGGTGAGCTTCTCCCAATCTCCCGGGACCAGACCTCCACGGCGCCTTTCCTGTCGTAAGAATGCAGCGAGATCACCACCGGCGAGATGGAGTACGCGCTGACCACCTCCGACTAAACCTGTTAATGGTCAAGAATTAAACCAAATCCACACCAATGCATTAACATATACTACACTTCAAAAACCAAACTAAACTAAACTATTGACTCATTCATCCAAACCAATCCAAGCCACTTCAAACCATTTAGTCCTTTGCTTATCTCAAAACTAATAAAATTAGTTCAATTCTCTAATGTTAAGGTCCAACTTCGAGTGTGGGTCCCACATATAGATTTGACTTCGCCGATTTGCATGGAGTAACAGACTGTCATATTGAGCATCTCCAGCAAATTTCGGTCATATCTGCTCAAATTTTATAGTGTGAATGCAAGTTTTTAATTCTAAGGCCCGGCTCTGGACATGTGTCCCACATAGACATTTGACTTCACCAATTTGCACAGAGTAGAGGACTATCATATTAAGCATCTCCAGCAAATTTCGATTATATCTACTAAAATTTTATAGTGTGAATGCAAATTTTTAATTCTATGGTCCGTTGCATGGGGTCCCACATATAGATTTGGCTCTACCGAGTTGCACAGAGTAACGAACTGTTATTGCGAGATATCTCCAACAAATTTCAATCAAATTCGGTAAAAATTGTGTATGTTAACGTGGACTTTAAATTTTTAAGTCCGGTTTTTAACTTAACTTATAGTTTACACAAAGCTATAATATTATTAAATCATTCTCATCTATTATAACCATAAAACCAAACCATTATAGATGGCAAACCATTGTGAACCAAACCAAATTGAACCACGTCTAAAACCAAACCGTAAAAACCAGTTCAAACCAAACCATTAACAAGTTTACCTCCGACCGCAGTTCCATCGTATGCACGACGGCGTGTCGGCGTCGGGCCCTCCACGACGGGCTGAGCTCTCGTGCGCCGGCGCCGCGGCGTGCGTCCAATGACTTGGCTATGTCTCGTGGAAGGTGGATAAGAGTTAAACTTCTAGCCTACCAACACTCATTTAAACTTGTTAGCTATTATTTTCCAACCAGCCCACCTCATAACTACTAATTATATAATTATAAAATGTTACAACATTTTTTAAAAATATTACAACATTTTTCAAACAAAATGTTGAACCAACATTTTTCATAAAAAGTTGAACAAAAATTTTTTGGAAAGAGTTCCACCAACATTTGGTTAGAGAAAACGTTCGATCCAACATTATCTCAAAACGGTATTGATCAACATTTTTAAAAAATGTTTCAACATTTTTTTTAAAAAAATTCAACATTTTTTATTCCTTCTTCTACCTCCAGCAGCCGCCGCCAGCGTGCCCCGCCGGCAGGCTGTGGCGGAGCTGGAGGCGCGTGGGCCGGCCGTGGTGGAGGAGGCGCGGGGAAGGGCGGACCTCGGCGGCGGCGGAGCTCGATGCGGGGTGGCGGCGCGAGTTCATGGGAGGAAGGCATGAGAGAGAGGGGGTGAGCTAGGGTTAGTGGTGGCTGGTGGGATCCAAGGGTTGTGGTTGGTTGCACGAATCTCAAACAATGGAAGTTAAGTTGCAAAAAATCTTCTGGAAGATATATAGAATTCCCGACGACCAGCTATCCCAACAGACAAAATAAATTACCATCGTGCCGACCCACAACGGCCCATGAGAGGGAGCCAGTCCACGAAAGCTCACGAGAGGGGCTTCTTCTTCCCCGCGTCACCACTGCCGTCGTCGTGCCGCCCTCCTCCACACCTCCTCCTGCGCTAAACTTGTGAGTCCTCTTCCTTCCTCCGACTCTTTCTTCCTCTCCTCTCCTTGCCTCCACCCCACCTTCCTCCTTGGCTCCAGCGGATCTGTTGACGGTTCAATAACACGCCAAGGTTCACCGCAAGTTTACGGATCATGTAGTATCTTTTTCCCACGAGTATGGACCCAAGGTATCAATCCGTGGATCGGAAGCAAACCGCTAAGGTTCCCTACCTCATCTAATCAATCTAACCTAACATGAAGCATCGATGCATATAAAGGTAACCTTTAAAGATATATAGATGATAGCACAAGGTTGATCACATCCAAGAACATCGGCTAAGGTAAAGCTCCACCGAAGGGTAACTAGGCCTAGCGCTTCTAGTTGATGTTCCAACAAATGAGCAACAAACCGAGCACCTCATCTACTAGCATCCTTAAACTCCTACCTCCGACCTACCTCCCGAAGACATCCGCTCTTTCGGGGGTATCATCCTGTCACGGTGCACCCTTAATCAAGCGGGGAATCTAGGGGCACGCCCAAACATGAACGTGTCTACAAATCATGAGGGGTTGACACACTAAATCTAATCACCACGATTACATAGAGCATGCTATATAGTCTAAACATATGCAGTAGACTAAGGATCAAATCACATTCACGATAGGTAAAAAGTATAGATGGAGACATGGAATCGCTAAAAGATCGAATGACAAGATTATTATTGCTCACATTGGAAGTATGTATTACACCATCACCACCGAGATCATACCTAAGATGATGAACACGTAGTTTCGGAACTTCGCCATGGCACACCACACAGGGCGGCCATGGCGGCTAGGGTCAGCCTAGGCCATCTCCTAGACAACTTTGAGGACTCGCGACTACCGTCGTCTCTCTCTAGTGCTTGCTTCTAGGTTTCACCGAATTCTGGTGGATGGATGTGGCGACCGTCAGAGGCAGGAGCTCTAAATAGATCGGGTAGCATCTAGGTCAAAGGGGAGCGCGAACCGAGCCTGAAATGGGGTGGGCCGGCCGGCCTGGGCCCACCTCAGCCCGATTCGGCCTGGCCTTCCTCCACGATGCTTCTCGCATTTTTCTTGAATTTCCACCACTCTGCATGTGGTTCCTTGACGTCATTTTCTCCACGAATTAGATAGGGGTACTTGTCGCGAAAGCTCCTGTATCTTCTGTTCAGGTCCCTGGAGTTTTGCCATCTCATACTTCGATCCTCGGGCCATATGGAGTTATGTTCACTTCGTGTCTTGACTTGTGTCGGGCTTCATTTAGGCACTTAAATCATGCGTAAACAACATACTCTAAAAACCACATGCAAGTGCGAACTTGTTACATCATTAGTATGCCTAGTGGCGGTTAGTTACAATTCGAAGCTCAAACTAAAGTGTAACAAGTGCTCTTAGTTGATAGAAATCGACCGCCAACAGGCTCCCCGCCGCATCCACTGCCGCACTAACCCAGTTCTGCTGGGATCCAATCCTCGCCGGTGACCGCAACCTCGAACTCCCCCCTTCCGCCCATCACTGGCCCACCGGTTGTCCAAACACCGCCCCCGATCGGCGGCGTCTCCACAGTTGTGCCGGCCCGCCCCTCAACCTGCCTCCACCGCTGAGCCTCCCTATCATCCCACCCCTTTTATAAGGCTGGCAGCCATGAGAGCTCCCCCGACACCGCAAACCCGAAAACTCGAAGGTCCTAACCCTAACCGGCGGCGACATAGAAAGAGGAAGGGAGGCGGTGCCGGAGAGGAGATGGCGGAAGCCAGAGGTAGGGCGGAGCTCGAGAAGAACCGGAGAAGAAGAAGACACAGGTAGGAAGGAGGAATAAGTTGGGACCAACATGATGGTGTGCTCATGTGTTGTTGTAGCTAGTCGCGGCGGACGACACACACCAACGCCCGAAAAGGCCGCATCGGCAAGAATCGCTGCCCGTGTTTGGAAGCCGTGATGTGGACGTTGGAGCAAAATCGAATGGCTCTGGGTTTGCAGCAAGTGACGGATCCAGAGGAGGGGGCTGGTGGGGCTCAAGCCCCCTACTAGTTGCAGCACAAGGGAGTCCCTCCTCATTTCTCCTTGAATTTTTCTACTACGGATGAAACATTTTCTATTGTCTAAAAAGTAGAGAAAGGTGTTCAGACCCCTATTATCTGATCTGGATCCGTCCCTATTTGCAGCCATTTTCAAATTCAAAAGCATTTGATTGCTTGCAGCTCCGCCAATAGTTTGGCATTGTCATTGTTTGGCACCCCCAGGGTACAAAATACTTTTTTTTAATTGGAGGTCCAAAGTACTTAACGCCAGACGATTGGTTACAAACCAAGATGAAAGGCACAAATTGGTTTGGTTGGTTAGGGAAACTTTTTTCCTAAAGGAATCTTGCATGCATGAAGTATTAAATAAAGTCTATTTGAAAAATCTTTTCATAGATGAGTGCAACTTTGCGTGACGAATCTAACGAGCCTAATCAATCCATGATTTGCTACATTAATGTTACAGTAACCATCCTCGAATTATGTGGTCAAATGCATCATTAGATTCGTCTCATGAATTAGCACAGAGCATAAGGTAGTTTTGTAAACTAACTTTATTTAATACCCCTAATTAGTGGTCAAAAGTTTGTGAAATTTTTTCCACCCCCAATCCAAACACTGGGCGCTGCTCAGAAAGTACCCAGAGCATTTTGTTAGTTGTGACAAGATTGAAACTTGAAAGGCAGAGTGACCTTGGATTTTGTTTCTTTGGGTCTTGTTGTTGATGTAGAGGGCAATGTTTAGATTCGTCTCTCAAATTTTTTTGAGAAAGGAATCTTGTATGCATGGAGTACTAAATGAAGTTTATTTGTAAAACATTTTCACAAATGAGTGCAACTTTGCACGATGAATCTAATGAGCATAATCAATTTAATGATTTGCTATAGTAATGCTACAATAACCATCCTCTAATCATGTAGTCAAAGACCTCATTAGATTTATCTCACGAATTAGTGCAGGGTTGTAGAGGTCGTTTTGTAAACTGACTTTATTTAATACCCCTAATTAACGGTCAAAGGGGGCTGAAAATTCTTTCAACCCCATCTAAACATCGGTGTACGGACCAGAGAGGGTCCACCAAGGAAATAAATGGCACGCTAGTCCCATATCTATCTAAGGGCAGATACATTGGTTTTCTATGATAGTTGATCTCATGTATGGACACGTGATCTTGAAACGACTCAATAGTTGCACAATGAGTTGTATTTAAAGTTATCTGGAAGAGTAATATAAGAACATCTTAAATAGAAACTCCCTCGCCAAAGCCAAATTTGGTTAGTGAGGGGCTAAAGCAAGCTCCGACAGAGGCGACATCGGGCTCTCCAAATTTGTCGTGTTGCCAAATCCTCCCCGCCGCTGGCCAAGCTTGGCGAGCCAAACTGTCCCTCGCTAGGCTCGCCAAAACATGGTCCCTACTGGTCCTTGTGATGATGTCACTACAGCCGCCTACCGCCGACCGAGAGCAGAGGAGGAGAGGCTGCCGGTCAGGAGCGGAGGAAGGGCCGAGCTGCCGATCGGGAGGAGGAGGGCACGTGCCGCGTCCTCGTGATGTCGTCTCCACCAGCAGGTGCGGGAATGGCCAGCAACCTCCAGCGAGGAGATTATGCAGCGGTGGAGAAGAGGGAGGAGCGGCCAGGGTGAAAAGTGTTGCCGGGGAGGACTCCTCGTGCCATGTGGGGAGGAGGTGTCGCCCGCCTGAGAGGGAGCACCACGCAGGGAGCTTCAGAGGGGCCGCGCAAGGAGGCTTGGCAGGGAAGAGCCCGTGAAGGATGGAGGATGGGGAGGAGCTAGTGGAGGAGGAGAATAGGGAGCTGCAGGGAGGGGTTGGCCACACAGAGAGCTTTGATAGGGAGGGACCGGCCACGCGGAGAGCTCCGGTGGTAGGAGCCCATGGAAAAGGATGAGGAGGACATGTATGACTACAAGGGGGGTGAGAAGAAGGTTAAAATCAGGGGATGATGCGTTAAATCCACATGTCATTTAGTGTGTAGAGAGAGATGAAAGTAGCCATTGGGATTTGGAGAGTGGGAGATGTAGAGTATGTTGGTGTGAGGTATCCAGTATGTAGAGGAATCTTTTTGAAGAGTTGAATATAGAGAAAAAATAGCTCTTCAGTTGAAGATGCTTTATGAGTTGCATGGTAACAACTCATATAATGGATGTTGAATTGTTTCATAAGGTGGTTGTTGAGTTTGTCTTATAAGGTGGTAGTTCCGCTCATGAGGTGGTTATTTCGTGAAGCAGCGACCTTTTTCTCTCTCCTCGTTCTATCTTCTCCACATCATTGTGGCACTGCATCACACAACCTATGAGAACACTGCCGTGTAGCAATGTATTTGCTCTAATTTTTGTTCAGAAGGTAGAGGAGTATTGTTTGTTCTTGTTTCGGCAACCATATTGGATATGACACTATTGTATTGTATCTTAAATTCTTGTAGGATAGCTATTTTCTGCCCTTGGGCCTGATCATGATAAGCTCTGTAACTGTAAGCATGAGTTTTAACTTGGAGCAACACAATTCACTTGCTATATATATTCAACATCATGTTTGGCTACTAAGACAAAGTACATTGCTACAAATCAGCAGACTCATAGATCATCTCATGCAGTGCGACATAAAATTTTTGATGATGTAAATGAGAGAGAAAGAGGTTGTTGCTTCGCGAAACAACCACCTCATGAGACAATTCAACAACCATTGTATGAGTTGTTATTGTCATGCAACTCATGATATTCTTTTTTTTCATATGCACAAATTAAAGAATTATATAGCTTTACCAGATAACTTAAAAGACAATTCATTGTACATATTGTTTATTGAGTTGTCTCAAGATTATGTGTCAATGCATGAGACCACCTATCAGATGACACAAATGTACTTGCTCTAACAATCCACAATTGAGGCCGGGAGTTATGTGGCATCTTGAGAGGTAAACATCAGTCCAAAGTTGTTGCTGCGCATGACAGCGGAGAGTTGCTCGAGAAGCAGGATGGAATCCGAAGCTTGCAAGTTGTTTTATAGACGTGCATAACACATTTTTTTATTAAGACATGCATATCTTGTAAGTTGTAATTTCTTTTGACAATACCGTATACTTATCTTGTCTTGTGTTAGGTATTTTGTTGTTAACTATGAACTAACTATATTTTTTAATCTGAATCTTGGGATCATTAATCTCTACATCACATAGTGAGCACTCACACATACAGAAGGGTCACATTCTTGGAAAAATTGGATTCATACCACTAAAAGAACCAATGTTTAGATATTTACCATTAAAAATCAAACTTTATAAATTTAGCACCAAAAGATTATAAGATGCAGCTATCTAGCATTCCGTCAGCTTATGTTGGCCTTCAGTTGGTGTGATCGTTCCTAACACTTTGTAGAAATCCAATTTTTCCCTCTAGCCAAAACAATCACGGGGGCTCCTTGGTTCCTTATCCTTGCCCAGCAGTCGGCGGTGCACTAGCTTGCGGCCTTTCCGGCGGCACAACTTCCGCATGATTCCCAAGCGGTGACGACAACATCCTTACCTCCCCTCCACAGTATGTCTCGTGGTTCCTCTTTTTTCCTCTATTATCTTCATGATTCTAAGTTTTGTTCTCTATTGTAGTGCTCAAGAGGATCGATTTAGAATTTGGGACATATGGATCTTGTGCAGGTTTCCTGAAAGCTAATATTTTTCCTCTGCATCGAATCTCTACAATTTCTTGCTGCTGGAACAAGAAAGGGGTTGTAGCCTCTCTACGATTTCTCACTGCTGGAACAAAGAATAGGTTGTTGACGTATAATTTTCTTAGTAAGGGTAGAATGGTTACATTTGACATGGAGATGATTGAAGTAGTAAGCTTCTAGCAAATATGATATTTTGATATATTTTGATTAGTCTTTTAATAATATATATCTAGAGATGTGTTCTTTTCATTGTATGAATCTAATCTTGCCTTCATTCTTCCATCTCCAAACCTATCAGCTGAAAGAACAAATGCAATCGCTAGTCACAAAGCAACATAAGCTATTATGAGAACAAAGATATTGTGCTACATGAGGACACGACATAAGTTGAGAGACAAATTAGTGGCAAATGATAAAGTACATGTCATGTAAAAAAACTAACATCTCAAAAATATCAACAAGAGCCAATCAATTTATAGACAAATTAGTGCTAAATGATAAAGTGTGCATCATGTAAAAAAAACTAACATCCCTTAATATCAGCAAGAACAAACAAATTTATGGACAAATTAGTGCTAAACAATAAAGTGTGGGTCACGTCAAACAAAAACTAACATATCTTAATATCAGCAAGAGCCGACAAATTAATTTATTAGTTCAGATATCAATAACATAATTTGTCGTTAACATTGAAACTAGTCGTTTCTACACCGGTATAAGTGTGCTTGCATAGAGATTCTTCATCTTTCCAACTACGTGTAGGCTCTTCAAAAAAGAGCAAATAACAGGCACCTTAAAGATGAACTACTACATGACCTCCACCTATATTTGACCTCCACCTTTATTTGTGTGAGCTTTTAGGATAACCTATTTTGATTTAAGTTCTAAAAAATGAATCATCCACTTCATTAAATAAAAATTCATTTACCATGATTGTCTTTAGTTGTGTTGCTACTGCCGCCCAATTGTTAGACCCATGCTCTAGTTGTTGCGACTGGTGTAAAAAATCACAAAACTTAGTTACTTATGGTGTTAGCTCATTGGATTTTAGTTTTATAGAAAGAAGCATCCATTATATCAGACAAAAACTCAATTATCATGCTTAGTTTTGTTTGTGATGTCGTTGCTGCCCTATTGTCTGACCCCTCCCCTCAAGATGTTGAGAGACATTTTTATACATAAGGTTCAACATATCATTCACTTCTGATGGAAGCACAACATATTTTTTTTTAAAAAAATGCACGCTCTACCTACATTCCTTAGAGCTAACATGAATATATCAATATTTGCATTATTTCTGCCAAATTTCTTGATAGTTGAAACCAGTTTTGGAATCTTATTATTATTCAAATCAATCAACACATCACAATACATAAGTGAACATAAACAACTAGGAAGAACTACACGCTTCACCGTGCATGTAAAGCATGTGCGTCGATGATATGAATATGACCTCTGTATGACATAACATACACCGCACAAATACAATGCACAATAAAAAACAGATTACTGAAACAAAGCATCACATATGAATATAAGTTGTAGGTGTATGGACATGGGGGACTTTGCAATTTTGAATCGAAGAAGCAACCTGATGTGGTAGAACTTAGTGCGCTTAAAAACATATAGTTCATCGTAACAAATTTAATAGATCTGCAGCTGCCATCCTAAAGAATAAAAAATCCTAAAAATAAGAAGTTCGAAATTTGTTTACCACAACTTAACTGAGAATATTGAGAATATGTCACCATGATTTTTAAATAGTGTGTGCATCATCAATGCAAGAAGTGACAATCATGAGGCAAGCAGATTGTGACGATTTTGTTGCCGCACATGGACGACATGTAGGTTTGTCACATGTACTTCCCTTCATCAACATGTATGATGAACGTGATCGGCCGACTACGGCCACCTAGCGATAAATAATGGTATATATCGTGAACAACAACAAAAGTTGTGAACAATAACAAATTAATAGATGGTGTCAACAGTAAATAAAATCGTGAACAAAATGATAGAGGTGATATGTCCTTCGACCATGTGTTGACTTCGTTAATCACAAGAATTTGTTGGCGCAAACTTTTAGAGGTGCTTCTAAAGGTAGAGTGTCCGTACATGTATATGAGAATATACGTCTATATTGTATGATTAAAAAAATGAAAAAGATAAAGAGTAAAAACAAAGAAGGCAAACTTTATACGGAATTGCTGGGAGATCAGGAAATCTTCCAATGATATACATATCAATACTAGGAAGAATGGCGTACTTCGTCGTGGCTGCATAGCATTGCATCAGTGATAAAAGTATGGTCTCAGTACCACATAAAAGAAACGAACATGTGATATGGATACAATGCAGGCGGCAATGGTGGCCGGATGATGTGGTGCGCTGCCGGCCGGCCCAGGGATGCGGGGAAGCGACGCAATTGTCCATGGGCAGTGGGGAATCGGCGTGGTGGCGTTGGCAGTAGTCCAACGGCTTCCACCTCTTCTTGACGTTGTCTTGCCGCAATGCATAGTGGTGAGAGCAAGCAACACGTACGATGACTGCCTTGTCCCCGGTGGTTGCGAGGTGCAAGGGTGGCAGCAACTTTGGTGTGCAACCACTTGGAACAAGGTGTCTCTTTGTCTTTCTTAGCGACTGGTTGGAAGGATCATGGGAAGCTGTGACATGCGACGATGCAGGAGGTGATAGTTAAGAGGGCAAGCAGATGACTGATTTCATTGCCGCACAAAGACGACATGCAGGTCTCTCATTTAGACCCTCCCTTTTTCAACGTGTAGGATGAACATGACCCGCCAACAGTCGCTGCATGATGATAAATTAAGGAACACACCAAGAAGCCATGTGGGAATTAATAAAAAGTCATGAAGAGTACAAACATGCGTGAAGAACACAAAAACAATAGAAAATCACGAAGAATACAAACAGGTGTGAATAATACAAAAATAATAGAACTTATTCGGGAGTAGAAAAAAAGAGTTGTGGACGGTACTCATGAACAATACCAGGGGTCCCACCAATGGACACGTGGCACATCGCAGGAAGCTCAGGATCACAGACAACATAAAAAAATACATGAACAATAGGAAGACCCACAAAGCAGACATGTGGCATGACGCGAGCGGCCAGAACGGCAGAGGCCTTCAAATCTTCCATCGATATACTATGTCTACAAAAGAAAAAAAGCAACAGGTTAGCAGAACCCTCAACAGGAACATTTGTTTCCATAACATGTGTATTAAGGTCTGTTTGGATTCATGGTGTTAAACTTTAACACCTCACTTTTTGCTAAACTTTACTCTATCCGTCCCATGAAGAATGCAATTCTAACTTTTCTAGGACAGATTAACAGTGAATAAAAATACTTTAATACCCTCATTTGTTTATGCACATGCAGTATGTTTTGACATGCAAATCAGATCTACGCACTTAATTAGGAAAGAAATGATCTATTTTCTAAGATTGTACTCTTTGTGGATTTTTTTTTCAAAAGTTAGAATTACATTTTTCATAGGACGGAGGGAGTAAATGTTTGGAGCGACGTGCGTAGAGCGGAGGAATGGACGACACAGAAACGTTTAGCTGTTGAGGTGAAAGGAGAAAATGTTAGAATTTATATATGAATATAGTTCCCCTAAATAAAATTCATATGAAGAAATTGTAATAAATCTCAAAGGCCCAATATTGTGTTACATAATGGGCTTTAATGTTTAAGCCCATTAGTAGAGGTGGGAGGTGCAACATCAATTAGTACCATATTGCTAGTTGAGATAGAGGTAGGGAGTTTTCCTCTCTATATATTTGTACCGATCCTCCTGAGGAAAGACACAACAAAAACTACAATTGGGAGTTTCAATTAGAAAATCCTAAAGTAGTAAAAATAATATTTTGCCTCTTCTCCATACCGCGCCGCCGTCGCCAAGACTCCAGCCCGATCGTTCGCGTGCACCTGCGACCGGGCGAGCAGGTCTCCGGAACCGTCGTCTTTGCGATCCTGCACCGGGAGAAGGCGAATAAGGTTTTTGGGAAGCGCTCTTCGCGCGACTGCTCCCGATCTTCGTCACGACTCGTCTTCCGTCAAGATCCAGGGACACTGCGTCCCAACGTCATCTTCATCGGCCTAATCGAAGTCTTCCGCCGCCGCTAATCGACGACAATGACAGCGACCAGGATGACCTCAGATTCGCCTTCGGGAATCTCTCCATTGCGCTGTCATCTACGAATTCCAGCAGCAGGTATTATTCTTGCGATCTGGTCTCATTGTTCTTCTTGATGAACATGTTCAATATGTTTAGTGTATGAGTTGTGCTTACAATAGTTGCCATGATCTGTGATATAAGTTTGAGCCTAGTTAGTATGCAACATATGCTTAATCTAGTTGTTCACTTCGTCATGATTTATATTATGGTTTTAATCTGGAAATTGCCTAATATTTCAAGAATCCAAAAACCTTATAATAGGTCTTTTCCAGTACCTATGGCTAGTTTTGTTGATGCGCTGAGGCTGGAGAAGTTTTCTGGTGCGCACTTCAAGAGGTGGTCTGTCAAGGTCACAGATTGGCTTACTGCCATGGAAGTTTTCTGGGTCAAAGATGGCTTACCTTAGGGAAACATCTCTGATGAGGATCCGAGTAAATTCCAGAAAGCCAATGATATCTTTGCGGGAGCTGTGCGTAATGTGCTTTCGGATCATCTGTTTGATTCAATGATGCATATACGAGACGCAAAGGCTCTGTGGGATCATCTGAACACTACCTATGGTACATCATGGAGAGCTTTCATGACTATAAGATGGTTGCTAACAAATCCATAGTCGAGCAAGCTCATGAGATACAACGCCTGGCTAAGGAACTTGAACTCCTTAAGTATGTTATTCCCGATGAAGTTGTGGCTGGTTGCATTATTGCAAAGTTGCCTTCTCCTTGGAGGAACTTCGCCACAAGCCTTAAACACAAGAGACAGAAGATAACAGTTGAAAACTTGATTCAATCTCTTGATGTTGAAGAGAAGGCTAGACAATACTCAGAAGGGGAACGAGGAACATAGCGCTAGTGCCCACTTTGTCTAGAGAAATTTCAAAGGCAAGAACAAAGGAAAGGGGAAACAACAGCCTTTCAACGCCAAAGTAACTACTACCTTCAAGAAGAAGAAGAAAGACAAGTCTGAGATGCCTTGTTTCACATGTGCTGAACTTGGTCATTTTGCTAAGGATTGTCCAAAGCGTGCAGACCGTAAAGAGAAAAAGGTCAACCTCGTGACTGCATCAAGTGCTGATGACGGGTATGGTAATTTTCCTACCGTATTTTCAGTATTTCAATCACCTAGTTGGTGGCTTGATACGGGTGCTAATGTTCACGTGTGTGTTGACATCTCTTTGTTTTCTTCTTACCAGGGGCTCCAAGGTTCTTCCATCCTGATGGGGAAAGGGTCACATGCTTCTGTTCGTGGTGTTGGTACGGTAGATCTGAAGTTTACTTCGGGCAAGATCGTGCAGCTGAAGAACGTGCAACATGTTCCTACTATTCGCAAGAATCTTGTTAGCATTTCTCTTTTATTAAGAGATGGTTTTATGGTAGTTTTAGAGTCCAATAAAGTAGTTATGTCTAAGTATGGACAATTTATTGGTAAAGGCTATGATTGCGGAGGCTTGTTCCGCCTAAGTTTAGCAGATTTTTGTAATAAGTCAGTCAATCATATTTGTGGCACAATTAATGATATTTCGAGTATTTGGCATTCTCGCTTATGTCATGTGAATTTTGGTTTGATGTCACATTTATCTAGCTTGCGGTTAATACCAGATTTCACCATTGCCAAAGGTTCTAAGTGCCATAGTTGTGTGCAATCTAAGCAACCTCGAAAGCCTCACAAGGCAGCGGAGGAGAGACACTTGGCACCCTAGAACTCATACATTCTGATCTATGCGAGATGAATGGTGTGTTGACTAAAGGCGGAAAGAGATATTTCATGACGTTAATTGATGATGCTTCTAGATATTGCTATGTTTACTTGCTGAAAACTAAAGATGAGGCTTTAGACTACTTTAAAATCTTTAAGGATGAAGCTGAAAATCAACTAGAAAGAAAGATTAAACGTCTAAGGTCAGATCGTGGTGGTGAATATTTTCCTATAACTTTTGATGAGTTTTGTGCGGAACATGGTATTATTCACGAGAGGACACCTCCCTATTCTCCTGAATCCAATGGGATTGCCGAGAGGAAAAACCGCACGTTGACTGACTTGGTGAACGCCATGTTAGATACTGCTGGTTTATCAAAGGCATGGTGGGGGGAAGCTATATTGACTGCAAGTCATGTCCTGAATGGAATTCCGAACAAAAGTAAAGAGACAACACCATATGAGATTTGGGTTGGAAGGAAACCATCACTTTCATACTTGCGCACGTGGGGATGTTTGGCGAAAGTCAATGTTCCAATTACAAAGAAGCGTAAGCTTGGACCAAAGACAGTAGATTGTGTCTTTCTAGGATATGCTCACAATAGCATTGCTTATAGATTTTTAGTAGTAAAATCTAAAGTTTCTGATATGCATGTTGATACTATTTTTGAATCTCGTAAAGCTACATTTTTTGAGAATATTTTTCCTATGAAAGATATGCGTAGTAATGCTAAATTTTCCATTGAAATAGCTCCTGATAGTACTATACCTATCGAGTCTCCCATTGAGTCATTTGAACAACCACTTGAGAAGGATGACAATGAAGTTCCTGTGAGGAACAAGAGACAAAGGATTGCAAAATCTTTTGGTGATGATTTCATTGTATACCTGGTGGATGATACTCCCACCTCTATTATAGAGGCATATGCATCTCCAGATGCAGATGATTAGAAAGAAGCAGTTCGTGGTGAGATGGACTCGATTCTTTCTAATGGAACTTGGGAGTTATCTGAACTACCATTCGGTTGTAAACCAATTGGTTGTAAGTGGGTGTTCAAAAAGAAGTTTAAACCTGACGGCACTATAGACAAGTACAAGGCTCGGCTTGTGGCTAAGGGTTATACTCAAAAGGAAGGCGAAGATTTCTTTGATACTTATTCACCTGTTGCTAGAATGACCACTATTCGAGTACTACTATCCTTGGCTGCCTCATATGGTCTGATCATCCATCAGATGGATGTGAAGACAACTTTTCTTAATGGAGAGTTGGATGAGGAGATTTATATGGATCAGCCTGATGGGTTTGTAGTAAAAGGTGAAGAGCAGAAGGTATGCAAATTATTAAAATCATTGTATGGCTTGAAACAAGCACCTAAACAATGGCATGAGAAGTTCGACACTACTTTAACTAGTGCGGGCTATGTTGTTAATGAAGCTGATAGGTGTGTGTATTATCGACATGGTGGGGGTCATTTTGTTATACTATGCTTATATGTTGATGATATTCTAATCTTTGGAACAAACTTGGATATTATAAATGAAATCAAGTCGTTCTTGTCAAAGAGTTTTGACATGAAAGATCTAGGAGAAGCTGATGTAATTCTGAACATCAAGTTGATTAAGGAAGAGAGTGAGATTACTCTATCACAATCTCACTATGTTGAAAAGGTCTTGAGCCGTTTTGGCTATATGGACAGCAAGCCTTCTCCAACACCTTATGATCCTAGTGTGACTTTGAGAAAGAACAAGAAGGATACCAGAGATCAATTGAAGTACTCTCAAATTGTTGGTTCACTCATGTATCTTGCTAGCGCAACCAGACCGGATATCTCTTTTGCTGTGAGCAAGTTGAGTAGGTACATGTCCAACCCGGGTGATGATCATTGGCATGCACTAGAAAGAGTCTTGTGTTATCTTAAAGGTACGATGAGCTATGAGATTCACTATTTCGGGCACCCAGCTGTGCTAGAGGGATATAGTGATGCGAACTGGATTTCTGATATTGATCAAATCTACGCTACTAGTGGGTATGTCTTTACTCTTGGAGGTGGCGCAGTGTCATGGAGGTCTTGCAAATAGACTATTTTGACTAAATAACCATGAAAGCTGAACTTACAGCTTTGGATACAGCATCTGCAGAGGCAGAGTGGCTGCGTGAGCTCTTGTCTGACTTGCTGGTGGTTGAGAAACCAATACCGGCTATCCTTATGAACTGTGATAATCAAACAGTGATCACTAAAGTGAATAGTGCTAAGGATAATGCGAAGTCAACAAGACATGTTAAAAGACATTTGAATACTGTCAGGAAGTTGAGAAACTCCAAAGTAATTACTGTATCTTATATACAAAAAGATAAAAACCTGGCAGATCCCTTGACAAAAGGGCTATCACAGAATGTGATAGAAATTGCATCTAGGGAGATGGGTATGAGACCCATGTGAGTTTACAGTAGTAGTAACCCAACCTTTTTGATCGGAGATCCCGTGACTAAGGACCTGGGAAGAACAAGCTATTGGTAAACTGAGGAGAGTATAATGATAACCCTCTTTATGTGAAGATGCAATACTCTCAGAGCAATGAGGCACTGTGTTGTAGGTTGGCGAGAATGCCTTAATATGTTCTATTGACTTTAACGAGTGAAGATGCTATCCTACAGAGCATTCTTGAAAGAAACATACCTATATGAGCATGACTGTTAAACGTCGCAGTCTATGAGACTTGGGTGATCTCTAGTAAACTCATGAAGAGACAAAGGAGTATGACCTATATGCTCCACCCATGGGGTAAGGCTACTGGCAGCCAAGTATCAGTTTGGCTTTAAGTAAAGCTTGTTCGCACAAAACTTGCAATTCAAGGCGTAGTCCATTGTTCAAGTTGTGGATAAGTGTAGCTTGAAGTTCTAGGCGGAAGTTCAACTTAACAGTCTTTGCCGAAACACTAGTATATCAAACAGTAGTGAGAACAGACAAATCTCTAAATAGGCATTTGAGATCTGGTGGGAGATTGTTAGAATTTATATATGAATAGTTCCCCTAAATAAAATTCATATGAAGAAATTCTAATAAATCTCAAAGGCTCAATATTGTGTTACATAATGGGCTTTAATGTTTAAGTCTATTAGTAGAGGTGGGAGGTGCAACATCAATTAGTACCATATTGCTAGTTGAGATAGAGGTAGGGAGTTTTCCTCCCTATATATTTGTACCGATCCTCCTGAGGAAAGACACAACAAAAACTACAATTGGGAGTTTCAATTAGAAAATCCTAAAGTAGTAAAAATAATATTTTGCCTCTTCTCCATACTGCGCCGCCGTTGTCAAGACTCCAGCCCGATCGTTCGTGTGCACCTGCGACCGGGCGAGCAGGTCTTCGGAACCATCGTCTTTGCGATCCTGCACCGGGAGAAGGCGAATAAGATTTTTGGGAAGCGCTCTTCGCACGACTGCTCCCGATCTTCGTCACGGCTCGTCTTCCGTCGAGATCCAGGGACACTGCGTCCCGGTGTCGTCTTCGTCGGCCTAATTGAAGTCTTCCGCCGCCGCTAATCGACGACAGTGACAGCGACCAGGACGACCTCAGCTTCGCCTTCGGGAATCTCTCCATCGCGCTGTCATCTACGAATTCCAGCAGCAGGTATTATTCTTGCGATCTGGTCTCATCGTTCTTCTTGATGAACATGTTCAATATGTTTAGTGTACGAGTTGTGCTTACACTAGTTGCCATGATCTGTGATATAAGTTTGAGTCTAGTTAGTATGCAACATATGCTTAATCTAGTTGTTCACTTCGTCATGATTTGTATTATGATTTTAATCTGTAAATTAACTAATATTTCAACAGAAAATACGAGCGGATGGTTAAAATCGCCCGAAACGAGGACCACCGGCACTGGACATATTGTAAAAATGTTGCCTTTTCAATTTTTTAGCTGTAGACATAGAGATATATTCAGTTCATCTGATTGCCAGCGAGAATCAGATGCCTTTGAAGTTCAGTAAGGGCCTATTCTTTTCTTTCAAAAGGAATAGTGAATAGCATTATTTACCTCTCACATCCATCATATCTTCTCTCATAATAAACATTATTCCAACACTATTTATTTGCAACTTCACTATTCCTTTACACCGAACACAACAGACCCTAATAGTTGTACCGTGGAGAGTAACTTATATTTCTCAGTGCGCCGATCATGTGAGCCGACGACGGAGACGACGAGTGCGCCGGCGCCGGGAAAGCTGTGTACCCGATGACTACAGGTCTGTTCCCATCGTTGCCAGTCTCGACGGCAGAGAGCAGGCCGCAGTTTGTGTGTAGGCCAGTGGACTGTGTGGAGGGAGACGAGCGATCGCGTGCCGGAACACGGCCCGAGCCCAGAGAGGTGGCCGCCGGCCCGGGCGCGCCGCGGCCAGCACGTGCAACCTGCAGCGGCCGGCCATCAGGCAGGGCTCGCATGCACGTCGTCGTGCGCGTTGCCAGGGCGCACACGGCACGGTGCCGGTGCGCATACGGAGGGCAGGCCAGACGAGCACTGGCAGTTCACCACTAGCTCGATCGGTCGGCGGTGGCCACTAGGCCGATGGATCGGACGGCCGGCCGGTAAGGCTGCTACAAGCCTGCAAGTTGGTGACGCCGTCGTCCGGCATGCGCGCAAGGGGACGACCGACTACTAGTGCTTCCGATGATTTCTCGGTGGAATCCTCTTCGGCAGGGGAGACGGCGCGGCGGCGGCCGTCGTACGGAGCGCCACCACGGTTGTCGGAGGCACGCGATGTGGGAGGAGCACTTTGCGGCGCGATTGCTGCCTTTTCCTCCTAGGATGGCAAGTCCGTAAACGCGACGTGCCTGACGGAGTGGCGGAGCATTCATTTTTCCACGTCCCAATCCTCATGCGAACGCTTCTTGCTGAGACACTAGGATTTTTTTAAAAAAATGAATGAAATAAAGTACTCATTGGCTCTTAAATATTTGACGTTTAGGAAAAAAACTAGTTCAAAATAAATTAATTTTCTTATCCTAAACGTCATATATTTAAGGACGGATAACATTCGTTTTCATCCCAAAATTCAGGCAAAAAAAATGCATTATATATACGCATTTGCAGTTAAGAAAATTAATATCGTTGGCTTTTTCTTTGTTGGAGGAAGTGATATTTGTAATCAAACGAATGTTAAGAGATCTAGGATACAATCTTTGATCACGACGAGCTTAACACGATTAGAAGGAATAATAATAACTCTGCCTAAAAGCTTTTCCAACATTGGAGGGAAAAAACTCAGCAGATCGAGCTTCTAATACATATACTCCATCCGTTTCAAATTATAGATCGTTTTAATTTTTCAAACAATCTACATTTTGGAATGGAGAGACTACTAGAGTATTTGACATGACCGGTCTCAGTCATACTGCTGCAACTCCCATACACTAGTAGCTTTGCACTAAGTTGTGAGTTGTTCACTAGACGATGCCAAGGACTGCGTAGTAGACGATAAGCACCGGTAGAGAGACCAGCGTCCCGAATATAACCCTGCATGCAATGGACACGCATAGATCGTGATGAGCATGCACCAAGTCAGACACGAGTATATATATATTGCTTTAAGAGTTAAATACACCAGCAACCCCTGAACTTGTCACCGTGTGCCACTTAGGTCCACGAACTTGCAAAATCGAAATCCAACACCCCAAACTTGTTAAAGTGTGCCACTTAGGTCCATACCCCTTCGGTGGTCATGCGTATATGCAAAAAAGACCCTTACTTTTTATCCTCTTCTCCATCCACACCCTCCGTCTCATCTCTCTCCTCTCTCTTGCTCTGGACCGCCGCCCTCCCCTGCAATGCACCGCCCGCGACCTGCGCTGGCAACGCGAGGCCGGAGGCCGCGAACCCCGCGACGCCCACGACCCCGGAGGCGACGCCCGTGACCCCGGAGGCGGCATCGTACCCCTATGCCGGCGGCGGCGGCGGCGAAGATGGGGACGACAATGCGGGCGCCGGCGGGCCCAAGGTCTGGGTCCTCGTGCTCCACTTCGCGCTGCTCCTGCTGCCGTTCCTGCCATCCGCGGTGCGGCGCGGCGGCCCGACGAAGTCCCCGAAGCGCGGGGTGAGAGATGCATCCTGTCAGTCGCCATTCGCCGACGTCGCGGACCCCGAAGCCACGCCGGAAGAGGAGTCCCCGTCGCCGCCGCCGCGGCTAAGGAGGCCGCAGAGGATGGCGAAGAGCACGAGACAGAGGTTGACGAGAGGACCCTTGGCTTCCCCCTGCTCCACCTCCTCGCCGCCGTCGCGGACCCTTGGCTTCCCCCTCCTCCTCGCCGCGGGCGCGTCCGCGGAGCGCTCGCCTTCTCGGGCCTCCGTGCCGAGGACCTTCTCCCGCGCGCCAACGCCGCGGTCGAGCGCGCCGCATCTGCTTCTTCGCTCGCAAGCACGAGGAGCTCCGCTCCATCAACCCCTCCGCGGTCTCCGTCGGTATGCAGCCCGTCGTGTCATCGTCGCCGCGCTCCTCGCCGCCCAATGGCCTCGACATGGGCGGGACGCTCAACGCCGCCGCGTGGCCCTCCTCCCCGACGAGCAGGCTCAAGACCGCGCTCGCCGGACGGGAGCTGGGGCTCGGCCGGTGGGATCGGCTCTCCGCTGCCCGCTGCGGCGCCCGCTAGGGCCGTGCCAGACTACACGGACCTGCTCGGCTTCGTCGACCCGGCCATGCTGTCCCAGCTGCACGCGCTGTCGCTGAAGCAGGCTGGCGACATGCCAGCAACCAGAGCTTCATCGAGCGCGGCGCCGGCCGCCCCGCTCGCTCATGTCGCAGCCTACATCCGGCGTGACGTCCATGCTCTCCGACTGGGGATCGCCGGACAGCAGGCTGGACTGGGGCGTCCAGGGCGACGAGCTCCACAAGTTCCGCAAGTCTGCGTCGTTCGCTTTCCACGGGCAATCCCCGGCGCCGGTGCCGACACCCGCCGAGCCAAACCCCTGCCGAGAGAGGAGAGATGAGACGGAGGGTGTGGATGGAGAAGAGGATAAGAAGTAAGGGTCTTTTTTGCATATATGCATGACCACCGAAGGGGTATGGACTTAAGTGGCACACTTTAACAAGTTTGGGGTGCTGAATTTCGATTTTGCAAGTTCGTGGACCTAAGTGGCACACGGTGACAAGTTCAGGGGCTGCTGGTGTATTTAACTCTTGCTTTAATTTGTGACATTGATCCAGGACACCTACGCTGTGCTGAGCACATTGGCATGGAGCCCGTATTCCTTTGCGAAGACGAAAGACGAAATAGATTGAGGTAGAGCGGCCTGCAATGTCATTAAAATATGTTCATCTTTTCAGCTGAATCTAAAAGAATCAAAATTCTGCTGAACCGGGTCCAAAATTTCAGCTAAATCTATAAAACTTGTGTTTTTTTCGTTAAGTATGGCATATTGGCATGCAAAATGCATGCATGCATGAAGTCTATGAGCTTCCAAAAGTATAATGATAGCGGGGCATTTTCTTTTTCAGATTCTATCTGTGTGCATGCTGTACTCTTAGGTCAATCTCAGTAAGAAGAGTCATTACACACTTAACAAAATTGCAAATTTGAGAACTGTGCCAACGGAGTGTCATAGATGTGCCAGAGGAGAGTCATCACGTCGCCGCACGAAGCCGAACGCGGCGGCGCCGACGAGCGTGGCGAGCGGCCGGCGACGAACCGCAGCGCCATCCCTAGCGCCGCCAGGCCGGCGCCGCACGCGACGATCCTCTCTTGCTGCGCCATGAACAGACCCATGCTGAACATGCTCATCCCCGTGCCGGTTCTGGACATCACCTGCAGCGACCCCGTCACGACGCCCGGCAACCTGAGGCCCCATCTGCAGTGCAGGACAGCACGCCATGCATGAACACAACGCTAGCTTTGGCGACACTTGGCATGTCAGCTGTGCACAAGCTTTTGCACGAATCTAGGGCTTATTATCGGGGTCAGATGACCCCGATAACTTTCTGAAAATAGCAGTAAACATTTCCCCATCCACATGCAAATCACTCTTAAAATAGCGAATCAATGTATGTTTGACCCCGTCGCTTAGTACTTGACCCCAATAAAGTAATATCCTAGATTCGCCACTGCACCGTACCTGAAGGCGATGCACGCCCAGACCACGCCGAGCACGCTGGCGTACACGTTTGGGTTCCCAGCCAGCTTCAGCCCCACGGTTCGCACCGTCGGCCAGAGCCGTCGGATCATCCCGGCAGGTGGCGCGTCTGGTTCCGCTGCCGCGTTCATCTCGACGTCGTCGCCGCGCCCTTCTCGGAGGCCAGCGACGGCGACGATGCCGTCTTTGCCTGCGACGACACGGCCTCGGGCTCGACGCGGCCTCCACCAGCAGCGGCCTGGCCATCGCCGGCCGTGGAGGTGACCCAGTAGTGGCGGACCCAAGGCCCGACCAGCCTGGGCAGCTGCCCGGGCTCCTTGCTGGCCGGCCTGGGTGTGTGCAGTTGACTTTTTTTTAAGACAGGTGTTTAGTGGACCTTTGTAGTTCAGCGCAAGCAAAAATAAATATGGGCAACCGCTTGCAACCCAGCTCGAATACTTAGCCAATTTGCCTAGTATGTAAACTCAAGACTGAACTCCTAATTGAAAGACATTTTGCTAAAAGAAAAAAAATCTAACAACATTCTGAATTCTAGTTCGAACAAGACTGCAAGTCTGCAGCAGAGATCCTGACCTTGCGCTTGCGGCCTGCGTGAGGGTGTTGGGCGCTAAGCGAGCACGCTAGCTTGCATAGTGTGTATCTCCTTTGGAGAGATACTATTGAAACTTTTGTTGTTAGATTGTTAGTGAACAATTTTATCTTAGTGTTTTAAGGAGACAATTTCCATCGTATTTCCATTTTCATATTTTATGGTGTCTCGAACCGTGATTTTAGTTCCAAAATTGTCGCAATTATCACCTATGCTTATGTTAGTGATTGATATGTAGCGCAAACTTGTTATCAGTTGCGACGATGTTCGCCCAGGCTCCACAAAATCCCTGGGTCCGCCACTGTGACCCAGGCCTTCCGTAGCTCGAAGCCGAGGAGCAGGAGCGCGGGAACCACACGAGGGCCTGCACGACGGCGATCTGCACGATGAGGTCCCGCGCCCAGGCGCCGTACATGACGTCGAGCAGCGGCACGCCGACGACGAGCGTGTTGTTGTACGCGGCGAGGGAGAACCCCGTGACGCACCACGACGACGACCGCGCGCCGGCGGCCTGCTTGGCGCCGCCGCAGCGGCAGCAGCGCGCCCACCACCACCAGCACGCCACGGCGGCGAAGGCGACCGCCTTGGAGGCGGCGTCGGCGGCGAGGACGCGGCGGTCCATGGCGTAGGGGTCGGCGCGCGCCAGGAAGTCGAATGTAAAGAAGGGCATCGAGAAGTGGACCACCAGCGTGTTGATGGCGCTGCACTGGTCCGGCGTGAAGAACCGCCACCACCGCACGGAGCCGTACCCGAGCCCCAGCGCGAAGTAGAGCGGCGCCATCGCCGCCACCACCTTGTACACGTCGCCCCACGCGATCATCCCTTCTGCCTCTCTCTCGGATCAAGAGACGAAATGAACGCAGCTGACTGAAGTCACTGAACTAGGGATGCTCTTGTGTTGAACACTTGACTACTTGAGCTCGTATATATAGAGAGACTGAGAGTGAGGGAGCAACTAGCTAGTGACAGGGAATTGGTGACGACAAGGTGAGCGCGTAACGGGAAACGTGGCGCACGGCAAAGGTACATAAACGCACAGTAAAGCTTTTGTCGTGCGTTTTTCTCGTAAACGCACGACAAATGACGCACGGCAGCAATCCGTGTTTATAATCGCACGTACGGCAAAGTTCCTTTGCCGTGCGTCAAAACCGGCGCTCGGCAAAAAAAAGAACAGACGGCGCCAGGCGGTAACAGACGGCACAAGCACACTTGTTTGCCGTGCGCCATCGCCAACGCACGGCAGAGTTTTTCTAAAAAAATAAAAAATAAAACAGAGGCCACCTGGCCTCTCCTCGACGGCCGCCGCCTCTCCATCCTCGCCGGAGTTGCGCCTGGGCTGTCGCCGCGTTGGGGCCGTCGCCACGCCTGGGGAGGCCGCCGTCGCCGGTCCTCCACCACGTCGGGGCCGCCGCCGAGCCTCCACCGCGTCGCCTCCACCGCGCCGGAGGGAAGGGGACGGGGCCGCGGCCCCGGAGGACCACCGCGTCGGGCCGGCCTCCACTGCATCCACCGCATCCTCCGCGCCCCCATGCCCGAGATAGGGCACCCGCCGCCGGATCTGGCCCGGGCGGAGAGGACGAGGGAGTTGAGGGGCTGTCATCTCCTCCTCCGCCCGCCGGCCGCCATCTCCTCCTCCGCCCCGCCGGATCCGCGCCGCCCTGCCGGATCCGTGCCGCCGCCGCCCCGCCGGATCCGCGCCGCCCCGCCGGATCCGTCCCGCCGCCGCGCCGTGGGCTGGAGGGAGGGGGCGCCGCGCCTGGAGGAAGGAGGGGGCGCCACGCCTGGAGGCGGGAGAGGGTGCCGCGCCTGGAGGAGGGAGGGGCGACGGCGAGCTTCGGGAGGAGGAGGAGGAGGAGGAGGGAGGGAGGGAGCGCCGTCGCGAGGAGCGGGAGGGAGGGGGCACGGCGGGATCTGGGAGGAGAGGGCGCGCGGGGGGAGGGGGTGTGGCTGCGGGGTGCGGGGAGAGGGAGTTGGGTGGGGCATTTTATACTTAGGGTTGGGGAGGTTGTGCTGACGGGAGCTGATGGGCCAGCCGGCCTGGTGGGCTTTTTGGCCGGCTGACCCATTTCGCCTTTGCCGTGCGCTTTTTTCTTTTTCTTTCTTTTTCTTTTTTTTGTCTCTCTGTTTCTCTATTTTTATTTCTCTATTCTTTTATTTTTATTATTCATTCTTCTTCTCTTTTATTTATTTGTTTATTTTCAACCCTTCTACTCTTAAAAATGTACGGCTGCGGGGTGCGGGGAGAGGGAGTTGGGTGGGGCGTTTTATACTTAGGGTTGGGGAGGTTGTGCCGACGGGAGCTGATGGGCCAGCCGGCCTGGTGGGCTTTTTGGCCGGCTGACCCATTTCGCCTTTGCCGTGCGCTTTTTTCTTTTTCTTTCTTTTTCTTTTTTTTTCTCTCTGTTTCTCTATTTTTATTTCTCTATTCTTTTATTTTTATTATTCATTCTTCTTCTCTTTTATTTATTTGTTTATTTTCAACCCTTCTACTCTTAAAAATGTACCAAAATTTATGTCTTTTTACACCTCATAAATAGAGTTAATGTACTAAACTTTGCCGTGTGTCAAACCAGAAAACGCACGGCAAAGGCACTATTTGCCGTGCGTCGAAGCAAAAAACGCACAACAAAGGCTTTTTTAATAAAATCTAACTTTTACACAGAAAAACACTAAAATTATCAAATGGTTTCGAAAAAACGCCAAAATTTTACATAGAACAACTTATATTGTCTATTGCTTATAGAAAAAAAATTGAATTCAAATTCAAATTAGATCGTCGATTTTCATTCAAACCTAACCATCTACTTCTCAACTCTCTGAAACTTCTTCGGAGATGTTTCGATTTGTAAACACCGTACATGACAAAATGCTCAAAACTTATTCAAATTTTTACTACAGCCTCCACATATGATATCATAAGCCCTTGACAAATCTTATAATTTTCTGACTTTATTTGCATTTTTTAGAATTTTTAAATCATTTAGACACACGATCATGGTCGTGTTTCCTAGTCAAGATGTTCAGAATTTCTTTTGATTTCATGGAAGAGGTCTTAAATTGGGCTAAATAACATGAATATTATTTTTTCACCTATTTTATTCTAGTATTTGAATCACTTGTAGTTCAAATTTAACATCTTTGAAAAAATTGCTTGAAATGCAATTAATTAGTTAAATATAGCAAATTAATACAAAAATCTACCAAATTTTACCATGAAGTATCACATGTTGTATGTATAGAGTAGAAAAAAATTTAAAGTGAGGAGAATTTATTTTGAGAGGATATTGGATTTGGGACTTAGGAGGACATATATATGAGAAAAAAACCTTTGCCGTGCGCGATAAGATCTTTGCCGTGCGTTTTTCCAAAAACGCACGGCAAAAGCACTTCTCCTCCACGTGGTGACTAACGGTCGTTAACGGCCGGTGGGAGAAAAAAGTTTGCCGTACGCCGCGAAATAAAACACACGGCAAAAAATCTTTGCCGTGCGTTTTTCAAAGTGCACGGCAAAATAAGCTCTTTGCCGTGCGCCCGAAATAAAACGCACAACAAAGAGATTGACGCATGGCAAAGAGCGGTTTTCCCATAGTAGCGATAGGTGCTGGATGGAATGAAACATTGCAAGGCGACACGAATTGGGTTGAGATGAACTTGAGATGGATAATTGGTGGACGCATGCATCTGTGGAACTGAATTCTTATTCCTGCAGGGATCGGAGCACAAGCTGGCTGCTAATGTGTAACACCCAAAATTCCATGACCTAAAAATGCTAGCAACAAAGTAGATTTTATTTTTCTAAGGGTTTTATTAATTTTGACTAAATAAATTTGCTCTTAAGGTATTAAATAATAATTAATTAATTTAGAGACACACAAGTGCTTGTGCATCATTTTGGTTGCATGCTTTTGTTTGAGTTTGTGAGTTTTCAAAATCATAAAAAAAAAGAAACAAAGTTTAAATCCTAAACCTTCCCTCCCTTTTCTCTTTCCATTTCCAGCCCAAGGCACTTTCCCGGCCCATCCTTCTTTTCTTTCTTTTCTTTTACTCCGCGCCAGCCCACCTTTCCCTTTCGGCCCACGCGTCCCCGCCGGCCCAGCTTTCTTTTTCCCCGCTCTCCCTCTCACTGCCATGTGGGACCCATCCGTCGGATCCATCCCCCTCCTCCAGCCTCTCCCCTGCTTGTGAACCGCCGCGCCGCCGGCCGAATTCCGGCGCCCCGTGCCCTTCCCCTTCCCCACCGAGCACACCACTGAATGCGCTGGCGCGCACTACCCCTCCCGAAACGGGCGCGCACGAGCTCCACCGAGCCATTATGGCGCCGCCCGCCGGAGCTCCACCTCCACCGCCTCCGTGCCCCTTCCGCTTGCTCCTCCTCGCCATATATAAGGCACCCCAAGGCCTCTGCTCATCACGCACCTCTCCCCGCTTCTCCTCGCTCGCGCACAGCGCAGCTACCCGAAGATCAGAGCCGCCGTCCGCCGGAGCTCCGCCGCCGGGTCGATCTGCGCCGCTGCTTCTCCTTCTTCGCCGTGCATCTCGTCGGAGCTCCAGAGCAGAGTAAGAAACCTCCCCGAGCCACTCTGTTTAGCCCTCGGGTCGCCGGAGTAGCGCCGCCCGCCTCGCCGGTCGTAGCATCGCTGCCGCCGCTCACCGCTCCTCCACAAGTCCCTACATAGGTTCGCGTGCTCCCTAGCTGCCGGTAGAGCCTATCCACGCTCGATTCTGTGCCCGGGAACCCCGTTTAGCAGTTCGCCGACGAACTCCCAGCGGGATTCCGGCCAGACGCCGCCCGTCCACCGCCGCGAGCCGCTCACAGATCACCCTGGCCGCACGATCTCGATTCTGCGGTCCAGATGCGCCTGCCCCGCCGGTCAACAAAGACCGTAACGGTCAACCGGGTCTTTTTCCCCGCTGTTTTGCAAAAATGTCCCTGCAGTCTTTAATATCACAGTAGTACCCTCCCACCTCCATATATCCTTACAGAGAAGTCCTGGTTTTTATGTTTAGGCCCTTAAACTTTCAAGTTTCTTCCACCCGCGGTCCACCCTTTATCTTTTACAAGTTAAACCTTCGGTTTTTAATCATAATTAGGTATAAGTCCCTGGTTTCTTGCAGTTAAGCCCCTGGAAGTTAGTTTTTCTCACAGTTTAGCCCCTAGAGCCTGTTTTAGCCATATCTTTTGCATCCTTTGTCCGTTTTAGGCGTTTTTGTGTCCATGCGACCGTCTCTTAGTGCCCGTCAGTTTCAGAAGCTTGTCTTAGCCTTTTGTAATGTTTGGTGTACTGATTTTATTTATTGAATGATTTTTGATGTGATCATAGATATCGTGCCAGTTGGAACCGAGCTTCCGATCGAGGAGCAAGATCAACCTTTTGAAGAAGAAGAGTTGGACTTTTTAGGAGAGGAAGTCAAGTGGATTTCCTCCCCTTTATATTCTATTTTTGACCCACACAACTTGCATAATAACTAAAATTTACTTTTAATGTTGCTATGCATAAATTGATGGGAAAATCACTTTTTTAAGGACTTGACTAGATTTTACCCTTATCACCTTGAACAACCCTTTTAATAAATGTTTTTGGTAGAAATGCTTAGTTGCTTAACTTGGGATGGTTGAAATAAATATTTATGAAATGTTGATCATGGAAACTTTGGTGAACCTTGGTAATTCATAAGATCATATAATTTAATTGGAACATGGAGAACCACCCAAGAAAACAGTGCAACCACAGTGGCATATGGCTCTGCCCTTAGCCAATTAATTAGGTGTGTGAATGAACTGATGACCTTATCCGAAAAGGGTAGAGGGGGGCCGGGGTTGCAGGGGTATAGCCCGGTTCTTTTGGGGTAGCAGCCTTTGCTAAGGTGCTGACCATTAGGGAGGGTTATGGTCCGCCCTGGTCTGTAACTATGCGGGTCGTTGGTCTTTTGCATGCCTTTGTAAAGGCTTCGTAGTGGACCCCTAGCCACTCACCTCGGCAGTGTTTAAGGGTCTAGCTAACCCGGGCAACATGGGGAACACGAGCTGTGGGTAAAGTGTACAATCTCTGCAGAGTTAAAACTGATCGATCAGCCATGCTCACGGTTAAGAGCGGCTTGGACCCTCACATGATAAGTGAACTTGAACTTGGAAATTAAATCATGGTTGTTTATGGTTCTTGCGATAATGTTTCAAATGCTTAATCTTTTGGGGATGGTATAAACTTACACTTAGTAAATATGCGCTTGCTAATAAAATTTGACAAACTTAAAATGCTAACCGCTGCAAACCTTTAGCCTATCCTTGATAGCCTTGCATACTTTTTCACCACTTGCTGAGCTTCAACCATAAGTGTGCTCACCCTTGCTTACCGCTGTTCAGAGGAGAACAACGGTGAGGAGTACTTCAGCGACTTCGACGAGTTCTGAGGCTTGCTTCCACCAGTCAGACGCCTGTGGAGCCGAAGACGGAGTTGCACCGTCGTAGTTATCGATGATCGTGTAAAGACCTTCGTGTCTACCGATGAGTGTAATAAAATGTTAATAAACCTCTTTTGTACGCTTTTGAGCATTTGTATCTGATATTACACTCTTTGTCTATCATATGTGTGAAATTATGATCCTGACACACATATGAGATGCATTTGATTTCTTTGCGGAAATCGGATGTGACATAATGTTTCGATGGAGCACATGTTTGCTCCAGTTGCAGTCTTGCAGATCTCTGCTGGGACGTTTGTGGGGGATAATGGAAAGGAGCAGGAAGAAAGATGTGCGTACCGCACTTTTCTTCATATTGGCCGATTCTCTATTAACAAGAATGCGCGTACCGCCTTCTCTTCATATTGGCCGATTCTGTATTTGCAAGAATGCAAGTTCTGTTTTTTTTCAGTTTTTCCCCATCTGATAGCGCAAAACAACTGAAAAGACAGATTTGAGATTAGGCAGGGATCAGTGGTTTAGCTGGAGTACAATTTGATTACATCCGTGCATGCTTCCTGTTTTTTTGGTGCAGACTAGTAGTCTAGTATGCGTGTTGTTAAGTATGGTTCAGTTTATTATAACAAGCGTCGGTCTTTCTGGGCGTGTTTGATTTGGTCCAAAATCAATGGTCCGAGCTCCTCAGGTGCAGGCCCGCGTGTTTGATTTTCTGAGCCCACTCGCGAGTCAGGCCGACGGGATGCAAAAAACTCTCTCTCTCTCCTGGCTCCCGTCCAACGCTCCGAAGTTTCGTTTTTTCAGAGTCAGGTCTGTTGCGTGCTCACGCGAGGCAAAGAGGGGATAGCGCTACCTCCCACCACCACCGCTCACCCCCACAACCGTGCGCGCCAGCGACGCTGCCGTACCGCTCACACGCCTCCAGCTCCTCCAAATCGAGGCCGACTCGAGGCTATGGCCCTCCGGCGACCCCCCATTGGAGCGAACATCCCCTAGCGCGGCCATGAGCCCCACCGCGGTGCCGCCCTACTCCGCCGGCGGAAGGAACGGCAGGTGGCCCGGTCGTCGGCCTGGCGGGCGTGCTGGTGGCCGAGGAGGAGGGTTCACCGCGGTGGGAGGCAGCGGAGGCGACCGCGCCCACCGGGGATCTCACCAGCCGCGCCTGCCTGCGACCGTGCCCGGCGAAGTCTGCGTCCGCGCAGTAGAGCTGCGTCCGTGACCGCGGTCGCGATTGACGGCGTCCCCAACCGCGGTGTCACACCTGATTTTCGTAAAGAAAGCAAATGCATCTCATATATATGCCAGGATCACAATTTCACATATATGATAGACATAACGAGTGTAATATCAGATACAATGCTCAAAACATACAAAAGGAGTTTATTAACTTTTATTACACTCATGGATAGACATGAAGGTCTTTACACGAACGCCGATAGCTAAAACGATGCAACTCCATCTTCAGCTCCACAGGCAATTGACTGGTGAATGCAAGTCTCAGAACTTATCGTCGTCGCTGAAGTACTCCTCATTGTTGTTCTCCTCTGAACAGCGGGTAAGTAAGGGTGAGCACACTTATGGTTGGAGCTCAGTAAGTAGGGGGGAATGCAAGGCTATCAAGGATAGGTTAAGATTTTGCAGCGGTTAGCATTTTTAAGTTGATCAAATTTTATTAGCAAGCGCCTATTTACTAGGTGTAAGTTTATAACAACCCAAAATTAAGCATTCAGAAAACATTATCTCAAAACCATATAAATCATGATTTAATTCCATCTTCAAGTTCACTTATCATGTGAGGGTCCAAGCCGCTCTTGACCGTGAGCACGACTGATCGATCAGTTTTAACTCTGTAGAGGTTGTACACTTTACCCACAGCTCGTGTTCCCCATGTCGCCCGGGTTAGCTAGACCCTTAAACACTTCCGAGGTGAGTGGCTAGGGGTCTACTATGAAGCCTTTACAAAGGTATGCAGAAGACCAACAGGCCGCATAGTTACAGTAGCAGAGCGGACCATAACCCTCCCTAGTGGACAACACCTTAGCGAAGGCTGTGGCCAAGAGGACCGGGCTATACCCTTTCAACTCTGACCCACCTATGCTCCTTTCGGATAAGGCTATCAGATAATTCCACACACTTAATTAATTGGCTAAGCCAGAGCCATATGAACTGTGGTTGCACTGTTTTCTTGGGTGGTTCTCCATGTTCCAATTAATTCATATGATCTTGTTATTATCCACAACTTCACCAAAGTTACCATGATCAACATTTTATAAAGATCCATTTCAACCATCCCAAGTTAAGCAACTACGCAATATCTATCCCAAAACATTTATTTAAAACCGGGTTGTTCAAGGTAATAGGGATAAAATTTAGTCATGTCCTTAAAAGGTGATTTCCCATAAAGTTATGCATAGCAACATTTAAATGTAAATTTAGTTATTAAGCAAGTATTGTAGGACAAAGTAAAATATGAAGGGGGAGGAAAACCACTTTCCTTCCTCACCTAAAAAGTATGATTCTTCCTCCTCGAAAGGTTGCTCTTGATCCTCGATCGGAAACTCGGCACCAACTGGCACGATATCTACGAGCACACAAAAATCATACAATAAATAAAATAGTACATCAAACATTCTAAAAGATTAAAACAAACTTCTAAAACTACTAAGCACGGAAATACGATCGCTAGAACTCCAAAAATGCCTAAAACGGACGAGAGACGCAAAAGATACACCCTAAACAAGCTCTAGGGGTTAAACTGCGAGGAAACTAAGTTTTCAGGGGCTAAACCGAAAGAACCAGGGGCCTAAACCTTAAACTACAAAAGATCCAAGGGGCCTCGGCACAAACCAGACGGCTAAGGACAGAGGGTGGGGAAACCGGAAAGCTTAGGGGCCTAAACAGGAAAAACAGGACTAAACTGAAAGGGTCTTTGTAGGTGGAAGGGCATGGTTGTGAAACTAAGAAACCTAAGGGGTTATTTTGCAAAACTGCAGCTGCTGGCTTGTGTTGGCTTGTTGACCAGTATGTGGTTTGGAGTGACTCGATCCGAGCCGCAGATCTGTGAACAGACGATTGGGAGCGGCAGCAGGCGGGCGGCGGCAGACGAATGGCGTGCGGCGGCGCCGGGCGGCAAGGCCCGCTGATGATGCTCGAAATCGAGCTCCTGACCTCGGTTTGCGACGCGGGTTAGCTCTATGCGAAGCTGGGAACACGAGGAAGCGCTCTAGGGTTACAGAGAGGCGACTAGAGTAGCGACCGAGGCACGAAGGCCTGCGGGGCGGACGGCGTGGCTCGGCCAACTCCGGCGAGCTCAAGCGGGCAACAGAAAGCCTGAGGAAGTGCGGGAAAAGCTCGAGAGGGTTCCTCACCTTGATGTGAAGCTCCCGGTGAAGAAGAAGATGACGAAGAGGCGGCTGAGAAGGAGATCGATGCCGGCGGTGGAGCTCCGGGCTTCGGGCGGTGCTCTGGGCTTCGGGCGGCGACTGCGCTGCGTGAGCGAGAAAGAGCGGAGGAGTGGTGCCGGGTGGAGAGGAGCTCTGAGGCGCCTTTTATATGGCGAAGAGGGGTCTAGGCGAAGGGGCGCGGAGGCGGTGGTGGAACTCCGGCGGTGGAGCGCCATTCAATGCTCGGTGGAGCTTGGGTGGGGCGGTGGATGCAGGAGAGGAGGCGAGGCGGCGCGTGGGTGCGCCACTGCGCATTCAAGCGCGCTCGGTGGGGAGAGGAGGAGGCACGGGCGAGGGACGAGCACTGGGGTGGCGGTGTGTGCGGCAGCCATGAGAGGGGAGGTGGCCAGCTGGAGGTTGGAGACGACCCTGACGGGTGGGTCCCGGCCGTCAGCGAGGGGGAGAGTGAAGCTGGGCCGGTGGAAGGTAGACGGGCCAAGAAGGCGAGCTGGGCCGCGCGGGGAAAAAGAAAAAAGAGAGAGGGAGAGAAATTGGGCCGGCGGGGTTAAGAGGGCCGAAAGAGAGATCGGGCCGCATAGGAAAAAAGAAAAAGAGAAAGAGAGGGCCGCCGACTATGGTGGGTTGGGCTGAGAAAAAAGAGATAGGGAGAGAGAGTTTGAGGTGGTTTTTGGGACTTTGGACTTTTGATTTGAAAACACACAACAACCAAAAACTAATGCAATGGCATGAATGCATCAAACACTTGAGTGATTCTAAATTATTTAAATATTGTTTAGTATTTAAAAGGCAAATTTATTTGGTCAAATTATTTAATGCTTAGAAAATAAAATCTAAACCATGTTGCTAACATTATTTTAAGGTGATGGAATTTTTAGGTGTTACACGCGTCGTCCCCGTCCTCCGAGCACGGGCGTGCTTGCTTGTGCCCTGACGAGAGACGCCGTATCCAGCAGTCCGCCGGCATGCGACACGACCATGGCCGGCGCCTAGCAAGTGTTCGGTAGAATGCTGCAAAGAGAAACCAGAGGGTAACTTCACCACATTTTAGATGCAATGTCATCCTCTCCATGTGTACAACAAATCAAACACAATCCCAATAGAACCTGGCTCACTAGGAACAGATTCATCAAACAAGAGCTGTTGCCCAAAGCAACCAGGCTGTGACTAGCCAGAGTCTGGCTCGCCGACCAGGCCTTGCAGAGCTCGGAAATCAAACACGCCCTCTCTTGTACAATATAATTTGGATCATAACTTAGCAACTAAATGACAGTTGTACTGAGAAAGGGCAACATAACGTACTTCTATATGTTATTAATCAATGGCATGACAAATTCGACAATGGAGCTTGGAAATTTTGCCCATCTCATCAGTGTAAAAAGACATCGCTCTCTCCCCTCCCGTGTACAGCGTGATGGCCTGGTACAGCGAACATCTTTTTGATGAAATATTTTTAAAAATATTTTTAAATACTAAATATTAATTAGTGTTACAGCGAACTAATATTTTACTAGCTAGAACAAACAGATTTGTTTGGTCTCACATATTTTTGTTCATCCCACTGAATATTTAATTTGTGCGGTTCTAGTGAATATTATTTTTTATTTCTCTTTCTGTTATGATACTTTTCTGGACCGAAGAAAAATTTACCGGGCCGAACAAAAATTCACTTGGACCGAACAAACATATTCGCTGGGCCGAACAAAAATTCACTTGGGCCGAACAAACATATTCGCTTGGCCGAACAAAAATTTACTTGGGCCGAACAAACATATTCACTAAGCTAAACAAAAATTCACTTGAGCCGAACAAAATTCACTGAGGCCAAACAAACATATTCACTGAGGCCGAACAAAAACTCGCTCGAGCCGAACAAATACGTGCGATCAAATATTCACTGAGGCCAAACAAACATATTCACTAAGATCGAACAAATATAATTGTGCTGATGAACAAATATATAAAAAGAAGAACAAATACAAATAAATTAAATAATAAATAAAGAAATAAAAAAATTAAAAATGTATAGAAAACAGAAATAAACAAATAAATAATAAATAAATAAATATAAAAAGAAAGGAAAGGAGAAATAAAAAAAGATGAAAATAGAAACATAAAAAATAAAATATAAAACAAAAAATAGAAATAAATAAGAAAAGAAGAAATAAAAGAGAAACAAAAAAAAGAAAAGAAAAAAGGAAATAGAAAAGAAAAGAAGAATAAATGGAAAGAAATAAAAAAATTAAAACAAATAAAAAAATAAAAAATGGAAAATGGAAAAAAAAGAAAAAACACACCCCCAGGCCGGCGCCAGGATGGCTTGCTAGCCATCACAAGCGTAACATATAGTAGTCACGGTCGTCGGAGACACGGATGTGGGAAGAGCACTTTGCGGCGCGATTGCTGCCTTTTCCTCTCCTAGGATGCCCAGCCGGGGACAGACACAGCAAGTGGTGGTGGTGGCATGAGCCGCAAGTCCATAAACGTGATGTGCCTCAGGAAAAGTCAGGAGCATTCATTTTTCTACGTCCCAAAGTCCCAATCCTTATGGGAATGCTTCTTGCTGAGAGCGTGAGTATAGTTGGCCATTTGACCCGAGGCTCATGGGCTAGCCCAAAGCACAATTTTTTGGCCCGACACGAGCACGGGCTCAGCACGAAGGTTTCGGGCTCGGGCGGCACGAGCACGACGTCGGGCTAGTGCTGAGTTGCGATCTCAGCCCACCGTGCCGGCCCAGCCTGACACGAAATTAGCTGGCCCGACGCGACACGGTGGGTGTCGGGGACGGTCATAAGGGGTCTCCTAACTAAGGGGATAATCACCCTCGTTAAACGTAAATCACGTACGACCAAATCACCACAGGCCCGAAAAGGGGACAGGGCCCACGCTAGGCCCACGGCCTGCTACGGCCCAACAGTAGCTCAAGCCCCCCCATCGAGGGCGCTCGCCTGCGCACCCCTTCTCCGCCTCTCTCGACGGTCACGGCCCCCTCGAGCAAGTTTCCGCCTCGCTCGAGGGTCACGGCCCTCTCGAGCAAGTTTCCGCCTCGCTCGAGGCCACCCCTCGATCTTCAGCGTCCTGCCTCTCTGCTCCGCCTGACATAAGTATTTAATGCATGAATCCGCTGTGGGGCGCCGAAGTCAAAAGCAGATCTCCTCCCACGCCGCGCGGCTGACATGGCGTGGGGCTCTGCGCACCTGACACTATCACTGTGCCGCCAAACCTGTCACTGTGTGGCCATCCCCAGCACTGTGCAAAGCGCTGCGCCACCCTGTGCGGACAGGCCGGCGTCATTCCGCGGCACTGTGCCGCCTGCTCCCGTCCTCCTCCCCCAGCGAAACCCTCGAACGGGTGTGGGGGCACCCTCGAAAGGTGTACAGGCGGTAAGCGGGCGCACACACTGGCCGGCGTCGCCGTACGGACGACGTGAGCCGCGTCTTATCCACCAACTTCGGCGCTATGCAGCCATCCCCGACGTTGTGCGGCCATCCCCACCGCTGTGCGAAGAGCTGAGCGGCCCTGTGCGGATAGACCGGCGTCATTCCAAGGCCCTGTGCCGCCAACTCCCGTCCTTCCCCCCTGTGGCGGAACCCTCGAACGAGCAAGTACACACCCCCGAAATCACTCCCGGACTAGCACAGGAGCCGCTACGATGACCGTGGAAGCCGGAGCTCGCTATCAAACCACACCAGGAGCAAGGGTCTGCAAGAACGAGAATCCCTGGCGCCATGCTCGTTAGTACGCGGACACTGTACATTCTACTGTGCGGCCTTGGCCTATAAATGGAGGAGGCAGACGCCCGACTGCGAGGACGCTATCATCCATTCTCACACACTCACTTCTCACTTCACCATTCACGATATTGGCACTTGCCTCAATCATCCTTAGCAGGGACCTGGAGGGCTCGCCTCCTCTCCCGCCTTGCTTGTAGCCCCCCTCTACGAGCACCCCGGTGCAAGATAATACTGTGCACGCGCACACCCTGCTGGACGTACGGCCCCATGGCCAGAACCTGGATAAACCTGTGTCCCTGTGTTAGCATTCGCACCGACCATCGAGAGACAAACCACGACGCAATTCACTAGTTAGTGCCGGAGCTAATCCAGACACCGACAGTTGGCGTGCTAGGTAGGGGGCACGCGCTGTGATCATCCACCCGCTTTCTCGATGGTGATCCGCACGGAGTCGTCGTCAAGGCACCCCATGGGTTGCTCCGACCCGTTCCCGACCGGATTCGAGATCCGGTTCGGGAGCCTGGAGTTCCAGGCGACAGGCAACGACTACCTCATGCGTCTCCTCAGAAGGGATGCAAACGTGGAGGCTCCAGCGCCAGCTCCACAGTCACCCTGACGCCGAAGGCATTTGGGCTAGTGCTCGCGACAAGCGCGCGCAGAGCGACGCAGGGCGGCGCGCGTCGGCTCCCCCCACCGGGTCGAAGCTGGCGAGCTCCAGCCTGCTGTTGCGGCGGAAGGAGTCACACCTCCACCAGCGAACCCGACGGCGCGTCCCATCGGGGAAGGCGCGACCGCAATTTCCCCACGGGATGCGCAGCTCATCCATGGTCTACTCCTCGTTGGTCAGCACGGATCTGGCCGCGTACGAGGATCTCCTGGGTCATCACTTCATGTCGATCCGGAACCTCATCGCTACCTCGCCCGGTGAGTCTTACCGCGACTCCGACAGTGAGGAGCACATGCGTGGGCACGGAGGGCTGGAGTGGGACTACTCCGGGCTCTGGGACCTCGAAGCCTTCAGGCGGTTTCAGGCCGCGGTGAACTACTGCCTCACCTGCTCCGATGACTCTAGCGACGGGCATTACGATCCCTCCCGTGAGTGCTTCGTTGTCGCCATTGAGGAGCACGAAGACGGAGGGAACGAAGTGGGTGATGCGGCGGCTCGCAACAACCCGGCGGTGAACCGGTGGGCAGGAACACCACCGGACAACGCAGCTCTCGCTGCACAGTTGGCCCAAGTCCGGGAGCTAGAGGCAAAGCTCACAACAGAGCGCCAACTGGTGTGGTAGCTGCATGCCACGCTTGGGAGGGCTGGGCCCTCATCACATGGCGGACGCGCTAGAGAAGCGGGGCGCATCGCTCGTGATCGCATCGAAGCCGACACCGATGTGGACAATGCGCTGACCCTGGCGAGGGCCAGCCAGAAGCTCGTTGCCGCGACAACCTTGATTCGGGCCATGCCCGAACCATCGATGCCCGAGGGACGCAACTTGCGCCGTGAGGTGCAGGCCCCCATCGAGCAAGCCGCAGTGCAGCAGGTCGAAAGCTCCGCGTCCCACAAGCGCCACCAGTCCAGCGTGAGAACTGGTGGAGGTGCCCGGGACCAGGAGGCGTCGGTCCACACTCCGCACAGGGCACCCACTATCCACGATGGCAACCAGAAGAGGCCCGCGAAGGAACGGATTCAGGACACGCATGGCAAAGCCGACAATGGCGACGCCTGCAACATCCTGAACAAGAAGAAGCAGGATGCCGCAGCATCGCACGGCTACCACCCACGATGTGGTGGCCACTACGACAGCCGGGAGGATAGGAGCCCGACGCCGGAGCCCTCGGGAACCCGTGTGTGCAGTCGGGCGATCCGCGCGGCCGCGATCCCCCGCGTTTCCGGCAACCTGCGACCGTGACCAAGTATTCGGGGGGAAACGGACCCCCAGGTGTGGCTCAATGACTACCGCTTGGCCTGTCAGCTGGGCGGCACCACCGATGATGCCATGATCATCTGCAACCTGCCTCTGCATCTCGCAGACTCCGCGCGAACATGGCTCGAGCACCTGCCTGCGAACCAGATCCACGACTGGGATGACCTGGCCAAGACGTTCGTGGGTAACTTCCAAGGCACATATGTGCACCTTGGGAACTCCTGGGACCTTCGAGGCTATTCCCAAGAGGCTAGCGAGTCCCTGAGGGACTTCATCCACCGTTTCTCCAAGTGCTGCACCGAGCTCCCGAGTGTTGGTGAATCCGAGGTCGTACATGCCTTCCTGGAAGGCACGACTTGTCGGGACTTGGTGCACGAGTTGGGGCGGAACCCTCCCGCCAGTGTGAACGAGCTGTTCTACATCGCCACTAGCTTCGCCTCTGGAGAAGAGGCAGTTGGGGCAATCTTCGACGGCAAGAAGGGCAAGCGAGTGAAGGACGCGCCCGCGGAGGGCAGCAAACCCAAGGACTCCGCGAAGAAGCAGAAGCAGGGCAAGAAGGGCAAGAAGAACCAGGGCAAGAAGGCCCAGGAGCAAGGTGAGGGCTCGGATGAAGTCCACGCTGTCGACCCCGCCAACAAGGGGGCTCGAGGCCCCCCTCGAGGCGGCGTGTTCGACAACATGCTGAAGAAGCTGTGCCCGTACCACAAGACCCCGGTCGCTCACACCCTCGAGCAATGCGACATGCTCAAGAAGTACTACAATCGATTCATCGCGAAGGAGGGCAACGCCAAGAAGGATGTGGGCGACGGGGGCAAAGACAGTTTCCCGGAGGTGGAGACCGTTTTCTTCATCTTCGGGGGGCCAACGGTGGACATGACGAACCGGCAACACGACGGGGGCAAAGACAGTTTCCCGATGGTCTACTCCGTTCACCCGGCTATGCCGTCCTGCCTCAACTGGTCGAAGAATACCATTTCTTTCGGCCGCGAAGACCACTCGGACCACATCCCGAATCCGGGGCAGTACCCGCTTGTTGTCGATCCCATCATCGGCAACACGCAGTTCTGCAAGGTGTTGATGGACGGGGGCAGCAGCCTCAACATCATGTACTCCTCCACCTTGGAGCTCATGGGGATCGGCCTGGACAAGCTGCGTCCCAGCAGTCGCCGTTCCACGGCGTTGCGCCGGGCAAGCGAGTCCCACCCCTCGGGCAGATTGACCTGCCTGTTTGCTTCGGCACACCGAGCAACTTCCGCAAGGAGGTCCTCACCTTCGAGGTGGTGGAGTTTCGGGTTGCATATCACGCCATCCTTGGGCGCTCGTGCTATGCCAAGTTCATGGCGGTCCCGAACTACACCTACCTCAAGCTGAAGATACCGGGACCAAACGGTGTCATCACGGTGGGCCCGTCATTCGAGCACACCTATGAGTGCGATGTTGAATGTGTCGAGCGCGCTGAGGTGCTCGCGCATGACGAGGCCCTCGTGGCGGACCTGGAGAAGATGGCTAACGAGGTCCTCGACTCCCCCAACAAGCATGCGGGCAGCTTCGAGGCTGTTGAGCACACCAAGGCTGTACCCCTCAACCCCAGTGCCCTCGAGGGCACTGGGGTCGAGGGGTACAGCCTTGGTGTGCTCAGCAGCCTCGAAGCTGCCGGGCAAGGCGTTGAGGGTCAGTTCCACCCTCAACCTGAAATAGGAAGTGGTGCTCATCGACTTTCTCCGCGCCAACGCCAACATCTTCGCATGGAGTCCCTCGGACATGTCAGGCATTCCGAGGGAGGTCGCCGAGCACTCTCTTGATATCCAGCCCAATTCCAAGCCGGTGGCGCAACGTCTACGACGATTCGACGAGGAGAATCGCCGGGCCATCAAAGAGGAGCTGCGGAAGCTCTTAGAGGCCGGATTCATCAAGGAGGTATTCCATCCCGAGTGGCTAGCTAATCCTGTACTAGTTAAGAAAAAGAATGAGAAATGGTGGATTTGTGTAGATTACACTGGTTTAAATAAAGCATGTCCAAAAGTTCCTTTTCCTTTACCACATATCGATCAAATAGTAGATTCTACTGCGGGATGTGAATTACTATGTTTCCTTGATGCTTATTCCGGTTACCACCAAATCAAGATGAAAGAGTCCGACCAGCTCACATCCTCTTTTATCACGCCATTTGGTATGTTCTGTTACGTGACGATGTCATTTGGTCTCCGAAACGCCGGGGTGACATACCAGCAATGTATGCTCCACATTTTCGGGGATCACATCGGGCGGACCGTTGAGGCATACGTCGACGATATTGTTGTAAAATCCAGGAAGGCGAACGACCTAGTGAACGACCTGCGCACTGCGTTCGATTGCCTCCGGGCAAATGGGGTGAAATTAAACCCCGAGAAGTGCGTCTTTGGGGTGTCACGTGGCATGCTCTTGGGTTTCATTGTCTCCCAGCGAGGCATCGAACCCAACCCCAAGAAAGTCTCAGCCCTCGAACGGATGGGGCCAATTCGAGACCTAAAGGGGGTACAAATGGTCCTTGGCTGCCTGGCGGCTCTGAGCCGCTTCATCTCACGTCTCGGTGAGAAGGGCTTACCCTTGTACCAGCTCCTGAAGAAGCACGATCACTTTTCCTGGACCATCGAGGCCCAGGATGCGCTCAACAAGCTAAAGGCGACACTCGCCCACGCTCCGATATTGACACCACCCCAGGACGACGAGCCCGTCTATCTCTTCGTAGCTGCAACAACCCAAGTGGTTAGCGCGATCATCGTCGTGGAGAGAACAGAGGAGGGCCATGCCTTGCCTGTTCAGAGGTCGGTGTACTACTTCAGCGAGGTGTTGTCTGAAACAAAGATGTGATATCCGCAGATCCAGAAGCTGTTCTACGCGGTGGTGCTCGCGCGGTGCAAACTGCAACACTATTTCGAGGCCCATCCTATCACTGTGGTCTCGTCTTTCCCCCTGGGAGAGATAGTTCACAATCAGGACGTCTCGGGTAGGATAGCTAAGTGGTCAATGGAGCTCATGGGTGAAACTCTCACCTACGCACCACGAAAGGCGATAAAATCGTAAGTCTTGGCAGATTTTGTCACTTAGTGGACCGACACTCAGCTGCCCCCTTCCTAGATCCAAGCCGAATGCTGGACCATGTATTTCGATGGGTCAGTGATGAAAATAGGTGTAGGCGCGGGCCTCCTCTTCGTGTCACCCCTCGGAGAACACATGCGCTACGTGGTGCACTTGCATTTCCCCGCATCCAACAACATGACGGAGTACGAAGCCCTTCTCAGCGGCCCCCGCATCGCCAATGAGCTCGGCATCAAGCGCCAAGACATCCGAGGAGATTCTCAGTTGGTCATCGACCAAGTGATGAAGGATGCAAGCTGCCACGACGAGAAGATGGAGGCATATTGCAACGCAGTGCGCAAGCTCGAGGACAAGTTTCTTGGCTTCGAGCTCAACCACATCACGCGCAAGTACAACGAAGAGGCGGACGAGCTAGCCAAGATCGCATCAGGGTGAATCACCGTTCCCCCGAACGTCTTCACCCGCGTCCTCGCCGAACCCTCCATTGACCTCAAGAAACCGGCCAAGGTCCCTGGCAAGACCTCAGGGGCTAGACCCTCAAAAGCCACGGGGTCGAGCCCATGGACGAGGACCCCTCGAACGGGGAGTTTGAGGCCTCAGACCACGAAGGGTCCCTGGCAGACGAAGCTGAAGCGATGGAGATCGACGAGACCCCACCTCCTCAGGACTGGCGGGATGAATACCTCGCTTGGATCGATTGGGGAGAGTTTCCCCCGGACCGAACCAAGGCAAGGTGCATCGCCAGAAAGGCCAAGTCCTTCGTCGTTATCGACGGCTAGCTGTACGAGTGCAGCCCCTCGGGGATTTTGCTGTGATGCATTTCCATTCTCGAGGGTCGTGAGCTGATCCAAGACGTCCACACCGGCAAATGCGGTCACCACGCACGCTCGTGGGCAAGGCGTTCCGCCAATGTTTCTACTGGCCCACGGCGGTTGCTGATGCTAATGAGGTCGTGCGCACCTGCGAAGGGTGCCAGTTCTATGCCCGCAAGACCCATCTCCCAGCTCAGACGCTCCAAACCATCCCCATCACGTGGCCTTTTGCTGTGTGGGGGTTGGATATGGTCGGGCCCCTACGGAAGGCGCCCGGGGGCTTCACCCACATGTTGGCGGCCATCGACAAGTTCTCTAAATGGATCGAGGTCTGCCCCATCAGCAGCCTCAGGTCCGAGCAGGCCGTGCTGTTCTTCAAGGACATCGTCCACAGGTTCGGGGTGCCTAACTCGATTATAACCGACAATGACACCCAGTTCACAAGCAAAAAGTTCTTGGTGTTCTGTGACAGCTACCACATCCGTGTGGATTGGTCAGCCATAGCGCACCCACAGATGAACGACCAAGTAGAACGTGCCAATGGCATGATTTTACAAGGCCTGAAACCAAGAATCTTCAACAAACTGAACTAGTTTGGCCGAAGGTGGATCCAAGAGCTACCCTCGGTTGTCTGGAGCCTCAGAAACACCCCAAGCAGAGCCACGGGCTTCACCCCGTTCTTCCTTGTCTATGGCGCCGAGGCCGTGCTCCCCACAGACTTGGACTACAGGTCCCCAAGGGTCAAGGCTTATCAAGGGGAGCAGAACTAGCAAGCTCGCGAAGACTCGCTGGACTGCGTCGACGAGGCCCGAGACGTGGCGATCCTACATTTAGCAAAGTACCAGCAATCCCTCCAGCGATACCAAGCGCGAAAAGTTCGACCCCGAGACTTCAACAAGGGAGATCTGGTGCTGAGGCTTCGGCAAAAGAATGAAGGCCGGCACAAGCTCACGCCTCCATGGGAAGGACCATACATCATCACCAAAGTTCTCAAGCCCGACACATACAAGCTCGCGAACGAGAAGGGCGAAGTCTTCACCAACGCTTGGAACATTCAGCAGCTACGTCGCTTCTATCCATGAATTTCCAAGTCATTTTGTATATATCTGATATCTTGTCAGTTGTAAATAAAGTAAGGTCACGAATAAAAACAGGGAAACTCAGCTTTCTTTCGAAAACCAAGTCCCCCTCGGGGGCTACAACGGGGGACGACCCCCCTAATGGTCCCATTTTTTTGCAAACCTTTTCTTTCGAAAATGCTAACGTGTTATGCCTCGAAGGCTTAGGAAAATAGAAGCAGGGTGTGAAATAACTAAGGATGGGGTCGGTCGAGTCGCGGGACTGTGACAGAACTGCCCAAGATAATTCCGTATTATCACCTAAGCCGGTCCACGTGGCTATTAAGCAATAATAAAGAAGTACCCTGTCGTCTCTGCCGGGTCAAGCCCGGTGAATCACTTACAACACAGGATTGATAATATGCAACAAAGCGCACACGAAGGCAGGTCCAGAGTACAAGTTCAAATTACATGATAGCCCACAAGGTTAAATTATTACAAACCAATTTTCATGCATAAAAGTAAAGTTGCAGAGTTTCAACAGCGGAAAAGTAAACTAAGCATATGATACACATGGGAGGCCATCCATAGCATATCACTCATTGTCATCATCATTCTCCCATTCAAGTTCCCAACCCTCAGGGATAGAGCCAGGCCAAATAGCATTACCTGAAAACAACAACATAAGCAAGGCTGAGTATTCTAATACTCAGCAAGACTTACCCGACAAAAGAAATTTAAAACTAGACATGCAAGGCTTTTTGGCTGTGGGTTTGTTTTGCCAAAAGCGACTAAGAATTGATCCTTAATTCCAAGTTTTAGCTCAAATTCTAGTATATTAACCATTCTAGGTAGGCACCTAAACTAAACAAGCAGTTGTGCAAACAATATTATACAAGCAACAAAATTAATCCATCTGTTCCATATTACAAGATGGGGTAGCCAGTGGTTAAGTCGTCTCAGATAACAGCGAGAGACCGACGATCGATCGAATTTATAAACCTTGCAAGGTACAAGCCAAGACACATGGAAGAAAGTAGACCCAAAGAAATCCAAATAAAATCAAATGCAGGGTCTACCCCGACCAGGCGGTTCCCGTCATTCCCAAAGCTTAGGATCAGATGCTACAGTCCTAAGTACAAGGTTTACTGGTACGCCCAACACAGTACGTCCAGACTCACACTTGCACTACAGGTTACACATGCATATGGTGGTGAGGGTGGGAGAATTACCACCAAACCAACTCTTGTTGGCCACATTCATCTACACACTAACATTTTCTCATAAAGAATATAGGGTGGTGCGGTGGTTAAGTTAAGATTACTTTGATGGTGATTGTGTGCACATTTAAGCAAACTAAGTTACTTAACTTCACCAAACAGCAAGGGTGTGTGTTTAAATTATTACAAACAGAAACTAATCATGAAATCCTTAATTAAACTTAAAAGTGAGCAAAACATTTTTATTTAGATTCTAGCTAGCCTTTCATCAAAAATCCATATTAAATGAAATATAAATCCAACTGTCCTAAAATTTTGTACACAACATCATATTCCTAAACTAAGCTCACATACCAAAAATTAGCTCCATATCACATATAAATTAATTTATATAAAAAAAACAAGAATCAGCCTAGCATAACTAAATTAAATCCTACAAAAAGATTTACCAATCTTTTTGGTCTCAACTTTCTCCCACAATTCATTTATGTCAAATCTAAGCCTTTGACCAAGGCACAAGTGTAGATCTAAATTATTTTTCAAGTTATTGATTTAACATCCTACACAAGATTAAATACAAAACATAAATCAAACAAAATCCTAAAATCACATATATTCTACCAGAGGTGCTACTCAACATGACAAAGCCCGGGGGTGTATTTGTGCTTAAAGAAAAGTTTATTTGAAGGGACTATAAAAAGCATCAAGATTAAACTAGCATAAGGATTACATAAATCATATCTACATATCAAACTCATGTCAACTTTGGTCACAAACATAAACATGGCATAAAGAACAACATATTCAAATTTCACTTCCATATCATGAGTACTTATTAAACTACAGCAAAAACACTTCAAACTGAGTTTGATTTTTCATTTCAAATCTACACAGAACAACCCTATACAACCTTTCTAGAAAATGTAGATCTCAACACAAGGAAACCAACACAACTGGATTTTTATTTTTTCTGATTTTGCTACGATTTTTAATGTTTTTCAAAGTTGCTGAGAAAACCTAAAACAGCTCTTACACTTGGACCCTTGAACTAATTTTTCGATATTACTTCAGGTCCCTAGTTTATGGAAAACCCCCTAAAACTTTTTGAATCGCTGCAATGTGGTCCCCGGGCGGCCGTGGAGCCTCACCAGCGGTGGTGGCCGGCCGGTCTTCGCCGGGAATTGGCCTGAGGAGGTGTGCGCACCTACCTTAGGCTGATGTGGGGCGGTGGCTTGCCTGTACGGGGCTCCGGCGAGCTCCCGCGGCGGGTGGCGGCGCAAGGCCCGCCACGGCTTGCTGTCTGGTGGCGATGGCAGCTCAGCGGAGTGGCGGCAAGGGGTGGAGTCCTTTGGTGGGATTAGAGGAGGCTGCTAGGGCGGGTGGCAGGTGGTGGCTTCGGGCGGAGGAGAAACTAGGCGGCGGCGGCCATAGATGCGGCGGCGGGCTCTGCTCTTGAGCGTGCCAAGGCACGGCGGCGCGCGGGGACGAGCACACGGGCGAGCACGATGAGGAGGACGAGAAAAATAGCGTCAGCTCCTTCTCTCTCCCCTTTTATTCGCAGCTCGGCCCGTCGGGGTGTGCGTGCAGCGCAGTTGCGGCTGGCGGCCGCCGTGCGCGGCGCGTGTCGCTGGGCAGGCACGCGTACGCGGATGAGCGCGGCGCACGGCCTATGGGTGGACGGAGTCTTCACAACGCATGGGTCCACAGTGACGGTCGTGAGGAGTCCATACACGGGAGGACCGCACGGGCGACACGTGGGCAGAGCAGGCCAAGAGCGTGCGCGCGAGAGCGCGCCGGCGCCTGCGCCGGTGCCCATTTTATTTTGTTTAGCCCGTTTCAACGAAGCGAAACTCAAAATTTTCAAAACTAAGTTGAAATTATCTAAATACAAAAGTTGTAGAGTAACTATAGGACTACAACTTTTACAAAGGGTGACCTATGTTTTGATGATTGGTTTGACAGGAAAAACGTGACGAAGTTGCTGATTTTCTCGGCCGATTTTACTGTTCATAAGGGCTTCGACTCTTTTTTTTGGCAAATTTGCACTCAAAATTTGAATGTCCACCACTTATGAAAATTGTGTTCCTGGAAACAATGAAAAACTTTTGTTATGGCCTAATTTCAGGTTCTATATTGAAATTTGTAGAATGTGCAATAAAACCATTTCAAGAGTATAGAGCTCTAAATGTGTTTGACCAAAATTTGTATATTTGACCAAGGTTTCGTTTGCAAAATTGTTCAAGACTAGACTAAGCATGTTTTGGGACTAATCACACTTAATTAACAAGTCTAATTCATGTGCTTATGCTAATTAAACATCAGGGATGTTACAGCCTACCCCCCTTAAAAGAATCTCGTCCCGAGATTCGGAATTTATAGACAAGGTAGGAGTAGAAACTTACGATGTCTAGATTGAAGAAAACCCGGATAATTTTCATTGAGATAATGTTCAGTCTACCATGTAGCTTCGTCTACATGATGATGACTCCATTGTATTTTATACATCTTTACAGATTGCCTTCGAGTTTTTCTTTCCTTGATATCAAGAATTCTCAAAGGGTGTTCAACAACAGATAGATTCGGTTCAATCCAAGCATTTGTTTCGTCGATTACTTCTCTGGCCGGTTCATGAGCACATCTCCTTAGTTGGGATACATGAAACACATTGTGGACGGTAGAGAACCGCTCAGGAAGCTAAATACGATATGGTACTGGTCCACATACTTGCTTGATCTCATAAGGGCCAATGTACCGGGGAGCTAATTTCCCTTTCATCCTGAACCTTTGGACACCCTTAGTTGGCGAAACTTTCAAGTACACAAAATCACCAACTTTATATTCCCTAGGTGCCTTTCCCTTGTCATAAAGGCTCTTTTGCCTCTCTTGACCTATCCTCAAATTTTCTTTGATTACTCTCACCTTCTCTTCATCATCCTTAACTAAGGTTGGACCAAAGAATTTCCTCTCACCGGCTTGTGACTAGTTCAAGGGAGTTCGACATCTCCGTCCATAGAGAGCCTCAAAAGGTGCCATTTTCAAGCTAGCTTGGTAGCTATTGTTATTAGAGAATTCTGCCAAGGCGAGACACTTGTCCCAACTTTTATCAAAGTGAATAACTCAAGCACGCAACATGTCCTTAGAATCTGGTTTGCTCTCTTAGTTTGACCATCAGTCTGAGGATGATAAGCTGAACCGCGTATAATTTTAGTGCCAAGAGACAAATGTGACACAAAGAGAGAGACTCTATCTGAAATGATAGTCTTAGGAACACCGTACAAGCGAACAATTCAATCAATATAAAGATCTGCATAATCCTTGGCATCATACTTGGTGTTGACCACAATGAAGTGTGCAGTTTTTGTCAACCTATCCACAATAACCCAGACAAAATCATGGTTTCTAGATGTGAGTGGCAATCCCGACACAAAGTCCATGCTTATGTGATCCCACTTCCATGAAGGTATGGGCAAAGGTTGGAGAGTACCGGCAATTTTGAAATGACTTGCTTTAATTCTCTGGCAAGTATCACATTCCGATACATACTTTGCTCTATCTACCTTCATATTGGTCCACCAAAAGTTTTCTTTTAAGTCTTGATACATTTTGCTACTTTCGGGATGGATAGAAAATTTAGAGAGATGACCCTCATCAAAAATTTCCTTTTTAAGTTCCCAATCACCAGGAACTACAAGACGTTGCCCAAACCAAACGATATCCTTCTCATCCTTATGGAAACAATCATATTTAGGGTCTTTTTCCAATAATTTTTGTTTTATTAACTGGATGCCCTCATCCTGAAGTTGAGCCATGACAATTCTATTAAATAAATCAGACTCAGCAGAGATAACATTTAGACTTCCTTGCTCCACAATTTCCAAGTGAAGCTTTCTCAACTCCTCACATAAAGTGTCACTATAAGGTTCCACTGATAGGCAATTGCAGTGAGCCTTGCGGCTAAGAGCATCTGCAACTACATTAGCCTTCCCAGGGTGGTAGTGAACTTCAAGATCATAACCTTTGATCAATTCTAACCATCTTCTTTGCCTCATATTCAGATCAGCTTGAGTGAAAATATATTTGAGACTTTTGTGATCAGTGAAGATGTTGCAGCGATTTCCCATAAGGTAATGCCTCCAAAATTTCAAGGTATGAATGATCACTACTAGCTCTAAATCATGTGTGAGATAATTCTTTTCATGAGGGCGAAGCACCCGTGAGGCATATGCAATGACTCGATTTTCTTGCATAAGGACACAACCCAGACCCGTGCCTGAAGCATCACAATAGACCTGATATGGCTTAGAGTTGTCAGGCTGTGCCAGCACTGGGGCTGAAGTTAAAAGTTCTCTTAATTTATGAAAAGCCTTATCACAAGCCTCACTCCACACAAATTTCACATCTTTATTTAACAGCTCAGTCATAGGCTTTGCAATTCTAGAGAAGTCCGGAATGAATCGGCGATAATAACCAGCCAACCCTAGAAAGCTGCAGATTTGATGAGCTGATTTAGGAGGTTGCCAATCCATCACTTCTTGAACTTTGCTTGGATCGACAGATATGCCCTCACTGGAAATAGTGTGCCCCAAAAATTTTACACTATCCAGCCAAAACTCACACTTGGAGAACTTAGCATAGAGTTTATGATCTCTCAAGCGTTGTAAGACGATGCGAAGATGTTCCACATGCTCTTTCTCGTCCTTGGAGTAAATTAAGATGTCATCAATGAAAACCATTACGAATTTATCCAACTCCGTCATAAATACAGAATTCATAAGATACATGAAGTAGGCTGGTGCATTTGTAAGGCCAAAGGACATGACCAGATACTCATATAAGCCATAGCGAGTCGAGAATGCGGTCTTTGGAATATCACTAGGCCGGATTTTAATTTGATGATAGCCAGACCGAAGATCGATCTTAAACCTTGGCTCAAGCCAACTGGTCAAATAGAACATCAATGCGGGGTAAAGGATATTTATTTTTGATAGTCACTGCATTGAGAGGTAGGTAGTCCACACACAACCTCAAGCTACCATATTTCTTTTTCACAAATAGGGCTGGACAGCCCTAAGGAAAAGAACTTGGGCGGATATAACCCTTATCTAGTAATTCTTGGAGTTGTTTCTTTAATTCAGCTAATTCTTTGGGTGGCATTCGATACGATCTTTTAGAGATAGGGGCAGTCCCAGGCTGAAGTTCTATAACAAATTCAACATCTCTGTCTGGTGGCAAGCCAGACAAATCATCAGGAAAGACATCCGTGTACTCACACACCACTGGAATGTCATCAATTTGAGAAGTTATTGATGCGAAAGCACAAGAACCCTTATAGCCTTTGGGAGGCAGGTAAAGAATTGAGTTTCCAACGATAGGTGAATTGATTTCTATCATCCTTTCAGAAATATCCAGGATAACCTTGTGCTGACTCATCCAATTCATGCCTAAGATAACATCTACCCCATCCAAACTCAATGTGACAAGATGTGTTGGGAAGGTCTTGCTACCTATCTCAAGCGGTACTCTTAAGGCTACGTGATGTGAAGCAACCTTTCCACCTGGTGTGGTAATCATATATGCCTGATTTGTATGACTCTACTTTAAACCCAAATTTCTCATAGTTTTCACATTTATAAAGCTATGTGTAGCACCAGAATCAAATAATATTGTAACTGGGTGACCTCGGATAGAGAATGTACCCGTCAAGACTGGTGCTCCATCAGGAAGATCAACCACTGTGGTGAAGTTCAGTCTACCCTACTTCACCTGAATAGTCTGCTTCTTGCCTTGATTCCCAGACTAGGAACCCTGCCCTTGATTCTGCCGATTATTCTTCCAAGGGCGAGGACACTTGTTAGCATAGTGCCCAAGCTGTCCATAGTTGTAGCAACGACGATCATCGCTATTGTGTGGAGGTGGGGGTGCATTGGGCTTTGAAGCTTGTTGCTAGGTATTGCAGAAACTGAAGTTGCCAGAAGGCTTATTTTGTGACTGCTTCATCACCCAGTGTCCAGATGAAGATGGCTGGGTGGAACCCTGCACATTCTTCTTTAGAAACTTGAACTTCTTGCCTTGCCCACTGCCCGAGGCTTGATTGAATTTCCTCTTTCTATCCTGTTGAGCCCTCTTCATGGCGTCCTCTTGAGAGATAGTCATATTCACAAGCTCAGGATAGCTGTCAGTCTTTACCAAATAGAGCCTCTCATACAGCTCACCATCAAGACCATAGCAGAAACGCTCCATTTTCTTTTTATCAGTATCCACATGATAGTTCCCATACTGACAGAGACTATTGAATTTCTGAGCATACTGATACACAGTATCAGACCCTTGTTTTAGGTTCAACAACTCACTCATCTTTCTATCAATGAGTTCTCTAGGAATATGGTGCTCTTTGAAAGCATTTTTGAATTCCTCACAAGTGATTTGATGGCCCTGTTGATGGTAGATAACGCGCTAAATTATGATCCGCAATCGCACGGGTCGGTTGTAGCTTTTCCCTTAGAGTATCCCCCAAGGTTTATCAATCTGTGGAACAAGTGGATTGCTACTCTCAACTAAGCACTAATCTCGTTGATTCAAAGCTCTTTATCGAGTGAAGTGTGTATGAGTAAAGAACTAGACTAAACTAAGTTAAAGAAATCAGTGTAGAGAGCAATTGTATAGAGAGCACAAGATATTAAGAATGCTTGTCCAAGGGATCTAGGATCACTTAGAGATGTAACCACCGAGCAAGAACATCCGATCTAAACTATCAAAGGTAAGAGTGCACTGAGTTCAAACCTTTCCCTCTCGCATACTAGTCACTACACGAGGGTAATCTGTGATCGAACGATAGGTGCACAAGAAGTTGATGTAAACAAGGGATGCAAGACTAAGGGCGTGAGCCTAGTTCGATATACTTTCCCTCTTGCGTACTATCACTACACGACGGTAATCAAATAAAGAACAAAAGGAACACGATACAAGAGGCTACGAGTGATGCATCCCCTAAGCAAGCCAACCGACCATTAAGATTAAAGCACCATCAACATGAATATGATAGAAAATAGATCCCAAAACATAGATTTGGTGATTACAACTCAAGCTCTCCCTTTGACCCCAAGGACAAACAAGGACTTTACCCCATAATGTTACACATTGTAGCGCGGGACATGGTGTAGAATCCTTCGAAGTAGATGAAGATTGACGAGGAAGATGCTCTCCGCCTTTCTATCTCCCTTGAAGATCCAATCTCCTTCTTGCTCTTGATCTTGTGGCGGCACCGGAGGGACCTTGCTAGGGCTTCCGAGCGTCCTCGTCTCTCCTCTATGTGGCTCTCTCCCTTGGTTGAATCTTTGAAAGTTGAATGCTTTCCTCTCGTCAACCTCAGGGGCTTTTATCAGTCTTTCTGGCGAATGGCGGCGGAGGCATAGCCTTAGGGTTCAATCAACATCACGCACAAGAAGGGGGGGGGGGCGAACCGCCACAAAACCCCCCTAGGCCGGTCGGCATGGGCCGGCCGGCCTAGGCCCATTTTGGCCCGACCCGGCTCCATCTTGCTCATGAGGCTTCTCTCGACCCTTGAATCTTCTGCTCCTTCGCATGTGGGCTTTGTACATTGTTATCCCCACGATCAAGATAGAGGGTCTTGTCGCATGAACTCCGGTCTTTTGTCTTGGTCCTCGGGAATATCTTGCGGTTGCATCTTGGTCCTTGCCACCTTTAGAAGTAAGTTCATCTTGTATTCGCACATGAACGGAGCTCCTTGATCCTCTTGCTTAACACCTTCCGATCTTGATGCGAACTTATCCATTAAGCTTGTTATTTCCTACATAAACATACAACTCCAAAAACACATGCTCGTGTCGAACTTGTTACATCATTAGTATGCCTAGTGGCGGGTTAGTTCCAAATGAAAGCCGAAACCAAAGTGTAACAAGTTCCTTAGGGGTGTCATATTTGACCGCCAACATGCCCTGTGGCTGCATAGACTTGAAATGCTCCCACCAAATCAATGCCTCGCCCCTAAGCTGTTGGGCGGCGAAGCCATCCTTGCGCTCCTCAGAGCATGGCAGCACAAAGATTGAGAACTTGGCCTCTAGGGCCCTGATGAAAGCATCAGCCTCAAGGGGCTCTTCAACCTTAGAAAACTCAGGAGGCCTCATTAACTTGAAGTGCTCATACTTTGTGACATTGTTTGGCCCATCTTGATCATGACCATGATTGTTCAAGGGCTGCTGCAACCTCTGAGCGATTTGCTGCTGAGTTTGAAGGATCTGGCGCAGCACCTCTGTCTGGGCAGCAATGAAAACTTCTGAGGGTGTCATGTGTGGGGGTGGAGGAGGATCACCACCACCATGAACTCCAGAGCCCCCAGGGTTGTTTGGTGCATTATCAGCCATATGAAAAGTTGAACTTTCATTAGACACATATTCAAAGCTTGCTCAAAATAATAACAAGTAGAATATGCATGATGAAAATTCAAACTAGTGAAATTTCAGAATTTAGACAGCAGAACAGCCCTGAGTAGAAAATTCATATCTTTCTGTACAAAAATAAAAAATTCCTAAATTTTGGTCAGCACATGTAGAATTTTATAATCTACAACTTTGGTATTCAACTCGGGGACAAATTTAAATGTTACAGGGGTAAAAAAATTCAATTACCAAGGTTCTATCTAGCAGTTTTGACAGCAAACAGAAACTTACTAAAAATTTAATATCTCTCAATATACACATGCAAAATTGCTGAATTTTTGTGAGCATGTTCATTATAAAGTTTTGAACAACTTTGGTATTCATTAAAAAAATTTAGAAGTGACCATAACTAGGTTCATTTCATTCCTTAGGCAGATTGCTGCCGGAAATGTGTTCACCACAATATTTACATGATAACAAGTTTTGTGGATCACCATTACATAAGGGGTTACTATGTAGCATCTAGCTACACAAAAGAATACTCCTAAGTCAGCCTACCGTAAACACCAACCAAAATGAGGCTAACAAAGAGTACATGTCAAGTCCTACTACATCATCTAAGATCTAGTTCCCTATGGAACCCTCACTAGCTGCTAGAGAGCTCGGTGCTGCAGGTGGGGGTGCTGCTGCCTGACTCGCCTCGTCAAGGCCGGATACTCCCTGCACCTCCTCAGGCTCAACCTGAATCTCCTCCTGCTCACCCTGTCCAACAGCCGGCGGTGGGTGCATCTGCTGTAGCAAATAACCCACAACGCCCTCCATAGCCTTTGCATTGAGCTCTAGGTCCTCAACCTGCTCCTGCAACTCCTGGATGTGCTGAAGGTGCACCAATCTCTCGGCATCCCTGTCAGCCAACTGTGCTTGCAGCCCTTGCTGCCCAGCCTGCAAGTCCAGAATCTGCTACAGATGATTCCCCCGCTCAATCTCGAACTGTAGCACCTGCCCCTGTAGTCCATCAATGGTGCAAAACCATTGTGCTGCTCCACGAAGGCCTCGGCAAGCCAGAGCGAGTACCAGGTAGCCCCAGAAAGACGGCTGGCCAAGTCGTCGGAGAGAGCACGACGAAGATCCTGGAGGTTGTACAAAGCCCCCAAGCATCGGGTAGCATCTGTACGGTGTCGAACGGAGGCACACCGTCGAGGAGTGTAGCTATGTTGGCCAAATGGCCTAGCCACACGGGGTCGTTGGGGTCCATAGCAGGAACCAACCCCAACGGAGACTCGAACGCGGCAGCTAGGCACTCCCAGCTCCTCGTACTCCACCCCCTCGTAGAAGGTAGGAGTGGTTTTGCCGACGGTACTAAGGGCACCCCACACAATGCGGGTGAAGCTCTCCCAGTGCAGTCTTGTGGTAGCAAACATACCGTCGGCATTCACCGCAACCAACCCAGGAGCAATCATCTGTAAAATAATTACAAACACATGTTAGAACCCACAAAGATGAGTTTAACATGCTATATGGCAAAACTGGCAGTTTTGAACAAAAAATCATAACTGAAAAACCAGTACTAAAAAATTCCAAATTTTTGTGAGCAACTCGACAACGTTATAACTCACATTTTTGGTATTCAATGGTTGAATCAATTCAGATTGGAAAAGGGTCTAATTGATCCATTTTCAGAGTGCTATTGCCCAGAAATTTTTAACAGGATAGAGCTTCCCTAAAAAGATAATATCTCAAAAATTGAGAACCCAATGACCATGAAATTTTGATAGCACAAAGTAGGATATATATGGAACATTTTTGTTATAGATCCTCTTGTCAAATTCATTTTGGAACTATATGTAAAAATTCAAGTTTTTCAGCCTTACTCAGGATTTTGACAGAATTTCAGCATGACCTAGGCTTAGTAATTTAAATATGGCATCAGTTATATTCATCCTAAAATCATGAAAAATTCATGGAAGAAGCTTAAGTAGCTAATGAACAATTTCCCTAAAGAACACCTAGTCAGAAATTTTCTAAATAATCCTTAGAAAAATGAGGACAGCGACTAGTCATATCCGTGACTAACACATCAATTCTTCAAACTACCATGATTGGTCCTTAAGAATAGTAATTCAAGTAGAGACCACACAAAAGGTGTATTAGGACCATTTTCAGTTTTGGTAGCTTTTAGCATGATGCAAGAGCGTCCTATAAGTCCTCACCAAGCAATTAAGCTTATAAATCGAAGTTAGTGCCGGTGGCAAGGCATAAATACGTCTCTCTCTATAATAGCTAGTCGAAAGCTATCCGTTTCTTAATTATCGTACCTAACGAATCGTGGTTAGTGTACCTGCAGAAAATCACAGAACATTCAGAACCTTTCATGCAGCTCTCACGAAAGCGTCCACATATATTACTATTCACTATAGAAATGGTATCCATGCATAAAGCCGTTGCATGGACAGCATCCTAATTTCGACACTGACGCGACGTGGGTTCCCATTGGAATATGTCCCATCCATCCCTCACATGACTTCCATGTGGCACCACCACGTATGACAAAACATGACGAGACGCAGACGCGACAGTGGGTTCCCATTGGAATAGGTCCCATCCATCCCTCACATGACTTTCATGTGGCACCACCACGTATGGCAAAACGTGATGAACTAGTATGGTTGTGCAAGAAAGTAAGTTTTGACAGATAATAAAATGTGTTGGAAGTCAGTTTAGATACACCATAAAGTACTAGCTACCTGAAAGAAACCAAAAATTCCCTCTAGGACCTCTCGGACCAGTTTAATCCTTAACGTCCTACGCATTTTGCAAATACACTTATTCTTGGCAAATTTTATTCCAAAAACAAGTTATTAGGGTAGTTTTAATACTCTGGTGCATATCATCGCTCTGGTACCAGCTGTGACAGAACTGCCCAAGATAATTCCGTATTATCACCTAAGCCGATCCACGTGGTTATTAAGTGATAATAAAGAAGTATCCAATCGTCTCTGTCGGGTCAAACCCGGTGAATCACTCACAACACAGGATCGATAATATGCAACAAAGCCCACACGAAGGAGGGCCAGAGTACAAGTTCAAATTACATAACAGCCCACAGGGTTAAATTATTACGAACCAGTTTTCATGCATAAAAGTAAAGTTGCAGAGTTTCAACAGCGGAAAAGTAAACTAAGCATATGATACACATGGGAGGCCATCCATAGCATATCACTCATTGTCATCATCGTTCTCCCATTCAAGTTCCCAACCCTCAGGGATAGAGCCAGGCCAAAAAGCATTACTTGAAAACAACAACATAAGCAAGGCTGAGTATTCTAATACTCAGTAAGACTTACCCGACAAAAGAAATTTAAAACTAGACATGCAAGGCTTTTTGGCTGTGGGTTTATTTTGCCAAAAGCGACTAAGAGTTGATCCTTAATTCCAAGTTTTAGCTCAAATTCTAGTATATTAACCATTCTAGGTAAGCACCTAAACTAAACAAGCAGTTGTGCAAACAATATTATACAAGTAACAAAATTAATCCATCTGTTCCATAAGATGGGTAGCCAGTGGTTAAGCCGTCTCAGATAACGGCGAGAGATCGACGATCGATCGAATTTATAAACCTTGCAAGGTACAACCCAAGATACACGGAAGAAAGTAGACCCTAAGAAACCAAATAAAATCAAATGCAGGGTCTACCCCGACCAGACAGTTTCCGTCATTCCCACAACTTAGGATCAGATGCTACAGTCCTAAGTACAAGGTTTACTGGTACGCCCAACACAGGACGTCCAGACTCACACTTGCACTACAGGTGGCGAGCCTGGAGGCGCACCTCAAGATTAGTAGCGATAAAGTTCCCGTACTGGTTCATTAGGTACTAGGCTTACCGGTCCCATTCCCGACAAGTGCTTGGTATGTTCAATAGCTTAAACCAGCACAATGCTACTCGGTCGAGACCGAACCCATTGCTCTTACCACATGAGCGAGTCAGTTTAACCAACTTATGATTCCAACATAAGTAACCTATATCTCGCGAGCAATGAGGCATTACTCGACTTGTACCGTGTCCTTAAAGCATGACACTAGCGACCTAACATACTAGTAAAAGAGCATAGGAATCTAAGGATCATGCATCTAAGGTTTCAAATCAACTCCTGAAACTTAAATGCACATACATAACATAAATGCGAAAAGTAAAGTGTGAGTTTAGGAAAAAGGGTTAATGCACTCCGGTGCTTGCCTTCCTCTTCTTCAACTATAGCCTTGGGCTCTTCTGGACTTTGGTCCAGGTCTTGCTGTGCACTGCTAAGGTTCACTTCACCATCAATAGTCCCGTCTCCCTCCTGGGTGAGTGTGTACGTTCCGTCCGGCAAATCTACACGTTACACATGCATATGGTGGTGAGGGTGGGAGAATTACCACCAAACCAACTCTTGTTGGCCACATTCATCTACACACTAACATTTTCTCATAAAGAGTATGGGGTGGTGCGGTGGTTAACTTAAGATTACTTTGATGGTGATTGTGTGCACATTTAAGCAAACTAAGTTACTTAACTTCACCAAACAGCAAGGGGGTGTGTTTAAATGATTACAAACAGAAACTAATCATGAAATCCTTAATTAAACTTAAAAGTGAGCAAAACATTTTTATTTAGATTCTAGCTAGCCTTTCATCAAAAATCCATATTAAATGAAATATAAATCCAACTGTCCTAAAATTTTGTACACAACATCATATTCCTAAACTAAACTCACATACCAAAAAATAGCTCCATATCACATATCTACATATCGAAGTCATGTCAACTTTGGTCACAAACATAAACATGGCATAAAGAACATGTTGGCGGTCGATTTCCGTCAACCTAGAGCATTTGTTACACTTTGGTTTGAGCTTGATTATGGAACTAACCCGCCACTAGGCACACTAATGATATAGCAAGTTCAACTCTGTATGTACATTTGGAAGTGTTGTGTTTTTGCAGGAAAACATAGACAAAAGGGTCGGAGTTACAACGAGTTCAAAGGAGCAAATGAGGAGTTCCGTTCGTGTTCAAGTCTAAGGTGAAATCACTCCCAAAGGTGGCACAGACCAAAGTGCTACGACGAATCATCCCCGAGGACTAAGACGTAAAGATCGGACTTCATGCGAGAAGACCGTCTATCTTGATCGCGGGGATGATGATGCCAAAAAGCCACACATGAAGGGGCAAAAAGTCAAAACAGCAAGAAACACCACGCCAACGAAGATGGGCCCGAACCAGGCCAGAAAAGGCCCGGGCCAGCCAGCCCATGTCGACCGGCCCAGGCCCTTTTTGCCTCGGTTCGTGGTCCCTTTTGACCTAGGTGCTCCTCGGTGTATTTATATCCCCTGTCTCCGATGACCGCCGCATCCAATCATTCCATCAACGCCCGTTCGCCAGAAAGCGACCGCCGCAAGATGAGGGATAGAGTTAGATGAGTTCGTCGCAAGGATCCACGCCGGCGGAGGGAAGGAAGCAAGAGGAGGACTCCAAGCCATCGGCCTAGGGGTGTTCCCAAGCCTCCTCACCGCCATCTTCATCGACGACGTTCTCCGGAGTCTCACCCATACGTGCTTCAATCTGTGTAAGATGATGGGGTAATGTCTCCGTTCATCCCTAGGGTTAGATGGATCTTTGATATGTAATCGCTACATGAACCCTATACCTCGATGCTTCATGGTCTATATCTTTGCAAATGCTTGATTCACATATGTGTGCACAACATGTGATCTTAGTAGGGTTTGTGGTAATCGTGGTGATTAGCTTAACTCTATGGATGCTTAGATGTAGATGCGTTACCGAAGTGATCTATTACCTTCGCGTAGTGATGGTACGAGAGAAGGGAAAAGGCCTAGCGACTGCATAACCGCCGTGAAGCTAGAGAAGGCAACACCTCTTTCATGTAGTAGATGCATGTCTTTGTGATCCTAGACCCTAGGGAGGGAACACTTATCTACTTTAATCTCTCTCTTGTACCAACCTTTGCCATCTAGTTTAGCCTTAGATCAACATAGGTTAGATTGCTTTTTCTTTAGATTAATATCTCTTTCAAAGACTTTCCAATCAACTAGATTAGTGCTAGATTAAACGCTAGTATATCCCTTGCTTCGCGGATTGACAAGAACCTTGGGGATCACCCCCCTTGGTGAAAAAGGCACCAAGTCACCCGTGTGCTTGCGGTGAACTTCAACACGGTTTTGAACCATCAACAAGCCCTTTTTCTAGCGCTGTTGTCGGGGAGCAAGCCAGTTTGATATGTTTAATCTTGTATTAATTTTGTCGATTACTAACATCTAACCCTCATTTTCTAGAAAAAACCCTTTTTGTGTTTTTCTTTTTTTAGTGCCTAGATGGATTTGTTCACCTCACCATTGGAAGACGAAGAGATGTCGCTAAGGGAGCTAGCAATGCCATCAACAGAGGACATTGAGATGCAAAAATCAGACTTGACGCTTGCTACAACCCACTACGAAGTGACACCTACAATCATCAAGTTAGTGGTGACAAACCCCTTTAGAGGATTGGAGGATGACAACCCATATAGACACATTAAGCGATTCACGATGATGTGCAATACGGTGCAACAAGGAGTTCCGGCCGCTTGGTTCAAGTGGAATCTTTTTCCATTCTCTCTTGAAGATGAAGCATGAAGATGGTACACACTTGCGTCTGTTGAAGCAAAAGGAAATTGGGATGAGCTAGTGAAGAAGTTTCTTTTGAAGTTCTTTCCCATAAGCAAGGTCCAATACTTAAGGAGGCAAGTGCTCACTTTCAAGCAATGAGAGGATGAAGGAATTGATGAAGCATGGGACCGTTTTAATGAACTACTTGAGCAAGGCCCGAACTTGGGATTTTCCGGTGACTTGATGTTGCATACCTTTTATTTCTCACTAACCCCTAACTCTGCTCGTTTTGTAAGCATGTGTGCAGGCGGTGATTTAATGGATAAAACAATTAGTGAGGCCGCACAAATCTTACAAAGGATAAGCAATGGAAAAAGAACGCAAAGAGGTTGGCAAAGACGTTGTCGGGAGGAGCAAAATGACAAAAGCAAGCCCGAGATGCTTGCTGAAATTTCTGAAAAGATGAACTGGAGGTCAAGGAAGATGAACCAATCATACAAGAAGTTGAAGAACCACTTCCTAGGGTAAGCAAAGTAATTTTAGATATTAAAAATGTTGAAACTAACATGGATGTAGGCCGAATCATGGGGAATGCTAGACCATTGGCAGAATTCAATCAATCCGATTGGATTCAAATTGATTTTGCCCCCCTAATCAACCACCGAAGGAAGGAGGAACACCGACACGTTGCCAAACAAGTCGAAGATATATTTGATCAAGAAATGAGTGGAGAATCGATCCAAAATATGTTTGAAGAAGAAAGAGACATAGAAGATGAAGGATGAGTCGATCAATATGACAACTTGAAGATTCATGATGAAGGAGGAGAAGAGTACAACCATGATGAGCCTAAAAGTCCCCTCTCCACAACACCATGCACACCAATTGAAGAAGAAGATCTTGAAGAAATTGATTGGTTGTGGTCGTTCAACCATGGTCAAGAATTCATTGCTAGGGAGACGAGGAAAATGAAAAGAAGAGCTAGTGACTCGAAGAATGAATGGGAGAAAATAGGACTCAAGCTAGAAGATGAATGGAAAGGAGATGACATAAAGCAAATACCTCAAGAAGGCCCCTCTCCACAAGGTTATAGCTTGTGTGCTATTGAAGCCTACACACTAGCAAAACAAGACACGGAAGTGCTCAAGGATGAAGAAAAGAGTGAATCAACGATGAGCAATCTTGACGACATGTGGTACACGGAAGATAAAGAAAGCAACGTACAAGACTTTGAAGATGAAGATTGTGATGATAATGAAGACTTCAAAGAGGAGACAAATGCATACATTGCTGAAGGATTACATATTCCACATGATGAGATGGAGGAGATGCAAAAAGGTAACAAAGAACCACCTCCGCTCGTCGAGATTGATTTGCTTTCAACGCTACAAGACGAACCAAAGACCACTCTTGTTGAGAAAGCTCCGAGGCTAAGGTACATGCTGAAATCTCAAGATATTATTGGTATGGATGATGATATATTCAAATATTCATGTTGGACCAATAGTATGATTAATAGTTTAAATTCTATGCCTTATTCCAATGATGATCATGTTGATAGGCTAGAATTTCTTGAGAATAATGATGAGGTAATTTTTATGTTTGAACCAATTAATCTCACACCTAAAGAAACTTTGCCTAATGATGAGCTAAGTGCTTTGCATAAAACATATGCTTCTTTTAATTACACCTAGACTTGTTGCTACAATTTGCATGTGGTGTTGATTATGGACGCGTATGTTTACAATAAGTTTTGTAAATCTCGATCATGCTTTGCGCTTGGTCAAGCTAATGACCTTAAAGAAGCATATGTCGGGAGAAGGCCTGATTTTCACTAACCATGCAGGAATACAATGGCTTGAAATATGTAAAGAGAAGTCATGCCCAAAGAGTTGCAAGATAAATCATCAACCTCTCCAAATCCCGCGATGGATGCTGCTGTCTTCATCAATTTCTGAGCTTGTTCAGATGTATACAAATGAAGAAAATGAGATATTCAGAAGCTCCATCAACTTTCCATTCCAACGCATGAAGAACCAACGAATTTGGAGACCCTTGCAAGGAGTTATGGAGAAAATATTGAGCATCACGCGTTCTGAAAATTTCAGGATAGATTTCATCGCCGGAGTAAAACGGACGCAACTCTCTTGTTCGGAGTCCGATTTGGGCAAATAAAGACTTGTTGGAAAGGAAATTTGTGCACTCTTAAATGGAGTAGAGTTTGGGTATACATTCTGTTCTGGACATTAAAAAAAATTCGTGGAGACGAGACAACACCGAAGGGCATTAAGGATGGAGATAGCGATGACGTGGATAGTGATAGCTTGGGCAAGACTTCCTCTGAACAAAAGTGATCATGAGCAACATGGGAAGTGAATTAAAGCTGCATTGTAACCTCTTCTTCTTGCATAAAGGGCCATGGCTATGTGACAAAAAGAAGGTATGTGAGAAAGTCGAGCTCTATGACTTTAAATGAAGCGCTTTTCGGGAGGCAACCCGTTTCTTTTTATTTTTATTTCTTCTTTAGAAAGAATAAATGGCACCTTCCTATGATGATTAACTTGTGGCCAGTTAATATAAGTTTCATTTTCTTTCTAGAACTACCATCATGTTCATGATCATATTTATTTATTTGCATGTATTGCATTATGTCATCAACGTGATGTTTGTTTCTTTTCATATACATGTTTTGCATATAGTTGGCTTAGTTGTTTTATAGACTTAATGCTGAATGCTTCATTTTCCATGTTAATGCTCAAGCTTGGCATTTTCCTTTTATGATCTTGTGTAAACGTGGACCATCATCATAAGTTCAATAAACCCTGCTAGCTTTTCATATGTTTTCATGATGCATTGGTTGGTTTATAAACATTGCATTGTGCTTTATTTTTCTTGTGCTATAAGGAATTATTTATCTAAGGATAGACATGGTGTTTTAACGCTAGATAAATAAATCTTTATGGCTATAGAGAAATTCGGCAACCTAGTTGTAAACATGGTGTTTAGAACTAGGTGTAATCGTTGTCTTTGTTTATATGCTTTCCTCTCATGGCATACACACTTTGCACCACGTACACCCATTAGGTTTTTATCCTCATTAGACTAATTATGCCACAAGTTAAGAGTCTTGAAAAAAAATGTTTGGATTGTTGGCAATTTATCTACTCTCAACCGTCACCTTGGGGGTAGAATGTGCACTTAAAATATTTTGCAGGTAAGATAAAGACTCTCACGACAAGGAAATTGAAGGATGGTTAAGATAAAAATGCTTTGTCTTCTTCTTCCATGCCTAGCAAAATGCTAAGCATGGGGGAGGCCCTAAATCTTCAACACGGAAGTGCAACATGACGCTCTTGGAGATAGAATGATCAAGATCATCAACATCTCTGGATCAATGCGCAAGAAGCCACCGATCTCATCAAAATTCCGCGTGGTCTTGAAGAGAAGACACTGAATACTTTCGGATATTTAGAAGCCCCATGAAGTTACGATTCCGACAAATCAAGAATCAAGACAATCGGAGGTTCCTACAAGCAGTTATGGCCCAATCACCGAGTGCAACACTGTTGGTATTTCTTAACCTCACCACTAGTTGTACACCTAGCGTGAGCGTAAGATCCACCTGGGTATACCAATGGGTACGAAATAATCCGCAAGCGCACAGAAATACCGCTGTAGCACTTCCCCAAAGGAGTATTCCAAAGGGTATCGAATCCAAGGCGTGTACTACCTCCTATCCTAGACTGATGATCCAAGGACACAACTCTATAGGTTGAGATGAAGATGGAAAGGATCCTGCTGAAAGCGTGCAGAGTTGAGAACAGTCTCTCGATTAGGGACTTCTCGTTTCAGACATCGGCCCCTCTTGGCTATAACAGTTGGTTCACGGCAAATGGTTGCCTACACGTTGTATTCGGACGTGGGGGATTTCAGAGGGTCCAACGGCTGTCACTACCGCGGCCTACCCCAAGACAAACCATGGGATACAGGGCAAACGAAGGATAACCCGAAGTCTAGACACCACATCTACACCACCGATTACTACTATAGCACGGTTACGTTTGTCGACCCATAACAACACTATAGCACTCCATACGAAGACGGAGCGACGAACCCACGAGAGAGAGGGACCCGAACTCACTCAAGTATATGCTATCTTATGCAAGGGATCACGGATGAACTTGATCTAGATTAGGATATAGGAGCATCCACTTAACTCTGATTAAACTAGCAGGCAAACAAGCAGGATCAAACTTAGGTGTTTATAACAGAAGATCGAGGGTCGTGTTCGTGAAGAACACGAGCCTCTAACTTATGAACAAACACAAAAGTATAAGAAACTTGCTCGTCAACTAGATCGAGGAAGTGTGTTTGTGAAGAACACAAGCTTCTAAATGATGAACAAACGAAGAACACAAGAACATAGTATGAATGCCACTTTAGTGTAATTGAGAATGTCGAAATACTCACTTTATTCTAAATGAAGAACAGAAGCATCCGTAGAGGATCGTTCTTGAGGGAATGTGCCAAACACCGTGGCACAACCCCAAGACACCACCTCACCTTCCTTCTAATCTCTAAAGCACTAGCAAGCCAACACTATTCCTATGCAAAGGGATCTCCTCTCCTAATGAGAGAAGCCAAAAGGCAAAAGTGAGAAGGAGGAGAAGTGTGTGTCCTATTCTCTAACCCCTCCACTTCTATTTATAGTCTCGGACACCAGCGTGAGAACACCCTGTGCACCCCCAGAATGGGCTTAGGGACCAATCAGGAGACACCACGTGGAAGGTCGAGATCACCCGACTCAAGGTCGGTTTGGCCGAACCAAGGGTTCGGCCGAACCCTCGGCCGACCCCCTGGTGGCCCGCCTCGTCTTGTGCTTTCTTGTGGTGGCTGTCAGGTGGGTCCTTATGGTGGTTCTAGGTGTCCATGTGGTTTGAAGATGGTTTTGGTGCTCTGGTGGGCCATGGGATCCATGTGATACACGCGTGGTGACTTCTGATTCGCCGAGGCTTTCTCCTTTGGATTGGTGACGTCATGGATCCAGGGGGTGCTTGCATGGCAGCCCCTCATTGGCTGAGCCTGGATTGCTTGGATTGGTGAGGTGGATGGATAAGGTGTGCTTTTGCTCTCTCTCTTGTGCTGATTGCCTGCATTTGAATATACACCGCAACTTGTGGAAATTGTCAGTATAAGGCCCTATTCTATTGTGAATGCATATTTCTCATGTCAAAATGCAGGAGTTGACAGTTATAAATATGGCACTTAACAGCCGTCAACAACTCCCCCACACTTGAGCTTTGCTTGTCCCCGAGTGAAGGTGAGAGGTTCAAGGTGGAAAATCTACTCAAGGTGTAGAGCAAACAAGACATCGCTCCAAACTTTTACCTTGGGCTTGTGAGCTTGTGGAGTGTCTATCATGCTACCTTGGGTAGTTGAGGGATGGAATGGTCATGAGTCTAGTTACTCCTGCTCTTGATGTCAAGTAACTTGGGGTTTTGCAATGATTTTCAAAACAAACCTTGCTTAGCTTCCTCGTTTGATTCTCTCAGATCACTCAATGTGTATATATCCTCACCAAGGCATTGAATGCCTTTATTCAACCTATATATGTCCAGCCCAGGACAACCAAAATTACGACACATCGGTCCAGCTATAGATATGCACGATCTGGCCCCCAAAAATCTTGGCTTCAGGTAGGCACGATCTGGCCCCCAAGATTCGCTCAAGCAAATCCGGCTTCAGGTACGCACGACCTGGCCCCCAAGATTCCAGCTTCAGATACGTACAATCTGTTCCCCATAATCTTAGCATAGCACACCGGCGCACCCCTCGGGGAAAGGCCCAATCGCCCCAAAAGACTAGTCCGATAGGGGAAGGGTGGCTCTCCCTTTTAAGGTGGCTTAGTCCTCCCAAGCTAAGCAAGGTGGGATAATGAGGCTCACACGGTCGCCGCCCGACTACAACTTGGTCCACCGGTGGCCCATTTGTTGCGTCTTTGCCAACGGGTAATAGTGGAGGAAGATGTCCTCATCATTTTCCCCTTCTTAACAAGGGCCCAGCTCTGATACCAAATGATATATGTCCGGCCCAGGACAACCGAAATTATGACACACCGGTCCAGCTACATATATGCACGATCTGGGCCCCGCAAATCTCAGCTTCAGGTAGGCACGCTCTGGCCCCCAAGATTCGCTCAAGCAAATCCGGCTTCAGGTACGCACGACCTGGCCCCCAAGATTCCAGCTTCAGATACGTACAATCTGACCCCCATAACCTTAGCACCGCACTCTGGTGCACCCCTTGGGGAAAGGCCCAATCGCCCCAAAAGACTAGTCCGATAGGGGAAGGGTGGCTCTCCCTTTTAAGGTGGCTTAGTCCTCCCAAGCTAAGCAAGGTGGGATAATGAGGCTCACACGATCGCCGCCCGACTACAACTTGGGCCACCGGTGGCCCATTTGTTGCGTCTTTGCCAACCGGTAATAGTGGAGGAAGATGTCCTCATCAGCTTAGCTTCCTCGTTTGATTCTCTCAGATCACTCAATGTGTATATATCCTCACCAAGGCATTGAATGCCTTTATTCATCCTATTTCTAATGATAGCTTATGTGGAGCTAGGCATACTTGCATCACATATTGTCGGAGACGGTCATTAGGGGTCCCCTAACTAAGGGGATAATCACCCTCGTTAAACGCAAACTACCCATGAACTAATTCCCAAACCCTGGTCACAGGACACCACGGACCCACGGCCTGCTGCGGCCCAGTGGTGACCTTCACTGAGAAGGACCGCGTAACCACCCCGCTCGAGGGCTCTGGTCCCTCGAGCGGATTTCCGCCTCGCTCGAGGGCTCCGGTCCCTCGAGCGGATTTCCGCCTCGCTCGAGGGCTCCGGTCCCTCGAGCGGTTTTCCAGCTCGCTCGAGGGGTTCGCCCCACCTCGAGCAAGCGACCGGCTCCACTCCGCCCGATGGCGGCACCTAATGCCCGGTCCCACGGCGGGACGCAAAGGTCAAGGGTTAATCTCCCCCCACGCCGCGTGTCTGACATGGTCAGAGCGCCTGACAGCAGTACAGTGCGGCCTAACCCGTCACTGTGCAGCCATCCCCGGTCCTGTGCGGGCGCCGCGCGGCCCTGTGTAGACGAGCAACCGTCATTCCACGACGCTGTGCTACCTGCTCCCATCCTCCCCCTGCTGCGAGGCCCTCGAATGGGTATGGGGCACCCTCGAAGGGTGTACAGGCGGTGCGCGAGCACACGTTTTGACTGAGGCTGCCGTACGAGCGGCGTGTGCCACGTCCCTTCCGCCAACACCGGTGCCGCACGACCATTTCGGGTGCTGTGCGGCCATCCCCGGCACTGTACCGCCACTCCTACCACTGTGCGACAGGCTGTGCAGCACTGTGCGGACAGGCCAGTGATGCGCCACGGCCCCGCACCACCGACTCCGGTCCTTCCCCCGGCGGCCAGGCCCTCGATTCAGCAGGGGCAGCCCCTCGAAGTCAAAGCAGGACGGGTCACAGTGACCACCATGCCGCCCGCAGAAGCCGGAGGGCGCTACCAACCCGCGCCAAGAACCATGACGTGCGGGGATAAGACCGCCGGTGCCATACCTGTTAGTACACAGCCACTGTGCTGGCTGCCAAGCAGCATCATTGTAACTGCCCTCCCTTGGCCTATAAAAGGGAGATGCAGAGGCCCCTGGATGGGGACGACTCATTTTCGCCGCACACACCCGCTCGCAGCACTTCACTCCATTTCCTGATATTAGCACTTGCCTCAATCACCTTAGTAGGGACTTGGGGGAATTTCCTCCTCTCCCGCCTTGCTTGTGGCCCCCCTCTACAGGCACCATCGGTGCAAGCTAATTCAGTGCGCAAGCACACCCCGCTGGACGTACGGCCGCGTGGCCGGAACCAGGATAAACCCCGTGTCCCATTAGCTTAGTGCCGACCATCGAGGAGCTAATCTCAGCGCAAATCACTAGTTGGTGCCGGTGCTAATCCGGACACCGACAGTTGGCGCGCCAGGTAGGGGAGCGCTGAGAGCGTCCACCTGACTTCTCGATGGTGATCATCACCGAGCGCATGTCGTAGATGCCCCCCTGGGGTCAATCCGATCCGTTCTCGGCCGGGTTTGAGATCTGGTTTGGGAGCATCCACTACCAGGCCACTGGCAACGACTACCACATGCGCATCCTCAACAGGGATGTGCTCAAGGCGGCGCCGCCCGGAACGGCGGCTGCCCCAATGCCTCTGGTGTTCCCGCCGCCGCCCCGACACCGCAAGCGTTCGGGAAAGCACTCACGACGAGCGCGAACGGCGCGATGTCGAGCGGCGGGCGCTGGCTCCCCCCAAGGTGTCGAAGCCGGCGAGCTCCCACCTACCGCCGCAGGACGGGGCGCCGCGCCTCCACCAGCGGACTCCATGGCACATCCTGCAGGAGGGGCCGTGGCTGCGCAGCCGTAGTTCCCCCACGGGATGTGCAGCACCTCCATGGCATACTCTTCGTCGGCCGGCACCAACCTGGTTGCGTACGAGGAGCTCCCGGACCACCACTACATGTCCATCCGGAACCTCATCGCCACCTCACCGGGTGAGTCCTACCACGACTCCAACTACGAGGAGTGCAAATGCGGGCTCGGGGCCCCGGAGTGGGACTACTCCGGGCTTCAGGACCCCGGTGCCTTCAGGCAGTTTCAGGCCGCGGCAGACTACTGCCTCACCTGCTCCGACGATTCCAGCGAGGGGGATTATGATCCCACTCGCGATTACTTCGTCGTCGTCCACGGTGAAGGCGAAGACGCAGGGGGCGGAGCGGGTGATGCAGCGGTTCGCAACACCATGGCGGTGACCCCACCGGTAGGGACACCACCACCGCCGCCACCTGACGCGGCGTGTGCCGCTTAGATGGCCCAGCTCCGAGAGCTGGAGGCGAAGCTGAACGCAGAGCGCGAGTAGTTGCGGCAGCTGAAAGCCACGCTCGAAAGGGATAGGGCCGGCCCCTCGGTGCAGGGGGCGCGCACTGCGGGACGCGTGGCACGCGAGCGCATCAACGCCGACGCCGATGTGGACGAGGTGCCGAACTTGGTGCAGGCCAGTCAGAAGCTCGTAGCAGCAGCGACCTTGATTCGGGCCATGCCCGAGCCATCGACGCCACAGGGATGCAACCTGCGCCGCGAGGCGCAGGCCCTCATCGAGCAAGCTGCGGTGCAACAAGCCGAGAGCTCTGCCTCACGCATGCGCCACCACTCCAGCGTGAAGACTGGCGGGGGCGGCCAGGATCCGGAGGTGTCGGTCCACACTCCGCACCGAGCACCAACTGTCCACGAAGGCAACCAGCGGCCCCCCGTCAAGGACAGGATTCGGGACACACGTGGCGCGGCCAACGACGGTGACGCCCGCAACATCCTGAACAAGAAGAAGCAGGACACCGCTGGGTCCCATGGCTACAACCCCCGGTGTGGGGGGCGGTACGACAGCCATGAGGACAAGAGTCCATCGCCGGAGCCGCCGGGCACGCGTGTGTTCGGTCATGCGATCCGCACGGCCTCAATTCCCCCGCGCTTCCGCCAGCTGACGACCGTGAACAAGGACTCGGGGGAGACGGACACCCGGGTGTGGCTCAACGACTACCGCCTGGCATGCCAGCTGGGCGGCACCACCGATGACGCCATGATCATCCGCAACTTGCCGCTGCACCTGGCAGATTCCGCGCGGACGTGGCTCGAGCACTTACCTGTGAACCAGATCCACGACTAGGACGACCTGGTCAGGACATTCGTGGGTAACTTCTAGGGCACATACGTGCACCCTGGGAACTCCTGGGACCTCAAAGGCTGCTCCCAGAAGGCCGGTGAGTCCTTGAGGGATTTCATCCGCCGCTTCTCCAAGCGCTGCACCGAGCTTCCGAGCGTCGGTGAGTCCGAGGTCATGCACGCCTTCTTGGAGGGCACGACTTGCCGGGACCTCATGCGCGAGTTGGGGCGGAACCCTCCCACCAGCGTCAACGAGCTGTTCGACATCGCCACTAGCTACGCCTCCGGAGAGGAGGCGGTAGGGGCGATCTTCGACGGCAAGAAGGGCAAGCGAGCCGAGGATGCGCCCGCAGAGGGCAACAAGCCCAAGGAGGCCTCAAAGAAGCAGAAGCAAGGCAAGAAGGGCAAAAAGAACCAGGGCAAGAAGCCCATGGAGCAGGGCGAGGGCTCCGAGGAGGTCAACGCGATCGATGCCACCAACAAGGGGGCTCGAGGCCCCCCTCGAGGCGGAGTGTTCAACGACATGCTGAAGAAGCCCTGCCCGTACCACAAGACCCCCGTCGCTCACACCCTCGAGCAGTGCGACATGCTCAAGAAGTACTACAGCCGCGTCGCCGCGAAGGAGGACGACGCCAAGAAGGATGCGGGCGACGGGGGCAAGAATGCCTTCCCGGAGGTGGAGAACATGTTCTTCATCTTCGGGGGGCCCACCGTCGATATGACGTCATGGCAGCGTAGGCGTGAACGTCGAGAGGTCTACTCTGTTCACCCGGCTGTGCCGTCGTACCTCGACTGGTCGGAGGAGATGATCTCCTTTGGCCGTGAAGACCACCCAGATCACATCCCCAATCCGGGACAGTACCCGCTTGTTGTCGACCCCATCATCGGCAACACGCGGTTCTCCAAGGTGTTGATGGACGGAGGCAGCAGCCTCAACATCATGTACTCCTCCACCCTGGAGCTCATGGGGATTTGGTTGGACAAGCTGCGGCCCAGCAAGTCGCCGTTCCACAGCGTTGCGCCGGGCAAGCGAGTCCAGCCTCTCGAGCAGATCGACCTGCCTGTCTGCTTCAACACACCGAGCAACTTCCACAAGGAGGTCCTCACCTTCGAGGTGGTGGGGTTTCGGGGAGCGTACCACGCCATCCTCGGTCGGCCCTGCTATGCCAAGTTCAAGGCGGTCCCCAACTACACTTACTTGAAGCTCAAGATGCCGGGGCCCAAGGGTGTCATCACAGTGGGCCCGTCGTTCGAGCATGCATTCGAATGCGACATTGAGTGTGTTGAGCGCACTGAGGTGCTTGCACATGACGAGGCCCTCATGGCGGACCTGGAGAAGCTAGCCAACGAGACCCTCGACTCCACCAACAAGCACGCCGGTAGCTTCGAGGCCGCGGAGCACACCAAGGCTATACCCCTCGACCCCAGTGCCCCTGAGGGCAAGGTGCTGAGGGTCAGCTCCACCCTCGACCCAAAATAGGAAGTGGTGCTCGTCGACTTTCTCTGCGCTAATGCTGACATCTTTGCGTGGAGTCCCGCGGACATGTCGGGCATTCCGAGCGAGGTCGCCGAGCACTCACTTGATATCCTGCCCTGAGGACCAGGTGTGTCCAAGGACCAGTGGAGGGTCACTCCTTAGTGGTGAGTGATTGACAATGTTGTGTGGACTGATGCTTGGCTAAGTGTGCAGGTACAGGTTGCGGCTTGACTCGTGTCGGTGCAGGTGAAGAACAAACGCGAAAGGCCTTAGCCATGGCGGCCTCCGGGTGATGGAGTGGCAAGTAGGCTTGGTTCGATGGACTCGGTGGCCGATGGGGTCAAGTGCGAGCCGTGCGGTGCAAGACTGGCAGGCTGAAGTCGTGAACATGGGCCGGTGCTAGGTAGCGGATGAAGCCCGAAGCTTGCATGCGGGGTTTGGTGGTTTGCCCACAAAACCATCAGGTGGACGGTTTCTTGGTTTGGGCCTCAAAACCAAGCTCGGAGGCCCGAGGTGACGGAGACGGTGATCCAGGAGCTTCGGGAAGCTTCGAGGCGGGGGGCACGTGGCGTGATCGCGGGGCTTACGTCGAAGCTAAGCAAGGCCGCGGTAGAAGCGTGTCCGCTCGATGAAGACTTGACCAAAATGCCCCTGAGGGGTTGTATCTTCATTTCAAGCAGTAGGGGTAGCATGGTCATTTACCTCCCTCCGATGGACTTCGTATAAATAGCGGAGAGGTGGATGGCATCTATCTCTCTTGGACTCTAGGGCCTTCTCCCCTGGTAGATTTTCTCTGAACTGCTTCTTTTCCCTCTGGATTCCTTAGGCTAGACTCTTGTACAGAATCTGACCTTTGGATGTATGGAAGCATTCGACGTCCGGTGATCTCCTAGTCCTCTGTGATTTTCGTGTCATTTTTGGGACTATTTTTGGGAGTTTTCGTTCTTCACTCGATTCGTGATTTTAGAGGCGTTTCTTCATGGATTTCTTTGAGGGGATCATGGGTGGATGCCTTGAGCATCTTTGTGTGTGATCTTGACCCCTCAAACGCTGTGGAGAGCCTTTGATTCATGCGTTTTTGGTTGGTGCCCGAGTTCATGGTGGTGGTTCGGTTGATCCGCGATTCCCGGTGATTTAGTGGCTTAGGAGTTGAGATTTTTGGGGCATAGCATCCTTGTGTGACACTTTACATCTCCCCAAAATCTTGTCTCAAGAGCTTCAACCGTTTGGGAGATCTGGTGATGGAAAGGTTGGGTTGACTCCCGAGCTCGAGCTTTTTCTGCTCTGTTCGTGCATGGTGGACGGTCCGCGTGACCCTGGCGGACGGTCAGCGAGGTGACTGCAGCGTTGGTGTTCTTCGTGTTCTTCGCGTGTTCTTGCACGTCTTCGTTTCGATCTGTTTCACCCCTTGGCTTTGGTTGCAAGGAGTTTGGCGGACGGTCCGCGAGGGTCTCACAGACAGTCTGCGTGGCCGGTTTTCTGGCAGACGGTCCGCGGAGCCTCCACGGACAGTCCGAATTTCGGGGGTGCTCTACTGGTGGTTCGAGGTGTTTTTGCGGACGGTCCGCTATGACCTGCCGGACAGTCCGCGCCCTCCACACGGATGGTCCGCTCGGTCTACCTGGACGGTCCGCCAGGTGCGTTCCAGAACTGTTCAAGTTCTTTGATCGTTGCTTCGGTGCTTCCGCTCTTTGCTCCTAGGCTTCTTGGTTGATCTTCTAGGCTTGTGTGTGCCTTGTTCGGAGCTTCCTTTATGTGCACGGATTCGTGGAGTGGCAATCGGGGTATAGGCTGAGTTTGACCTTAGGGAAGGATTTTTATCGGCTCCCATTCACTCCCCCCTCTGTGGTCGCCCGATTCGGTCCTTCATGCCCAACTCCAAGCTGGTATCTCAGCGTCTGCGACGATTTGACGAAGAGAAGCGCCGGGCAATCGGAGAGGAGCTGCGCAAGCTCTTGGAGGCCGGGTTCATCAAGGAGGTATTTCATCCAGTATGGCTAGCTAATCCCGTACTAGTTAAGAAAAAGAATGGGAAGTGGCAGATGTGCATAGATTACACCGGTTTAAATAAAGCATGTCCCAAGGTTCCTTTTCCTTTGCCACGTATTGATCAAATAGTTGATTCCATCGTGGGGTGCGAGTTGCTATGCTTCCTTGATGTGTATTTCGGTTACCACCAAATCAAGATGAAGGAGTCCGACGAGCTCGCGACCTCCTTTATCATGCCATTTGGTATGTTTTGCTACGTGACAATGCCATTTGGTCTCCGAAACGCCGGGGCGACATGCCAGCGATGTATGCTCCATGTCTTCGGGGATCACATCGGGCGGACCATTGAGGCATACGTCGATGACATCGTAGTAAAATCTAGGAAGGCGGACGACTTGGTGAACGATTTACGCATTGCGTTCGATTGCCTCCGGGCAAACGGGGTTTAGTTAAACCCCAAAAAATGCGTCTTCGGGGTGCCGCGCGGCGTGCTTTTGGGTTACATTGTCTCCCAGCAAGGCATAGAGCCCAACCCAGAGAAGGTGTCGGCCCTCGAGCAGATGGGGCTGATACACGATCTGAAGGGAGTGCAAAGGGTCCTGGGCTGCCTCGCAGCTCTGAGTCGCTTCATCTCACGCCTCGGTGAGAAGGGCTTACCCCTGTACCGACTTTTGCGGAAAAGCGAGCGCTTCTCCTAGACCGCCGAGGCCCAGAAGGCCCTCGACAAGCTAAAGGCGACACTCGCCCATGCTCTGATATTAACACCGCCCTGGGAAGGCGACCCCCTTTAACTCTACGTCACCGCGACGACCCAGGTGGTCATCGCGGTCATCGTCGTGGAGAGAACAGAGGAGGGCCATGCCCTGCCTGTCCAGAGGCTGGTCTACTACATCAACGAAGTGTTGTTAGAAACCAAGACGCGATACCCTCAGATCCAGAAGCTGCTCTACGCGGTGGTGCTCGCGTGGCGCAAGCTGCGGCACTACTTCGAGGCCCATCCCGTCACCGTGGTATCTTCTTTCCCTTTGCGGGAGATTGTCCACAACCAGGATGTCTCGGGTAGAATAGCTAAATGGTCCGTGGAGCTCATGGGTGAAGCACTCACCTACGCACCGCGAAAAGCGATAAAATCGCAGATCTTGGCGGATTTCAT